>CP053163.1:4499917-5699917 GCA_014607495.2 Carposina sasakii | reverse complement strand
ATTTATGGACGCCCCCGTACACTATACTAACGACTAACTAACTATACATAAATAAAAAGTGCAGCTAAGAAAGAGATAAAATTAATCACCTAAGAAGAACTTCCTGCCAAGCCGGTCCATTCCAAGCACAGCGAAGATATTTGAAGGTATAGCGGCAGCAACCGTGATGAGAGACTCCATGAAGACATCGGAGTGAATATGAGCATCACACATGGAGTCTGAAGAGTGGGTTCCGTACTGTGTGACGTAGGCGGTGACCTGGCAGATGTCTGCTTCAGCATTGTCGTGCGTTCTGGACCACTCGTCGAAACGGTTGAACATTTCGGGGAACCACATCATCAGACCGTAGTATCTGTAAGAGTAAGTTTTTTTTTTTTCTAAAATTGATCTTAATCCAGTATTTAGAGGATTCTTTATTGTTGTTGGATAGAGCGCAGAGTGCATAGTTGAATTTTGTCTATACATCAGCATCTTAATGTTATTCTTCTCTATGAGCGTCTGAGGTCTTAGCTCTCAGCTTCTAAGTCCTAGAGGGTATAGGTAGGGAGAGATGACATAACTGCCTCTGTGTGCCTCTGAACATAACATGGAAGTTAAATATGCATTGCAGTTCACACTTATTTATCGGACTTATAATCACGCCTTTATCCCTTACGGGGTAGGCAGAGCATCAAGGGCCGATAGAACCACATGGTGCCACTTCTGACCAATTTTGTTGTATACTATAATAGTTGAGATATACAAGTTCGGTTAATAGTGACAGGTGGTCAGCCCATCGCCTACAAAACACCAAGACCCTCTTGTCCCTCTACTGACTTTTACAGTATGCCCGGGAAGAGAAGCAGCTGTAGTATTATCGTTTTTCTTCACTCCCAGAGCAGCATAGAAGATTTATCGGACTTTCTGGTTCAATTTACATATACCTAAGCTAGTTAGTTCAACTTACCCTATATGGAACGTAAAGTTGATAGTAATGGAGATTGCAGTAAACTTGAGTATAGGCGGTACGAACAACTGCTTGCTGTGCTCCACAATGTCGCCCAGCATTTTCCTTATCTTTGACTTAGGTTCCTTATTCTCAATCTTGCCTACTTTTTCCGGCTTCTTATGAACTAGCTCTTCGATTAAGAGATTCTTAACGGGATATTCCTCCCGGGATTTGCCAGTGTTCATTGAATAGATGCCCTTGAAGACTTCTAAAGCCTCTTCGTGGCGACCGGTGGAGATCAAGAATTTTGGTGATTCCGGTAGAAGGAATAGCAGTGCTGCCACTATGAAAGATGGGAGTGACATCACCAGCAAGAAGATACGCCAAGAGTTGTAGACGAAGCCGTTTGTTTCTCCTCCGATTTCTGAAATTTAATTGAAATGATTTGGGGATTGAATTTGAGATGAGATGGCAGGAAATTTAATTAAAATAATTGTAAACTATTCTGCTCAAAAGAATGTTTAAATTTAAATACTGCGTATGTGCCGCTATATAGTTAGATATAAGTTCTAGAAGTACCCACTCTAGAATTTAATCATATGTAGGTAAGTAGGTAAATAATACATCAGAAACGGTGATAGCCCAATGGTTAAGAAGTGCATAGGTTTGACTATGTTACGGGCTTGTACCATATACAGGATGTTTTTTCGTTGCCACCCTTAACGAAGGGTACGTACTTTATACATCAAATAAAGTAATTTTATGCTAAAAAATACTGGGAAAAGATGTAAATTTTTGATTTAGGTACCTAATTTTATGAAGTTCAAGTCGTGCTTACCACTGGGAATGATGATCCAAGCTAAGCCAGCCACAAACAAGTTGCCAAGAGTCCAGAATGCAGCCATGAAGCTCAGCATGGCACCTCGCTTCTTCTTCGGCTGGAACTCCGCGAAGTACGACCAGATTACTGGCCCGGAACCTCCTAAGCTGTAAGGAGAGAGAAGAACATTAAATTTTATCATCTATCTTCTGACTATAGGGTTGGAAAATCTGATTCTCATGCTATATATTTACCATGTTTTTTTTTTCCAAAATATGCAAACGATTTATTTAAAGTTAGTATTTCAAAACTAATACCAATTCGCACTTTACCAATCAATTTTAACTAGGTTTTCAAGATCATTGTTTACTAACTCGCTCACTATACAGGGTGTAACAGAAGGGATATGTTAAGCGAAACACTATGAAAATAGCCACCAAAAGGAACCTATTCAAAAAAAAAAAATTGATTTGAGATCACATGTTTATTTTTCAACTACTCAGAAATGTTCATACAATCTTGAAAAACATTGTTAAATATTGTAACGTCAACCTTCCCTTTCTTTAAATTCTCCCGCCATTCTTATGTTATATTCCTTCATTCCGTCCTCGCAACCTTTCATTCCTATTCCAATCAATCACTCACTCTTTTTTTCGCTCCGCTCACGGTGTGTGCGCATCAAATCCTCGCGTAATAAAAAATAAGATAAAAACAAACAGAATCTGTAGATCAACCAAGCAAACCAAAATCGTGACCATCAACAAGCATACAATAAACAAACAAAAGAGAAACAAGAAGATAGTGGCAGATAACGATAGCATTTCGGGGCGCCCCGCATCGATCACGGCGGCTCAATGCACATACCTATGTAAGTCCCGATGAATTCTTTTCCCTCCATTGCCCTTACAACCTTACAGTCCACATAATCAACATTTTGGTCAGTCGAGCCTGATTTTGGCCCATCTATACAATATTCTATTTTGTTTTAACAAGAGATTTTTTGGTCTGCCATGAAAACCAATAGCAAGTAGGTACATATATCTTCGTAATTAAATCAAGTGTTTGCTAGTATTATGTGTGTATAAAACAACCAACGCATAAAGTTTCACGTAATATTTTTGTGTATTTTATCATTTTTCAGTGTGTTTCAAGCATAAATTATCATATTCTATCATTTATAAATTTTTCATTTTTAAATGTTGGCGTGAGGTACATCGTCCATTTTGCCTTAGCTAGCATTCATATCGTTCAGTCGTGTTGTGCGTGTGGGTGGCTATTCTCAAATCTTTCGTGAGTTACAATTTCAAACATTTTTATCAGTGTAAGTTTAACATATAAAACTTACTATAATATCAAACATTGTATCGTGTGTGAGTAGTTATAACATATAATACTTATCATTTCTAACACTATTTTAAGTGTAACATATAGCACTTAAATATCATTCTATTTAACATTTCCTAGTGTTGGAGAATCATTTTTTACATAGTGAAGTATTTGTTCGTAACATATAGCAATTCGTGGGTGGTTTTATATTTAAGCTGAGCATATAATTACCTAAATAAGTCATATTATCATAATTTCTTCACGTTCTTTCAGAAATTTTTATTTTTCGTAAGTGTCGTATTGCGTAACATATACAGCAATAGTTAATATTTCATTTTAATATAATCAATAGTGCTTTGTATTTGTGTGATAATTATAACACAAAACGTCTTTACAGATCAATATCGTCATACTTTGTGATTTTTATCAAGTTGCAGAATTGACCCCTTTCGAGTGTAATTGAATGACTCGTTCGCGGCATTCGTTCGGTCTTAGGGCTGCCATATGTAAAGAATAATTTCTACCAAATTACTCAATTTCTACCAAATTATCATCAATCATCATGAGTGAAGCTTTGATTGCTCACCATGAAGCGAAACGCAGTGTAGCTCATAAGCGGCTTATGGATGCAGTTGCTTGTGCGAGAAGTTGTGCAACAAATTCAAGTGTGTTAGGTAGATTAGAAACATGGTGCTCCCGCTTAGACTCTTATATGGACTCTTTTAATGAGGCTCATACAAAAATTCTTTCGTTGGTCGTGCAGGCTGGGGCTGACCAGGAAGTCATCAATAAACAAACTTTATACCAGGAACAGGCAGATGACATGTATTTTGAAGTGCTGGAGGCTAGGCGTAAATTCTTGCCAAAGGAAGATACTGTTAAGGCTTCTCCACACAGTGAAAGTAATAAACAAAAATCGAACAGTAAGCTTCCACCTATGAAATTACCTACCTTTTCAGGTCAATTAAAAGACTTTCCTGGTTTTATTGACTTGTTTAACACGCTTGTTCATCGTCGGTTGGATTTAACCGATGTGGAAAAGTTTCAGTATTTAATCACATCACTTTCAGGAGAACCCATTAATATAATTCGTGCTTTTCCTATATCGGATATCAATTACAAGGGTGCATATGATGCTTTGGTTGACAGATATAGTAACAAAAGATATCTGGCATTCATTTGTTGGGAACAAATTACCAATCAGAAACCTATGGCTACAGGATCAGCTCAAATTCTGCGTACATTGATAGATAATTATAGTGAGAACTTATCAATATTATCTTCCCTCGGTTTACCTACATCCAATTGGGACTTTGTTTCATTTACTCACTTTTGACCAAAATTGACAAAGCTTCACGAGAGGCTTTTGAGCTGAATTGTAAGAACAGTGAGTTCCCTACTTTTCAACAATTAAAGTCATTTTTGAAGGACAGGTGTGAGGCTCTAGAGCGTTCATCCTTATCTTCCAATAACCAATTATTACCTAACCAATCATACAAAAAAGTTAATCCTCCTTCTCATCAATCAAAATCGTCCCCAACAATGCTTCTAGCACAGACATCAGTAAACAATTTATCATGTGTGTTATGTAAGGACAAACATGCCTTACATTCATGTTCAACATTTTTAGCAAAGTCTCCTCAGGAGCGAAGCCAGATTGTTAAACAAAACAAATTGTGCTACAACTGCTTACGCAGTAATCATATGACATCTAAATGTATGTCCCAGTACAAGTGTAAAAGTTGTGGTCAACGGTACAACAGCCTGTTTCATTTTCCACCAAGAAACTCATTAAATCATAATCCAAATCATAGTCAGGAAACTGCTTCTTCTAATCAATTAGCTCCACATCACCATCTTTCTTCGGAGAATGTCATCACACCAGTCACATCTTTGTCTAACATTTCAGCTGGTAGTGTTGGTTCTGCTTTTGTGATGCTAGCAACAGCAGAGGTGGAGGTGAAGGATGGCTTTGGCTCTTATCAAAAGGTTCGTATTCTTCTCGATCCAGGTAGTCAGAGCCACATCATTACCAATAATTGTACTCGACGTCTTAATCTAATCCGATACAAGGCTACTACAGCTATGTCAGGTATTGGTGAGGTCCCGGCACAATCTAGTAGCAAGGTATTTTTAGAGATTCGTCCTATAGGTAAATCAGAGCCTACATTTACAACCGAGGCAGTTACATTGGAAAAAATATGTGGTGATATGCCTACTCATCCTGTGAACATTACTAATTTTAAACATTTAGCAAATCTTAGGTTAGCAGATGAGTCATATTACAAGTTTAGACCAATAGACATTCTCATTGGTGGAGAAATATTTCCACAAATTTTGCTGCCAGGTATAATTGATGGTGGCAATCAAGCTGCAACAGCTATCAATACAATATTTGGTTATATCTTAATGGGACGTACCTCATCATCAAGTGACTCTGCTCCCACCCCTCTATCAATCAATCACGTGTCAATGGATGCCAGTTTGGATGTTGCCATTCAAAAGTTTTGGGAGATAGATAACATATCAGAATCAAAGGAGTGTCAGTCTGCAGCTGAATCTCAGTGTGAACAAATTTATCAATCAACTCATCGTCGTAACAGTGACGGTTGTTATATCGTATACTTACCATTTCGTGAGCAAATGCCATCTTTCAGTGATTCCTATTCGATTGCGCTTCGACGTTTTCAACAATTAGAAAGGCGATTGCTAAAAAATCCTACGTTTCATGAAGAATACAAGGAAGTGGCCAGATGGAATTGGTGCCACCGGAGGAGTGTCAATCACCTTCAGCATATTATATTCCGCATCATGCGGTTGTAAAGCCAGGCAAGCTTCGTGTGGTGTACGACGCGTCGTGCAAGGATAAAAATGGTGTGTCCTTGAATGATACTCTTCTGACGGGGCCAAGACTTCAGGCAGATATAACGGATATATTGTGGCGTTTCAGACTGCACCCAGTCGTGTTTACTTCTGATGTTCGTCAGATGTATCGTCGTATCATTGTCACAGAACAACATCGGGATTTTCAACGTATTCTCTTCAGAGGATCACCTCAAGAGTCCGTGCAGGAATACCGCCTCAATCGGGTGACTTTCGGCGTTTCTTCAGCGCCATATTTGGCAATTCGCACGATGCAACAGCTCGCTCACGATGAGGAGGATTCTTTCCCTATTGCAGCAGGCATTTTACGCCGAGATCTATATGTCGATGACGTCGTGACCGGTTGTAGCGGCGTTGATGACGTTTTGGAATGTCAGAGGCAGCTTATTGGCCTCATGGCGGCGGGCGGTTTCGAGCTTCGAAAGTGGTCCAGCAATCACACGGCTGTACTGAATAATGTACCCGAGAGTCACCGTGCGGTTCCGGGCGTTACATTTGATAGCGATGCTCTCTTTGTGAAGGTCCTCGGTCTGTGCTGGAATTCACAAGAAGACATATTCAGTTACAATGTAAATCAAATAAATCGGGAATGTACCAAACGTACCATGCTCTCTGAACTAGCTCGCATCTATGATCCTATCGGCCTTCTTACGCCATTGACATTTCAGGCAAAGCATCTTATTCAGCGATTGTGGTTATTAGGGTCACCATGGGATCACCCCGTACCGGACGACATTAAACAATTTTGGACGAAATACATGCAGCAGTTACCCCACTTGTCGCAGCTGAAAATTCCTAGGCGCATCACCCAAGATGACGCGGTCACTTATCAGCTTCACGGGTTTTCAGATGCAAGTGAAGCAGGTTATGCTGGCGTGGTCTACATTCGTTCCACCAATCATCAAAATGAACATCATGTTGCCCTCGTAGGTGCTAGATCACGTGTGGCGCCTACAAAACGTAGGACATTGCCTAGGCTCGAGCTCTGTGGTGCTTCGTTACTAGCTGACCTTGTGCATCATATCACAAATCTTTTTTCGGACTTCATAGAAATCGAAGGTGTGTATACATGGTCCGACTCAACCATAGTCCTATCATGGATCAAGTCCAAATCAAGTGATTACAAAGCCTTTGTGGGAAATCGTATATCAAATATTCAACGTAAGATCCCTGGAGCTATTTGGAATCATGTCTCAGGTAAACAAAATCCTGCGGATTGTGCAAGTCGTGGTTTAACGCCCCACGATCTTATTAATCATCAAATGTGGTGGACTGGCCCAGAGTGGCTGTCACGTGATCAGCATAATTGGCCGAAAGAGCCTGAGACAAAATCATATCAAACTGATCCTGAAATATCGAGTGAGAAACGGGTATGTGTTTTGTCTAATACTCTGGCAAATGGCGAACATCCATTTGATAGTCTAATCAGTAAATTTTCATCGCTGAGAAAGGTTCAGCGTATTGTAGCATATTGCAAGAGATTTGTTGATGCTCTTCGCAAACATAAACATTCTGATCATTTGACAGAGTCCGAACTTCATAATGCTCTGATGGAGCTCGTTAAACATGTGCAACATTCAGCATTCAGGGATGAGATAGCACGTTTGCGATCAGGTCGAGTTCTACCTAAATCAATTAAGGGGCTCAGCCCATTTTTAGATCAAACGGATATATTTCGGGTGGGGGGTAGACTGTCTAGATCAGATCTCAATTTCGAAACCAAACATCCAGCGTTACTACCGCGCAAACATCGCCTTACTCAGCTTATCATCCAAAGCGTACATGACGAGAATCTGCATCCCGGCTTACAAACTATGCAGTATCTTCTCCTTCAAAATTTTTGGGTTTTGTCTCCTCGACGGGCCATTCGTCAAGTCATATCAAAGTGCTATCGTTGCTTCCGTATGAAGCCATTAAATTTCCAACCCGAGATGGCGGATCTACCTCGTTCTCGTATTACTCAAATCAAAGCTTTTCAAACAGTAGGTTGTGATTACGCCGGACCGTTTAATATCACATTTCAACGTCACCGTGGTGCTCGGACCACTAAAGCATATTTGTGTCTTTTCGTGTGCTTTGCCACAAAAGCACTACATTTGGAATTGGCATCAGATTTGTCCAGTGAAGCATTTTTAGCGGCTCTCCGCCGATTTATTGGTCGTCGTGGTAGATGTAGCACAATTCACAGTGACTGTGGTACCAATTTCAAAGGTGCGCAGTCACAATTAGCAAACATTATGCTTTCTGCATGTGAGGCAGAATACATAGAATTCAAGTTTAATCCGCCTGGAGCTCCTCACTTCGGAGGGCTATGGGAGGCGGGTGTGAAGTCTGTTAAGACACATCTTTTTAGGGTTATAGGTGCACAGACATTAACATACGAAGAATTGAATACGCTTCTAGTTCAAGTAGAATCTATTCTAAACTCACGGCCTCTGTGCCCTCTTAGTTCAGATCCGAATGACTTGGCAGTGCTTACACCCGGTCATTTCCTTACCATGGCACCCCTTACAACGGTGCCTACACCTGATTATTCTAATACTGTCATTAACAGATTGACACGTTGGCAATTATTGCAACGCATGCACCAAGATTTTTGGTCTCGGTGGCACAGTGAATATTTAACAACTCTGTCACAACGTCTTAAATGGACCAAAACTTTAGGCGAAGCAAAAATTAACCAAATCGTTATAATCAAAGATGAGACGGCCCACCCACTGCGTTGGCGTTTCGGACGCATCACTAAGTTATTTCCAGGACGAGATGGTGTACCACGCTCCGCTACGGTCAAGACTGCACATGGGGTTTTAGATAGACCGCTTGTGAAGCTTTGTCCTATACCTTCCTATGAATAGATATTTTAACATAATCTTCATATCATATTATCATCTATTCTTATTATTTATTATATTTAATTATTATCATTTATCTATATATCATCATCAAACTATGCTGTTGGTTGGATTGGACATACCAAAATTTCTGACTCATGATTTCGCCAGCGGGGGGGGAAAATGTTAAATATTGCAACGTCAACCTTCCCTTTCTTTAAATTCTCCCGCCATTCTTATGTTATATTCCTTCATTCCGTCCTCGCAACCTTTCATTCCTATTCCAATCAATCACTCACTCTTTTTTTTCGCTCCGCTCACGGTGTGTGCGCATCAAATCCTCGCGTAATAAAAAATAAGATAAAAACAAACACAATCTGTAGATCAACCAAGCAAACCAAAATCGTGACCATCAACAAGCATACAATAAACAAACAAAAGAGAAACAAGAAGATAGTGGCAGATAACGATAGCATTTCGGGGCGCCCCGCATCGATCACGGCGGCTCAATGCACATACCTATGTAAGTCCCGATGAATTCTTTTCCCTCCATTGCCCTTACAACCTTACAGTCCACATAATCAACAAACATACATGTGATTTCGAGTTTCAAATTTTGGGAATAGGTTCTTTGTAGTGGGCTATGTTCATGGCATTTCGCTTAACATACCCCTTCTGTTACACCCTGTATCAGAAAACCTTCAGAACCCTTGAGTTGCAAGTTACAAGACAAAATAAATACTTACGCAGCACCATTGATGAACCGGAACAACATGAACAGCTCGTAGTTCTGGCTGAAAGAGGAGGCGACGATGGCAAGCGCGTTGATGATGGAGATCGCGATGAGGACTCGCTTGCGTCCGAGCGAGTCCGCGACGGAACCCCACGCGTACGCGCCGACCATCATGCCGATGAAGATTATGCTGTTGAGCCATCCCTGGGGAGAGAAACATTACCTACCTAAGTAAACTTTGTATCTTGTGGTCTACCCTATTTCGGAAACACAGCCGTAGAGTTCGTTTACTAACTCATATGCCCGATTTGGGAAGTAACATTTTTAGGGTTCCGTACCTTTGTCAAGACCCTTTTTCTCAGAAACGCGTGAAGGTATCAAGCTGAAATTTATATCAAATACGCAGGTCTACTGACCCTAAGAGTTGTGAAAAAATGAAACTTCTAAGCCAATGCAATCAAAAGATTTATGTCGCAAATTTCCGCAAATTTTCGACTTTCGCAAGCGAATCAAAACCTACGGGTACTTCCCGTGAACATAGAATCTTGAAATTTGGAACGAAGCAACGTCATATAGCACAATAGCACGGATAAAGGAAAAATTGCGAAATCTGAAAATTATTAGTTACCTACGTCATATAATAAAACGGGTTTGTACGGACCCTCGGTGCGCCAGTCCGACTCGCACTTGGCCGTTTTTTTATTATGCAGTTACAGTTTGTATGCACATAGTCTTAGTAGCGCCATCTTCCAAAGGAACTATGTTGTGATGAAACGCACTCTATATGTATGTCTATCTAAGGCTGGGTCCCCAGCAAATGTTTTTATTCAAGTAACAGTCCTTCTTGTTACTGTTCTTTTCGACAATTGTGCTCGCCCCTCAGGTTTGCCTACTCTTTTCTATTGTGTCTATTTCTACCTTATTTCCTTTGTCTTCTTCTATATTGTTGCTGTCCGTGTATGTGTAATTTTCAAATAAATTCTATCTATCTGTTTACCAAATTCTCTACACTGGCTGGGTGGCATGTGGCGTCAGCCAACCAATCACCATCGAGAATTTTGTTAAAGGCTGAGAAAAAAACGGGAAAACATTTCTTAGAGTCACGCACACATTTTGGCGTTTTTAAAGTTGGTTTAATATATCGAAAAGGAGACGTTTTTGCGGTACAAAACACGGTCAAGATTCGTGACTATAATGTGATCGTGTCTTCTTTTTATGTGTTTTCATCACAAATTATAAAGGCTAAGTTTATTTGCAAAATTAACACCTAGCGTCATAATTTACTGACACCCATGTGTTACGGACATTAACATTAATGGCAATGATTTCATCAAAAAATTAAACACGGTCGATTACCAAACTACATCAAGATTTGTCATCTTCTGTAACGGTCGCATAAGATCGCCAAGGATATCCGCTTTGTTTGTTATCTTGGCTCATGTGGCCATTCTAGAACCCCCGGAAGCAATTCACAAATTATTTGCGAGGCTAGTAGGTAGCATGATGGCAATAGTTTTAGTGTCTATGTAAAGTACTTAAACACACAATGACGATTGTTTAACAGTGGAAATCCTACTATTCCGCGGAATCATTGCTTATTTAGGCGTGATTTTGTCACCTCTTTTTATACAATTCATTCCCAAATTTCCAACTAAATGTAAACGAATTAAGTTTACTCACAAGTATACAAGGTGTAACAAAAAGGGTATGCTAAAAGCGAAATGCTATGAATATAGCCCATTATTGAGAATTACCTTCCCGAAACTTAAAATAACATATTATTTATTTTTCAACATTGTATGGGCCAATTCTGAGTTGCTTAGGAATTCTCCATACTATCTACAGAAAAAAAACATGTGATTTCTAGTCTCTGGGGATAGGTTCACTACAGTTATATAGCATTTCGCTTAACATACCATTTCTGTTATAACCTGTATAAGAACAGTAGGTTCTTAATGTATTAAGTAGGTAGAGCATTTCTATGTATTGCATTCCAATTCCCAACGAATAAGTAACTTCTAAGACTTCCGGCTGTGTTACCAAATTAGGCTACTTAGCCAAAACTACAGGATCACAAAGGAGATACTGCCAACCACGTTTGGAATAACAGACAAATTGCTAGCTCATTCCCTGAGAGTGATGGGCTACATCGCTATGATTACTTACTTTGGTTTGTGTGTTGAGATCTAGGTCGCATTGTGCCGAGGGCAGGATGAAGGACATGGAGATGACGTCCATCTCCTCGGAGGTGCTGACCAGCCCGCAAACCGCGAGCAGCAGGTAGTGGAACCTTCCATAGCCTGGAGAATAGCAGGGTACACGATTAAAAGATATTAGTAGGATTTTGCCTCAGACCCCATTGATTGCAGCATATCAAACACAGAATCTGTGGTTTACTTACTTCAATTTGTAGTTCTGAGCTGACCTAACCTAACTCTTCGAAGCATAACTTGGTTGCATTCGTCAGTTTCATGTCAATGATTCGTAAGAGAATACCAACTAAACGAATTATTTACAGCAGAGCTATCAAAATGTTAATTCTAGTTTTGAGAACAGCGAAACCTAAGCAGAGCTATAGATCTAGAGCCTTGTTGAGAAAGATCGTTGTCACTTTACTTTGTCTTTGAGCTGATAAAAAGTACCTGACACCTTTAGCGCACCTATATGCCACTTCCAGTTTTTATGAGCAGTCAGAAAATACAAGGTGAGTAACATTCTTACAAACAATATCTGGTTTTTCCCACGGCTATGTCTGTAGTTTTTAACAGTTTGTCTCTACCTGAGTCTGTATTTATGTCATACCTAATACTATGCTAGTACCAATCTGCGTTTTTATTAAAACAACCTTCATAAAATTTAGGATCAAGTACTACTAATATTTACTGACCAAAATCGACAACCCGTTTCACGCATCAAAAAGCCTTTTAAAAAGCCATGCTACTGGTGAATGATCCAGATGCCATAGGGAAAGAAAGCCAACGCCAACATGCGCTGATCACGATGCCCTTTATCATGACATCTAACTATTTATCGCATATCCTTATAGACTATTTTATCGCTAGGGTCATTGTTCATATCAGATTGTTTTATGTAGCGGTTACTAGAACGAGTCAGTGCCGACCTGACTGATGTTCAGCGACTAACAGCCGCTTATTTCCAGATATCTATGAATATGCCTTTACATAAATAAATGCTTATCGTACATTTGGCAGTTCCCGCCGGAAATCACAACCTAGTAGCATCATCGTACATTCATTCCGGTTCGCGAATGTAAACAAATCCATACTCGTGTCGTACGATCCCAATTCTAAGAACCCGTCTGTTTACTCCAAGGGACTCAAGGTAAGGAATGCAATGCAGGCAGATTACACCCATTCATTAATAGTGGCATATCCTCTTCACATCTCTGTTTACAATGTTCGTGTTCTGTTTATGCGTGTCTTATTTCGGTGTACCTACGACTGTTATTGTTATTACGCTGATATGTTACGCCATTATAATCTTTACGGTAGCTTTGTTTACTTTGTTATGATTCGATTACGTTAATGAATCGATGGAACGAATGCGGTCGTGGGTTTTCGGATTGTTCTTGTCTCTATGCACGAGCGTGACAGTTTAATTTAGTTCTGGTAGCCGCCTTGCTCTATATAATGAGATCTGGCACGAGTGTCTAGTGTCAGCAAATTTAACAATATAAGCTAACGTAATCTACTAACTTTTAGCACCTTAAATGTACACTACTGCTCAGAGAAACAGTAAATATCCTGTAATATGAGCACATAGTTTATCTTTCCCCGGTTTATTTTTGATATAACAATTAACACTGCATCTCTAACGTAAGATAGAGATCCTGTCTAAGGTACTTTCTAGGCACACATTTAGCAAAATTCAGAAAAACGTGTTTCCAATACACGTGTTCTCATGATGGCCACCGCTTTCTATCACGTGACCGGACATAGAACTGCGTAGGTCATCGTAAATGCAAAAAATAAACAAAAACAACCTACCTATTACGTCTTTAATTTGGGGTCAAGGTATTTGTAGGTAAATTCCTGCGAATTATTGAGGTTGTATCAGGTCATAATGTGTGGTTATGTTGGATAAAACTTCAATCTAAAACCTACCTACCTGTATTTGTAAGTTGTAAGTTTCTGTAATAAATGTGTGATTTACTGGGTTTCGTTTCAGTAGGTAGGTACTATGTTATGCGCACTGGTTGATGACAAAAATAACTTCTAAAATAACACTACCTACCTATATACAACAACCCTAGTGGCCACTTTGGTATACTACTTACCGGTTAGTTCGATTGCCCTTTCGAAGTCAGCTTTCTCAGAACCAGCTCCTTTTTCCGGGTCCTTGCCGGGTGTCTTCAAAGATGGTACCACGACTGAAAGTATTTAAAAAAAAGGTTAAAATGAAATGTAGTTAGGCACCGGGGCGTTTTGCACGGCAATGTATGTCAAATAATCGATCCCTGGGTACAGTTAGCACAGACGGTAAAAGTTACTACGAGGACCCTACTCGTAGCAACAACTACGAACTACGCGTACAGTACTACGGCTGTAAGGAGAGTTCCCATACTGTACAGATCTTTGCAGGTAATATGCAGTACATTGGTTATTTTCTAAAAGGCGTTACGTACGTTATTTTATTGATTTTTTGTTCCAGACAATCACAAATAAAAAATGTATGCTTTATTCATAATACATACATCCTACTTAGTCATAAAGCTCGTGACTTTAAGTAGAAGCTTAACATGCAAAAAGTGGTTCCTAAGATATTCAACGGCTAGTTAATTAAATCGATGATTTATAATAGATAAGCACGTTAAGAAGGCGATTTAATCATTGGTAAAACGCACTTCGGTACTATTTGTACTCAGCAAAAATATAAAATTACATTTATTTTTGTACATAAACATAAGATAAGATTTTAAGACGGTGTAGGTATTACCTACGTCATTATTTCTAAGACAAAATATAAAAAATATGTTCTCATTAGAATGTGTTTGTTAAGTGCACACTAACCTTATGCTGGCGTTAAACGTAAGGTATAAATAGGCAACTACCTATATATTTACTACCTTATATACATATATAGATAACAAGTAACTGTGTAAGTAAGTACTTTAGATAATGCCTTGTCACTTGCATGAACTACTTTCTTCAAACATCTGATGTTTGAAGTAGCTCGACTCGGTATGCTTTTGGTAAATATTTTTCACTGACGATGACTAATGCTAATGAGAAGGTAAAAGTTTGGTATAAATCCTATTTATTACAAGAAAATAAAACCTCATTGTATAAATCTCAATAAAGTCTGGAGCTGACCACAGAAAAGGGTCACGAACCGGTAAAGGGAGCCTGTCTCTCCCTAGACGTCCCATTCTCCGTCGAGATTTGTCTTACAGATGACGAGATATCTAATTATTAAAACTATGTATATTCTTGAAGCTAAATTTCCCTTGTGGACTAGCAGTGTACAGCTAAGGCCGGATTTAGGGAAGGGCAACCGGGCCCTTACAATAGAACATTTTAAATTCAGATTTGGGGCCATGGGCACTATTGTTGCCCAGAAGCCTCCAGACTTTCAAGTCCGGTACTGAGGCTATATTCCTTATAATAAATACAACCCAGTAGTTTTTTTTTTAAATGAAAATACTTAAAACAATCCAGTTTTAAAAGTCGTTGTTTGTTTTGTTACCGTCAATTTGAGTTGTTGCCCCGCAGGACATTCAAAAGGATATACCTACCTACTTAAGTATGTAACAGTTTGCTAAGTAAAGAAAAATAGATTGCTATTAGGTATGTATAAATTAAGCATAAACAATACATACCAAGGTCGACAGTTTTGGTTACTGGACCGTTTATTCGGTTGTCCTCTTTTACATCACAATCTGAAACAAATTTCCTCATTAAAATTAGAAATTGACTTCGAAGAAAATAAAAACAAATGCAAACTTAATTTGTATCCATTTATGTCCATGAATTAGTAATTAGGTTCTAATTGATAGATACGTATAATTTACATTGTACCTATTAGATAAGTAAGTAAACTGCCAGAGAATTACCTAAGTATTGAGAGAAATCCATACCTATTTAGGTAAGTAGGTATGATGGATGACCTAAACACTGTCTTTTGATTTTTTTAAAAGTAGCTGTTGGTAAGCTGTATAGAAATTAACCACATTAACCGCAAATTCTCATGTATGTTTGTTTATTATGAGGACCACGTGCAAAAACTACATAGTTAGCATGGCAGCTACAGATTTTTTACTCTAGTAAAAATAAACTATTCAACTTCACTTCATATTGGTAGCAGATGTGTAACCTTGGTCGTGAATTTGCAATAATAACTACTTATGTTATAATTACCTACCTAATTAAATAGATTGCACATTATCCCCATGGTGGTTAGGCAAAAGTGTGCAAATTACACACCCACTTTTCACCAGTTAGCCTATTAAGTCCCACGTGGTAAGTGGTGAACCTACTGCCGCTTTTTAACTCTACTTAAAATAGTAATGTCATAGGAGTAACGTAATTCCTCTGCCACACTGATCTGATTGCTCTACTTACTGTGAGGTTTCTTGGGCCCGGGGTCAGTTTCTACCATCCTATGCGGGCAGGCGGCGGGGGATGCTGGCGGGAGTGATTAAAAGTGTCTTCTTAATTGGCAGATCGGTTCCAACGGCGCTCGGCTCGTCTGTAACAATAAGATATTGCCCTTAGAGTTGTGTAATAATTATAAAATCAAAAAACCCGACTGCGTAAAAAAGAACCAAACTATGTACATTATAAAAAAACTGAAAAGAAAAAAACAAGCACTTGGATGTCCGGTGGTCAAGATCTATGATATTTTATTGAATGAATACTATTGAAGAAAATAAAATATTTTATAATAATGGAACATAACAACTAAACAGCTAGCATCCATTGAAATATTAGATTGGTTGTCGGATAATAGATCCCGACTGTTCAGTTGTTATATTCCATTACCTATTAGAAAAAAAAAATTTTCTTCAACAGTATTCACTCAATAATATACTTTTTAGTTATGAGTACCTAATAGGTACTCTTCAAGAAACATGCTCAACATGCTCGGCAGCAAGAAGTTTCGTCTTTTCATCGTAAATTTCTACTGTCTAAAAACTTAGGTATGCGAGAATGGTTGTTACGCAACTTTAAATCGATATAGATCCTAAACGGCCAGTCGAATCAAAAAATGCTGAGGGAAAACTAAAAATGATTTTTAAATACCTATTTAACGACACCCCACTTGATATAGTTTGTCGACTTTTTTTTTCATTTTCACAATATGGCGTCCAGTAATCGCCATATTGGATTTTCACTAACGTCATCTCTTTAGTGACACTCGCCGGACTAAGAGGAATCGATTGACGTATGAATCATAAAAATCAGCACAGGCGTTTGGTCTGTGTAGTGTTTCAAAGGAACATACATACACGTTAAACAAAATACCACTCCTTTGCGTCGCACAGTCGGGTAATAAAATAAGTTGTTCAATAAAGCAAAAATTTTACAATTTACGCTTATCGCTTTTAAAATTCGTGAATAATCCGTAAATATGTAACAGCCATCGAAAGAAAATTTCCATTGCATCGCAAAAATACATGAGATACCGCTAAAATTACTCGCCAGCAATGATACTATAAAGGTTGTCAGAAAAATGTCAGAAGTCATAATAAAATTATGACTAAGTACCTACCTACGATAAAATAAAGATTATTGAAGATTCTGTGTTTAAAAAATGGATGATTGATTAATCAACGGCATGAGTGATAAGCGAGGATAAGAATTTTAGGATTATGGCGGTATGTGCAAAAGCCTACGTTAAAATCGGTTCAGTTTGTTTTGAGTATCCAAATGAATATGCTCGTAAACAATCTGTATAAAATAGTAAATAGTACTTAATAAGGCCACATGTTATATGATGTAGAAACTAAACCGCACGCTTGTCTGTAAAGATAACTCACTTTAACTTTGTGACACTATAATCTTCAAATGGGTTTAAAGGCGCAAATTGTAGAGAAACAATTAGTACCTACCTATAATAAAGTCGCATATTCAAAGTAAATTGATCACTTAGCTATTCCTAAAGTAGCGAAAGGGTCGATTCAGCGAGGAACTAAAGTGATTAAGGGTTTTCGGGAGGTGGGCGCCTCTCTCTCGCATTGACAACATGGGCCAAAAATTACACTACGGTCACCAATCCGACGCGCCTGCCCAGCGTGGTGACTATGGACAAAACCCCCCACCTATGGCATTAGCCTTACGGCGTGCCTCGCATGAGGCCTACATCCTGGAGTGGACCGTCCAGCACAGGTTGATGTCATGTGTGTAATGGGAGAAGAGCAGATAGATGATGTTTGCTCTATATGTTTGTTACCAACTTTATACATCGTTTAGCGGATTTTAGCACCAACACGACCGTTACAAATAAGTATGTAACAATAGGCCTCTACGAAGCTAATAAATAAACGTATTTGCAACAAATTTTCCTTTGGTTATAGGACATACCAAACAACAATGTAGAATTGCCCCAATATCTGCCTGGGCACCGGTGGCACCGCCCTATTTACGGCACTGCAGCGAAGCAGTAGGTTAGTTTGTGCCTGCCCAGTTTATCATATCTATATGCTCTGCATTTATTTTACTAAATAATAGGTAACTACTTTGTTAAGGGGTTATTATTTCAATTTTATTATACATGTCTTTGTCTATGTAAGGTTTAATAGTTATAAAACATTAACTACCTTCCTCTCATTATCCAGAGCGCATAATGAAGCATGATACTTCTGTCTCCTGTTTAATTTCAAATACTTGTTTATTTATTGGGAGGAGTTAGTTAGTGACTCTACTACCTACAATTTATTTACCATACATATCAAAGAATATACTTACTCTCTAACGAGATACATATTCTACCTTCTTATAGTTGTTAAAAAAATGAGTTAATAGCTGCCGTCGTCATTAGAAAACATTGCCACAAAACATAAACATGAGTAAGGTGACATTAGAGCTTAGAACCATCA
Organism: Carposina sasakii; assembly: GCA_014607495.2. Taxonomy (NCBI): domain Eukaryota; kingdom Metazoa; phylum Arthropoda; class Insecta; order Lepidoptera; family Carposinidae; genus Carposina; species Carposina sasakii. The sequence goes on along the minus strand of CP053163.1, from coordinate 5,681,338 downwards.
TGAATGCACGTAATTAATTTTCTAGATATTTTTGTAAAACGTTTTAATTCTTGCACACCAAAAGGGAATCATCTTGAGTCGCTTTCAATATGAAATACTTAAACGCCGAACTATTACCGTCTCTGCGAGTTTTAAAACAACGGTCAAAACATTACCTAACCGAGTAATTACAATTTACCTAAGATAACAGTAAATGTAAGCAAATAATTAAATTGATGAACACAAATGAGACCGAACGTTTATAACAACGCCTGATACAATTAAATATTTAAAACAAGAGCAAAGTGGTCATATACAAAAGTTAGTTTTATTATGATCAGTGACTAGTTGCTAACTAGTCTTACGACATACACGAAAGGAGATGCTGTTGTATTTTAGTGAAGTTTAGCATCAGCACATGACGTTTTATTTTATATCAGCCTTGCTGAAAACAGTTTGTTACTGACAGCCTCTTATCACTATAACAATCATGTAGTAAGTATGTTAAATCCAAACAGCTCCTACCTGACACTGAATCTGCTATCACCAAACAAACATTACAGAAGTGATGTGTTTACTATGCACATTTAGAAAACGTTTGTTTGGATAGGAAAATTTCTGCGCCACTGGTATCAATTTAATCATGTTGGCATTTAATTTTCCGGCGGAAACTAACATGTAAATAGTTGTTGAAAATTTTAACGTCGGAATTAGGAAGCGTTAGGTTAAGAGCAGTTTAGTAAAAAAGGCTACCAGGTATTGTAAATAATAATAATTGTCGTACTTAACAATTACCTACCTGTTGAATAGGTACTGCAAATATAAATTGCGAGACTAAAAAACGTGAACGAAATACAGAATTTTATACTTAGAATTAGTTTTTCTAAGCTAAGCAAGTCTTTGGGTCTATAGGCAGGCTTGAAAGTTGGAGCTTATATCTGAGCCCTTAAAGTTATTGGATTCAGTTTGACTCTATCTCTTCACAGAGGAATTTAACTAAAAAACACGTAGGGACCAAAAATCGCTCTACAACATAACATACTGAATAAACGTGGAACTGATAGAGTGAAGCAGTGAGTATTATGTGAACAGTTGAGTGATCTGGTAACAAAGAGCGGGAAATATCTGTCAGCTGTGATTCAGGTCGGCCTTACTTACGTTACTTATGCGCGGGCGCAGAGGAGCCGATAACCTTACGGCCATCTAACTGAAGCAAGTATAGCCTTCAGTTAGTTAAAGATACGCGACATTTCGTGCTAATGTGCTAAGATTGTGTCATTTAAAAAAAATAACAATATTATTTAAGTAGATACCTACGTAATTCCTGTACACGTGTCAAAGGCTAAGGGACTACCTACATAGATAAAACTCGATACTTTTCTCAATATTCAGATACATACCTTTAACTATACTAACATTTAACTATATGAGTTTGGCAGTTATGTAAATAATGATCGTATCATTACTCAGAACGCTAATACTTTCTTACCGTCATTTATACCCTGTATAATATGGAGTGTAGTTTCTAAATAACTATCCGCTTTTGTTTTTATAAAAAAATGACTTGCGCTCTTCTTGCGCTAGTTTTTTGGACGCTAATCAACTGTGAATCATCATTTTACCTACGTAAGAATTGTCATGAGGATTTTATTAAAGTTAATGTTCATTGCTTTTCGAAAATTGACGGTTACCTAATCTTTTACCCATATAGAATTATCATATTCTTGGAAAACAAGTCATGGAAATAACAAAATAGGTTAGTATGTAGGTTACTTAGAAATATATATGATTTGAATAACAATTTGCGAAAATTGTAATTGTTATGACAACGCGTTGATGTCTTATACAAATGAAACAATATCGATTGATCGCAAAAAGTATCTTACACTGCACCTTCGCTTCGGCTTGCTTTTGATACTAGGTTTTGGCGAAAAAAAAGTGGAATATAAATTAATATTCTCTTACTAAGTACTACTAATCTATACAGACCTAATGCATTTGCATGGAAAGTGAGTTTTTTTTCCTTTGTTCTGAAGGTGGCAGAGGAAACTGTATCTATACAACCATAATCTTTAGTAAAATTATTTCTGAATTTGTGATAGATGGTAATAACTATGCATAGAAAAAAGTAAGATAAATAGGTAATGATTACCACTAATGGAGACTAGCATGGAAGTCCAAAGATCACGATGATGGTCATAACACCTCAGGAAGGAAGGAAAAAATTATGACAACGTGTACGTAAGCACTTATTTACCTTTATGTATTGTCTCCACATTATGTACGTGCTAAGTGTGTTTATACAGAATCATTACACTAATAAACACTATTTAAAATAAATTGTCGGTACCTACAAGAACCCCAATTCCAGGACTATAGGTAATACCCTTGCTTCTTTTTACTTCGACGCTCTTCATTGTGTAAAAAAGTGAGACTATTTAATCTATAGAGAGAATATTATATTTTTTTAGCTGGTTCTAAGAAGTGAATTATTTAAGTTTCGTCCTTAAAAAACTCGAGTTTGGCTCATGTATTGGCCTTAAGTAGGTATTAACTGAGAGAAGTGTTTCCCCACACCCCCTGTATTGAGCATGGCACTAACTACAATTTTAAATGAAGTCACTTGACAATCTGCGAATTTGACTGATAGCGAGCGCTTGACAATTTGAGAATTTGACAATTTGCGCCTAGTGATCATACTCGATGTCTTTTCCAGCTTATATCAAAAGCGCAAGGAAATCGCGGAGATTACGAGTACGAGTAGAAGAAACATAATTGTGGCGTACCTACGTTTTAGAAGTTTTTAAAGAACCCTGTATAATATAATATTGTCAGAATATTTAGCTAACTGATAATTGTGTTTGTTTATACAACGGTAATGATGTCAGTCCTTGGCGTTGCATAATGCGAGTTATTTTATAAGTGACGGAAATTCACATGTGATTTGTGGATCACGCACGAAGACGTTGTTCTTCCGTTTGTTAATAGACAAGTGATAAAAAAATCTTGCATTAGACAATGGTATTTAACAGGTGTTTGCATGTAACATGTAAAGGTGAGTATAGACTAGAGCATTTTCTCGACACACATTTCTGTGCCATGTAACGTTCTTATGAATGGTACAATACAGGTAAAAGCTCAATTACCCAAGCATTTCCATATAATGTAACGTTCCTGCGAATATTCAGCGTAATGCTCACAGCGGGTGTGCGCATTTACCCGTAACATTTCGTTGTACCTTGCGTTCATTCTTCATTGAAATGTCGGACCTACAAGTTGCGTACAAAGGCTCGACGAAATGTTACATCAATACGCTCGTTGCTTTCTACAAATTGTTGTATGTAACAAAACGGCGAGCGTGCTCGAACGTCTGGTTTGTGAAGGGTAATACACTACGAGTATAGTACGCTACGAGTAGGTATAAAGTATCATAGACCGGCTCGTTTTTCTGTTACAGGTAAATGCTCTAGTCTATACTCACCTTAACAGGTATTTATACCTTTGTGGAAACCCTCACAGGTCGTAGTTGTTAGTGTAGAATTCGTCTTCAGCCTATTGCAGTCCACTGCTGGACGTAGGCCTCCCCCTAGGCAGAGCACGCCACAAGTCTAATGTCACAGGGGGGTTTTGCCCATAGTCACCACGCCGGGCAGGCGGGTTGGTGACCGCCGCTTTGGTATGGATATATGGATACTTTTGGACTATGTTGTCAGCATGGGAGGCACTGCTGCCCACCTCTTGGAAACATTAAATCGCCTCGCACAATACCCACGGGCAGGCATGGGATGGAAGAACTCTATCTGCCGGCACCACGGGGAGTGTAAAATTTGTGGGATCTTATTACGAGAGCCATAGGTTTCTCAGTAGGATTTTTTGATGGATTTCCTAGTCAGAGTATGGTCGTGCTAGAGCATGTTTAAATTACTAAGCTTGTTGTCAGGTATGTAAAAGAGATGATGATGCCAGAGATGACAAAATATAAGGAAATAAGCTTGTGCATAATTTAAATTAGGGTAAATGGCCGGCCATAAAAAATACAAAGTCTCCTCAAGGGCAAAGTCAAGGCAAGATCCTTTTATAATACCAAAGTAGGCTAAGGTTACATAGGTTTAAAAAAATTGCCATGAACACAAGAGAAAATGGTATATAACGTCTTTCATGTGACTCGCCCAATAATTTCACGAAAATATTTTACAGTTTACTTCTCCCATATTAAAAATACCTCGTAATAAAACCGTACTTAACCCAAGGTCAGCAATCTCGCACGCGATATTGCGTCTGCTCTAGGGAGTGGTCTCGACTCGACCTTATGTCCTAGTTCTAATAACAAACAGATTTCACTTAAAAAATACTAATGCCTGTTTCTACAGAGTGATTTTTGGTCGTCGACGTTCCCGAAAACTACGGAATCTCCTCATCATCACGATCATTTTTCTTCATGGAAGCATTCCTGGAAAGTGTCTGGTTCCCAAGATATTAGGGGCCAAATTTGAGTAAATAGACTGCGTTTTTCTGCATAAATGCACATAGACGCGCGAAGCAAGATTTTTTAACGAGAAATAATTAATATATGTCCATGATAAAACTAGCATAAACACTGGACACTATAAATTACACCCGATCAAGTAATAAAAATAAAAAAAAATTACATCGTTTCCCAGCATTTTTTTGGCATAAACTTACTTTATTTGATGTATAGAGTACGTACCTTTCGTTAATGGTGGTAACGAAATAATACCCTGTATAATAAAGTTCTGTATTTTTATGGAATAGCAGGTCCGTAGGTAGGCAATTAGCTCCGGGAGGTAGGCGCCTCCCGTTTTGACAAATTAGTATGAAAATCACCTATAGAATAGTGACTATGGGCAAAAACAACACAGAGTCGATTGTTTTGTAAATTACTTGGGCTTGGCAGGTTTGAGAAACTAGGCTACAAGTCTAGTTCCCATCGATCGCGGTAATTTTATGCCATTATTTTATTAGCATCTTCAATTGTGCTTAATAATTATTCGTAATCTAATTACTATTAATCATAGAAAATCACTGAATAAATTATGCATTGACACATTTTTCACAAGTAGGTAAGTACAAGTCGGTAGGAGAGGTACTAATACTTACTTAACTTTTATAATTTATTTTCATCAATTAACCGTGATATTTAATAATAATTTATTTAAAATTTAATGCATATTACATTTTTGACTACGAAAATTGGCCTCCGTATTATCTACATATTTATCAAAAGCAATGCGATAGCAAACATTTTACAATGTTCACATGCTTTTGAAATTCGTATCGTAGGTAATACAGTTTAACAGCAGTCTCAAACGAATTTGACATTTCAACGTGAATTTACACTTAACAAAAATTTTGCTGTCACATTGCTACGAGTACTGCTATGATTTTGCTAGATACATTATCACGCTACGGAACCTTCATTGCCTCTAATCGTGGGATCAAATTCGGTTCTGAATTTATTTTGCAGGCCTAGCAAAAACAGAAACATATAATGACTTCCGAGAAAGAGATCACGATTGCTTGGAAATTGCATAATCCCCAAATAACTAAGGGCCACCTAAGTTTTTAAGAAGAAATACCTAAGTTTTTAAAGTTAAATGCGATAAGTTTAAGTTTAATTAACTAAGAAGTAATAGATCAGTTTCACAATCTCTTTGAAAATTATTAAATTCAAATTGTGCACCTACTTTTGGCACTTTTACTGAACTTTAGGATATGTACCTATGGATCGGAAAAGAGTAGGTAACTGCTATTCAGTTGCGAACACTGAACAATAATCAACAGGCCAAGTGCATGTTTTTAAACTCTACTTTTTTGTTATACTTATGTATTTAATTCATTCATGCGTGAACATCTCAGTAGAATAAGTGATAGTAATAGCATAGAGGATTAACATATTATATTACTAGCGGACGCCCGCGACTCCGTCCGCGTGGACTGCAGAAAAGACAGAAGAACTTATGGAACGTACGATTAATAACAACAACCAACGTTGATGATCAGTTTTTTATTAATTATTAGTTATTAAGACCATTAATTTAAATAATAACTATCCTATCATCTAAGTTGGACCAAATTACATATATATGCCAATTTTCATGAATATCAGTTGACTCGTTTTTGAGTTTATTCGGAACATACACAGTGACACGGATTTTTTATATATTAAGATACGTATCTATGGTAATAGATAAGTGGTAAGCACACTATTTTGTATACCTTCAAACCTACCTATTAACCTCGATCGCACCTAATCAGTAAATGACACTTCTTAAAGGTTAAATGCATATATTAAGTAGGTAGGTAGTTAGCAAAGTATTTACATACATACATACATACATATGTATAATTACGCATTTATCCCTTACGGGGTAGTCAGAGCACCAAGGGCCGATAGGACCACATGGTGCCACTTCTGACCAATTTTGAGGGTATAATTGAGATGTACAAGTTCGGTAGCAAAGTATTTCCTTGTAAATTATGTTAAAGTTTTTGCTTTACCTAAGTGAAACTTACTTCTTAAGTTCTTAAGTAATCAGGTTAGCTGGTAGAGAATGCCATTAAAAACTGTAAGATCGCCATTGTACGAAAAATTGTGGTGCATTAAGGAGATCTAACTAAGTACCTACTTATCAACTTTTTTCGCCAAGGTCCGTTAATCAAATCGTCTATATGATATAATTATGTATATTTGTACCTAGGTAATAGGTAAGTATTTGAAAGATTATTTATTAATAGTTTTATAATATTTGAAAGTGATAAAGCCCCTTATAATTTACTAGTGGACGCCCGCGACTCCGTCCGCGTGGACTACAGAAAAAATAAAAAGTAGCCTATATGTTAAGTGTAAAAAGTAGCCTATATGTTATCGCGGTTGTCGTAAAAAATTAATTCACGTTTGTCCCCTTCCCGTGGGAATTTCGGGAAATCCGTTCCCAGTGCTTCCTCGGGGTCCCAAATAAACATATATGCTCAACTTCAGATTCACATGTTTAACCGTTTTCGTAAAAAATAAATAATTCCCGTTGGTCTCCTTCCCGTGGGAATTTCGGGAAATCCGTTCTAGTGTTTCCTCGCAGTCCCTAATGAACATATATGCCCAATTTCAGCTTCATATGTATAGCGGTTTTCGTAAAAACTATGAATTCCCGTTTGTCCCCTTCCCGTGGGAATTTCGGGAAATCCGTTTTTAGTCCTCCCTCGCTGTCCCCAATGAACATATATGCCCGATTTCAGCTTCATATGTATAGCGGTTTTCGTAAAAACTATGAATTCCCGTTTGTCCCCTTCCCGTGGGAATTTCGGGAAATCCGTTTTTAGTCCTCCCTCGCTGTCCCCAATGAACATATATGCCCGATTTCAGCTTCATATGTATAGCGGTTTTCGTAAAAAATATAGAATTCCCGTTGGTCGCCTTCCCGTGGGAATATCGGGAAATTCTTATAGCCTATGTTCATCCAGGTCCAATAAGGATTCTAACGGTGAAAGAATTTTTGAAATCGGTCCAGTAGTTTTTGAGCCTATTCATTACAACCAAACAAACAAAGTTTTCCTCTTTATAATATTAGTGTAGATAACTAGTAGGTACCTAGTAGGTACTACCTACCTACGTACAATATCATAAGTGGATAGTGATCGTACCAAGTAATTGGTAATATTTAGGTAATATTATATCATACTTACATAAGTAACTTATTGGTTCAAGTTTTAAATACTTACCTATTTTTTAATTCTTTTTTTATCAAAGAAAGTTTACACTGGTGTTATAGAGAAAAGGTACAGGAGTAGACAAGTACATATTTTTTATAAATTTAATTTACAAGAAAATAATTAAATTAATTATTAGATAGATAGATAATAATGTTATATATTTAAACTACTTTAATAAGTACAGAATATTCTTACCGAAACTGGCGCGTGGTTAAAAATATAATCTGGATTAAGGGAGAGTTGAGGGATAATTCCACTTCAAATAGATATCAGGACCAAGTTCCAAATGTGGACATTATTTGTTAAATTATAAAATAAGAATACTGTCACAAACGGCTGAATAGATTTGCGTTAAAAGTCACAATTGTACACCATTTCACTACACTTTCTGTCCTGAAAATGTTCATAGGTAGGGTTAAGAAAGCACGAGAAAGTTTCACAACAAAACAAATTTACGCGAAGCGCGGGAAAAAATGCGCAGACTAAAAATCGTCACAAAATTACGGAGGCGGCGTGCTACCGTAGGAATGCTGGACGGTATTATGATAGCCAAAGAAGCGATCGTGTGAGTTTTGCACCGTGATCACGCCCCACCATGGAGAATATTTTTCCCTTAACAAACAATGTTGAGCTGTGAAATCAATTGACAATTCCACAGCTTATAATTTCACCACAAACTATAAAAAATAAGGACAGTTATGGTTTTATGTTCAAGGTGGCGGGTGATCAAGTAACGTAACAAATTGACGAGCATGTGATGAGTAATCGCATTTGTATGTGAATTGGATATTACACAATAGGTAGTACAAGTAAATACAATAGATTTTGTGATGGGTTTTGTGGTTGATTATACGTGTTTTAACAAGATTTGCTTCGAAATAACCTGATATTCTAAATAGCTTCAACTAGGTATCTTTTAGGTAGAGTCATGACTGCCAATGATGTTCCTATACTTAACTTTTCAGTAGCTATAGTAGCCAGAAGCGTAGCGTACCTTTGCGGGGCCCGTATAAAAATTTGTTTGGGGCCCTTAGGAAGAGTATAGATCTCTCACAAAAGATTTTTTTTTTAAATTAAATTGCCCGCGATGCGATATCCGATGTAGGTGTTGCCAACTTTTGAACACACGCTTTACGCGGGAAAAATGAAATTGCTTATTTTGACTTTAGTCATTTGTGAAATAAAAAAAATTGGGAAGTTTTTATTAATTTTTGCTTACGCACGTTGGGGGCCCCCGTGGCCCGGGGGTCCCGTATAATTGATACGGCGGTAGCTACGCCCCTGGTAGTAGCACATTCTACCTACGATCATTATATTTCAATTTCGATATTCCTCACCATTACTTTTATAGGTACCTATGTACTTAGAATAATTTGAATGGACGATGCAATTTCTAAATCCATATTTAATTCCATCTAAACCATAGGGTAGTCAGTTCTCTTGGTTAAATACCTCTTAAATAATGTAGGTACCTACATAATGCCTTTTAGACTATACATATTTTCGTAAAGAAATACTACTTGTCTTTACTTTACTAGAATACTTTCCGATAGTAAAATAACTAAGTAATAGTACCTAATTATAATTAACCGAAGCACTATAACGTAATGGAGATTACTATAATTGTCAACAAAATGATTGTCTTTATTGGCTATAGGTAGGCGTTCCAATTAATCCACTTTGCCATGAGTTGCACCAGAACAGAAGAAAGGAGTTGGCTTTGACTCGGTGTGGCCTTATGAGCACTACCGGGATTATAGTAATCAACGCTATAGAGGCACACTATTGCGCGTTTCCGCGGATGAAGCTTAAAGATAGGTCTAGTGCTAGTCATATACAGGATGTTTTTTCCTTGTCACCCTTAATTAAGGGTATGTACTCTATATATCAAATAAAGTAAGTTTATGCCAAAAAAATACTGGGGAACAATGTATTTTTTTATTATTACTTGATCGGGCGAAATTTATAGTGTCCAGTGTTTATGCTAGTTTTTTCATTGACAGATATTAATTATTTATTCTCGTAAAAAAATCTTGCTACGCGCGTCTATGTGCATTTACACAGAAAAACGCAGTCTGTTTACTCAACTTTGAACCCTAATATCCTGGGAACCAGACACTTCCCAGGTATGCTTCCATGGAGAAAAATGATCGTGATGAGGAGATTCCGTAGTTTTCGGGAACGTTGACGACTAAAAATCACCCTATTTGCATTCTGCAATATACTTACACAAAATAATTCAAATTATTTCATTCTATCAAATTCTTGCTAGAATTTATACATGTTTTTCCTAGTTTATATTATTTTAACTTGTATGTTTATTATCATTCGTAGCACATTATATTTCCGATTTTTGGAGTTTCTATAATTCATTTTAAGGGTTCTGCAGCAAAATAAGAAACCCTTAATATGTATAATGTTGGTATATTGTGTAATTCTTGTAATTTTTGATTGTATGTACCTGTACATACGTACACTACTCCATAATATCAAAGAAAACATTGAAGTTGTATTGGATTTCCGGTTGAGTTTTTGATACAAAGTGTGTGTATTTAGAAATATGCTACTTTATTGTTATTGTTCCGATTAAACCTTAACACTTTTGGAATGAGAACACTACAATATCCTTCTTCTTTCATGAAAAACCTATTCTATTTTTACTTATACTTATTACCTAAGTTCATTTTAACTCTAATGCATTCTATATCATATCAACACGTTTAAAAATACTGTATACGCGTACTTATAATTATTATACTTTTTCAATGGAATCTTAGCTCTAATTGGCGTAGTCACCTAAAATAAATGGGACCCTGTAAAGATCACCGATCGGATCGACCTCGGAGATCGAAGACCACGATCAAGGTAGTGCACCTCTGTTTATTCAACCGATTACAGATTGGACATGTTTTTACGAATTACGTAATTGGTTTGCATTATCATAACTTGTTATATGTTATATGTCCGTATGATCATGTGTTGTACTATTATGTTTACAACTTATGCTGTAGTAGGTACTTTGTATGTACCTACTTGCGCACCTACTTAGGTCTGTAAGCTACCTTATATCTATACCTTAGACATTAAGTAAAAATAGAAGTGAATATTATTATTTTCTATCTGAATATAGAAAAATATAAGCATTCAACCTACTTAGATTAGAATACCTAACATGTGTTGTGTCCCCGAATTTTAAAATTATATTAGGTACCTTACTAAAGATAGAAATAACAGCAACGTATTATTATAATGGTTTCAGTGATTTGTTTTTATTGCAAACATTTTAAGTAAAAATAATTTCTCTTGCCCAACTTACCTTACCTTACCTTGGCAAAATTACCAGCTTAAACTTAATTAATCCATTAATCCGTTGAACAAGCTATTATTATCGTTATTATATAAAACTATCATTCAATTAATGAAGGTCAATATTTATATCTCCTTCAGAAGAAATTATGAGAAAAGGTATTAACCTACTTGCTAATTTAATAGTTGTCATGATCACAAACCAGCAAGGTAATTGACGCTTAATGTTCCAGAGTTTCTTTTTTTTACAAAAAATGTAAGTATTTTTAATTACTTGTCTCACGAAATATTACGTACCTACTATACTATTATAAACACTTATTGCAACTAATTGCGTCATTAAAACAAACAGCCCTTTACTGAACACAATATCAATTATCGGCTTTTTAGTCGACTCGCCCTGCTCGGAACTTGGACCATGGGATCAGTTAACCAAACGAATTTATTTTAATAATTTTCTTTAGTTAAGTGGTCCTACTCTTTATTTGGGCAAAAAATGAATAATATTGTTTATTCAAAATCGTGTACAGACGTGTTCAAAACTGTTAAGATAAGTAAAAATGAAACAACAGGGCTTCATGATATGAATATACTTATTTAAAAATATTCACGCCACACTCACATGACTCAAAGGCAACTACTGAGCTACTGAAATTAATAATAAATAGCAGGTAGGCTCATCCCCTGCTAATTGATTGTGATTGGCTGACTCAGAAATCACGCCAGGCAAGCTTCGCCCAGGTATCCATTGTAAACACCATTCCTTTTACTATCGTCTAATGACTGTCACAAGTGATATCTAGTTATTCCATTTGGAAGTCATATAACGCGCCCGCTATCGAAAATAATTATTATTATTGCCTACCATTAAAAAGAAATATATAACGAAATTGAAAACTTTTCGTCGCGATTGTCCACATTAAAAATACAGATAGTAGGGCAAGTTGACCAATTCAAAAATTCGTTAGGTCTACTGATCCCAGGGGCCGTGTTCCCTTAGGGCGAGTTGACTAAAGAGCCACAATTACCGACCTATTTCTAATAGGTACACAAAACTGGGCTCTATCATTTTTATAGATAAAATGGTACGGAACCCTTTATGCTCATAGTTCGTCTTACCTGACTCACACTTGGCCGGTTTTTTGTAAAATATATGGCATCCATTTTTATTTTTTATAATTTAATTATAATACCTATGCAGTGTAGGTATGCAGTGATAAAAAAAAAATAATAAGTAGACTTCGCAGAAAATGAAACCAAAATTTAATGTAAAAGAATCCTAACTAACTGTTAACCAAGATTTATTGCACCTTCAAAATATTATTATAGAAAGCTGTACAAACACTTTCACTGTGTCAGGCTCTATATTTAATTCTAGTCATTCTAGGCCATCGACATATTCTGAAGCTAAAACGGCATTACTCGAATTTTACCAAATATTTACATAACTTATTCGTTTTGGCTATAAATCTGGTTATGATTTATTTATGTTTATTTCATATAATTTAATATAACCACATCATAAAACTATGTTTTCCCATATTAGATCTAAGTTGATTGACTACATAAAGATAGTTTCAGATTTTTTTGACGTTGCCAAAAGCTTTCCATTAAAATATTACTAAATTTGCAATAATTAAGACTCTGTGTCAAGTTAGCAATTATGTCAAACAATGAGTTAATTGTCCTTTTTAATTTAACGAGAGTGTTTTAAAGAGTTTTATCTGGAGCTGGTAGGTATACCAGATTTGTTTAGCAGATAACCTAAGCCTTGATATAGGATAAGAGGGTGCACTATCGAATTTCCTTACAAGGCCAATAAAAGACTGTCTTTCTTTTCTACTATGCTACGTTGCGATGCGTTAGATATCGACCAATCAAACTCATTGATATGATGGACCAATAAATAATATTCATTCATATTATGATTGGTGATGTATCGTAGTAACGAACGAACATACACTGCGCATACATATCTCTGGTGAATAGAAAGCCAAATCTCATAGATTTATTTATTTATTTATTTGGGACAGGTAACAACTGTATACAAAAATACATAGATAAATAAGTAGGTATATTTTGTTTTGCTGTGATAAGGTAACAGAAAAACAGAGTAATATAAAAAACATTTGTATGAATGAAATAGTTGTTAATATAGTAGATACTAGTGGACGCCCGCGACTCCGTCCGCGTGGACTACAGAAAAAACAAAATGTCGAAATTATCCGGGATAAAAACATTTTCCCGGGATAAAAAGTAGCCTAAATGTTAAGTGGGACCTGTCACAATACAGGATGATTTTTGGTCGTCAACGTTCCCGAAAAGTACGGAATCTCCTCATCATCACGATCATTTTTCTTCATGGAAGCATACCTGGGAAGTGTCTGGTTTTCAAAATATTAGGGTCCAAAGTTGAGTAAATAGACTGCGTTTTTCTGCATTAATGCACATAGACGCGCGTAGCAAGATTTTTTCACGAGAAACAATTAATATCTGTCTATAAAAAAACTAACATAAACACTAGACACTATACATTTCGCCCGATCAAGTAATAAAAAAATAAAAAATCCCAGCATTTTTTTTGGTATAAACTTACTTTATTTGATGTATAGAGTACGTACCCTTCGTTAATGGTGGCCACAAAAAACATCCTGTATATTCCTGAAAACTGCATCGAAATCTATTCAGCCTTTTCTGAGATTAGCGTGCACAAACGCACAGACAAACAGACAAACCGACAAAAATTCCAAAAATCATTCTTTTAAGTACTATTACGTTGATAAAGGTCTGCTATAATATTTTTTCTCATATATCTTCCATGAACATCCGTTACATTTTTATTATATGTATAGATTTTTAAAATTAAATTACTTATAAGTTTCTAAGTTTGCTGATCGACTTTTAAAAGGAGTAAGATTTTCCCTATCATTATTAATAATTTTCCTATTATAGTATTATTATATTTTAGTACAGCTTTTTTATGCCTATGTAGTATGTACTAAGGTTATTTTCATGAATAGGATCATAAATCTATCAAAAACATTACTTCACATTCAGTTTCTTATTAAAAAGTAGACCGTTCGTGACTCGCATTTTCCCAGTAAAGTTATTTTTCTTCCTTAGAAAAGTTCCAGCGACATTGCGCGACAAAATAATTTACGACATAATTGCATTAAAAAGAGGAATGGCGCCGATCAATTTAATAGTAATAACATAATTATTGATTGCCGGTTTTCCGTCTTCCTTATCTATGGGCTTTGTTCTAATTAAAGAGGCTGCCTGAAGACAACTACGAATCAAATTTTTTGTAGGAGAATTTAGCCTAATACCCTCGTTAAAAATAACCTGTCTCTCCCTTTAATAAGATCATCAGTAAACTGATGATCAACAAAATGTAGTTCAAAACACAAAAAGTTAGTAAAAATAGCTGATATTCCTTTAAAAGTAATTTTCATACCTGTTTAGTTTGGAGAAACCGCGACTAATAACAAACAAGATGATTCAACTAGCGGCACAAGGTGACCAAACTTATGCAAATACATTTGGTTATCCCAAAACGTCTAACAAGAAGACGTCGTGTGTGGACAATTAACACTTAGCAAAGTGTAGTTAAACAGCTTGTAAAATCAAATGAGGCCATTGATTCTAACACAGCGGAAATTTATTCTACTCTTAAGTATTTTAGTTAATAATTGAAAATTATTAGATAATATAATGAACTTTTGAATTTTCTTAGAATTTAAATACTTATTTCAATACTTTCTTGAAATCCGCTAGTGTTCACTACATTGAATAACAAACGAATGGGTTTGTGGTATAAAACAAAAGTACCTAAATGCATGCATTTTAAAAATTAAGTAAATATTTGTTATGAAAAAAATAATTGCTGAACTCACCGGTCGGTCTAATGTGCCTCTTCTGCTTAACTTCGGTGAAAGATGGATGTTCTGCCACTGGTGTGGCTATGAACAAAGATTTTTGGTGAAAATGAACTTAACACTACACAATTCGTTACTGAGTACACTCTCGAAAGAGTGAGAATGAGTCCGATTGTGTCACAGTATATATCACACGGCAGCAGGTAAATATCGACAATCCTTACACAAATACCTGTATATTTGACAAAGGATTACTACGTCACGTAACGTGTAACGGTAGCGATACTTTTCCGGACATCAGAAACATGTTGCAAGTCCCTCTCGTGTTATTGAAATGTATAATTAGATGTCTGTGTTTGCTTGTATATTGATTACTTTTTATAATGTACCCAATAGGCTTGTGTAACGTATTGTTTAGAATGGTAACTGCTACACTATCATTTGTTGTTGCTAAAGTTCTTATAGGTATGCATTAGTGCGGTAATGTTAGTAGGTAAGTATTCATTGTTGTGGTATCTAGTTGAATTATATTAAGGTAAATCGGCATTATTTGAAATCGAAAAATGTTGTTATTCACTTGTTGTGTTTTAGGCCATTCGTATCGCATTATGTGGTAGTAACTCAGTAGATAAATTATCTGTTTAAGATGACAAATATTTAAAAATGCTTTACTATTCCACGTAATTACTGATAAGCGAATCCTCTAGTCGAAGTCAGTGGGTAGTGATCCTATTTCTTTAATGATTCGGTAAACAAACTCTCTACATTAATAATAGTGGAATTATTATTTCGTAGGTTTTATCATACAATTGTAAATTACACATAATCTTTAACATAAATACGTAAAATCACTGATTATCATTTATGTGTTTTAATTTAATCTGTGACGTTTTTGTTATGAAACCTTTCTTGAAATGCCACCATCGTCAATATTCTTCTGCTGTGAAGTATTGTAAGTAGGTACTGTGAATGTCCGAAATGACTAAAACGAAAAGAGCAGCCTAGTCGCTATCGCTACCACTCTAATTTCCTCCTCCATGCATTTAGACTTCGTTTATAAGCTACAAAACATAACATAATCCCGGTATGCCTATTATATGACAATTGATTTAAGAAAGCATAACAAATTACGAACACTTCCCGAGTGCTCTTGTCTATGTATAGTACAATGTGACATTGTAAGAGTGTTGGAACTGCTCTCGAAGAACAAATTGGCCAGCTCAATTTATCAATAACATTGTATGGAGTGTTCCGGCTAGCATGGCGTGCGACGCGATTTCGGCCATCACGATCGCGTCCTGTACAATCGTCACGCGATTTAAGGCCTGGATGTACAGAGTGGACAGGCAATGATATCATCACAATATCTCATCATTTTACGTATGTATTGTACACAACATAATATAGATATGTATTCCCAAAATTGGGTAGCCAGAACAGAAGTTTAGCAGTATGCATCTCAACATTTTTCCTGTTTATAATCGCAAACTACACGATCAAAAATTGTTCTGGGGGCTTAGACAAAGTTACATTATTGCTCGATTGGAACGATCAATAGAAGTTCGTCAGCGAAACTTTTGCTCCAGTAGGAAGCTTTCATTTTCGCGCTTTCGCCTAATCACGTCATGATGTCATTCCGCTCAGGGATTTGGTATCTCTTATTTTATTATACCTATTTTTCTGCAATGAAGTATATGAAGTGAATGTGGAATATGACGTTGAAGAAAGTATAAAAATTTTTATCCTCGCTTAGCTATGTGTGCCTGGTTAACTGGTAGATACATTAACTAATCTTATTGGTGTTTGGTTCGCTTTACCAGCAGACATCTATGGATCTCGGTTAGAAATAAATTATCTTAATTTTAAATATTCTTTAGACTTTATTTAGTTTAGGTATACTCAGTTATTCTCAGCCTCAGTGGAGCTGCAACTTTAGTCCTCGCGTAAACAAACGTAACACGCGACCTCTCATACTAGTCGTCGTACATTGTTGTTTTTTATCTAGCTAGGTAGTAAGTTAAATTCAGACAAGGATTACGAGATGATTTTTTATGCCTGACTAGGTTTCGCTTGACCTCAATCTTTCCTGGGAGCTGAGGCGAAGTAACTTATAGGTATTATAATAGAGTTTCGCTATCAAAATGTTTTCTTCAAGAAACTAAAAAAATTCGGGCGTATGTTAAATCACGCGATGAAGTGTAATCGCTATCGTAACGATGAACATCAATGTGAAGGGATTACATTGTCTTAGAACTCCGATGGCAAATAAGACGCGGCAGAGATTTATTTGATAAATTGATGGATTAAAAAGAGCTATTTGCTTTTATTTTTAGTGGCAATAAGTTATTATTCGAGTAAACCTAGGTAGATAGGGCATATAATCGAATAATTACTTAGGTAATTAGGCATCGCGAAGCAGTCCAATGAATTTACATCACACAGTACGTACAATAAATCGTGGGTTTACCTATACATGGTTGTTAGTACTATACCTGTGACATACTACATACATGCATCATAATTTACCGAACCCTATTTCGAAGGCACTATACCTACGCAGTTAGGTAATCCCTGCAATTATCACGCGATGGTTGTGATCGCCGACCGATGGAAAACAAGTACGCAATTAATAAAATAATTGACACCTACTTTTAAGGTGACTCCGTGCTCAATAATAATTCCAAAACGCATGTACCCACTGAGTTTATTTATTAAAGTTTCGAGAAAGTTTTACGCAATTTGCGAGTCCCACGGATTTCTTGAAATCTACATAGATCGCGAACAATGTTTCAAAGCTTCAACGTAACAGTAATTCCAAATTCAAATTGGATAGTTTATCGTTCACACTTTGCCTATATATTTGACACTAGTGGACGCCTGCAACTCCGTCCGCGCCCAAACGTACATACTGCAGAACAAATAAAATGTCGAAATTATCCGGGATAAAAATGTTATGTGTTATTTTTTTACACTTAGTCACATTACATTTTTATTTACAAAAATGAAATATTATAAGTAACAGGGTCTTGGACTAAAATGTGATCCTAGCAAAGTCCACTATTATTCTTATATGTAAGCTATATTATTGTGAAGTTTCATTAAAATCCATTCAGTAGTTTTTGCGCAAAAGAGCAACAAACATACATACATCCTCACAAACTCTCGCGTTTATAATATTAGTCGGATTATTATGCGTGATTTAAATATGTGCGTTTGCCAAATTATCTGCAGAGTGGCAGAAAAAGGAACTACAGTCAACACGTTGAAATATCATTTGTTCGGTAACACACGGCGACATCTTCAGTTTACTAATAAGTTGGTAAATCGACTAGAGAAATATGACACACATACGAGTAACTAAGGGTTTCCACACATGCTGCGGCGTCGATTCACGATGCGACGTCGTCGCTTCGTGGAAATCTACTAGTATCTACTTATTTTTTTTAGTTAATAAAAAACGTTATAATTCATCCTGAATTGTATCGACGACACGGGTGGGTAAATAATTATCTTATCAATATTCTTTGCTCGAAAACACACTATTCAATTATTACGATGGGCGCAGCGGCGGCGGAATATTCTATAAAATAAGCATTCATAGGTAAGAGGGTCAGTACTATCTGCAACCCTTTTCCTATTACATATAAACAACCTGCTCGTGCCCGGTTCCTTTGGGTATGCAGATAGATACTTTTCGGGTGCTAGGGCTACCAGAGATCAAGTCCAGTCTTGTCGAGAGTCAATGATTGAGAGAGTTGATTTGGCACTACAGGCAGTCTCCGACTGGGGCGAAGCCAATTTAGTCCAATTTAATACCTCTAAAACGCAGGCGTGTATATTTACCGCAAAACGGAGTAAGTTCGACCTGACTCCGACTTTCCAGGGTGTGTCCTTGGCAACGACTGACCATCTTCAACTCTTAGGCCTGGACATATCAGCAACGTCGAATTTTGGCAAGTATATCGAGTCCATAGCAAAAATCTCAGCTAAAAAACTAGGCGTCCTATCCAAGGTTAGGCGGTATTTTACTCCACAGCAACTATTGGCGCTATATAAAGCGCAAGTTCGCCCTAGTATGGAGTACTACTGCCACCTTTGGGATGGATCAGCTAAATATCAGCTAGCCGCACTGGACTCGGTGGAAAAACGGGCAATAAAACTTAATGGATAATAAAACTTAAGCAAATTCGAAACTCCAGGACCTGACCCACCGCCGTAAAATTGCTGCCTTGTCAGTGTTTTACAGGATACACTTTGGAGAGTGTGCGTGGGAACTTCACAATAGAGTTCCACCAGCCCCTTTTCATTTATTAAGTAAATATAGAATAACAGTATAAGTTCGCTATAATACTGTTGTAGTACCTACATACATATGTGAATGGGGTGGCCAAAGCGTTCGCTAAAACTTATGCAGAACTTCCTACCCATATCGGCCAAGATCACGTTAGTCAACGCTCTGTTGCTCCCAATCATTGACTATGCTGATGTCTGCTACACAGATATTACAGAGGAACTCTTAGATAAGCTGGACCGCCTTCTCAACATGTGTATTCGATATAATTTTTGGATTGCGTAAATATGACCACATATCCCAATATCGTGCACAGCTAAACTGGCTCAATATTAGACATCGACGTAATCTTCACGTACTTTCCTTCTTGTTCAATACCCTGAACCATCCAATACATTTCCGAACGCTTCGAGTTCTTCTCCTCCTGCGATAGACCACTCCGGTCTAGCCGCAACAAAACTCTCTGTGAGCCCGAGCGCAATGCTGCTTTGTATTCTGACTTTTTTACTGCCACTACTGTTCGCTTATGGAACGACTACCAGTAACGATTCGGGAGTCTTCTACTGTGGAGGTATTTAAGTCGAGAGTAACTGAGCACTACAGGAGAGTCCAGAACCTGGTCCATGTCTAATGTCGTATTATGTGTAAGTATGTACTAATTAAGTGTGCTTAGCTACTAGTGTTTGTTATAGCTTTAAAATTGTTTTGTCCATTGCGCTACACAAATATTGGTAGAGAATGCTGCATAGCATTAAGTCCGCCATTGCACAAACCTTTAGACGTGCAATAAAGAATTTAAAAAAAAGCGTCATCTGGTTTATTCCAGTAATGCCCCGCATCAATGCAGGTAAAATTATTGCCATAACAATTTTATTGTCTCAAGTACTCGTAACTGCCTAAGACTCAATGATTGCCACGTTTGATTTTGCGTCCCGCGATTTCCTAATACTCGTATCTAGTTCCTTTTGTAGTACCTAATATAAATTTACCCTTAGTTAATAATGTCCATCAGTAAATAGTCAGATAATATTTGACAGAGAAAAATAACAGCGCGGGAAAACGACTGACATAGACCCAGCGTCGATCAAGGCCGGAGGCCGCTTGAGGGAGGGTGGAGGGACGTTTATATCCATACAAATATGAGCGGGGACTAGCTTAAACTAAAAGAGCGTAAGCGACAAATCATATTTTCGCGTTTTAATTAAAAACTACACAATATTTTTAAAGTGTGCAACCATACGTTTTTAGAGTATGCTTAGACAAGTCTATTGATACAAATATTGAGGCTTAAATCGCTCTGGTTTGCCTGTAAAATTAACACATTTGATAAAATAGAGGTATCTTTAACACAATTTTTTATCGTAAAAAAGTCTATGAATCGTGTTTCTGCAACCACAGAAAGTGAGATAATATAGTGTAGAATTCGATTATTAAATATCACTTTCCTATATATTGTAATAGCTGAGAAAAATCGACTTAACTAACGCCAATTTTAGCGATTCGTCATCTTAACTAGGTGCCTATAAGCTAAGGAATTCCTCTCTCACTAAAGAGATAACTCAGATAACTCTTAAAACACTGAAAGATTGATATCAATAACTCCATAAGTATACGGGTTTGTAAGGCCTGTTTGTGTGTCGGTGTGTCCGAAGCTAAATTGGGACTGAGCTGGTCAAGTTTTGTGAGTACGAGTCTTCGTCTTCAGCCTATTGCTGTCCACTGCTGGACGTAGGCCTCCCCCACAGGGCACGCCACAAGGTTACTGCCACAGAGGGGTTTGCTGTCTAGTCACCATGCTGGGCAGGTGGGTTGGTGACCGTGGTATGAGTCTGCCATATGATATATGTATGTTATATTCCGGCTGCAAACAATCGTCCAACAATTCAACACCAATAGCTTCCATCAACAATGGCTGAACATAGTTTTTAACTGTTCTTTATGACACCTAGAGAGTTATGCATGACTCACCATAGGAGGAGGGTTGGACGAAAAGTTGGGATATTGGGCGAACGTGTGGAATTTATGTTATTGCCAAAATATTTGATTCAGCCAATTTT
Source organism: Carposina sasakii (assembly GCA_014607495.2). Classification (NCBI taxonomy): domain Eukaryota; kingdom Metazoa; phylum Arthropoda; class Insecta; order Lepidoptera; family Carposinidae; genus Carposina; species Carposina sasakii. The sequence continues at coordinate 5,660,099 of CP053163.1, read as the reverse complement.
AATTCTCCTGAAAGCTTCTGAAATTATGGCTTAGTTCACTAATGCCAACGCCATATGCTTCTCATACTGTATAGCGTTACTAGTTTAACGGCCAATTTCAATACTAGGTTTTTTTAAATCCAAATTTGAAATTTTGTATGAATACAATTGAAAATTTATCCTGAAATATGCAAAAAATCTCTCGAGTTCGGATATTGAAATTGGCTGTAAATGGTTCAGTACAGATTCAGCACCTTTAGGACTTGTAAACACTCGCGTGATGTCTCTACGAGCCAGAGTGGGACGTGTTTGCAAAGTTTAGCAGCTATTAGTTAATCTAGCCTCATTCTCGCGTTGGAAAATCACAAAATTGACTCTATCTAATACATAGGTAAGTATGTAGATAGGATAAGCGGCTTTGTACCAATTGTACCTAATTTGTACCAAGATAATATTGTAAGCAAAGAGATATATGAACGGAAATATTTAGGCTTTTACCCCCCCTTTACTAAAGAGATACAGACAATGTATTAGGTAGGTATATTGTTAAAGTGTTAACTTATACTTTATATTATAATTGAATCACGTGTCTGTATTTTAATCAGACAGAAATAAAAGTTATTTTTATGACAGAAGCAGTGAGGTAGCTGGGAAAAGACAATTTTCCTCTTATTAATATTTTATAACTTATCAACTTTATATTTCATATCTACATATGGTACATGGCTGTGTACCAAGTGAAGCAGTCAGAACTGCAAAATCATGAAGGAGATCACTAGATCCTACGACACGGTTAGCACAGTGGGTCAAATGTAAAACCAGTAACAAGTTGCAGGATTGTTTATTACCTTACGACAAAATAGATAAGTACCTAGTAGGTATTGGTTCTTTTACTTGTTTTACCCCCTGTAAGGGTTGCAGGTGATCTGGTTACAAATATTAGGTAACGTTTTACGCTAGCATAGTCCTTTCGGCGTTTGTTGTTAACATACACATTCATGATTCCTATGGTGAGTGATAGAGCGAAAATATAAGTTAGGAAGATAAATTTTCACGGAAAAATATTAAATAAGTAGATAGATATTATAAACAATCCGTGCCATAAATAACGTTCTTTCAGCGAATCAAGATTTCTCTACAACGAATCCGCAAGTGGGTACACAACAAAATTAGAACGACATAAAATTCTACCTACGTATCAACATTGATAAACACCACTTCTAAGTACAAGTGACGAATTTAAGGTTGTTTACACTTTAAAATACCTAATAGGTAAATACAATATACTAGGAAAAGCAATACTTACAGGTGCATAGTTGATCCAGAAAAGTCGTATTATTTTTCTATCTTTAAATCTGAGCACTGTACCAGTTTTCATGCCTTGAGTACGTTCTTCGGCCACTGATTCACTAAACAACTTTAAAAAGCTTTTTATTAAGTTCGCGACAGTATCTGCAGCGAGAAATGTGGGCACTGCGCGTGAGTGGACAATGTAGTCTCGAGCTTGCCTGACCAAATTGTGTGGAGCAAGCACGCCTCGCCTCATGGGCCTACATCATTTCTCTTTATGAAATAATAATTTCATTACGCTGACTGCTCAATTTGGGATGTTTGAGTTTGCTGTGGACTATTTATCTATCTATACCTAATTAGTATATTATCAAAAAGATAAATAGTGAGTCCTATGTTTAGGCAGAAACATGGATGAATAGTTTATGTTAGCTACTTTATAGCTGAATTGCACACAATTACCACCCTACCTGACTAAGCCATAGCGAAAGAGCAACAGACGGTTAAAATGGCCTACCATCTAATCTAATAAACTTTTACTTTAACTGCAATATTTGAAGTGGAATTGATAATAAAGAGGCATATTTTTATGCTAAGCTAACATAGGAAATTTCACCACATTCGATTTCGATTTTTTAAAATTACCTACCTTCTTACCTACCTACCTATTTTCTAATTGACGATATTTAAGTATGCGAGGTACCTACCCATACACACTACGTGTTACTGAACAAAAACATGTTTTTTTCCAACCAATCTAAACACTTGTATGAAGTATCAACAGTCTGTGTTAATTATAAACTTTTTGTATTTTTTTCTATACTGACACGCAAAACTATTCCTAACTATTAATAAAATTTATCTAGGCACGTATAATTTGTTGGTAACTACCTACTTGGATAGTACTAATAAAAAAGTAAGTAGGTAAGTACATAAACATAGATTACAATCACGTGTTGGAAGAAGATACCGATTTACAATATGGGTAGTTTGTTTGTATTAAAACTGCTATAACACAACTATTGTAGTGTAATGACAAAATGTAAACAAAGCGTAATGTGAAGATTACACATGTGTTATAAGTATCTAACTAATAAGTAGTAGGTACTATGGGCGATTCTGACAGTCAAACATTATATAAATAGCTGAGAGAGAAAGAGACAGGTCTAATTTTACGTTTAGATTTAAGTGTGACGGTTAGAATATAGAATCGAACATCTTTGGAGGCGGCGCAATTACTCTTTGATTAAGTTATTATTATTGAAGTCAAACCAAATCTTTTGATGCCCATAAGAAATGTAGAACCTCTCACCTTTATATGTAAAATTTTGATGCAGTGTTCTTGAGTAGCTAAACTACCATTTTTAAGAATTTTATAATTTTATAGCTGGTTCTCTTTAGTGGGATATTTTCATAATACAGGATGTTACATAATTTTATACTCATGTACCATCCTGTAATAACTCTTGAGTAGGTATGTACTCTGGTCTATACTCTAGGTAGACATTATGTTGGGAAATTCAAAGTGGTAATAAAATTTAGACCCTAGTGGAGAGGTAGGTAATCATTGGTTTCCGGCAGACCTCAATTACGACCAATGGAACGCACTCGGCATGAACTGATTTTATAATGGACTGACTGTAGCATTCAATACTGAAGAGATTCAATAGAAAATTGAAAGTCTGAGTTTTGATTTATCAATTTCTCAAGTTTCATCTAGCTGGCTTTCAACTTTCTGTTGTGTAAACTTTACGTCCAACAAATTTTGGTCACTTTAAGATAACTACTAATATCGTAAGTAGAGTTTATTTGACTCGACGGGTTTGTTGTCAATTTTAGGAGTTCTCTATGTAAAAGCCACTGCTTGACGTAGGCTTTCCCCAGGGCACGCCACAAGGCTTCTGCTATAGGGGGGTTTTGCCCATAGTCACCATGATAGACAGGCAGGTTGGTGACCGCAGTGTGATTTTCGGACTAATATATTGACACAAAAGGCGCTGCTGCCCACCTCCCGGGAACCCTTAATCGCCTCATATGTTGAGATTTTAAATTTCGATTAAAATGTTAGTTTTCCTCTACCAATCGTCTCAATTCACTTGGCTTATAGAAAGATTAGAGATTACTAAAAAGATTTTTCATTCTGACGATTTAGTTAAATATATTATAGTACCTAGCTATCTTCATTCCAAGCAGATGAGAAACCTCAAAATTAGTGACACAAGCTGAGGACACAAGTCAGGTTACCGTGAGCCGACGCATACGGGCGGACGACGGCCAATCTTCTCATTGCGGGACGCGGCGCACCCCGACGTAAATGTGAATTACTATATAAGGTCAATGCTAAATCATGCATTACCGACAAGGCTGATACAACACGCCAAATACTACGTGACTCATGTGCGTTTTACCAGCGTAGATGTATATAGGTTCATTTTCCTGACTTTTCTATAAGTATCTACCAAAAGACCTTGCACTACCTAAGTGTAAGTTTGGACCACTTGGACTAACAGTAAAATGGATTTATTTTTCTGGCATGGTGGTCAAGACGTACTTAGAACTTACCTGTAATTTTCATAAAATAAATTGTTACTCTTGCTTGGCAAAGGTTACATAGGAAGTTGCTGTTTATCCACAACGCGCTATTTCCATTTGCTACGAATTCGTAGCACGACTACGACAATAGTTGTGTGTTGCCATGTTGCTGTACGCTATCTGAAATATGCACAGAACACTATATACTATAGGTAACTCTGAAATAAGTGTAAAAAAATTACCCCTATTTGCGTAGATTGTGTAAACTATTGTAACCTGTCACATGTACGTTACCATGCCATAGATAGATAATAGGGTCATAAACCTAATCTTAGTCACGTCTATCTCTCTCTGTTCTTAACATAAATGGCTGAGAGAGAAAAGGACAGGTAGAACTAATTTTACGTATAGGTTTAAGTGTGACTGCCGGAATCGAACATAATATCATAATAGAATAACCATGTGTTCCACCTAAACTCCTAGGTCATTCTCTACTTCGTCTTTATAGCTATATCTGTGCTATGTATGGCTGTTGCTAGGCCATAGCAATAATGCATATTTTCTACAATTTTATTGTAAAATAAAACCTATAAAGGTGAAAATAACAACAAAAATATTTGATCCAAATTTTAATTTAATAAGAAAACATGAGTTACAACAAATGGCATCTTAAAACAAATACATATTATAAATAGTAAAGCTGCGCTTGATTTATCAAATAATCCATCGTAACCCAGTGTAAAAAACGACAAAGTAACTCAAATTCAATTTTGTTGCCAACGATTTATCATTTGTTTTTGATCCCAAAATGTATAATTTAACAAACTACGAGGGTAGGTCAACAAACGTTCTAATACAATAAAGTATGAACTTGCAGAAAGCACAGCACTATGAACTATTACTAGACTATTGACTATTTTGTATAATTAAGTACATGAGAGAATGAATGTCCTTGCTTATTATGATATAAATTTCATGATAATTTGCTTAACTACAAGGCATCAAAGTGCATATTGTGAAAGCGAGAACATTCTCAGTGTATAAATGTACATCTGAACCTATTGTTAACATGTGGGTTTATGACTAACTAAATTGGAAAAATAAATCTATCTTAGACACATATTAAGTATAGAGTTCCTAAATTAAATTGAAATTTCCATTTTTGTTAGTCATTTACCCCATTGATGTTGATTCACTCAAAGACAACAATAAACCTATTTATTTATCTATAATTTGCTAATACTGTAAACTGTAACTTATAGACGTCACATAACTATTGTGAAAATAGAGCACCCACAATGTGAGTTAGTAGCCGATGTTTGTACTAGGATTTTGGGATCAATTTTATATCTAATTGCAGGGATAAACGTGTATATAAAGCATAGTAAAGAAAGAAATACTATAAAGGTCCTCTTAATCATATAAAGTTTGTAGACAAAATAGCAATAAAGTTACTATGAAATTAAGAAATACCTAACAGTAATTTACAAATAAATTAGAAACAAAAACAACTTTGTTCTCTGTAATCACATTACGAAAGGCTAGAAAAGAATATCGCGAAAAGTGCAATGGCTAGATCAAACAAAGCAGAGAAACACATTAGACGCTAACTTAAAGGAAAAGCAATATATTAATATTTATTTAAAAATTAAACAACCAACCACCTTAACGGCTACCATATTTACAACTTAATTCCAAAAATATAAAAAAAATAGAGAGATTTAGTGCATGATAATAAGGCATTAAATATTCATGTTTCTATCCTACGTAAAGTAGGCGGTTATTATTTTATGACCAGACATTTCCAAAAGATAAATCATGCTTACTCTAACGGAAGATTAGAAAATATACTTAACTAGTACTACATTTAACAACCTCCCAAAATCTCCACTGTATCTAACCTCTATAAAAACTCTTCAACATTCAACATCAGTTCGCACCACTGGTCGTTAACTTATTATGCTTATACTTATCATTATTATTCTTTAATATAACAAATAGTGCAGGACACCTGACAAACATTACGATAATTTGCTCGCACAACGAGTCAAGTAACGTGGCATAACTCACATATACGAACTACGGTAGTGTTTGGCAAGTATGTCGCTGTATTTAGGGCCTATTTACCAGTTACCGATATATAATTTTAACATAAATAGGCAAGTAGATTATAATATAATATTTAAGACCAGCCTCACAAATAATTATGTATAAAACAAGATCAGAATCATTGCTAGATAGACACAAGGACATGCAATCAGCAAGTGGTATCTTAACCAAACGAAATATGTATTTCATGTTTTTTATGTGTCTACCATACTTAACACTGTTTTAAGCCCTTTAGATAAAGGTAGCTTTAAGAAGAACAACATTTAAAACTAATGTGAGATTACAACAACAAATTAGACTGATTTAATTATCTGAGTGCAATAAGTTGTATGTATTATTATATTATAAATGTATTATTATAATAAATTATTATCAATATAACGTAATTATGATAAACAAAAACCTACCTAGATAGATCCTTAGGCTAAACATTACATACCACTTTATGGATAAGTAGATACACTGATTATTCCAATATCTGAATAATCAATACTTATACAACGACTATTTTATCAAATACAAAAATACATTGAATATGACATTATCTCATATACTATTTACAAGAGGGACAAGAGATTCGCAACGCAGGACCTCCGAGGATCAACGACTTATTGTCACTAAACACGTACGGAATGTTACTTCTCGCGTGACAAGCTAAATCATTGAGGAAACATTAAACATAATATAACTTAATATCAGGTCCATACTCAACTTTGCTGTGCAAATGTACATTCACACTTAAACTTAGCCTAAATAAACTTAAATATTAATTATTATTATTTACTTGTAGTAAGAAAAAATAACGCTCAGCGTCACTAAATCAGATGTTTGAAAAATAAATATAAATGTCACATGAAATTAATGTCCAATTTTGTCATTGTCAGAAACTGGTAAACTTTTATAGTAAAATTAATATGTGATCCAGGCATGTACGACTTTTTTGTCCTTGGATCCAGGTACATAATAGACCAATCAAGAGAAAGTCTACTTTTCGCGCTATAGTTATAATATTACTTGACTGTACAAATTGTTTTCCCGTCCATGAACACCTACCTCACTTTATACTAAGAAATAATTCTTTGTAGCAGCTGTTGATATGAATTGCGACTTTTTCATACAATAATTTCAAATACATAACGATTACAATACAGAATTATGATAAATAAATCATAATTATTATAGAAATGATTTTCCTGATAAGACAGGAGTCTGATTTCATTCTGATGTTATTCTAAACGACCAGTAAAGTATATTGTTGGTGCGATCGAAAAAACCATCACTTTTTAGCATTAAATGCCATCGTAACTTAGATGTAGCGCAAGGTTCTCATAAAACATTGGTAGGATAGAGAATCCCTTATAAAATAAGAGAGGTGTAGCATCAGAGAGCACAACATATTCAAACAATCCGCAGACAGCGCGGAAATATAGTAAAAGTTTAATGTTTTTACAACGATACGGCGCATGTGCGAACAGCTATATCTTTTTCATTGGTACTAATCGTACACTATTCCTGCTATGCAAACATTGACATCTAGCTCGCAGCACTGGCACAGTAAGATAGTAAGCGCCATCTAGTTATTTAAGCACGAACAGACAGCACACAAGTCACCACAGTCGCAAATTGTAGCTGTAGTCTGCTGCGCTGGTATCTACTCTAGCGCAAACGCTAAACCACCACCACACAAGTCACCACCGGCGCTTGTCGTAACATGTAGCCGTATAATCAGCGCCATCTAGTTACTCACGCGCGAACCACCACCACACAAGGCACGACCGACACTTGTCGCAAGTTGTACTTGTATAGTCAGCACCATCTAGTTACTCACGCGCGAACCACCACCACACAAGGCACGACCGACACTTGTCGTAAGTTGTACTTGTATAGTCAGCACCATCTAGTTACTCACGCGCGAACCACAATCACGCAAGTCAGCACAGTCGCAAGTTCTATCAGTCTGTGGCGCTAGTGTCTACTCGCAGCAAAGACAGGCGGGTCACGAGGCGCGCTGCCTCGCCCGGCGCGGCGCTAGTAGATACGAGGCGTCGAGCGCCTTGGCCGAGCCGCGCGCGCCTCGAGCTAGTAAACGACGGGCGATGACGTCAACGCGCGCCGCTTTCTCCGAGCGACGGGCTGATGCGTTTGCTGTCGTCTGTGGGGAGGGGGAGTGATAACAACGCGACTTGAAGTTTTAATTTTAATGGTAAAAAAAGTTGTTGTTATATTAACAATGGAGAGGAGCAGAGACAAATATTACTGTATACTTATAAGTCTACCGTGTCGACCATATTATTTGGAATAGGTCACGCCCACGTATAATGGCGCGAGCCGCTAAAAGTACTTAATTTGGTCAGTTAAGATATATTTCTTGTACATTTTACGCGTCACTTGTGTGTTTATGTATATAACCATATTATACATTTAAATTAAAATGCCCGTATACATGTAAACTGCTCTGCAGAAAGTAGGTATACTACCTTAGCTGTTTCAGGATAAGTGATGGCCGGTGGTTTCTTCTTCGGTTCCTTGGCGGGCGGCGGTTTGTTAGCTTTGTCCGCCGGCGTCGCGTTCTTAGCCCTGCCTTTTAGGTACTCCGGTAGCACTTCATGCGGCTACAAATATTACATGGATTAGGTTGTGTTTCACCCAATAGCTCATTTAGATAATGGGGCTAGGTACTATGTGCGTGCATGTCTACATTGTCTGTGTCACTTCATACAAAAAAAAATAGTTTTAAAATCAGGCATAGGAGTTATGTCCTGTGCTGATGCGGGGCTTCACTAGAATACATCAGCTGCATTTCCTTCCAAGCATGTAGTATGAGTCGACTACGGAACTCAGGGGCGTTCTCAAGCGATGAGCTTATAACTTGTCACTGATCTTTTACATCTGGCATTTCTATGTTAAACATGGCTGTCAGATCTCGAAGGAGGCTACCCCATTTTGCTAACACTATACTATACGCCAACCCTCCTGGCACACGCCGTCATAGAACGTTATATGACAGCGCATGCCAGGAGCGTTGGCGTATGGTATAGCCGTATGTATACCTAGGTATGAAATGAAAAGTTACTCAACTACATATAACTAATTACTTTTTTAATACAGGTTTTTGGCGTGGCTAGAATAGTCCGTATTCTTTAAAGAACACAAACATTTTAAACCTACAGAAAAACAATGTTACATTGATAAATAAATATGCTCGATTATAACCGTCACACTTAAAAATGAGTCCTCTATGTTTCAGCCATTTATGTTAAGAATGGAGAGGGAGACTTGACTAATTTTAAGTTTACGTGTGATGGTCAGAATCGGCCATCATCATTTACAGCCCTGAGAAGTCCACTGTTGGACATAGGCCTCCCCCAACAACCTCCACTCCGACCGGTCGGAAGCAGCCTGCATCCAACCGACGCCCGCGACCTTGGCCAGGTCGTCCGTCCACCTCGCGGGTGGCCTTTCCCGATACGTGGTATCCACTATAGAACTTTCCGACTCCATCAGTTCTTCGAGCTATGTGCCCTGCTCATTGCCACTTCAGCTTGCTGGACCGTTGAGCTATGTCGGTGATCTTTGTACGTCTGCGGATCTCCTCATTTCTGATTCGATCACGCAGAGATCCCAAGCATAGCTCTCTTCATCGCTCGCTGTGCGATCCTGAGCTTCTTTATGAGGCACATAGTTAGAAACCACGTCTCAGCACCGTAGGTCATCACCGGCAGCACGCACTGGTTGAATACCTTCGTCTTTAAGGACTGGGGTATCTTGGACATAACGTCGTTATTTTTATAAATACGGATGTGATACTTACAGCGTACGTGCGAGAGATCTTCAGGCGCGTGGGGAAGTGGTCGAAGGCGTACGCTTTAGTGCAGATCGGGTATTTAGGCTTGGATACCCGAGTGAACAGCCGCGCCGAGCGATCCACTCGCAACTCACACGTGTACACGTGCGGTTCTGACGCGCCTACCGGACGACCCTGAATGAAAATGGCATATAAGCTTTTGATCTAATATATGTTATGTATAATCATAGTATGTTTTAAACCCCATCATTATAAATGTGATAGAGAAACTTGTACCTAAACATAGTCCTATAAAATGTAAATATCCGAAGTGGTTTAGTTATGCTCTAATTAAATTGTTATCAGAGAAGGAAAAGGCGAGAATCAAATATCGTAAATATAATAATCCACGTGATCATTATGAATATCAATTACTGAGAGAACGTTGTCATAAATTGTACCGCAAGTGTTACTGTGAATATAAACAAAACGTAGAATCAAACATCACAAAGAATTCCAAATATTTCTGGCAATTTGTTGATAGTAAAAGGAAAAATGTTTCATCTATTCCTGCTGGACACGATACTGTAAATCTGTTTGCGCAACACTTTTCATCAGCTTTTAGCGCCAATGGCGATGTAAACGCGGCTAATACCTCTGGGTCAACCAATGGAATGAATTTGTGTGCAATACGTTTTACCGAGTCTGATATTGCAAAAACATTAAAAAATCTTGATGTGTCTAAAGGTAGTGGACCTGATGGTATCCCTCCGATATTTTTTAAACGCTGTTGCTTCGCTGTGACCTTGCCCCTTAAACTTATATACAACAGATCTCTAGAAAGCGGGACTTTTCCAACTGAGTTTAAGAAGGCCAGAATTGTACCTGTTCACAAAAAAGGCGCAACTGACGATGTAAAAAATTATCGTCCTATTTCAATATTGTCATGTGTATCTAAAGTGTTCGAGTCACTTTTATGTCCTATTTTAACTCGACATATAGATCACGCTGTTAATTCCAGCTAACATGGCTTTCGCAAGGGTCGATCTGTGCAAACGAATCTTGTGTCCTTTGTATCTGACGTTAGTGCTCAACTTGATTCTGGCCATGAAGTGGATGCGATATACACGGACTTCAGCAGTGCCTTCGATAGGGTGAATCATAGCATACTATTGCGCAGACTTGCGATGTACGGCATACATGGGTCGCTTTTAAGGTGGTTTGCTTCCTATCTTGAACATAGAACCCAAACAGTTGTAGTGAAGGGATATAAGTCTAGTGTTTATTTCTCTAGTTCCGGTGTACCACAGGGATCTCATCTTGGGCCTGTATTGTTTTCATTGTTTATTGATGACATTACTAAGGTAATACATAATTGTAAATTTTCTATGTTTGCTGATGACCTTAAAATATACAAAACCATTAATTCCCCGGATGATATCATACATGTGCAGAGCGATTTGAACAGAATTGAAGCGTGGTGCAAAAATAATTTAATGGATTTAAACATAAATAAATGCAATCATATAAAAATAACCAGAAAAAAGCGACCATTTCCATCTTCATACGTTCTAAATAGTACTGGAATAAAACAGGTTGAAGAGGTTCGCGACTTGGGTGTTATCGTTGATAAAAAATTGGACTTCATCTCTCACATAGATACTATTGTCAAAAAATCTTCACAATTACTGGGTTTTGTAAAACGAAACACTAGAGGGTTCAGCCAGCGCACTAAGATAGTACTTTTTAATGCGTTGGTGCGGAGTCATTTGGAGTTTGCAAGTACTGTTTGGAACCCATGGTATGCTGTCCATTCTCAGCGTGTAGAAGGTTTGCAACGAGCATTCACTCGACATCTCGCTTTTGTATCACGAGATATTTCCCATCGGAGACCCTATGATGAACGACTTTTGTTCTTCAAAATGTCTTCCTTGCGCGATCGTAGAAGGCTGCATGATATTGTGTTCCTCTACAAGATTGTCAGGGGTTATAGTCAATGTCCTGAAATTTTGGAACAGATAAGATTTAACGTCCCCAGAACACTGCCACGACATCCTATAAATAAAGTTTTCAGTTCTCCTTTTGTGCGAACTAATATAGGAAAGAACTCGCCAATTTTTAGGATAACCAATCAATTTAATATTATTAGTAACGCATTGCCAGATATAGATGTTCATTTTGACTCGTATCACAAATTCCGTTCTAAAATCAAAGATTCTCTCTAGTTCCTGGCTCTTTATTATTTTATTGTGTATAGTTTCTGTTTATGTCATACATAATATATAGAATGTTATATTTAAGGTGCAATACGAACATGCCCATAATTGGTATGCGCATAAGACAAAATACCTTATTGCCTGTAATAATTTATTTTATATGTGTATACTGTTGGTGTGTCTTAGTAATAAATAAATAAATAAATTATGCGTCTGGCATGTTTGCGGATGCTGGGTTGGATGACTTCTACGCCATCATGCGCAAGAAAAGCCTGTCGGTGGTGCGCAGATTGCGGGGAAGCTCCAACGAGATCCTGAGGATGATAGCAGACAGGATGGACGCGGCTGTACTCGAGCGGTTCACCGATTTACACGTAAAACGTGGCAATCGGTGAACAGCCTGCTATACACTCATTTTTATACACTTTCATTTTTATATATTTTAATAATTGATACCTTGTAATACTAACAAACTATGGACTTATTTGTTAGATAGATAGATTTTTATTGTCTGTGAATAAATAATTTTTATTTTATTATTATCATTCACACAAATGATTACAATTAAGATATCGTGCGTGCATAGAAGAACGCAAAGTTGTCATGCCACATGACCGTCTAGCATAGACGGTGTTTTTGAGTTCCTAGATGGTCTAGGTCTCGCGTACACTCACACACAAGTCCAAAGCTTAGGTTAGGCCACCTCTCTAATACATACATACATATAATCACGCCTTTATCCTTTACGGGGTAGGCAGAGCACTAAGGGCCGATAGAAGCATATGGTGCTACTTCTAACCATTTTTTAGGGTACAAGTTCGGTTAATAGTGACAACGAAAAAACACCCTGTATGTATGTAATTTTATTGATTGACAGTATCAGTCAGAGAGTTTTCACCATTTTCAGATGAGTATCTATCTATCCACCGTCCATACCTTGCAGTAGGTGTTGAGGTCCATGACCCAGCACTGCGACATCACCAGCTCTATGGGCACCGCCTCGTACAGCGGCACACGCATCACCTCGTTATGGAAGAACCTGTGAGTAGATTGTCAAATTACAAACTCCGTACACAGTAGCCTATAAAGCATTAAACGATGCTATGTGCTTGCGCGTGTCCCTGTGTTTCCAGCATGCATGACGTAGTGTCTGTGTGTACTCACTTCCTCGTGGGCTCGTGGAAGGTCTCGTGCGGACGCAGGTAGTGGTGTCCGTACACATAGCGCTCGCGCGTGTCCTTGTGCTTCCACAGACGCTCCACACGGAAGATGTCCAATTCCGATACGGGGATCGAGCCGATTGTCTGGTACGTGTGCTTGCGGACTTCTCCGTCCTGGAACAAGTATACATTTATGGTTTTAAGCGGTGATAGCCCGGTAATGATAATTTAGTTAGTTAGTTTTATCGGGCATTGTCCGCACTTAGTATAAATAGTATAAATGAGCCCACTGTACATATGTGCGTATATGATCATAAACTGTTCACCAAAAATTCTATTGATTTTGATAAGTATTTTAAAGAAAGACTTATGTACACCATTGACAATAAAATCCATATTTAATTTGTATGAATGTATTTATTGTGAGAACTACAATTAATTATGCACATCTATTAGCAAAAATGCGATTACAAGCCCTATTAAAGTTTACCTTAACAGTGCTAGGCTCCTCTTTTCCTTTCAAATTCTTAACTTTCTTCCTATCGACGCGCTTAGTTTTCGGAGACTCGGTGGAATTGTCCCCAGATTTCTGGCTGACGTCAGGATGCTTTTCATCTATGGGTATGTCTCGCAGTACGTAGACAGTGTCGCCCTGACGCACTTGCAAGTCTCCCCGCATTAGAGTTAGATAGAACTGGTGGCCTTCCTCCGTGTAGTCGTCTAGCGGGATCTCACGGTCAACCTGACGGACGAGAGTGATTGATAAATATCAATTTTCATACATTAGAGTGAGCGTAATATAGTATAGTCAGGAGACTCATGTAACATTGTGGTATGGTCACCAACTGTGTGTGTAGGTGTATTAAGTAAGTAGCCAGTGTGGAATAGTTGGCAAACTCCGCACCCTGCCGTGTATACTCTGAGACACTCACCGGCCGCGCACACAGATGGCAGTGGTGCGGCGCGCGTGTTGTCACACTTCGCACCCTGCCGTGTATACTCTGAGACACTCACCGGTCGCGCACACAGATGGCAGTGGTGCGGCGCGCGTGTTGTTACACTCCGCACCCTGCCGTGTATACTCTGAGACACTCACCGGCCGCGCACACAGATGGCAGTGGTGCGGCGCGCGTGTTGTCACACTCCGCACCCTGCCGTGTATACTCTGAGACACTCACCGGCCGCGCACACAGATGGCAGTGGTGCGGCGCGCGTGTTGTCACACTCCGCACCCTGCCGTGTATACTCTGAGACACTCACCGGTCGCGCACACAGATGGCAGTGGTGCGGCGCGCGTGTTGTTACACTCCGCACCCTGCCGTGTATACTCTGAGACACTCACCGGTCGCGCACACAGATGGCAGTGGTGCGGCGCGCGTGTTGTTACACTCCGCACCCTGCCGTGTATACTCTGAGACACTCACCGGCCGCGCACACAGATGGCAGTGGTGCGGCGCGCGTGTTGTTACACTCCGCACCCTGCCGTGTATACTCTGAGACACTCACCGGCCGCGCACACAGATGGCAGTGGTGCGGCGCGCGTGTTGTCACACTCCGCACCCTGCCGTGTATACTCTGAGACACTCACCGGTCGCGCACACAGATGGCAGTGGTGCGGCGCGCGTGTTGTTACACTCCGCACCCTGCCGTGTATACTCTGAGACACTCACCGGCCGCGCACACAGATGGCAGTGGTGCGGCGCGCGTGTTGTTACACTCCGCACCCTGCCGTGTATACTCTGAGACACTCACCGGTCGCGCACACAGATGGCAGTGGTGCGGCGCGCGTGTTGTTACACTCCGCACCCTGCCGTGTATACTCTGAGACACTCACCGGCCGCGCACACAGATGGCAGTGGTGCGGCGCGCGTGTTGTTACACTCCGCACCCTGCCGTGTATACTCTGAGACACTCACCGGTCGCGCACACAGATGGCAGTGGTGCGGCGCGCGTGTTGTTACACTCCGCACCCTGCCGTGTATACTCTGAGACACTCACCGGCCGCGCACACAGATGGCAGTGGTGCGGCGCGCGTGTTGTCACACTCCGCACCCTGCCGTGTATACTCTGAGACACTCACCGGTCGCGCACACAGATGGCAGTGGTGCGGCGCGCGTGTTGTCACACTCCGCACCCTGCCGTGTATACTCTGAGACACTCACCGGTCGCGCACACAGATGGCAGTGGTGCGGCGCGCGTGTTGTTACACTCCGCACCCTGCCGTGTATACTCTGAGACACTCACCGGCCGCGCACACAGATGGCAGTGGTGCGGCGCGCGTGTTGTTACACTCCGCACCCTGCCGTGTATACTCTGAGATACTCACCGGTCGCGCACACAGATGGCAGTGATGCGGCGCGCGTGTTGTCACACTCCGCACCCTGCCGTGTATACTCTGAGACACTCACCGGTCGCGCACACAGATGGCAGTGATGCGGCGCGCGCAGGTCGGTTACGCGCATACATCGCGCGTGTTGCCACACTCCGCACGCCCCACACTGCACCATCACGCCTTCTTCCACGTGCAGGCCGCAGGTACACATTATCACCTCCTCTGTGGAACAGTTGACACGGAATAAACAAACAACAATGTAAGAAACCATTCCTTTTGGATACACCAAACTCAAAAATTTTCCCAACTGCTTAAAATGCACGAAATATGCAACACACAAAATATATTTTCTACTCTAAAAGAGAAATAACTACTCTGATATGTAATAGTAGTCTCATACAAACGGGTGACAGGATTGACAGGCCATGTTGAGGTCGGGACATTATAAATAGCAACATGGATGACATTGTTTCCCAGGATAGAAAAACAGAGATACTATAAACATTTTAAATAACATAATAAAGAATTATAGAATTAGAATTGATTAATCAACACAAAAAATATAAGAACATCGACGCAAAGCGACAGCAAGTTGCTGTACCTAGACCTAGTTCATAAAAACAGACTGAGAGAAAAAGTTCACCTTGCTTTGTTTTCTGCAGGAAACCAGATGGCAGTGGTTCGTCAGGACCAAGTATCTTTATCAAAACGTCAGAACATTCCGATTTAGCAGAATTGTATATCTAGAACAATATAAACTTGTTATTCTGACAATTTACGTTTAAGTGTGACGGTCTGAATCAACCAAATTAACACATAACTAAAAACGTTAATGAAACCTATACCTTCTTCAGTTGATGGGCAGCAGTACCCACTTGGGACATCCTCCCGCATTCCCTTATAGCATTGGTGAACACAGTACTCATATCTGCATCAAACTGCGCCACAGTTTCGTAACAGCCGCCCGTAATATCTTTGTCTATGGACGTTAGGGTACGCAAGCTTGGCGTGTCAGCTTTGTGGTCGCTTGGATTCTCACTTGGTAAAGACGAGCTTAGAAGTTTGTCTTTGTCATCTGAAAAATCATATTATAGTAGAATAAGTGAATAATCGTGCTGCCGGTGATAACCTACGGTGCCGAGACGTGGTCTCTAACTATGTGCCTCATAAAGAAGCTCAGGATCGCGAAGTTCTAGAGTGGATACCACGTATCGGGGAAGGCCACCCGCGAGGTGGACGGACGACCTGGCCAAGGTCGCGGGGTGGAGGTTGTTGGGGGAGGTCTATGTCCAACAGTGGACTTCTCAGGGCTGTAAATGATGATGATGAAGTGAATAACCGGAACTACATAAAAATGTATTTATAACTGTTTAAATTACATGAATACTAACACCAATTTTAATATATGTCAGAGACATATACATACAAATACATATCACTATTTTTAAGAGCTTAGGTTAGGTCTTTTTAGGAGGTTCAGGAGACCTTGTGTAAAAGAATCCAATGTTTTTACACTATAAGGAAAATAAATATTACATGAATATACCGATATTGACATGATCATCTCGG
Source organism: Carposina sasakii (assembly GCA_014607495.2). Taxonomy (NCBI): domain Eukaryota; kingdom Metazoa; phylum Arthropoda; class Insecta; order Lepidoptera; family Carposinidae; genus Carposina; species Carposina sasakii. The sequence goes on along the minus strand of CP053163.1, from coordinate 5,643,128 downwards.
CTTACCTTTAGCGTCCATCACAGCATTGTAAATAGCTCTAAACACCCTCTGTAATCGCTCCTCTTTCGACAGTGTTGCATCATCATCCAAACGCACAATCTTCACACTGTCATCTTTAGGGGCCCGCAACTGCCTTAGCCGTTTTAAGAAAACCTCTGGGTTCATCGTATCGGGTAAAGTTAGTGGGTTCACCATTACCACGTTATTGGAAGGAGAGACAGGGGCGGGGGCGGGGCTTGGTGAAGGGGGAGGGGGTGGTACGGACGTAGGCGCGGGGAGGGAAGTGGGCGTGGCTTCCGTGTCGGTCGGTGACGATGGCACGGTGATGGATAGACGGTCTCTGATGCGGCGTACCTGCGAAGCGTAATAAATATTAGTTTCTGCTATGTTTACCACAACTTTAGGCATTATAAAAAAAATGTGGTGAGTAGTAATGTAAATGACTGAGACAGAAAGGGACACATATAATTTTATTTAGTTTATGATTATGTGCGGTGGTCAGAACGACCACAATAATATCACTTATGTATTTAATAATTACTTTGATGAGTATGAGTGCTCGGTAAAACACTTACATGATTCAAGTTCCTAAACAAGAAACAATGACGATCCTTAACTACGTTCCTCTCTCGAGCCGTTAGCGGTTTCATTTGCGGTTCCTGCCACAATTTGTTCAAGTGTTGCTGATACTTTAATATCGTCATATTCTTCAGATCCACCGCAATGGTCTGCTGATCGGACTTCTTGTTGCATTTGACCGCTTTTCTAGGTCGGCCGGGGCGCGCATGCGTTGGTGTGGGTGTGGCGACGATGGTTGGCGTGCGCGACAGTATTTTGGAAGGCGGTTTGGTTATTCTCTGCGATTTGCCGCCTATCACTCCCCGGCAGTCTTCTGAGTCACATTTGCAGGGCTAGAAAATGGATTTCATTATTGTGGGTACAAAAAATCGTTCTTATAACTAAACTTCATTCACGATCTATATCCATATGAAATACAAACCCGCCCCCTGATTATGTAACTTGTAGTAGCAGAGCCGAAGCCTACCTATTGCATATTAGGTAATCAGGGGGCAGGTGGGTTATATTATTAAGTTTGAACTCCTGTGAATTATCGAAAACGTGTAAAATCGACGAAAATATTGGTTAGTTACATATATTTATATTTACCTGTCCCACAGCTGGATTGAACAGCGAGAAATTATAGTCGTAGGTTAACTCCTCGCCGGGGTCTATGTCACGAAGTGCGAATAGAGCCATCCTGAATGTACCTGAAATTTAAATTTACGTGATAATTGTTACACATAGAAAATACTTTAGGGACCTAGTTTTTATATGCTTTTCATTTTCTTCGTTTCTGTCTAAGGTTTGTATGCTTATACCCTATTTGTCTTGTTTCATTGTTGCTTTTGTATACAGTATCTGTGTAATCCTCTGTGTAATATTATAAATGCGAAAGTAACTCTAGTCTGTCGGCCTGTCTGTCTCGCTTTCACGCCAAAACTACTGAACTGATTTAAATTTAATTTAGTACACAGGTAGCCTAGAAGCCTGAGAAAGGAAATTAGGCTACTTTTACCCCGGGGAAATATTTTCATCCCAGATAATTTCCACATTTTGTTTTTTCTGTACCACGCGGGTGTCCACTACTCCTCAAATAAAAACCTATTCTATTCTAGTGTTTTATCTATCACTGACCGTTGGACGTCCACTTCTGCATCTCGCAGTTGGGACGGCACGAATGGTTGACGAAGCGACCGTCACCGCCCACGCGGTGTCCGTCGATGACCAGACCACCGTCCAGGTGCAGGCAGTAGTGGTGCGTGTCGCGCGCGTATCGCGTCGCCATGCGCTCCTACATAAACTTGTCATGTCAATCACAGTTTACCATTATAATAATAAATTAATAATTATCCTGCCCTTATCCCATTATTTCTTCCAAACTAATTTGACCCGCCCCCTGATTACCTAATTTGCAATAGCAAAGCCGCCCCCTGATTACGTAAAAGCAATAGCAAAGCGATAGCGAAAATTGTACAATATTCGCCTTGAAATGTCAAAGTACCATTGTAATTAATTTTACGTAATACGGATTTGACAAACAATCAGCGATTTTTGTACAATTTTCGCTATCGCTGTGCGTTTGCTAGTTAGGTAATAAGGGGGCCGTAGAATAGTTTGAGCGTGGGCGAGATGTCCCATAACCCGTATGCCTTTTCCTATAACCCTTCTTGCGTATAGTGAATTTTAGTATATCACAATCCGTACATTAAGGGGTTAGGCCACTCTACAGGGTGCAAAAATAGTCTGAGTTGTGATTTTTTTTCCAGGGAAAATATAAAGTCAATTGATTTTACTTAAGAACAAGTTTATTGTACATATGGTTGACTGCAAACCATAATTTTTATAGAACAGTGTAATTAGAAATTGCGACTGTGCACAGTTTCCCAGATGACCTCTCTCTTATGGAAGGATCCACGGCCGTACTATCAGCTCCTGTAAATTTTCAATTCTGATGAGTCACTGAATTTTGTGTTGTTGTATATAACAACAGCTAGAGAAGTACATAGGGTTTTTCTCATATATTGATTTTTCGCCGATTGGCGCACTTTTGAAGTCAAACTTGCAAAATTCGCAAAAAAATCTTCAGAAAATTTTGTATAACAAATGGGCTATGCTATATAAACAAAAAATCCTACGTACTTCTTCAGACAATGTATTTCTAAAGATCTAGTGAAAATTTAAAGTGAATTGGTTGCAAATTGTTCGAGTTATGGGTGCGGCCAAGTTGAAAAATGCAGTTTAGAGATAATGGCGTTTAAAGTTTGAAGTTCAGAAAAATCATAAAAAAGTTTGCAATAACTTTAATCCGCGATGCCTGCACCATATAATTGGCCTTCTAGATTAGTGTCCTGCTCTTCCATTTCCTTCCTATTGGATTTTAAAGCGATCCTCCACGCTCTCGCAGCTTCAGACAGCGATTTCTCTGCAAGCTTTATGCGCTCTTTGTCTATCTCCAAGCACATTCCGTAGCTGTTCGGGCCGATTTCTAAACCCATCGCTTTTAATATGTGCAAAATTGAAGCAAAGCCGTCATTGTACACGCAGACTGCAATGTCCGTAGCTATGTCCAATACAATTTTACCACTAGAAATGGATTTAGGAGCTAATGCCCACACAGTGGAATTAAAACTTTCATTGCAGTTCTGAGTATAACCACCGATGCATCTAGTAAGAAGATCGTCTCTGGTCAATTCTTCGTAGACTGGCTTGATAGCTTTATACACTCCAATTGGAAGAGCTGCTTTATGTTTGTACTCAGCCAAACTATTTGTAGCTTTCGCCTTTTGCCATGAGCACCACGAGTCCTCTCCGATCGGACATTTATCGTGCTTTGGTTTTATGATAGTTTATGATCAAGCGTAGCCCATATACTGTTCCGCATGTTTTTAACCGAATCGCAGTTTCTACGAATGGCTAATCCGTAATAAATAGAGAGTTCGTCTATCAGTTTCCCCGTCAATTTGCCCCTTCCGCCGAGACCCTTGGTATTTTTTTTCAAATTACGTAGGCGGGTACCCATTCGCTTTTGAACGTGATCTATACACTCTTTCTTGAGTACGATGATATCCTCATAGGGCTGAACATCAGTAATGCCTTTGAAAGTTTTACAATCACCGTCACCAATATAATGGGTGTATTTTACTTGGTGCAAAGCTTCGGACCGTTGAAACATTTGAACAACTGCATCAACCTCCATTTTTCCTGCTGATCCGTCGTGATTTACATCGCAGTTATCTTTATGATTTTGTGCCCATTCCGCATATTCGTCGGTATCTTCTTTATTCTTCCAGTACTCACACGCCTTACAGTACTTAGATTTCACTGTGCAGTCTACGATTTTTGAACTATAATTGCCAATAAGACTCACCAAACCAAACAAGGACGTGAACCCACGTTTTCTCCATGAACCATCGCCTGATACCATGATTCCATTTTCTCCTTTTTCAGAAGAAATAGATGACTCGTTTTTCGCTGCTTTCATCATACTTTTTGCGGAAACTGCTTTAGTTGCAATTGAAATTCTTTTGACAATCTTATCGTAAAAAGAGTGAAACATTGGCCGAGGTAATTCCATGAATGCACAAAACTTTTTCATTCCTTGCAAACCGATTCCAAGTAACCGCATGGAAATTACTATTCTACGGTTTATTTCATAGCCTTTTTCAATGAATGGACCACTCGGTATTTCAGTCTGTACACATTTTTCACAGGACACTATGATTTTGAATCCCAAACCGCGTTTTCCACTTTCCGTGAATTTCACTTGTGATTTACAAACTTTACAAACGACAACGTTTGAAATTGCTGCAAAAACTGCAATGAAGTTTATCATACGATAACCAAAACCTGGATTCACTTCAATGTCGTACATATCTTCCGATTGTTTCAATTTTTTTGCGGATGTACTAACATTCAAATCATTTGGTGCCTCCAACTCGTAGCGATTCAGCGGTCTCCTTCCTGATATTCTCGGTCTCTTGGCGTATGTACGTGTTTCTTTTGCACCTTTTTTACCACGATACACGGTACGACCCATTATGCAATCGAATCAATATATTGTTAGTTTTACCGTACGAATCTAACAAAGACTGGTGTTTCTAAAATCGAATGAACAATAATTTAAAGACGCGGCGAATAGCTCGAAAACATGGCGGCATATCTACTCTAGTTCGAAATGTACGTAGGTATACCTACTTACGTACGTTTACGATGGGGGTACGTAAACCGACGGACGGAAGACAAGATGGTTGCCATTCATTCCAAGTGGTAACTTTTTAGATATGCAGTACTTACCTAAATAATATGTACCTATTTTAGCATAAGTGTTGTAAAATTAGTTTTATTAAGAAAGACCGCACTAGGCGGATAAATCCAAAGGGTTTTTGCTATCTAGTGTCTAAGTTTATTTAAAACGAAATGTAACATACTTTATTCAAATAAAAAAAAAAAAAAAAAGTTCGCTAAAATACCGTCCCTCGCTCCGGTCGGTAAAAAAGGCTGCCGCCCCGCCACCTGGCGACCTTGTACGCTACTTTGAAAAACAAGCACTTAGACCAGAATTTCATGGGTGGTGAGCAGCAGCCCGTGCTTTCTGTATATCTATACATTTATGTACAGATATACATTTATGTATAGAGGAGTTTACAATTATGTACATAAAGATATTTATTACCGATATAAAAAAAGCGGGGGCGCTGTCGCTGCACATTGCTGAAAAAATACCGGCCTGAGCGATATTTCCCGGCCATAATCTTTCGGGATATCATTCTTCAGATTCTAGGGAATCGTTTGAAACAAAAAAAAAATATCGATTTTTGGGAAATTCTATACTGGCCTAACCCCTTAAATAAATTGTGGTACAGGCCCGTGACTGGGATCGAACCTACGCTCGTCCGGCTACCCCCGCTAATCACGGGCGAATTTAGTGATACCCAAAAGTGATTGATATTCATCAATGAGGATAAATATCGATGTTTAGCTGGAAAACATCGATGTGTTAAATTCGAAACCATTGACACCTTGATGTTATGAGAATAAAATATCGAAACGTTAATTATTAAAAGTTTTTATATTAATTAAGAATTAAATCATGCCGCCATTATAACATACTAGCGGCCGCCCACGGCTTCGCCCGCGTGAGAGTGCATTACTTCCGTGCGAAGCCGGGGCGGGTCCCTAGTTATACATTATAAACCTCCCTCGTGAATCACTTTATCTATTAAAAAAACCCGCATCAAAATCCGTTCCCTAGTTTGAAAGATCTAAGCATACATAGGGACGTGCCGACAGCGGCAAGCGACTTTGTTTTATAATATGTAGGGATAGTGATTTTTAGAAAAATTTTGAGAACTTTGTTTCCATTCCAACCAGAATTAGTCAGCTATATATGAAGCTTATAAAAATGATTGCTCTATAAAATGTAAGCACCGTCAACTTACCTTAAACTCCTTATCAGAGACGACTTCGCCCACATACTCCAGTATGAAGTCGCCCGACACGATCTTGTGCTTGGTCCGCACGCCCCACCCCTTGTTCTCGGTCATAAACTTCTCGAGGCCGGACGCCCATTCGTGACGCTGTATCCGCTGGTTCTTGCATTTGTCACTGCAATTTATTTTATGACATGAATATCTTCTATACTAATATTATCAAGATGTAATCTTCTATAAATACATATAAACGCTTTGTCCTGGAACTGAGATTTACGTACGAAGTATTCGATAAGAATTGATTTCCCGAAATTCCCACTGGCACGGGAATTAACGGGATTTCTAAAGTTCACGCACATAATATACACGGAGGTGTTCTCAAAATGGAGAATTAACTCAAAAACGTATGCTGCATTTTCCCGTGCATATCGAGTCGACTAAGTTTCTCAAAACTAAAAGATGCCAAAAAAAATGTTCGTTCACAATACGCTTACAACATTTGTGCAGTGCAAGCTACATAGGGGAGACCGGGGATAGTTGACTATAGGGGTAGGTAGACTAACTGTCAAAAACTCATTCGAATAGCTTTAAGGCAACCAGTGATGCACAAGAGTCCGACACTGACCCCCGCACAATCACCAAAAAGGCGACGTTGCACACGCAAGTCGCTTGAGAGAAGGAACGTAATATTGAAAAAGAACGCATGCTAGTAACTATTTTTGTCGTAATGTTATTTGTAATAATGCCTATTTATTCATGATTATTGATTGTTTAAGCATTTTTAACGAATGTTTGATTCATGTTTTTTCTTTTATGTATTATTCTATTTGAATTGGACGCAGTTTTGAGGTTATGGCCCTTGATAATAAATAAAGTTAAAGGTGGTTCGGGGCTAATAGACTAATGTTTAATGGGGCTGGTTGACCTATACAGGGTGTAACAGAAAGGGTATGTTAAGCGAAAAGCTATGTAAATAGCCCACTATAGAGAACCTATTTCCAAAATTTGAGACTCGAAATCCCATGTTTATTTTTCTAGATAGTATGGAGAATTTTTAAACATCTCAGGATTTTTCATACAATATTGAAAAATAAACTTGTGATTTAGAGTTTCAAATTTCGTGGATAGGTTCTCTATAGTGGGCTATTTACATAGCTTTTCGCTTAACATACCCTTTCTGTTACACCCTGTATATATTATGACTATCACCAAATAACAAATATAATTTCATTAGTTACACGAGATTATATATTACCAAATAGTTAAAAGTTATAACAAGTTGTCTCTTTTGTTTAAAATACTTAATAAGTTGGTACTTTCTTTGTTTTTGGGTACTCGAATTGATTGTTTTATTTTTATAACTTGAATTTTATTGTGTTTAATCTGAAGTTGCGAAAAACCGTCTATTGGATTTAATTAATAATTTTCTATTTTTTTTTTCCTAAATTTTGCCCTTTTAACGTCATTGTTCACTTTACCCCAGGTGAATAGTCAACCTACCCCAAGCCTGGGGTAAGTTGATCAGTTTTTCCTTTTGTGTAAAAGCTGGTCTGTACTCTATATCATAATGAATAACGTGCATTTTTCCACTTATTTCCAAAGCTTAATAGTCAATCTAATAACTGTACCTGTTTTTTCAATAATTAACTGTAAAGAAATAAAAATAGACACCTCTAAGCTGAAAATTGGTCAACTATCCCCGGTCTCCCCTACTCAAAAAGAGCACCTATGTGAATGGTATTGAGATATATAATTATTTGCCAAATTTTATCAAAGCGTTAGACGGCATCAAACTTAAAAATGTTTTAAAAAATTGGCTTATTGAAAAGTGTTTTTACGATGTAGCTGAATTTTATTATTGTAAAACTAAATGATTCTAAGCATGTAATAGTTTTAGTAAATGCATGTACCATAGCATGCAAGTAACCAAATTGTACGTCCGAAAAGGGCAAACTGTTGTTTCTCAAATAACTTTATATCCTATCATCATGTACACAGTTATAACAATAAATTTTATCTTATCTTAAAGAATTCAGGGACATTCTCTGGGCGATGGGCTAGTAACTTGTCACTGATCATTTATCCTCTCAATACTAATTGTATTACACCCGCGCGAAGCCGGGGCGGTTCATATATAATATAGCCTTCCTCGATAAATGGGCTATCTAACACTGGAATAATTTTTCAAATCGGAGCACAAACTCTTCAGCTTTATATAGTAAGTATAGATGAGCTCACCCGCAAGGACACAGCTGCGGCGAGCACTCGCAGTAGACGAGGCGGTTGATGCAGTCCTCGTTGCAGCCGCTAGAGGCGGCACAGTTGCACGCCACGCTCTCGCACTCGCCCGCGGATGGCTTCACGTCGTAATACACATCTGTAAGCAAATCAGATCGCAATTGGTAGTTTTTATTTGTGGCTTTACGCTTTATTGCTCTATCAGGAGGGCAATCGCGCAAAATGACAACGTTTATAACCTTTCAACGTTTTTGGTTTTGTTTTGGTTTCATTTGACAACGTTTCAGACGTTCCCATCGTCTCACTTTTGACCGTTTTGACGTTGCCAAAATTTTGCGCGATACGAAATTTGCATAACATAAAGGTTTTGGTTGTGGTTTAGTTTTGGTAAATACGTTCAACATTTGCGCGACAAAACCAAAAACGTTCCGTTCAAGGGTTATAAACCTTGTCATTTTGCGCGACTGACCTCTAGGGTGCTTAACTACAAAAGATGTACATAGGGCATAATATAAAAGCAACCTTAGTGTATATTGTCATGTCGTGAGCGTGAATTTACTGAAATTAAACGTCCATAGATTTGGTCGCAAGGAATGCGGTAGTTTTCTCATGAATTTCATTCAATGTAGTTACTTTTCTTAACTTTATTGGTTGCGTTAGTACATACATCAATTACATCAAGTACATAAAGCATAGGTGAAATACACTTGCTAAACTAAGAAAATAGCTTTTTAACACGCTACGGCTAAAAAGAAAAAAGATAAACTCACTAGTACGGATCTTCTTATAGTTCCAGGAGGGTACAGGCTGGTTGTAGTGCTGTTGCCACCAGATGTCGTAAGGCAGCGTAAAGTACTGTTGCCGACGCCGCACCCAACGTTCGCAATATGGCGGGGGCGCTAGTAGGCCGGGAGGGAAATCCGTTTGTGGCACAGCTGGAAACTTCCCTTTACCATCCGGCTTTGAACTGTAAAGAAAGTAAGTTAAGCACATATAGGTACATGTACCGTCAGTTTATAATATATCTCATGCCATAAAAGCCAACTTACTCTTCTTTATAGTAGTCTGAAAACAGCCCCGCTGCAAGAAATTTCTTCCTTAGGCGAGGATTCCTTTTAGACACCACTGGCTTTTCTCTATTATCGACACTGCTGGCTGGACTGTCGTCGCGAGAAGATGCCACTCGCTTTTTACATATAATACTTTTCGAAAGAACATCAATGCTTTTTTCGAAGTCTATTTCCTTTTCATTAAGCGGCAATGGATCGTTCTCATCGTGATCACGAAGTGTATCAACTGAAGGTTCGCGAGATTTGCAACTCAACTTACGGCTTATAATAGTATCTAACGAACTTTCCCTGGACGATGGATCTTCGCGTACTTTCTTGTTAACCACACGTGATCTGGATTTCCTTCTAGCAGCTATTCTGGCCGGTATAATTGATTTTTCCGAATCTGAGTGCTTGGCTTGATCAGATTTGGTTGGTTTAGACTTTACCTCCTCACTGGGGTTGTCTGAACTTCGTGTTAATCTTCTATCATTCGGACAGAGCACAGCGAGACTAGATTTTGGACGTAATGCAACCTTATTGTTTTTTTCAAAAGTTTTACGTTTTGAAAATATTTCCTCAATTTCGTCGGATGGCGATAACGCTCGAGTCTTGCGCTTCAGTCTATCGAGTCTCCCCAAACGACTAGACGTTCTATCAGATTTACAATTTAAAAGGCTTAAAGGTATACTGTCTTCAGGGTCATTACTAATAGAGCTTGCTAAAGAAGGAATGCTATCAGTCTCACTGAGAACTTCCCATTTATTAACATGATTTTTAATCTCTTTTTCAGTCTTATTTTGTTTTAATTGCAGTGCTGGCGCTCTAAGAATAGATGAAGTTTTTTTATCGTTTGTGGACTTGGTTTTTGAAACCGCCAAATGTTGATATCTTTACCTTGCAATTTTTCTAACGCTACAACCGTCAATCGAGCTTGTTTCGGACAATCGTCTTTAGTTAATAGTACTTTTAACTCTGGTTTCTTTGAAGTCCTCTCCAGAAAACTGCTCATAGCCTCACCATCTTTTGGGACTCTCTCGAAAGCAGAACTGTTATCGGTATCAGACGTAGCATTACTCTCGGAAACTACCTTTTGAACATTTGATTCAACTTTCTTCTTCTTCTTTTTGACACTTGGGAATCCAGTTCTATTGATAGCTTTTCGTCTGCGCGCCTTCTTTTTTAATCCTTCAACGTTTTTACTATGTACAGAAACCTGATCGCTGCCTTCAATCTTTCTTACGGGAGTTGAAGGTTTGCTTGTAGATTCTGATGGATTCTCCATTTGGACTTTAGTTAACATGCTTTTAATGGGGATAACTAATTTACTTTCCCTTATAATGTTGCCAGCTGTCTTTTTCTTCTTTTTATCAATAGACTCTTCAGCATCGTTACTGAGATTTCTCTTTGTCTGTCGTAAATTGTGACCGCCAGTGGTTTCCTGTATCTTACCAGACAAAACTGAGGCAATAGACTGTCCTCGTTTTGATCTGAGTATAGATGCTGGGGGATCCGATATCAGAGCTAAGGGAATATCTGATTCTGGGTCAGTTGGACTAGGCAGAGATTCCTTATCAAAAGATTTTTTAGATTTATATTTACCATCAATTGATGTATTGTTTGTGCATATTGAAGACTTCGGTATTTGGTCTTCTATATCAATAGATGGTTCGAAAATTCCGGTGGGCTTATCTTCATTGATAATTATTGCTTGTTCAGTCACGGGCTCTAAAGCTTTAGACTTCTTGGATTCTATTAATTTTCCTTTAGAAACTGGCGATTTGATTACCGTGGCCCGGGTATTTGGTTGTGATGATTCCTTCAACGAGTTTATTTTACTGTCAGTAGCTTTTTGATTACTGTCACAGCAGTTTTTCTCTTTTTCAAGTATTCGGGATTCAATGGATTTGCGTATGTTATTATTCAATAATGTATCTAAAACTTTAGTAGCAGCACTAGGATTTATTTTAGAAACAAGGTTGCTTGTTAAGCCTTCCAGCCTATTTTTCTTACGAGTCATAATTTCAGATTTTTGCGCAGGCGGTATTGAACTCTTATACAAAGAACGCGCAGACATTGTTTTAAGAGGATCTGTCTGTTCAGATTCCGAGTTATTACTAGCAGATGCACTTAAGTTTGGTTTATTCTCAATCTCTTCCTCCTTAGATCTATTCTGATTTTCATCATTAACTACTGCGGGTTTATCATCTGAAAGTTTCTTTGATAGTGATTGAACTACAAGGTCTAACGTAGAATTTGCCATCGCTCTATCTGCTTCTAACCGGTGTCTCTTTTTAGGTGTAACTATAGGATTCCTTAATGGTGAAGATTTCGCTTCTGATCGTGGCGATGAGACTTTGTGAGTATCTGATTTAACACACTCTGACTTTACATCTGTCTCATTAGATTTAGGTAAAGATTTTTCTAAATCGTTAACCATTTTATGAACCGCCTTCAGTTTCTCGGATGTTTCATATATCTTTTTAGACAACTCTGATTGTTCAGGACTAGGTTTCTTTATTGAAAGTTCATCATCAGTAGCATTTAATGAATTCGGCGAGTGATTTTTAATAGGAGTATTTATAATGCTGCTATCAATTTTAATTTCCAGATTGCCGGTTGATGTAGTAACTTTAGGTTTAGAAGAATCAGTGATTTGAACCTTATTTTCTTGACATTGTGCGACATTTTTAGCGCCTTCATTACCTTTTTTATTTTTATCATGGGTATTTTTACTTTTAGGCGTTTCGTTAGGTGGAGTGTTAGGTAATTCACCTAAACAATCAGTTTCAGTACAAAGAAACTTTTCAGGACTTGTCCCATTTTTTGAATTCTCATCAAACTCTGCAGGAACTAGACTAAGACTAAGTGAGTTGCTACTAGATGAGTTAATGTGGTAATGTCTCTTCTTTAAAGGTAATTTGTGTTCATTTGTATCTTTACCCCCTTTATTTTGAGATTCAGCTAGCTGCTTTTTGTGTCTTCTTTTAGATGTTGGAGTACTTATTTCCTGATTATCCGAAGTTTTACGCTTTTTCGAAGCCCTTTTAACAACTTTAGGTGGTGGCGGTTCTATAACTTTCTCAACCTTTTCAGGTTTAGGTTGAGTTTGCATTACATCGGCAATTATATTTGGAGCGACATGACAGAATTTGATGAAATTGGCTACAATAACATCCATATCTTGGCAAAATTTTTGATCAACTGGGTCCACTATTTTTGCTTGTGACGAGTCTCTGCATCTCGATACTGATCGTGATCGGTGTCTTCTTCTGCTTTTATGCCTATGATGTTTGTTTTCACTCTTTACTATTAAACGAGAGGGCCTTTCAATTGGCTTCAGATTTATTTTCGGTGGTGCTAGAACTACAGTTCGTCTATGTCTCTTCACGTGAAAAGATGGCTTTAATTGTGGTTTTTTAAAGTTCAAAAACACATTGCTCGATAAGGATTTATTTGGTACATACATATTTCGTGACTTTTCGAATATGTTAGGAATTGGCTTCATAAGGCTATCTTTCTTGGCAAGAGTTGGGAAAATGCTGCTGTTATTCTTTGATTGTTTACGGCTCTTAAGTGATTTGGTATCTGCATGTTTCTTAGAATTAGATTTTTGAATGGAAGCAAGTGGTGACGAGCCGAATTTATGTGTAAATGCAGGTTTAAGAGTTGGCAGCGAAGTTTCCATAAGGTTTGATTTAGACGAAGATTTCAGTAAGGAATGATTATTATTATTGTGACTAACTTTGAACAAATTGTTTGTAGTTAGTGGTCGCTGCAAACCACTAAAAACAGGGCCAGGGGCAAAAGGGTCCGAAGAGTTCAATCTAAGTAACTGTTTTTTGGAAAATCCAAAATTATGTTTTGATGACAAAGGATATTTTACACATACACTGACATATTTTGATTTTGGACTGCCTTTTGACTTTCTTAGATAATTGTCACACTCTGACTCACTTGAACTGTTACCTATATTCAATGTGCTGAAAGTTTTATTACTCAGCATCAATATTTCCTGGTCAGAAACAAAGTGTTTTTGATTTTTGTAATATGATCTGTCTCGAACTGATCTAGACTTCTTTAATTTTCTAGTCTTTCTTCTCATACTTCTGACACTATAATCAGTTTTATATCCAGATTTATCACTCTTATATCCTGATTTGTAATCGCTCCTGTATCCAGTTCGATGATGGTAATCTGTTTTGTAGCCAGATCTACAACCGTAATCACTCTTATAGCCCCCAGACTCTATTAATCTACTACAGTTCTTGTACGGTTTGAATTCGTGATCACTTTTGTAACCAGACAAAATGTCTTTGTACTTAGGATTCAAATCAATCTGTTTCCATGTTGGATCTAAAGGATCATCAGCAGCAGCTTCGTTTTCACTTTGATGATCTCTCCAGTTATTTCCAAATGTCTTAGTATTCTTTTTGGATACATTTCCGAGTTTACTGTTGATTTCCTTCCTTTTGGCATAAACCCCTGATAATACAGATTTACTAGACGGCAGTGAATCTACGTCACTTTCGGCAGAATCGTACTGATTTTTATCTTTTAACGTTTTTGGAGTAGATTTTGTTTTATTCTGAGGTTTTCTTCCTACTTTTTTCCTAGGAGGATAAAGTACTCTGTCTGTAGCATACAACATTCTATCTAAAGCAGCTATATCTAATTTATGATCATTTTTCTTCGGTTTCTCGTATTTGCTACTTTGTTCCTGTTTTAATGGAACAGGTGAAGGGGCTTCTGTTTTAATTTGTTTGATTTCATTTTCAATCCGCTTTTTCTGATAGTCACAGTCGCTAGAATCAGATCTATTGTGTACTTTACTTCGACTTTTTGATTTTGATCTTGTACTACACCTGTTTTCTCTTGCACTATTTTCTTTTTGAATTGACTTTCTACTTATTCTATTATGTGTTTCGTCTATTTCATGGCGTCGTAAAGGCGAATGAGTTGGGGAGTTATGATTTGATAATATACCGGAATCTGGTGAAACGTTAGGTGGGTCATTATTATTCCGAAAATCATTAATAACATTTACAACAGATTTATCTTCCTTATGAGATTCATCTTTACGAACTTTTCTAGGCCGACCTCTTTTCCGTCTAGATTCAACAATAATATTTTTAACGTCTTCCTGAGATTCAATGGAATTCGTGCTAATTGTATCAAGTTTTTGATTGTCAATCTGATTTGAGTGAATTTCGTTCCCGATAATCAGGGGAGAACTTTTCAGTAAATCACTTGCGCTACCAATTTCTGAACCACTCTGCGTTATGTCTAACGCCATAAAGTCATTGTTGTCCACACAATCTTCTAAACTAGGTGGATTTGGTATTGACATTGCCACAGAGTGGGAGACCGACGTAATTTCTTCGAGATCTTTATTGATTTGTGAAAGCTCCTCTGTTTGTTGTGGACTTAAATGTTGGCCACTGTTAAGAAAACTTGGTGGAATTGGCGTTATGTCGGGCAAAGAATTAATTTGACCGAGAACACAATCGCTAATAGTCCCTACTCCTTCTATTGAGTTGGTGTTAAGGAGAGACTGCGCCGCCGTGGAATTGATAGTTGTTAACGGCGCAGAATTGCTCAGTAGCTGTGTTTGCGCCACGAAATCCTGCAGGAGACTTGACGCATAATGCGTTGTATTAGAATGTCCTACTTCTGAGCTAGAGCATTCATTTTCCGACCCAGAAGAATCGGCCGTAGCTCTTTGAATAGCAGCAGTTACTAACTGAGGTGTGAGCTCCATTTCACTACTCGAGCCATCACCTGAAAAGAAAAAGGCCGTTTAAGCATTTTACACTGATATTGCTTCACCAAATGCTTTCGTCCTCACATGCTCTTCGTAATATCGCGAAAAAAGATACAACTTGTAATGCACACGTACCATTATCGACGATAGATTTGTCGTCATGGTCCGGCGACGAGTGATGCACAGAGAAGGTCGAGAAATTGGGCTGTTGCGCCGGCGCGCTCGATGTTTGTTCTGGAAATAGTTCCGCAAGGTCCGCATCGTCGATAACCTGAGAATTATAACGAGATATTTATATCACTCCATTCAGATCCAATCTAGTCCAGTCTAAGCTATTTATAACGGGCCGAATCAGATATTGAAGTACTTAACTTTAATAAATTACATTAATCTTAAGAAACGAAATAACAATCAATCACAACCAATAAAGTTTTTATGGACTTTGAACAAATAAAATTGTGGTAATGGTAAGTTGAAGGTATATTATTGTGTCTACTAAAATACACGTCAAGCTTTCTGACTGAGTTTACTAAGTGACCTATTTACGCGAACAGTGCAGTACCATGCTACTGTTTACCTGTAACCCTAGCAACTAACTGTAACTGTCCTAATTTCAGACTTTTCTATTTTACAAAAGATCTTTGGTAAAACTTTCAGTAGACCAAAATATCATCATAATAATATACAGGGTGTTTTTTGTGGCCACCTTTAACGAAGGGTACGTACTCTATACATGAAATAAAGTAAGTTTATGCCAAAAAAAATGCTGGGAAAAAAATTTTTTTTTTTGAAATTTTTTTTTAAATTCCTTGATCGTGCGAAATTTATAGTGTCTAGTGTTTATGTTAGTTTTTTTATAGACAGATATTAATTATTTTTCGTGAAAAAATCCTGCTACGCGCGTCTATGTGCATTTATGCAGAAAAACGCAGCCTATTTACTCAACTTTGGACCCTAATATTTTGGAAACCAGACACTTCCCAGGTATGCTTCCATGGAGAAAAATGATCGTGATGATGAGGAAATTCCGTAGTTTTCGGGAACGTTGACGAACAAAAATTGACACGAAACTAGGTAGGTAAAAAGAAACAACTTTCACTATGGGACCAACTCCGAAATCCATACAATCTCGAATAATTCCTGCACTGAAATGAACATCTGTTTTTTTTTCAATATTTCGGAGTTGGTCCCGTAGTAAAAGTTGTTTCTTTTTACCTACCTAGTTTCGTGTCTAAAGATAATAACTAATTTTAAATAGACCTTAGATATAGTATCTATACAGGGTGTAACAAAAGGGGTATGTTAAGCACGAAAAGCTATGTAAATAGCCCATTAAAAGGAACTTATCCACAAAATTTCAGACTCGAAACCACATGTTTATTTTTCCAGATAGTATGGACAATTCCTAAACAACTCAGAAATTTTCATACAATCTAGAAAAATAAACATGTGATTTCGAGTCTCAAATTTTGGAAATAGGTTCTCTATAGTAGGCTATTTACATAGCTTTTCGCTTAACATACCCTTTCTGTTACACCCTGTAGACATATGGATGGACACGGCTGTGAATTTGAGTGTTTTCAATACAATATGTTAACAGATCGAAGCATTTGACCAGGTACTAATGAAATAGCGGTAACTAGAGTACGTTTCCCCTAGTTCCTTTGGATGATGGCCCTAGTTACTATGTGTACATAGTTGTGTCACTGTCAAAAAAAATGTTAGTTCCGAAAACAGGCATAGGAGTTATTCTATGAAACGGAGTCTAGCACTTGATGCGAGATTAAACTTCTACGTCTGTAGCCTTACCTGTAACTGACAAGCAGCGGCGGCAAGGGCAGCGCTAGAGTCATCGGGAGGCGCGTGGACTGAGCCTGCAGCGTCCGCAGTGTCCGAATCTGACGACGATGACGACGAAGATGAAGAGGAGCTGGAGGAAGAAGACGACGTGGACGACGACGTACTACTTCCACAGACACCGCTCTCCGCTACAGGAGTTCCGAACTGTAACAAATTACTATTATCAATATTTATCTAAGTTATATATATACACGACTGTGTTTTCTAAATGGGGTAGACAGAATTGCAGTAACAGGGGCTGATGTTAATGATCATAGACAAGTTGCTAGCTGATCGTCTGAGAGAATGGCCGAGTTCCTTATTAGACTCTTCCTACTATCTACATGAACCTATAGTTATCCAACTCTTAGTAGTGGAACAACGAAGGAAGGATAAAGAATTAGGTGATCTAACAACGTTTGCTTGTAGATAATAGTCACCAGTGCGCGGAGACCAAAACAAAGCTCTACATCGTTTACCTGCTCTTTATCCCTTCTTCATGAGCGGAACTCTTAATCTTTTCAGACTGGATAAATTTGGGCATCTTAAAAAAAATTTCACCGGTATTTTCTAGGTAAGCACATAATTTGATCTACACTGCTCATCATGAGGAGTTGGTCAAATAACTTCCTGACCCATTTAAAAAATAAACTTTGAATTTGTGAATCACCAGTGTCTTCTAGGCACATAAAATCAAATTATACGTCCAGTCACATTCCAGCAGGTGCCGATGTCAACATGCAACGCAACAACTTCGCAATGAGTTTAATATTAGACTAGTGGCCGCCCGCGACTCCGTCCGCGTGGACTACAGAAAAAACAAAATGTCGAAAATATCCGGGATAAAAAGTAGCCTATATGTTAAGTGGGACCTGTCACAATATATTTCTGAAAACTGCATCGAAATCGGTTCAGCCCTTTCTGAGATTAGCGTGCACAAACGCACAGACAAACAGACAAAAATCATTATTTGCGGTACTATTGCGTTGATAAAGGTCTTCTATAATATTTTTTCTCATATATCTTCCATGTACAGACAGCGATCCATTACATTTTTATTATATGTATAGAAGATAGATGTATATGCAATCAACTTTACAAATATACAGACAGAGTTATTGCCAATATTGCCCATTTCTATGTGTGAGTAATTTTAAATACTATAATTTTTGTAATTTTATAGATGATGTAGATATTTAGTCCGATAGTCTTCTGTATTCATACAGAATATCGTACTTGATAAGTATACACTAAACGCAATTGGTGGTAAGTACATTATTATCATCACGACTATTTGGCGGCGAGCGAGAGGCGTTATTAGTGCTAAAGATTGATTTGGCGCAACCCGGCGCAATGTTGTAAGCCGAGTCTTGCTGACCGCAATACGGCTTTACACTCCTAACTGTCGTAGGTATCTCATGCGTCTATACATAAAAATTTCAGATAGAATATACAAGTACAATTGCATATCCAAATACCATGCCGTTTTCGTGTGAATTGAACCATTAATTAGATCAGACTTGGCCTAACAGCTTCTAATAACGGTATTGGACACCATACACATTTATCCTTTGCCTTTTCAAGAATGAAATGTACAACTCACGATTCTCGATAGCACAATGAAAGCAAGGGGTTTACAACACACTGGCATTATTCCAGTCAGTTTCACGATTGGAGCGGTGTAATAACTCGACTCGAACGGTTCACTTGACTAATAATAAGGAACGGGCTTATCTCCATCAATTACGAATTATTTGTTTCATAGGAATTTAACAAGCAACTGTGAATGTATTAACCGCTATGAGAGATACAGCTCGAAGATTAATTTGAGCAATTTACAGAACTAAATCAATATTTGTTTATAATATCGCAATTACTTTTGAGTATAGTCATTTACTTTAACGTAATATAGAAGATGCTTATGAATACATTGAATTTTAACTACAGCAATCTTCCCGGGCATACTGTACAAGTCAGTAGGGTCTTGGTGTTTTGTAGGCGATGGGCTGATCACCTGTCACTACTAACCGAACTTGTACATCTCAACTATACCCTCAAAATTGGTCAGAAGTGGCACCATGTCGTTCTATCGGCACTTGGTGCTCTGCCTACCCCGTAAGGGATAAAGGCGTGATTATATGTATGTATGTATCTGCCCAGGTGAGTTTACTAAGGCATACACAATAATGTGGTATTTTTGCCACATTGTATAAAAGAAAAGTCGTATGGGGCATGGCATAATACTGTCAAAATTAAAATGCAATAAATACTGTGGGAGTAAATAGCTTTCATAATAACTCGTGGTAATACCACGTTGGTGACGACTGACGGCAGGCGCATTATTCTAACATGAATTTTATTTCCGAGGGCGCTAATCAATAAGGCGGAAGGGCAAGCAACCCTCACTAGAAGGGGTTGAAGTGTCGCGTGCTTATCACAGCTCGCATATCAAACACCACCTTACAAACAATAATCTATGCGAACACAGTGCCACCACCCATAATGCTATTACTAAATGGCCAGCATATTACTAAAAACAGAAGTACCAACATACATATTCAAAAATAATTTATTCCTTACGCTAAACAAAAAGCTACCTAGATTTGCATAGAGCTTAAATGTGTCCAACAGTGAAGTTAAAGCAAAAAAAATGCTAAATCAAACTCTGTGAGAACATACAATAGGACCTTACTTATAAACTGTGTAAAGATAAGCGCCCGTTAAGCACGACATTTGAAAGCAAAATGTATTGAATATCTGTCCAGTTAAGCGTCGATTAGATTTAAAGATTTTTAAAAGTAAGGGCCCTAAAAAGGTAAACACCTTATTTCAATAGGACAACCCACTCAAACAGATCACATCTGATATCAATAACAGAATAAGGTAAGATGTAATTCCTCACCGAACTGAGACAGTTGCTCTCAATCGCACAGGCAAATATGAAAGCATTGTACATTTGAATCGACAATAGCTTAACGGTACTATCTCAGACGTCGACACGAATATCACATTAAGACCTCGTGATCACGGAGATGTATATCTCCACATTAGTTTCAACAAACACTATTGCACAGAGTAACAATGAGTAGGCAGCTATTTGATTTTGGCCAATTATTATTTCAATAAATGCTGTGGTGTATTGAACTATCACGTTGGCGTTCACATTACACCAAATATCAACTTCAGCGTGAACTTGTGAGTAAATGGTAATAGTCCAAGATATCTAAGATTTATTTACAAAGACATATTTATTATTTAAGTAAATCTAAAAAAAACTTAATTAAGCCCACCCACATAAGAAATAATCCTTTTGAGGTAGCTGAAAATATAACTTAGAACTTAATTCCAATTGAAATTGAGTATATATTACATTCCTTTTTTTTTGCAACATCACCGCGTCAAAGTCTCGGACCATCATCTATAAAATGCGTCAGGTGCTTTACGAACTCGTAAACAACTATTGATACATCTACAATGGCCGTTCAACTCTCTTATTATTTTTTTGCGCTACGAAAAGCGAATAACACGTGTATACGGTAATTTTTTTGCTGCACAAAATAAGCGTGTCTCTATTTGGTCAGTCAGCAATCCGAAATCAGAGCAGAAATAAATAGATCAAAAAATTTGTGTACGCCACATTGGCAGTCAAATGTCAGTAAACTAAACAGTTGATTGCGCAGGTCGTAGACCTCACGCTAAACGTCGAGAACAATAGCGAATGATGAATCAAGATAGATATCAAATTCTATTTGAAGCACATTAGTGATGATGTTTACCATAAGTAAGAACAATTCGTGAAAGAAAATGGAATATAAGACAAAAGAATCCAAGAGGAAGAGCCATCTGTATGTAATTCGTATACAATGATTACGATGGTATTTAGCGTGAGCAATCGATAAAGAATAGTTAACATTGCAAATGTTGCGGAACGCTTGACCGAGGCCGTGAACTTGACTGTGACAGACAATCGCGCAGAGGCGGTGCGGTGTCAGACTGTCGCGGAAGGGCGAGAGAAAGGTCGACCCCAGCATTGTGGCAAACGTGGAGATAAAATGTAAACAAATAAAGACTAGTTTAACCACAAATAATTTAAAATCACATAATAATAAGGAACTATATGATGTTGCTCGGAGACGACTTCAGGAACGTCAGGAACTATAGACCAATGCTGCTATGCATTTCAAGTTACTAATGGCATATTATAACATATCTAATCCACCTTTTCCAAAATAGGCTTTAACCTTATCGCAGTAACTAGAACACCTGAGCACAAACTTAACAAAAAATCAAATACTTATAACCTTAAAAAAACAGTCAATATTGTTAACATGATTGTCAACTATCACAAAGTAATCATTTGCGACTGCGACTGAAATGTTCGCAGTTTGTCGGCAATAGTTTCACAACGTCCACCATATCTCATGGTGCCCATGCGTCGAGCCGGCCGGCGCGCCTCACGACACACCCGTCCGCGGGTCCAAAAGACCAATCAGCATCCTATTGACGATTCATTTTGTCCCTTACAAGCTGACGCAAAAAGATCTTAATCCTTCGCAGTAATCGGCCACAGAAGCTTTTCTGTAAAACTTGATTGTATAGTACGAGGCCGAACGCTCACGTAATTGGTAACGATTATTAACAGAATTTATACTCGATAAGTTGACAGGTCGTGGCTCGAGTTAAATTCAATTTAAGCCGGCTGAATTTTAAGCGTGGCATGTTTACGTACTCGTTTTGATATAACATATGCTCATAGAACGGGTGTTTATGGAGGAACGATAACTACCGGAATTATTATGGTTACTTATAAGTAGAAAAAAATCATTTACTTAAAGAATTAACAACACCTAGCGCACTTACTAAAATATTAAAGGATCATAAGACAGAGAGCAAAAGAAAAAAAACGTTAATTAGGAATTATAACAAATTGTAATATCTAAAACGAGCAGATGAATGTGAACATAATACTGGTAAGGTATTTCTCTATCTCAGGGAGGTGCGTATAATCAGCCGCTTACAAATACGGAGTGTGGTCATCATGAGACACGTATCTCTCGCGACTACGGCGCTAATAGGCGTTTCGAGATCATTTATTTTCAGTTTAGTTTTTTGTCGTCACACTTGCTGGCACCTACGCAACATCGATCTGTAAGAACTAGGGTTGGAGATATTGCAGTGCATTAATTGGGCAAGCATTCACACTAATGGGCATTTCATACCCAAATCGAGGATCAAATCAGAAAACTTTCTTACAGCTCTGTTTTCCAAAGCATCTAATTTAATTTAGTTTATTAATAGACATTAGTAATGTTATAAAATTTATATATTTACCATAATTTGCAACATCTAGAAATAGGTCCAACATCCAAGTCTACCGCGGCCTAATAATATTAATCTCTAACTACACCAATTGAATAATCTCCGACTTAACAAATATGGATGACAAACAATTTACAATCCGACTACGTGTCCAATGATTGGACACGTAGTCGATTGTAAATTGTTTACCCGAATTACCATTATTATTGGCGTTGTCGGTGGATTAATCGGCAGCCCTGCACAAGTAGCCAGTTATCCGGTGGCGGTTGATTGTACTCATCAAGGATTTCTGCACTCAAGGACGCCGTCGGCTAGACGATCGCGCCTGTCGAACGACTTATTATTTCTCCGCAGACACATCTTGTTTTTGTCTTAACTCATTTATATTCATGATACATATCGTTGGTTATCTCTATAAATTATATTATTCCGTTTGCAATCGTATGTGAAGGATTAAATAAATTCCTTAGATGTTCGTTAAATTTGAAGTCGAATCACATTCTTAACTCCTGGATTCTTTCATGAAGACTTTATAAACTAGGATCTTAAAAAATCTTGACATTAACAAATAGAAACCTACTACGTACACTACGTACGAAAAGCATCATCATTTCTACTACGATTAAGTATGGCGGCATGTTCTGACACAGTTACTGTATTTGTAAAATTTACCATAAAGTGTAAATATTCGATCAAATCTTAATCGCAATAGTCTATTACAGTTAAATAAACATAAAGGCTAGCATATTGCTTCAGACAGTAGTTAGAGGTTTTTGTACACTTCAGATAGACCAAGATACACAAAAACGATTTGACTGTTTTTGTAGCCAAGTTCAGTCACCTTAATAGTTTCGAATGTGCGAATCTCATTGTCTGATACTTTTTTTGTGGTATATGACTGGTTTGTGGTAAACTTTAGCAAATGGGAAATCAAATTTTGTTGTGCTTCATTTAAAATTAATTTCGTAAAATAACATACTGTATACGGGGAAGGAGATCGGTAGGAACGCTGTAAATTGTGATGGTATCGTCGAGAACAATGCCGTACCTCTGACAAGACAACCGATGTGATGATGAGTCAAAGATGTATGCAAATGCAGATCACATCAACAAAGCGTATCACAAGCGGGTCAGTCGAAACCAAAATAATAAAAAGAAAAACACAAGGTTACAAAGACTGCCAATATATCTACCAACCATATCTTAATTAAAAAGAAACCAATAAAGACCATATTATCATATGACCAAAGGAAATTATAATTACGTATAATATTATCTAAGCGGGTATATCTAATCTAAAGTTCACGTGATGCAAGTGCACATTGTGGGATAACAGACGAGACTTTGGTGTACGAGATAAAGTTTCAAAGATTCCAGAATACAACCAATGCCATACCTTGGAAAGTTTTAGCGTAAAACAACACAGCGATAACTTTCTAAACGGTTTGTACACATCAGTTCTTTGACAAAATGTGTTAACTGTAGTTTAGCAATAAACTAAACGCTGATCCACTAACAAAATGACAGACAGTACAGGCAGATAGTTCACAACTTTCGACATTAACACCGCGTTTACACTGAGGTAATAATTTATTGCCGTCCATCTGCTTACATGAAACGAAAAATTTGCGCTATTTTAATCCTTCTAAACGAAACATACAAGTTTTATGGCAGCTAATGCTTTAAACACATCTAACTTCACTACTTTTGCATTAAACACAGACTTCAGATCAACAAAGAACTGTATGTATATCTGTTAACTCTACATATTTGTTTTTCTGTGGTTGATACTTACTTAGTCACTTAACAAAACAAAGACAAGCAGGACAAATTAATTTATTGTCCCCGTAAAGTCCACTGCTAAGGTTATTTATGTCTCGAGTTTGGTAGGATGCCTAATTCATAACATTATTTAATATCCCCAATAAACTTGATTTATGGACATTGCATATGAAATGTCGTCCAAGTAAACAAACAAAAGATGAACGTCAAAATAAGGATAACCTACCTGATGAGTGATGATTCGGATCTTAACAACCTTATGCATAGGTATAATTGACAATGTAGGTATACGTTCGACTTAGTATATTATACTCACATATAAAAAGTGGTGATAGCCCAGTGGTTAAGACGTGCACCTTCCAAGCGGGAAGCGTAAGTTCGATCCCAGTCACGGGCCTGTACCAATGAATATATTTCATGTACAGATTTTAATTTTGTAAAATTGTCACTTAGCTCGTGCCTCGGAAAGCACGTAAAACTGTTGGTCCTGCGTCTGATCTCTCTCCGGTCGTGTCGGCTTTCCGTCCTATCGGACTATGAGAATAACGGAATAGAGAGTGCATCTGTGTTTGCGCACACACTTGTGCACTATAATATCTCCTGCGTACCTGGCCAATCTCCATAGAGATTGGTCGCCTTGGCCGAAATACGTTCGGAGAGTTCATTATACTGACATAAATGAAAGTGTGGTTATGAAACAATTGACAAAAAATTAGTAAAGTTTCAGAAAATCGAGCCAAAGATAAGACAATAATTTGTATAAAATTAAAACACATGATTCACTGGAACTGGAATGAGACTCAACACACAAAGACTAATTCAACAAGATTTAGATCACACAAGACCCAAGCGATCCGCACGATAACATCGATGAACATTATCGATTGACTGTCGGAAAACCGCAGTATTAATGCATCTTGAAACCCACATCAACGTTTACGACATTAATACCTAGATGGTGTAAGACTTGATGAATAAATAAAGGAATAATAAGGTTTGTAAAGTTGCATTTAGGTTTGATTTCACCATAAAGCAGATACCAAAGATACATAAAGAAGACACGCACTAAATACCCAACAAAAAGCTAAATCAACAGCATAAACTGTTAATACAACGAACCGTAAGATTGTATAATAAGCATCCTAAATCGAAATGACCTAGAGACCGGAAAAGATCAACAAATGGGGCTGCCAAGCGGGTGTGATCAGAAGCATAACGTAATATAAATCACGTGGCTGGTGGGCAAGCCCTGTATAGCTAATACGTTTCGGTTGAACCTCATTCCGCACCCAAAAGAATGATTTTTTTGAATTTTTGTCTGTTTGTCGGTTTGTCTGTGCGTTTGTGCACGCTAATCTCAGAAACGGCTGAACCAATTTCGATGCAGTTTTCAGGGATATATTATGACAGGTCCCACTCAACATATAGGCTACTTTTTATCCCGGAAAAATGTTTTTATCTCGGATAATTTCGACATTTTGTTTTTTTTTTAGTCCACGCGGACGGAGTCGCGGGCATCCACTAGTAATGAAATAAGAAACAATTGATTTTAAGAAGGTTATACCAGCTCACAGGAAAGGTGATTGCAGAAAATATCATCTCATCTTCCTGCCCTGTTCCCATTTATTTGGGGTCGGCGCAATATGTACTTTTCTTCCATTCATCCCTATTATCCGTCATCTCATTGCTCACTCCCAGTACACGCATATCCTCTCTCACACAGTCCATCCAACATTTCTTTGGTCTACCTCTTCCTTTATATCCATCCACATTCGTGCACAACGCTCTGTAAAATATGCCTTTCATCCCGTCGCTTTACATGCTCGTACCAAGACAGACGGTTACTTCGTAACTTGTCTGTGATCGGCGCAACTTTTAGACTTCCTCTTATATACTCATTTCTTATATTATCCATTCTTGTAACTCCACACATCCATCTCAACATTGTCATCTCGCTTACATGCAGTCGATTTTCATCCTTCTTCTTTACGGCCCATTATTACAGAAAATAATAGAAATTAATTATGTTTAGTGAAGAGCTCATTTCTTCAGATATAGATTTATGTAGCAAATATATGTATAATAAACTTGTTGGTTTTGTAGTGGAATGTGTACTTATTTACACTTTACAATAAAAAATACCTTTACTATGTATTTTTGTACAAAGTTGTTAAGTGACCCAAATAAATAAAAATTTTGTATCTAGAAAATCATGACTAAATTGTCGATATTCGAATGGAAGTTACCCAATAAAACTGAGTCAGTTAGCATTTGTACATTTGCACACATTCACGAGAGATGATCTCACTCCATTTTATTATTACTGGCACAAGTGCCATAATAAGATGTACCCAAAAAAAACGACGACCAATACAAACACAGAGGGTCTTCATTACAAACGTTTTATAAGCGATTCATTCCAATGCAACCAGAATGACAGGAAAATTTAACATGATAAAGTCGTTCCTATAAAAAGTCTGTATATTTCACTTGAAATTATCGTTTTGATTCATGGTATTTTATGAGTATATTTGCGTGGCACGAACTACCACCCTTCGGAGGTAGGTCGTTAAAACGAGTGCACGCATGAAAGGCGTGAGCACACCCGGTATAAACAATCATTTGCATAGACTTCAATTATTGCTATTAAAAGAACGAAGGCTTTGTTATTTTTATAGCTGTTCTGACTTTAATTTTTAAACAATAAAACTCGCAATACATACACAATAACTCATAATAATTAAATTATTCAGATACTAGTATAATACTCCGTCCGCGTGGACTACTGAAAAAAAAAAAAAAATGTCGAATTATCCGGGATAAAAAGTAGCCTATATGTTAAGTGGGACCTGTCACAATATATTTCTAAAAACTGCATCGAAATCGGTCCAGCCGTTTCTGAGATTGGCTTGCACAAACGCACAGACAAACAGACAAAAACTCCAAAAATAATTCTTTTGGGTACTACGAGGCATGCCTTTTAAGTTTTGTCGTTTGAAGAAAAAACACAACTAGAACCTTATAGTACTTTTAATTGTTTTTCAAAGTATTCACCGCGTAGCTTAATACACATTTCCATTCGCTGAAACCAGTTATTATAACATTTATTCCACTCTAAAGTTGGGGTGTTCAAAATGGATGACTTGAAAGCATCGACTGCTTCTTCACCGGACTGGAACCTTTGACCACGAAGACTTTTCTTAATTTAAGGAAATGTAAAGAAATCGTTAAGGCTTAGGTCAGGACTGTATGGAGGATGGTCAAGAATTTCTACTTTTTCCTGCTTCAAATACTCAATCGTTTGACGAGCGCTGTGTGAGCTTGCGTTATCGTGGTGCAAGATGATACGTCGCTTTGAGTTAGATTTTCGAAGTTCGACGATGACTTGTGGTAAATAAACTGTGGTATACCGCAGAGTGGTATAACGGTTAACCATTCTACGATCTTCAAGTGCAATAGTCGCAACCGGTGGCCGGTTTTTCCAACGAAAGTGGCCACCATCTTCTTTGAAGTGCTTCGAGAACGAACAACTTTAGTCGGCTTTGGCTCGTCTTGAAAGACCCAGATTGTAGATTGTTGTTTGGAATCAGGATCGTAGGCATAGATCCAAGATTCATCACGATGTCGTAGACGTGATTTGACTCTCCTCGGTTGAACCTTTGCAGAGTTTTCTTACACCATCTGACGCGGGCCGCCTTGTGATCGTCGAAAAGCAGATGCGGTATCCAACGTCAAACTAGCTTTCTCACACCAAGCGCTTCATGCAAGATCTTCTGAATGGTTGTCCTTGAGATACCTAATAGAGCATCTATTTCTCGATACGTCACATGACGATCTTCGAGAATTAGTTGCCTCACAGCAATGATATTATCTTCAGTGAATGCGGATTTTGGGGGTCCGTCGCGAGATTTGTCACTAACACTAGTATGTCCACGCTGGAATTCTAAATACCAGCGTTCGACAGTCCGCAGACATGGGGCTTCATCACTGAACACAGATGTTAGCTCTTCAAAACACTGAAGCCATGTCAGGCCTCTTCTAAAGTTGTAGAAAATTATTGCACCGACATTTTCCTTAGAAAGATTCATTTTCGTACGTAACCTGACAGATTCCAATCGACGCTGCGACTAAACAATAGCGTTAATCCGAACACTTTCAACTGTTTTGAGATTGAAAATTTAAATACATTCGAATATAGAACAGTTATACTCAAAATTGCATGCCTCGTATTGCGTCGATAAAGGTCTCCTATAATATTTTCTCTCATATATCTTCCATGTACAGACAGCGATCCGTTACATTTTTATTATATGTATAGAAGATAGAATAGTACCTGAAAAACACAGAAACAATAAAGGAGCTGGCGGCATTTGGTAAAGTTAATTACTTAATGAAATTAGACAAGGATGCGTGGCGTAGAATCAAGCATTTTACATTTGATTAATTTGTCAGTAGGTAGTCATCAAGTTAATGGAGGCAAAAAATAATAATAATAGGTGCTACCACCCTTAACGTAGTTAATGTATTAGACACCAGAGGGGTCAAGAAAAACCTGTGTAAGGAAACATTCTGTGTTTAATCCTTCGCTTTGTAACTAACTACTGGACTATTCTTATAAACCTTATAAACCTCAGTAAATAAATAGAGAAAAGTAATCAACATTATACACCAAGTATAGAGAAGGGGCAAAGTGTCAACACTTTTACGATTCGTTCTAAAACCCCAACGACAAACATGACTGACACTCGACATCTTCAGTATCACACATCAGGTAAGATGATAAAATGAAGTCTAAGCGTAACAATTTTGGCCAAAAACCATTGTGACTAGCCATAGCGAATATGGCAAAGGTCTGAAACGATTATTCGTATCAACATTTTAAACATGTAACTGCGCCTGCGATTGCGATGTGTCGGTTACTAGGTATTTGGATCGTCTAGCGAGTGCA
Organism: Carposina sasakii; assembly: GCA_014607495.2. Taxonomy (NCBI): domain Eukaryota; kingdom Metazoa; phylum Arthropoda; class Insecta; order Lepidoptera; family Carposinidae; genus Carposina; species Carposina sasakii. The sequence goes on along the minus strand of CP053163.1, from coordinate 5,614,199 downwards.
CCACAAGGTGCGACCTACAGCCGAGGGTGATCGGTTCCGCACCGGCTATCACCACGCCGCGCGCCGTCCCTTGAGCCGCTCCGGCGCCGACGCCGCCATGACTCAGAATTGGGCCCACCATTACCATTCTTCCGATCACAATCTACGGATCCCGACCATACTTAATTAAGGCATACATTTTTGGGGTGCAAAACATACGGTCAATTTAGTGACTTTCAATTTTAATAGTAAATTCATGTCCCTCCTTGAGTATTTGTTGGAAAATGACATGATAAATACGATTTCTGGGAATAATACAATATGGACAATGGACAAGTCCATTATGCGATATTTATTATTATCTATACTAATTTATAATATTATAAATCTCCTGTCACGATGTTTGTCCGCGATGGACTCCTAAACTATTTAACCGATTTTAAATTAAATTGGCACACCGTTGAGCAGTCTGGTCCATTGAGAGATAGGATAGCTTAGATCTTTAATTATAGTCGCAATTTTATTTTATTGCAAATTATTTGTCTATAATTAATTGACGTCACAATTATCTGTTAACTCCAAAAGATTCTAACAGATGTCGATACTTTTCGACTGGTTGAGTAAGTAATCTAGATTTACGGTAAACCGAAAACGTTCTTAAGCTACAATTCAATTTCCACGCGGACGAAGTGCGGGCGTCCACTAGAATAATAAAGCTGAAGAGTTTGTTTGTTTGTTTGTTTGAACCATTCAGGAACTACTGGTCATTTGAAAAATTCTTTCAGGAAGCCCATTTACCAAGGAAGGCTACAGTCTATACAACAACCTGCCCGGCTTCGCACGGGTACAACGCCCCCTCACGCGGACGAAGTCGTGGGCGGCTGCTAGTGCGATATAATATACCGATATTCAAGAGTATAACTATGTCTACCTGTTTATCTGATACTTTTTCATTTGCAGAATGAATGGACCTAGATGTAAACAGAAATATTTACTCTAGGAAAGATATAGATAAGCTACCTAACTATAAAAAAAATTATTGAAAACCAAAATAGTTCCTGAATGGCAAGACAAAGACATTTTGCTAAAGAGTATTTTCGTGCATGCAAGTAAAGTTAACAAGTCTCAGTGGCAGTATTTCCAGCGATGACACGATAGCAGCCCGCGACTTCCTTATCCGTTACGCTGCGCTTCCCGATACGATCTCTTAACACGATGTCTAATTTGAATAACCAACGGCTGAAAGCTACCGACCACCATATTTTTCCTATTCATTCGTGAGTTATTTATTACAACTGACACTTGTTACTTAAATACGCAGATTTCGATCGACCAGACTGAGAGTTGCTGATTGAAATGAAAGCCATGATGTAGTAAGAACTGGTATATCAGCGGCGATACTGCCATTAATATCTGTGTAGCATTTACGTCGGAATTCTCTAGAAATTCAGCCGGGTTCCCGCGAGGTTCAGATCGTGACTCCACTCCGCGTCGGCGCAATTTGCTTACCCATGCAGTGCGGCTGCGGCGCTCTAATCATGTGTAAAATATTGCAGAGTCTCGTCACAGCAACACGGAATCAGGACGGCACGTCAAAACTCCTTGGAGTACTGCAAGATTAATTGACTACGATAGCTGGGATTAAAACACGGTCGACAACATTAATAATGACTGTGCTCAATTTAGATTATAGCATAGTATATAGGTAGTTAATTAAATAATTGTCCAGGCCGCACTGAACGAGGGTAAGGCAATAAGTTTTATGGAAAACAAACATTCGAGAACAATAAAATACCAGTCAGCAAAGTTACAGTCCACACAATTCCCATAAAAGCGTGGAGAATCGGTGAGATCAAGTTGAACGCGTGACCTCAAGCTGCGAAGTAACGAGACGGGTATTGGTAGTATGAGCCGAGGGCTGAGAGCCCATTAGAACAATAGTAGCATGCAGAAGCGTGCGATCATAAAGTTACACCTACAATCAGCGCGAAGCCCTATAAACGCCCGACCTGCCCCAAGTTAGCGTGCCCGTCAGCCCAGGATTGTAGGCTTTCACGGGTCAGAACTTTATTTTAAATATTACTCTTGAAACCCTTGAAACTAACATTCTTCAAAGTTTTCTTATTCAACAATTTTTATGAGTTGTTTAAAACATTTTTTATTACTCAAATAAAAACCTTGCAAATTCCAATGAATTATTTGGCATGGTTCCCGTTTTTCTGAGGACATTGAATCGTGCACATTGAAAAACATGCATTTGAAATTAAAGATTAAAAAAAAATCATGTTTGGGAAGCCATTCTTCACTTTCAGATATTTAAAACATTAGATAGATTACCCATTCAACTAAACTTCCGATTAGTTACAACAATGTAGCTATAGAGGCATTGTGATATTAATGAAGCTTAAGCAAATACGCATATAAGTAGAGTACAATGTTTACACAAGATAAATGTGCTATACCATGTATTTTGACCTTCAAAGAGTACGGAGTGAGTAAACAAATTATAGACCGAATAATGTCGACTACAATTTACTGGTACGATTAAATTGAGAGGGGCGCATTACAGCTAAGATACCGGTCCAATGTCGAATACTTGATAATGAATAAACGTAGAGCAATAATTTTGAATATAGAGAAAGTACAGGATACTTCCCCACAATGGCATTTGGTATACAGGAAGGGAAGGGGAGCGTTTGAATAATTCCCACGCATCCGAGAAGTAGAGAACAGAACGGGCGCGGTTCCGATCACCAACCGCACTAATTGTGTGAGCTAGACGATACTTCTAGACCAAGGACGCCTCGCATGTGACATGTGTGACACACTGCAAGCGCAAAACACAACCAGTTATTTGCGCATCTAAACATGCAGAGGTACTAATTTCATAGATATTAAACGTAATAACATTACAAAGCAGACGTGACAATCATGATTTTAAATAATATGAAAAGAATAGCAGAATTTAAATTGTCAACAATGTTATTGTAGACACAGATGAATACAAGCCAACTCGTACTGAATAATAATGAGTGTTACATACAATGATAGATTTCAATATACAGTTTACAAATATTGGAAACCAAAAACTATGAAATTCGTAATACATACCAAGTAAACGTGAATAATGGCACAATTTTAAAAAATAAGGACATAATATACGTAGCAATTGTATAAACAGATTGAAATAATTATATAATTGGTATTGCATTGCAGTGGATAAGCGATCTATAGAATTAGGCGTAAGCATGTAATGAAGCACATCGGTCTATAGTTCTATACCAGAGGTTTGCAAACTTATTTCGTCTAACGCCCACTTTGAAAATCAGTTGCGTTGCGCCCCCCATTTGTATTTCACCTTAAAAATGTCAATAGCATATTAGTTGCGCTTTTTTTTCCGGGGCCTTAACTGCCCCTCTCTAGGCCTCCAACGCCCACAAGGGGGCGTTATCGCCCACTTTGGGAAAGACTGTTCTATATGATTACACATGCCAAGAATCAATACACTGTAACATTTGCAGTGGAGATAACAAATGTATCACGACAATTTTAACTTCTAATTATGCAAATGCGGTATCTAAGGGATAAAATCAATCAAGCAAGCTTATTTATAGGCAATTTTAAAACACTAAAACAACAATCTGAAATTTCATCATACAATAATTACTTCACAATCCTGAAGTGAAGCAGCTGCTGCTGCTATAAATACACAATCGCCAGTTAATGTTGTAATAAATACATCGTAAAATACTGTACAGCGACGAATAGGTAAATGCATGAGTAAAAGAGAATAAAGATTTTTCAAGGATACTTGGACTGGATACATTATGAAAACTTCCTCAAAACTTAAATTGCAGTGTAAATAACCACGGCAATATTAAGAAACAAAACCGCAGCGTAATAAAATGATCGCTCTCGTCTTGGGAGTAAACAGTGGTCAATTACGATGGTACCGAGCGGCTATGTGGCGCGCTCAGAAACAATCGAAGCGGTGCGATGAGCGAGATACTAGACCATAATAACTCTAATGGCACGATAAGACCGCCACCGCTGCAGATACGTCGGTACACAAATGTACTTTACATTTACATTGCGCGAACATAATCCATGAGTCCGTTTCGGCGGCGAACATGATTAACTTTTTAAGATCATAATTAAAATTAATACATACATACATATAATCACGCCTTTATCCCTTATGGGGTAGGCAGAGCACCAAGGGCCGACAGAACCACATGGTGCCACTTCTGACCAACATAAAAATTAAGATTGCAATCTCCATAAACGTAGTTTTGAAGTACTTGAGAAGCATTTCTGTTAATAATTCTAAAGATAAAGAGAAGCAAAATGGACTGCGACTGTAACATTAAATCATTTAATAATGTCGTAAAAAGCGAGGCTATTAAATCTGTTTTTGTAATTAAATATATGACTGCCAGTGACGCTTCCTACCTCCGAGTGGTATCGGCCGTTCGACGGTCAGTGGGACCAGTTTACGCCGACAAGCATGTAAACGATTTATTCCCGAGCCTCGTTTTGCATTACCCGATCGGGAGCTAGGGCTGAATCAACTCTATCACTGGCCAGCCCAGGGTGCTTAATAGGTAACAAGATTGACTCCGTGCCACAGAACGATAATCACATACAGGACCATAGATTAACTAGCTGGAAGAATGTTGACCATTTAGAGCTCGGCGTAAAATGTAGGAATGCGTGTGTTTTTAATAAAAACATTAGCCATTTCTTAACTCCGAATAATTCAGCAATCGTAAAAACTATTTTAAAAGCAAAATAAAAGTACAATAAGGAAATAAAGCGTGAAAAATCGATTTATCTACGGTATCGACATGTTACGCCTATAATAATCGCGTGTATGCGAGTGGTGTCGATAACGGGTGTGATTGGCAATGTTATTAATGTAACTACATAATGAACACCTTCTGTATTTTAAACAATATTAAAAAGAGCGATCAACGATAACATTTAAATAAAAAGGTGACAAAATGCGAAATTATATTTCGCCTTTTAAAATTCTCTTACAAATGTCGGACCGAGATTATAGGTTCGTTTATTGGTTACATAACATTAACCCGATATGGTAATAGACCCGCTGGGCAGCCCTGGCGAGGCGTGCAGTTGTCGCAGGGGCTTTATTAAACATCGCTAAGATGGCCGTTGGACCGGCTTATCCCGATTCCCGTGCACCCTTCTCACCGCGCCGTCAATACGCAATAATCTTTACTTCTACTTGTTTAGATATCTATCTCCTAACTTACACTCGCTGAGACCACGGCCACATTCATTGCAGATTTATTTTTAAGACTTAGAATACAACCGGTTACCTTAGTTACGAATATGAGAAAATCTATTTATGTTTCTGTTTATGTAGGAAACATCAATTATCAATTCTAGTAAGTGAACAGTTGTCAAGATAATAAAACTGAGAAGGCGTACCTAACTAGATATTAAAAATAAATTGAAATAAAAACATTCTAAAACTATAAGTTTAAAGATTTATTAAAAACTTGATTACCATTACTGTAAATCTAAATATTGTTAAATTTACTGAAGAATTAATATATTATAACAAAATACATCTTGTAAATATAATAGTAAGCAAAAGGAATGTAAAAACATTACTTTGGGAAATAATAAAGATTTTCATATAAATTTGGCAAGCGCACGAAATCGAGACAGATTGAATGCGTTTATTATTAATGCAACCCAACATGCCTGTATGAGGGTCGAGGAATATTTATATAGAGGCCGATTCAATACAAGTACAGGCGATGATGCATAAAATCGATGTGACCAAGTCAAGCGCGTGAACCATATAACCAGTCTTGAGGCACATGGAACGTATCCTCCCAGAGCTTTTACTTAACTGATGCTAATTAAGATGTACTTACTTACATTCAATTACAATTAATTAGTTGAAGGCAAAATTAATAATTGTGAAATAGAATAGTTAGTAAAGCAGCAGACATTTATATTTACGAATGAGATGCAAGATGTTTTTGTAAGGCCCGATGGGCGATGAGGCAAGTCTTGTTTCGATGCGTGCATCAATAATTATGTTCCATCAAGCTCTTGCGAATTCCATTGCGCACTTTTTGCGGATGTCACCAAAAGCCGGCGGTTGAGCGTCAAAGGTGCTCAACCGGTTTAAAGTAACCATCGCCACCCGCCTTCATAAGCGCGTCTGCAAATTCAACACTCGTCAAATACCGCAAATTGCAATTCTGCCTGTGCGCCTCGCTGCCCGGGCATTTATGTAAGACCGCACCTCTCAATCTCGACCAAATGTCACGTATTACTTGCACTCAACCATTTATTATGGCTCTATCACTATAATTTTATGATTATGATTATGGACCAGGTTTGTTATTTTCTTGCGGAGTGGTGGAATTCTGAAGCTAAATACACAATTTAAGCACTTTAAGTTGCAAGTTAACACACTTCTAGGAACTTGTGAATAGACATTGTAAGCATAGTGTATTTAACTCGATTGGGACATATACGACTGAGGTATTTAGTAAAAATATACGTACATTTAGTACCTCTTGAATAAACTCCATTGAATCATCACCAGATAGATGTAAATGAGTAAATACAATTGCGTAATCGGTGATTAAAGTCGATCGCAACGCAAATTACAATTACTGTGAGGACATGACAATGACATGCAATGAAACAGCATTACGCGATGTAGGCATCTACCTACCTATCTAGTTAGGTTGGTCGTGTATCTGATAGGAGATTCACCGGTCGGTTAGCTCGCGCAAAATATTAACTGACGCAACATCGGTCATGTAACGCGCCCGATTTGCACATCTTCCGTCAGCTATAAGTCCACCCTTATTCTTATAAGCAAACACAATTATACATCGCTCTATAGTTAGCTTGAGCTATTAGCCAAAGACGAATGGACAAGTACCGTAATCGCGTTAAACTTAACCTCCAAGATGAGATCACGAGGAACATCGAGAGACATCAATCAGGCTTCAATCTACGTCGGCCAGTATGCTTCCTGCTTTTACCTTCAATTACCTAACTACTGAGAGATTACAGTATCTACATTCACCAAGAAATCTGACATTCTAAATTAAAACCGAAGATGACAAAGTAGAAACAAGAATCAAAATGATAGCCATCAGTGAAACAAGCAGGTTATTTATCTCACAAATTTGGCGTCGTTGATGCCTTAATTTTGGCGTTGTCCTTGAAACGATCACAGACATAAAGTTTTATTGCTTCCAGTGATGGCAACGACCTATTTTTAAACGAAAATTTTATTTTATACAAACAAATGATAATGTGATATTTCATTATTACGTATAGAATAAAGATTACACTTAGTAGATGTGAGTGCATTCCACAACTAAGCACGCGAAGCGGTCACGCTCGCTCGATCACAATTTCACGGTCAAATAAGCCTTAGCTTGATTTGATCAGTCTATTACCATATCTACGTGACGTTTTATTGCCACCGAACAAACATACGGGCTCAATGTACAGACGCCAGCCGATCCAACCAAAAACAGCCGTATTGCGAATAATTCGAATGCCCAACACAAACAGTGGGAGGAGGCAAGAAAGCTGATGATTGACGGCCTTATTAGCAGTTTCTTTTACACTAGCCTGGAATATAAGTAGGTTGCACATAAACATGCTAATGTGCGAATAACAAGAGGTGTTAGTGTAGTGACTCACGCCTCTTGCGTGTACTTACATATACTTGCATGCATATGCTTACGCCGATAATCGTTCTAGAGGTTGGCAGAGTTCCCGAAAAAAGCATTAATCCAGAGGCCTCATTAAAAAAAAATAGATCTCGACAACGACTGAAACTCATTCTTAATTTTTTGTTTGGCAATAGTATGTAGGCAGGTGTTGCCCTCAATTACTTAACAAAATTTCAAGCGCTTAGCAGAGTTTTACACGAAATGAGACGCACGAAGTTTTTGTGTTGTAAATGGAAACATTACAGACACATTCTATTATTTACAGCTTTCTTAGGTACACGTTCGTAGCCGTAGTCATAAAGCTAAACAGAGAAGACACAGCATAGAATATAACTCAACATAAATTAAATTATGATGGAAAAGACAATAAGTTAGTATCTAGCCGCACCTGGCACTCCTGCTGCTCATGGTAAGAGCTGACGAGCTGACTGACGTACTCCCAGACCTCGCCGGGCGCCGTCCAAGGGGCAGCAGCATTGGCCGCGTGCCGCATCATGCCAGCATCAGGCGCCAAGGGAAAACTTCGGTCCTCCGAAAACTCCGATCTTCTCGACAAGGAAAATACCCGAACTCCTCCGTGCAAATGTTTATACGATCAAACAATAAAATTGTAGCACACGTTTCTCTCTACACGTCCACTGCCGCTGACGAGCTATTTATATTATTTTATCCTCAATCACGCGCAACTAGGCCGCGATCCACATCTCACAGGCTTCGAGATTAATGTTAGAACGAATTCGCACTTCACTGTAAACAATTCGAATAATTTTGTGTTTTACTTTGGATTTTGGAAACATTTCAATTAAATTTTAGCGCCGATAAATCTGATAATACCTCAAAGTTTTTGAAATTCCTTTGAAAGTTTGAAAGAAACGATAAACAGCACATTTCTCTTAAGTATGGTTAACTTCGTTTAGTGAAAACAATACGCCGGCCGGCGAAACTGCCGACTTTCCTTTTAGATATTTGATAACAGACAATTGTATGGAAAATGTTTGTAACAGCATCGTTTATGCTTGGTGTTAATTTTTTTGTAATCACGTTTGCTTTTAATTAAGTGCCGAATTGGCTAATTATTGTGCCGTAGACAACTGATTGGACGCGTCTGATAACGTGACCTTGGGCCGCGCCAAATACTTGATAAGGCAATTTTAGAACCCCTCCGCCCTCACCCCTCGTTGTCAACTCTCCGCCACCTTATCGCCGCGTGTTTATTTTGCATCAAATTAACGTCGCCGCGCCGGTCCAGATTATAATGCGCTAACATGATCATGAATTAATGAACTGATTACAAATTCCCAACATGTCACACTTTTACTTAGACTACTGATTGACGTATTATTTACCTACATTTCTAACCAATTCAAAGGTAAATCCAATGATGAACACAACATTAGTCGAATTCTACACTGATATCAAATAATTTATCACAAAACTTACACTAAAAATTTATATCACAAAATCGTTGCAGCGTAAAAAATCCACATATTCCACTCGATCACATCTGGCAGTCAAACGTATGATAGTAAGATCGAAGCGCGAAGCCGTGGGCGCACGGCCGGCGAGACGCGCGCGCGCCTGCTCTCATGCTAGCTAATGACCGGCAAAGCGCGTATTCGCGACCCCCACTCCGCCACTGTACGCGCTATCAAACCAGTTTACGTGAAAAATTTTAATTCCACCGAGCGAGCGCGCTTTCCTCGTGCGGCCGCCTGCCTCCCCCGATGCGAGGAAAAAGCGCAGCGCCCCCGCGGCCGGCGGAAGTGCACCGGCCGACACGCGAGCACCACACCGCCTTAATTAAATGCGCACGTTGCACTACCCCTCGCTTCGACACCACCTTCCACTTTTAAACAATCACAACAAACATATTGCGGGAAATAGCGCCACCGAAACTTTTCCGGATTCAAATTCAATTGTTGGGTTCAAAGTTTGCAGCGTAAAGTTATAAAAAGTATTCGTGACTAAAGCACTTAATAATACGCTAAGGTGAACCATATTGCACAAGAAAACAAGCCAACAGCAAAGACGACAGTTCATGTAAAGCCAGTCATGTACAAAATTACTTAAACTTAAGCAAAATTGGAAAAAAATCTTTGATGGGGATTTAAAAACTGGAACCATTGCATGAAAAAACTTCCTTCATTCAATATGTAGCATAAGAAAACTAAATGCTGTCTAACACGCAGTAATTAACTACAAGATCACCTAAACGACAATCGCTAATAATGACCAAACAATACAATCAAATATAGATATGAACACTTTCTCCGCGATAAATAACAAATCTATACGACAATACAGAAACCAGAGACAATCAATCACATAATATGAATATCGAATAACAGTTATGACGCCTACAATACCACTTTCGACCGCGATCTCTCCGCGCAAATAGACAATCGTATCCTAACTAAGCATGACTGATTCACAAAACGCGCAAATCAAAAACATAGTCTTTTACAAAGAAACAAAATAATAAACTTCATAACATTTTTAGAGTTCTCATAGTGAGGTTCGATCCCCAGTCACAGGCCTGTACCTCTGAATTTATTTCATGTACGGATTTCGATAGTCTAAAATTGTCACTTAGCTCGAGGAAGGTTGGCGCCAGGCAGGCAACCGGCCGTAAAACAAACGGCAAACCCTTGACAATATGAGTTTCGAAAGCATCAATTATAGCGCCATAAGAGCTGGAAAATTATAGAAACATTTTAAGAGTTATTAGGAACTATTCTAATCGAACCACAGAGTGGTTTATTGACAAATTCACGCTGCCTGCTAATTTTACCTAATGAGTAATGAATGATCGACCCAAATGTTTCCAAGGTTAATCTAAATACGAACAAAACACATGTTAAAATCATATTTATATCAATTGATTAAAATTATGAACTACTTATAAGCACCGAGTTCACACTGCGAGAACATAAATGTCGAAACATAGCACACCGGCATTTTTGTCTAGCACCCTTTTTTAATAACAAAAAGTTCTGTTTTTATAAAATGGTACGATTAAGAAATGATACATATTTATATTATGAATATTAGACATAACATAGCCTTAGTAAGATATCTTTAAGGTGTAATTTGATTTGTAAACTACGTGATCTTGACAACATTGCCCATATGCTACGTGTAACTCGTGTGACCATTTTGATACTATTAATAAATTATGGGGAATAACTGAATAGAGTTAAGCACAATAAAAGGGGTGTGCGGTGAGCACGAATAAAGACATATTCAGTGGTAGTTACTTATAGAAAAAAATACAAAGGAACAGGATCAGATTAGATTAGGGTGTTCAAGTAGTATAGTAAACATTTCGCAAGTTGATACCCTTCAAAATAAACCTGTTAGGAAACTAATCGTCAGTAATATTTGGAACAAATTAAATACAGGGCAAAATATAAAGATGTCTCGATTGGGATAGAAGGATGTAAAACGCATATTTGACTTTCTCGTCTTCTCTCTCTTCACAATGAGATTCCTGCAATTTTAATGACCATCGACAATAACACTTATTCAATAGATAAATAGACAGAGCACATCTGTAGAGCAACCATCGTGCACAAGATACACGAGATAACGGATAATAAGGTTGAATATGGTACATGTAAGTACATTTCGGGCATAAATACAATCTAGCGACCGGTAACAAATCCAATGGGATTTTTTTCAGTCATAGGTATTACATTTGAGCAGGGAATATACAATAATTAATTTATTAGTCTAACTTAAAGATTGTCAATTACTATTCCTAAATATTTAATTATTTTAGTTTTCTCTAATTTTTCACATAAACAATTTCCAGTACTATTATTTGAAATACACACATATGGGCAGTAATGTGAAGATCCCTAAGTAACTGTTTAGGTTCCCGTAAAGAAAACATGACGTATTTAGTCTTATCATGGTTTAGTGATAGCACATTGTCATGCAACCAGCTTGTTACCTTATCGAAACCAGTTTGGGCCGAGAGAAAAGCCTCCTCCCAGGTATCAGCTGCCAAGAGTAAGGCTGTATCGTCAGCATAGGAAATTAGCTTGCCTTTAGGTAGTTCACAATCACAGCAGCAATTTACAGCCTGTTAGCGCTAATAAACTGCAGGCACTGCAGGTTGCACTACAGGCAGGCTTGTCAGATTTAATTTGGGCTCCTAACTGAGGTAACCTATTTACACCCCACAAGTGAACACTGGCAAGATTGGCGTGTCGAGTAAGGAACTCAAGGGCGTTCTCTCAGGCGGTGAGCTAGCAACTTCTCACTATTCCATTTGTCCCGTTTCACTAAACATGGCGGGCCGTGCGTGAGTGACGTGATTAAATCTCCTTCATGATCCTAGTTCGAGCTAACCCATAATGAGAACACAGTATGCTCGTCAATGGCTAAGGTCTTTCGCCGCTCAGTAAACTAAATCTACGTCGGCATCATTTCCCTCAGGGGAGTCGATGCCGCAAAGGTGGCATTCGTTATTGTAATTGTCTGTTTTAGGTCCTCGTTTCTCTTTCCATTGATATTAATCAATTTTACAGTTTACAAAAGTTTTAGATACCTACCTTGTACCTTAAGTAAGAGACGGGTTTAAGAGTCAGCAGCGCTGGTATGGAAGAAGGTAGACGAGTGAGGAGACTGATGCTGCTATCATCCATTTTTACCTTGAGGTCATCCTAACACGTGGATACATAAGGGTTAATTTTAAAAGGTTGAGGTTTGAAGTTAGAAGAAAGCACATTGCATATTCATCATCATGGGATACCATCTTCGAGCCAAAGTAGCAAGGTCAGCAAGCGAAAACCCTCGCGGTTTTGGGCCTCTATTTTTCAGATTCAGATCATTTATATCTTTAAGGCCGACAAACTAATTTAATCAAGAACGACCAGAATCATCAAAATCAGCAAGAATTTTACATAGGCTTTGCGAACTACGGTAATGTAGTCCGCCGCGAGTCAGTTGTGCACGCAAATACGGTGGCCGCCATTGTGTGCATATCGCTCACCCGCGCGGGATACAATCCAAAACCTTTTCTCATCTTCGCCGCCGCATGTAATGACATCTGTAAACCAGCTGAAGCGAGTAGCCATAAAATTGCTACGAGGCGCGTTCGTAAAATAAGTTCCGCAGAGTTTTTTGACATAGAAAAACAGGTTTAATTGCCATAAATGGTACATTTTTGAAAAGCTTGGACAATTTGCTATTTTTCTACGTATTCGCCATTTCGATCAATGCACTTTTGCCATCGGGCCGCCCATTTTGTAATTCCAGAGTCGTAGAACTCCCCCGCCTGGCTGCGCAAAAAGTTGAGAACTGCTTCTTGCACCTCCTCGTCGGTGTTGAAGTCTGTTCCACCCAAGTGTTTCTTGAGTTCCGGAAAAAGATGGAAGTCACTCGGGGCTACGTCCGGGCTGTACGGCGGTTGAGTGACGGTTTCCCATCCAAATTCTTCGATAAGGGCTGTTGTTGAGCGGGCGGTGTGAGGTCGAGCGTTGTCATGGTGCAGACGAACGCCCTTCGTCAGCCTACCCCTTCTTTTGTTCTGTATCGCTCGTCGAAGTTTCCTCAATGTCTCGCAGTACCTGTCTGCGTTAATTGTTGTCCCGCGAGGCATGAAATCACACAGCAACACCCCTTTACGGTCCCAAAACACGCTTGCCATAAGTTTTCCGGCAGAGAGTGTTTGCTTGAACTTTTGAGGTTTCGGTGAACTTGAGTGACGCCACTGACGGGACTTTTCCTTTGTCTCGGGTGTGGTGTAATGGACCCAAGTCTCATCACCCGTTACAATTGAGTCCAAAAATTCGTCTCCTTCGGCTTCGTGGCGCTGAAGAAACTCGTGGGACGCTGCAACCCGTTGCTGCTTGTGGTCTTTTGTGAGCCTTTTCGGCACCCACCTTGCGCACACCTTGGAATAACCCAAATGTTCCGTCAAAATCTTGTAAATTGTCGTTTTGCTGACATCGGGAATCAATTCGGACAGCTCTTCAAGCGTCACCCGTCGATCTTCCAGCATTCTTGCTTCGACTTTGGCGATTGTTTCGTCCGATACCGACGGCCGCCCGGCGCGCTGCTCGTCGTGAACGTCGGTTCGTCCGTTTTTGAAGTCTCTCACCCATCTTCGAACCATTCCTTCGCTCATGCAGTCATCTCCGTACACTGCACAAAGTTCGGTGTGAATATCCTTCGCAGACATTTGCTTTGCAGCCAAAAATCGAATCACCGACCGCAATTCGCAGCTGGCGGGAGACGCAAGAGGGACATCCATAGCTAACGGCTGCTGAGCCAAGACTGAGCGTCGAAGCGAAGTCGCCCGGGGGGAGGAATTGGAGTGGGGGAACCAGCCTACAAACCAGCGGCGCGAGGTCTCGATTAACAGCGCTCCTTGAGGCTGCGGAGCTTTGCGGAACTTATTTTACGAACGCGCCTCGTATAAGACCAGCACCATATATACCTATATACCCTATTGGCTATCTTTTTTAACAGTTCTAGTGATCATCACTCAATGGAAACTCAACAACTGGAAGTGGCATAATGCCTTATCTGAGAAAATTTTGGCAACACACATATACATGTCACTTCCAGTTCAATAAGTTTCAATGAGTGATCATGACTATGAACTGTCAAAAAAGATAGCCAATACGGGGGCAGGAACCCTGGACTCTTTGAAACGAACGTGTCCATCTGCCAAATACTCAGCCGGTCTCGCTCGAAGCACACCTCGGCAACGCCGAGTGACTTCTGCTGTAGCTAGTAACCAGTTACCATATTATAATGGTTGATTCAATTGTTCCGTCGGAATCGAAGTGGTTTCTATACCTACTGTGGATGGATGTTCCATCACAGCACATACCTACTTAACCTCAAATGTGTCCCTCTAGATAAAAAAAAACCTGCATTGTGTATCTGTACTAAGCTTAGCAAATATACAGAACAGACTAGAGTGCCATCGTAAACCTCCGCCCACATCCTTTTACTCCCACTATAAAGAACTAACTGTTGCTTTCCAAAACTCATGCGCTGCCGCAATATACTATTCGCGGACGTTTTTTTTTACCTACTTTATAAATGAAATTGTACGTTACTTCGGAAGTTCAAACATAGACCACCGGGCCTACACACCCTCCACTGACCCTACATAACTCATAATTGCATGCAAATAGCATGCAAGACGATACATGACCATTCCGTCAAAAACTTAAATAATCTTGTGACTGTCATTGAAAGTAATAGTTTATTTTACTTTCACAATGGTCCGCGAAACATTGTCTAGTTTTGATTTCGGATGGTGCAATGTATCTCTTGCACCTCGGGTCTGGTTTCTCAGCTGTAACCGTTGTCGCAACCGTTGCATGCACTGTACCCAAAAAACATAGTGTGTACGTGGTTCGCTAACCTGCTGCGAGCGGTACGCGTGCGGTTTGCATCGAGCCGACGTTTACAACGTACTCGTTTCTGAACCCGTAACGTTGCACGTAACTGTTACCAAAAACATAGTGTGTACGTGTTTCGCGAGCCTGCAACAAACGCTACACGAGCGACTCGCAGCGAGCCGACGATTGTCGGTTTTTGCCGCGAACAAAGGGAGGTCGCATTGCGCTCATGGACGTCAAGAAGAGAGGTTGCTAGCCGCTGCGAACCAGCTAATTCGAGTATCCGTCATGAGTGAATGGTCAGAGGATAAATGTCTTTCGCTGATAGACGCCTTCTCGTACACACTAGAACCTCGTTACTGTATCTATTTAGTTACAGTTACAGCTCGCTAATGAGTACCCGGCTTAAAAGACGTATCGCGCGCGGGTTCCGAGTCGCATTCGTTACAATGCTCGCATTTGGTGACTGGAAACACGCGCGGGGATGATGAAAAAATCAGCGACGCGTTTTTGCAATACTACGTAGGAGGATAGTAGTGTGAGTAGTTAAAGCCTAATGTATCATTTCAATGTAATGTCCTTAAAATTAGTACTTACCTTAGTTCTTGGTCTTCCCCTGCCCCTCTTCACAGGCGAAGACTGATTTACTTCCTCACTCTTCTTCTTAACCACAATACTATTAGATTTTACTCCAGCCTTCTCTTTGCAAGCTTGCAAACTGTCATCCTCAGAATTCCTGTCCTCCCCACTATTGCTTTTGCTGATTTTAGCTTTTTGAGGAGAACATTTTGGAGGCAAAGATTTAGATACAATTTTCAATGGCAAGTCATCATCACTAGACGAGTCAGTGGAGCACTTGCTACAAGGTTCTGAACTGGAGCTACTGTCCAAGATTTTAGATTTGATGTTCTTTTTGACTGGTGTTTTGTCTTTTAGTGCCTTGGATGCACTTTCACTACATTTCTTTTTAACTGTAGGCTTGGGACTCTTCTTAGTTGTTGTTTTCCTTGGAATAGCAGCAATCTTCAGTTTGAGACCAGTATCACATGAAGTAACAGAAAAGTGAGGTTTGTGGTTGGAGTTCTGCTTTGGTCCGGAACATTCCCAATCACTTCCTGATGATTCACTGCTACTGGTATTATTCTGGAAAAAAGAAATATCATATTGGAGTGGCAATTCTATAGAAATTTTATAAATCTTACCAATATATGTACCTACAAAACAATAAAATTGATAATCAATCTTTCCTTGCCTAATCATTTTTTTTACTCTTCGCACTAATATAAAAAGAATTAAGTTTAAATGCTTTTTTAGAGATTTATGGGGGAGACCCAAAAGTAACACCTTCAGAGATTACCTCTAAATTCAAAATACCTACATATGCCTGAAGAATGTTAAATGCTGCTGGTTAACAGAAGACATCAGCTGATCATAACTTTGTAATGTATCTATTTACTAGCGGCCGCCCGCGACTTCGTCCGCGTGAAAGGGCATTGCATCCGTGTGAAGCCGGCCCCCTGATTACGTAAAAGCAATAGAATTTTACGTAATCAGGGGGCGGGGCGGGTTGCTATATAGCCTATAGCCTTCCTCGATAATTGGGCTATCCAACTCTGAAAGAATTTTTGAAATCGGACCAGTAGTTCCTGAAATTAGCGCATTCAAACAAACAAACTCTTCAGCCTTATAATAATAAGCTGTTGCCCGCGACTTCGTCCGCGTCAACAAACAGAATAAAATATTTTAAAGTACTTCTGCGTAAATTATATTTTTTGTTTTATTTTCTTGTGGCAGAAGAACATACTGATTTTCTCCGCAACCCGATCTTGACAACGCGACATATAATTGGCCGTGTGAAAAGCAGTCTTGACGTAAGTCAATTCCAACGTGTTTAAACGTTTGCCCCTGTGATTTATTAATTGTTACAGCAAAAGATAACTTAACAGGGAATTGAATTCTTTTAAAATGTTGAATAACTTTTCCTAAGACGGTATTTTCATATCTCTCAAAATTTAGCTGGGCTGTTAAGGGTTCTGCATCAGGTTATCTAGACCTTCAATTTTATTACGTTATTAGAAAGTGCTTATCATGCTGAGCAACTTTTCCTAAGACGGTATTTTCATATCTCTCAAAGTTTAGCTGGGCTGCTAAGGGTTCTGCATCAGGCAGTCTAGACCTTCAATTTTTTTCTTTCATATCATTTCTACGTCATTTTATTCTTTCATACATATTTTTTGGATAACTTGAACCGTTTACGCAGCGCACGCAACGGAAGTCTCCAAAGTTGAATAATTTTCCCCGTTTTTTCCACATTTTCCTCTTATTCTTCGTCCCTATTGGTCGCACTGTGATGATATATAGCCTAAAGCCTTCCTCGATAAATGGACTATCCAACACAAAAAGAATTTTTTAATTCGACCCAGTAGTTCCGGAGATTAGCGCGTTCAATCAAACAAACAAACAAACAAACAAACAAACAAACAAACAAACTCTTCAGCTTTATAATATTAGTATAGATATTATATATATATATAGTATAGATAAGTAAGTTTTCCGACATCAAAATAAGTACTATTGATCTATCATATCCCAATACCTATCATTTTAGAATAAGAAATAAAACCCATTTTGTAAAACCTTTTTAAGTCCCTGAATGATTTTTGATGAATTCGTTTCCATTTTACGAATAATATTAATATTAACGTGTGCTTGTACAAAAGGAAATGTAGGCAGTGTTGTATGAAAAATAAAGCAATGAATTTCAAATTTAATATATGTTTAAGCCAATTCTTTCTTTTGAGTACTTTGTACCCGGAAATAACAAAGGAAAACGTAATCTTGTGTACTCTTCCAGTAAGTAAGTAATGTACTTGTTTTACTTATACAGTTAGCTTCGTTCTCATTGGTTCAGCAGATTAGTTTTTTTTAACTTTCATTTGGATATTCATATATGGAGTTAGGCATCTATATATTCGTATCTATAACTATACTTATATAATGCTTTGTCCCGAATGATCGACAGATTTTAGAGACCTAAAACTTGGAGAAGGTGTTCCTTGTATGACGTAGACATCCGATAAGAAAGGATTTTCGAAAATTCCCACGAAAACAGCAAATTCCGGGAATTGTAAAGATTGTTCGGATGAAGTGCCTAACTATATAGCAATTTTACGGTGATACTATTTAACATAATCATTTACTATACCTGAGCTGTTCTCACTTAGGTAAGTATATTTCCGCCATTAATTTCAAGAAGTTATGAATTATTCTAACTTTAACAAAGGTCTTTGACGTTTTCCTCAGCTCAATTTCTGGCTAAGTAGCGTTCCCATGTAAATTTGCGTACTTTTATGCGAAAATAATAATATAATTAGTTACAGGAATATTCAGATCATTATTTTGCTTTTGCATTATTAGCTTCTTATTTGGGCCACGATTCCGCGTATTTTGTGAACGTCAGAACCGCGAGGCCATTGAAAGATATATCTTCCCTGATAGCTTAAAAAAATAGTACCTAATTGCTACTAATTGCGATTACCAATTGAATGCAGTTTAACCGTGTCGGTTTATTGACGGCATGTCAACGTTAAATCACGATACAATCTATATTAAAATGTCAGTTTGGTAAATTGAGGATTAACAGCTTGTTAATGACGACACAATAACGGTGCCGTCATATAGACGTATGAATGCAAAACATCCGCTCTTATGGTGCCGACATGTAAAAAGTTCCTGCCGCTAGGTATGTAATCGCACCGTTATCTTAGAAAATCCTAGCTTTAGCGAACAGCCGTCAAGTCTCAATTAGGTACATGATATACAATTTTATTGAAGCAATAAATGACATTGATGCCATTTTTGACATATTAATAATGTTTTTACCAGTAAATAATGGCATATCAATAGTTTCTCTTGAATGTTTAAGAAAATTGTATCATTTATCAGGATCAAAAACTATTTGTTGAATAAACTAATCGTCGATTGAATTAATTACGAGTAGAATGAAGGTTTACCTACATGTGCCAAAATACTACCATGTTTTCCTTTAAAGCTCAAACCCAAGTCTAATTTTAGTTTTTCATATTAAGAAAAAGGTAAATATAGTTAAGTATCTAATCAAGCTTGCTTGCACGCTTGTTTAATAAATATGTAAATAAATAAATTTTAATCATGCACAATAAAAATGTAACTTCATATTTTAACTATTTATATAATCGAACTAAAATAAAACTAATGTAAAAACTGTACCTATCTTTTATTAAAAATAGGAGATAACTATATCACTAGAGTAAAGTTTTACCTATATTGTACAGAATGTGTGATTTTGAGGATTGTAAATAAATTATATTAAACAAAATAAAGTTAGTAAAAATAAAAAGTTTATTTTTTCCCAAACAAGTGAACCTTCAGAGTATCATCACCACCAGAGGCGGCTCGTCCTAAGGAGCGCTAGTGCAGTGCACACCCACCCACGAATATTACATAGGCAATCTATATTTCTCTATATTTATAATTATGTCTCAATTCTACTATAAAATAAAAATAAAAATAATTTATTCACAGACAAACGAGTCCATAGTTTGTTAGTATTACAAGATCTTATGTCTATGTTAGTAAATTGCAAAATATATATGTATCAATTAATTATTAAAATATATAAATATTAAGATATAGAGCAGGCTGCTCACCGATTACCACGTTTTACGTGTAAATCGGTGAACCGCTCGAGAACTATGTTTATACAATAGTGTCTACGCATTCGTCTCAAGTAAGTTGTAATCTTATGTATCGAGTGGAGCGCTAGCGAATGAAACGAAATTTGGTACGATTCCTAGAACTGTATTCAATGAGTGCGAAAAAGACATACTGACATAGCGAGAAACAGAAGATTTCGTATGAAAAAATTGCCTAATCTGGAGCGCCGCTCAAATTAAATCGTAGTATGCATTTGCGGCCACTAGGTGTCGCTTAGTCCGAGTTAAAATGCAATATGGTTGTCCTTAATGTGTTTCATTAGGTCATCTGAATTTTAATAAGAGTGGGGTTTCATCATTTCAATCAGTAAGTGCACTCACAACGCGCGGCGTTTCCAAACTGTAATTTTTCATGCACTCATATTTTAAAAATGTGAACCCCCATCTAAAAATATCACGAGCCGCCCCTGATCATCATCATAACATAAGTCAGCCCTCTCACTCTCCCACACTGCTGGCCTCTTCTCTACGTACGCCATCTACTCTGGGGGGCAATCCAGCAAAAATTTTGAATCGAACGAACCATTAACGAAATGAGGTGCCAACCA
Organism: Carposina sasakii; assembly: GCA_014607495.2. Lineage (NCBI taxonomy): Eukaryota > Metazoa > Arthropoda > Insecta > Lepidoptera > Carposinidae > Carposina > Carposina sasakii. The sequence goes on along the minus strand of CP053163.1, from coordinate 5,593,806 downwards.
ATATTTCCTTACCACTTGAGTATTAAGGTATATTTTAGCACGCAGCGATCGCAAGTATGTCAAAATAAAAGCAAGTATCTGTCTCGTACTGAAATGTATCTAAACATGGTCACCATAAAGTGATTATTGCTTTGTGCCGAGCTTCAACAACAGTATCTACAGCAAAATTTTTGTGGAAACGCTACCCTGTTTTCCTGTGCCTGCCGCATCTATTGTCGATGGTGTATGCTTCAAATACTCCTAGATATTCAATTATATATTCAGTATTTTGTTCTCGATATTAGATATATACACGTAGTTACACAGGTGTCGGTGTCGGTATGTAAGATCGGGTTATATTATGTTTAATTTTTTAAATATCTATATCTCAGAACTAAGTGCGACATTGATTATCATTGATTAACCAAAGCGACATTGACCTCTGTAACTACATGTGTATATCTAATATCTTCGAACACCAAGGTAAGTTCGTTTAATCACCAATTATCTATTTGACGAAGAAACTTCCGTTAATGAAATTGTATTAGGTTCCTTTATTTGGTTTGTGTGCACAAATAGTATATATTTATAAAATTATTAATAATCTATTTATTTAAAATAGCTGTTGCCCGCGACTTCGTCCGCGTCAACAAACAGAATAAAATATTTTAAAGTACTTCTGCGTAAATTATATTTTTTGTTTTATTTTCTTGTGGCAGAAGAACATACTGATTTTCTCCGCAACCCGATCTTGACAACGCGACATATAATTGGCCGTGTGAAAAGCAGTCTTGACGTAAGTCAATTCCAACGTGTTTAAACGTTTGCCCCTGTGATTTATTAATTGTTACAGCAAAAGATAACTTAACAGGGAATTGAATTCTTTTAAAATGTTGAATAACTTTTCCTAAGACGGTATTTTCATATCTCTCAAAATTTAGCTGGGCTGTTAAGGGTTCTGCATCAGGTTATCTAGACCTTCAATTTTATTACGTTATTAGAAAGTGCTTATCATGCTGAGCAACTTTTCCTAAGACGGTATTTTCATATCTCTCAAAGTTTAGCTGGGCTTCTAAGGGTTCTGCATCAGGCAGTCTAGACCTTCAATTTTTTTCTTTCATATCATTTCTACGTCATTTTATTCTTTCATACATATTTTTTGGATAACTTGAACCGTTTACGCAGCGCACGCAACGGAAGTCTCCAAAGTTGAATAATTTTCCCCGTTTTTTCCACATTTTCCTCTTATTCTTCGTCCCTATTGGTCGCACTGTGATGATATAGCCTAAAGCCTTCCTCGATAAATGGACTATCCAACACAAAAAGAATTTTTTAATTCGACCCAGTAGTTCCGGAGATTAGCGCGTTCAATCAAACAAACAAACAAACAAACAAACTCTTCAGCTTTATTTAGTAATAATATAGATATAGATATAGATTTGTACCTATACATACATACATATAGACACGCCCATTATCCCTTAAGGAACTGGGGTAGAAGTGCGCATATTACACACCCCTTTTTACTAGTTAGCCTATTAAGTCTCACATGGTAAGGGGTGAGCCTACCGCTGCTTTTCGGGCACAAATACAAACAATATATTAATTTGTATGTACAAAAAACTCAATATTATGATAATTAACCATTTAACAAGAAAACGCTAACCAACTGTTAAAGAACTGTCATTTTAATATGAATTTGACTTCAATGAGAAGATAAAAAGATAAGTGTTGTATATTGAATAATTGAGGGTAGTTTTAGAAAGTGCAGTCTAGATTCCAAAGTGTGCACCAGTGCATGAGCTCTCCAAAACTGAGGACTATTTGTGATTATTTAATAACTAGTGGACGCCCGCGACTCCGTCCGCGTGGACTACAGAAAAAACAAAATGTCTAAATTATCCGGGATAAAATAATAATAATAATCTTTATTTCAGGTGCAACCCATATCATATCATTAAAATCATAAAATAAAATATTAAAAACATTTTACCGGTATAAAAAGTAGCCTATATGTTAAGTAGGACCTGTCACAATATATATTTCTGAAAACTGCATCGAAATCCGTTTCTGAGATTAGCGTGCACAAACGCACAGACAAACCAACAAACAGACAATAATTCAAAAAATCATTGTTTTGGGTTCTATTGCGTCGAAAAAGGTCTCCTATAATATTTTTTCTCATATATCTTCCATGTACAGACAGTGATCCTTTACATTTTTATTATACCTATATATCTATACATATAATAAAAATGTAATGGATCACTGTCTGTACTGTACTGTAGATAAGCTAGCAACTTGTCACAGATCATTTATAACTGTCCCCTCTATGCCAAACATAGCTGTGGGATCTATCTGCTTTATGGTCAACTAGCTGTGCCGCGACTTCGTCCGCGTAAAATAGTGACTTTCGGCAGCATTTTTAATTTTTTAGGCTAATGATTTTACAAGTAAAACACATGTACATTAAAATAAGTTATTAACAATATTTTACTGCAAATAGCTTATTTAAGTACATTTTTATATACAACGTTTTTAGTTTTTCCATCTTTTGCCAAAATATAAAGATTTTCCGGGTTTGATACATGTGCGCATGCCACATAGAGTTGCCCATGGGAAAAACATATTTTTTTTCTAAATGAACACCTGCAACTTTAAGTGTCTGTCCTTAAGCTGTTTCTTACTTAATTCTCTGTATTTTTCTGTTCTATATTTTTATTTTCTGGGCCCTAAGCTTTTTGGCCGACGTCATCAATCACACAAAATCTTTCACCCCCTTTAGGGTATTTTTTTACAACTTTGAATGTGGTATTTATTTATATCTATACAAAACCCTAAAAAAATAAGTTTTAAGCTCCTAGCTTAAAAAATGACGTAATTTCCATACAAACTTTCATCCTCTATTTCAACCCCTTGCATCCCTTTTTTGCATTAAAAAGGAGCCTTTCTCAGGCTCTAGACTATCTCTGTACCAAATTTCATTTAAAACGGTTCAGTAGTTTAGGCGTGATTGCGTAACACACAGACAGAGTTACTTTCGCATTTATAATATTAATATTAGTAAGGATAAGGATTGCATGGTTGCACTTATTACTGAGTGATGGAAATTTGTTTGGATTTAATTACTAATGAACTAGGTAAGTAGAAGCAAGTATAGTGTGCGTGTTGGATTAAGGCTGGTAGTGACTGGATGGTAAAAACGGGAGATCAAGCCTTGTGGGGTTCTCTGGGAAGGCCTACGTCCAACAGTGGACTGCAATAGGCTGATGAAGACTAAGTGAGATTTCTCACATGTAAACATCAAATTTACAGAGCTATGTAATAACTAGACAAAGTTAATCTATGTACTATCAACCTAGGCACCAGTGACAAACCTTAAGGTTTAATTTTGTATACAGTGCAATATTAAATAAAAACTTAAAAAACATTACAAGACTTTTTTACTATTGACAAGTGGTAAAACAAAATAATGATTGGCTGACCAGCACAGTTGTCAAACCTAAGAATATTCTTAACAATGATTTTTGGATGATTCTCAAAAACAGACTTTTAGTCAGGTCCAGGCCTTTAACTACATTAAATCCTGTCTTTTCATAACTGATATATATTTTTTAGAATTAGTCATTGGGTAGGTACTTGGTGCATCACAGTATTTAGCACAACATATCACTGGATTTCCACAAAAAAAAAATGTAACAGAGCAAAATTCTAAGCAAGACTGAGAGGGTGGTAGAAAACTGTGGAGGTTCTCTGCCCCATCTAGGAAAAGCAGGAACATAAGAGTCAAGTTTTCCATTTTTAATATCACAAAATCAACATTTCTAATTTCTTTGGAGAAAAACATAATTTCTTTGGGCGAATCCAATTTCTTTGGATCACCATATTTAGAAATGCTCAAACTTCGAAACGGCTCGATAGATTTCAGTGCTAAAAAGTTTTTCTTGTAGGTTTTGGTAATGTCTAAAAGGTATGTTATTATTATGAAGAAATATGAAAAAAAAATTTGCCCCAAAGAAATTAGGCATTTAAAGCAATATTCTGATAATCACCCTTTTACACCCTCTCCTGTTATTGCACATTGTTTGAGTTTCCTCATTTCGAAAGTCAAGACAAAGGCTTCTTTTGTTACCTTTTTTTAAATTATCTAAATATTAAAAAGAATAGTAAGTATACAAAAGAAAACAACATGGTACTACTGTAGCTGCAAACGAAAAAATTTTAGAAGTGTGACAGTGGCACCTAGGTTGATAATAGTTGTGTGTAAAAATGAAGTTGGGAATTAGAATAGACATAGACAGTGATACTTGGGCCAGGACTAAATTAATTTGCAAACCAAGTTCATACAACAGCTGACTTTATTACTATGCCGACAACAGTTCAATTTCTAGTGCCAGAAACATGAGCATTGGTGGCACCTCCAGAAAACCAAGGACACACAAATACTAAGTTAACACATTCACTGATACAGTATTTGTGTTAGTTTAAATATTATTTTCTTATAAAAAACCAATAGGTTTTCCATCACCCATAATAATGTTCATAAATCTTGACACATTTAATTTGTTATTTTAGGTTTTAACACGTTGACGGACAGTTGCGTCTATAGCCGTCAAGTTCAAGTTCACTATGTGACATGACGGCAATAGCCGTCCAATACGAAACGGTCGTTTTTAGACACTGCGGTTGTAGCCGCAACCTAATTAAAGGTGCTGAATTAATCAAAATTAAGTGTATTTAAGCAGAAAGAGTAAAACCATACTTCTAATATTCTAAAAATTACAAAAACAGTGTCAATTTTCGAATTTCACTTGTTTCTACTGTCCGTCAACGTGTTAAAATTTTACTGAAATAGCTCTAGATGTAGTGATGAAAACATTTTCTATCCTTCCTTAGTCTTTCATTATAATGTTTGCTTAACTTATTTACACTAATACATACCTCAGAATCACTGTTTGTATCGGTATTGCCACTTGAATCTTCAGTTTTAGGAGGCTCTGTGCCCATTACTGAAATCAGAATGAGAATGTTTGTAGTTTTGTAGCATGTTATGTTTACTGTTCTCAAACATTTTTGAATTGTAATAACATCGAAACAAGTACAATTGTAGTGTTTTCTAGTGGGCTTATTATCTTATTAGGCAGAATGAACTAAACGAGAGTCACTCAAGAATACTTACTTCAAGGTTGGTCAAGATGTTTCAAAATATACAAATGGTAACTTCTTCATTTCAAGCAAACGACGTCTGAATCATATATGTCCTGTAAACGTTAAGACTAGGATTAGTATTATTACGAGTCCTGCAAACATGGAACAAGAGTGAGCTTGTTAAATTCCTCAATAACTTGGAATGACAGATCTGACGACGACACCAGAAATACCAGTTTCACTATATCAACGTAGATGGACATCCCAAATACTGTATCCTAGGTGATTTACAACCATTGGAATTTGGCAATTTAGTATAATACGGATAATTTAGCCAGTATTATAACGGTCTTCCAGGACATTGGCGCGAAATAAACGCATACGTTTGCATTATAACTTGACTTACAACGAAGAAAATCAATCCCGTGTAGAAATTAACTTACCGGGTGAACTAAAACAGAAAATATTTTAGTTTTTATATTGATATCTCATCCGAAAACATGAAACACAAACCACTTCAATCACATTACGGCATAACACTTGGCATCCATGTTTACAAATTATTCGTGAATTTTTTTATCTACGTACATGCAACAAAGAGAAAGCTAGAAAATTATCTATCCTGCTCTATCACTCATATGACATTCTTATAAGTTAAAAAGAGACAAATGAAAGAAATAAATATCTATAAAATAATATATGAATTGCGCCGCAAAATGGCGTCAAGTGCTCCTCTTATTACAGGAAAGTAAAGTGATTATTGATTTCAATACCAATAAAATAGTAAGTCTACACAAAAACAAAAAATTATTTTAATCACAGTTAGTACGTTATAATAATTATTAAAATCTACATCATTCCTAATTAACAAAAATTAAAAGAATAACATTGCATCGAATTACAGTATGTACAACTAGCGCCATCTATCATATCATGTAAGGAATAGTGAGTACTATTTGTTTTTTTTTTCTTGGAGACAGGACAGGACACAGGACGCATCAAGCCAGCCATACCCCATACCACATAGCCGTAGATTTGTAACAAAATCCTTTGCCATGAGTAGTAATGCCGATGACATGCCGTGGCGTGCTGTCAGTGAGCGCCTGCCTATTAATGTTTAGTTTAGTTGATAGGTGATTAAAGCGCATGTGATTTATGTGGCAATGCCTGTATGAACATAGTTTCCCTTGCCTTTCCTGGGAAATAAAAAAAACACAACAAAAGTGGCCAAGTGCGAGTGGAACTCGCCCATGTAGGGTTCCGAGGCTAGGTAATGTACCTACAGATCAGCGTTGCCAGATTTTTTTTTGCCAAGTCGGGATTTAGGAACTTTTCGAGTGAAAAAAGCGGGATTCTTTCACCGAAAGCAGGACATAGTAATAAAAACGTATATATAAGGTCTTTTCAAAATTAGTAATTATCTTTTGACACGAACCTATGTAAGTATAAAGAAACATTTTTTTTTCACTATGTCGGAGTTGGTCCGATAGTGAAAGTTGTTTCTTTTTACCTACCTAGTTTCGCATCAAAAAATTCATCCTTCATCTGTCACTTACCTACTTATCAAATTAGTCTCTCTCTCGAATTATGGTTTTTAGTTATAAACGGTTATCTTGGAGAAAAATTGTTTTGAGAACCTCCATTAACCTTACCTACACGAAAAGTTACCATGAAAACTATATTTTATTCAGTTCTACCTATGTATGGGGTACTCGTTCTATAACATATGTTCTATCTATCTATATCTATTCTATTACATATAATAAAATTGTAACGGATTGATGGTTTGTGCACGCAAATCTCAGAAACGGGTGAACCGATTTCGATGCAGTTTTCAGGAATATGCTGTGACAGGTCCCACTTGACATATAGGCTACTTTTTATCCCTGGAAAATATTTTTATCCCGGATAATATCGACTTTTATTTTTTCTGCAGTCCACGCGGACGGAGTTGCGGACGCCCCCTAGTTATGGAATAAAGTGGCTATGCCATCGTTCGGATTCCGGTGCAAACGGACGACACGGACAGACAGACATCACGAATCTTTAAGGGTTCCATTTTTCGTCTTTTGGCTATGGAACCCTAAAAAATTTGATTGTCAATGCTGTCAATGTCTACTTTTTGTAACTTTTTTTGAATAAAATTAACATTGTCTTTACATACATGAGAATGAATATTTAATTTTCATTTGATTTAATTTTATCATCGAGTTGAACATTGATTTTCTTAACATTAGTTAATAAAATGCTTTTTTAGGAGAATACGTGACTAATTAGATAATGTGTGAATGTGTAAGCCAGGTGTATATTTTCATGCCTTATCGTTATCATGGAAGAACTAGAAGTATGGGAAGACTTGTCAAACATTCCAGCTGATCCACCTTTAATGAGGGAGCTTTGTAGTCACTGCAAGTAAGTTTTCTAAAGCCTGCAATGGGTACATGTTGGCCCAGCCTAGCTGAGTGAACACTAGTGGTGAGACATAAATATTGGAATAGGTATGTGGATTAGGTATTTTTCAATACTAGTCGGTACCTAATACAAGGTATTACGTGTTAGGTATCACATAAAATATCATCTCATTAACAGAAATCAACCATAAGGCTTAGACTCTAAGTTTGAATTTTATTATTTAGCAAAAATACTACAATAATCCAATAACCTAATCCACATACCAATATTTATGCCTCACCTCTAGCGTTCATTCAGCTAGGCTGGGCCAACATATATTGCAGGCTTAAAACTATATGTTGTCTACCGGACTCCTTTGTCGAGTGTAGTGTAGACGTGCGCGCCGGCGCGCCGCCGATTTGCTTTTCGGCCAAAAACCATTTTTAGGCCATTACATGCCAAACCAACTTTATAGTTCATAAATAGGTATTTGGTGATTGTGAAATTTCGCAAAAAAAAGCACCGCTGGTACAGCTTTGGCGCCGGCAGCTGTCAGCAACAGCGTGCACATCACGTCCATTAGACTGCCCACATTTGAAGGTCCAGCGCCACTAGTACAGCTTTGGCGCTGGCAGCTATCAGCAGGAGCGTGCACAGCACATCCATTAGACTGCCCACTTTTGCGCACTTTTGAAGTCCAGCGGGTAGGCGCATCGGGTTTCTACCTCAAAACTCTTTCTAAATTCTTTACGCTGAAATCACGCCGCTGCCGCCGATAATTATATCATCGGTGCACACGTCTAGTCAAGTGTTAAATATAGAGAATTAAATATAAAACCTCAACAATATGGGAAAAACTGTTTTATGTTCCAGGAGGCCAATGGTGGTATGTTGGTGTCCTGCACTACCACAGGATAAACTGAACCCTAAAAGTAATATCATTTTATTACAACATCCTGCTGAGGAAAAAAGATGTCTGCGTACTGCTCCTATGTTACAACTGGGACTAGCTGATAAGAAGTGCCTGGTTTTTAAAGGGAAAAGGTTTCCACAACCGAGGCATTATAGTTTAGAAGATATTTTAAAAAAACCTAACACAGTCCTTTTGTATCCTAGCAAAACGTCAATTGATATAAAGGATTTAAAAACGGAATTTGAACATTACAATTTGGTACTAATTGATGGCACATGGCCACAAGCCAAAGCTATTTATGCATCAAGTCCAATACTCCACAATATTAAGCAAGTGAAATTGGTGACCAGCATGACTAGTAGTTATCTTATAAGGACACAGCCAACTGAGGGTTGCCTGAGCACACTTGAAACTGCAGCGGAGGCTTTGTCGCAGCTTGAAAATGATGAGAAGTATAGAAATCAATTGATCCAGCCTTTACATATGCTATGTAAATATCAACTAGAGAATGGTGCTGTGACACACCAGTCAAAAGAATACTTAATTAAAACCAAAATGTACCCTAAGTTAATTGGTAAAAGACTATCAAAATTATTGAGATCTACAGAGGAGTACACTATGTAACGGATGTTAAGATAAAAAAAATCTAATATGTTCTGGAAACAATAAGATTATTTTGGAATACCTATATGATTTTATTCATAAACATCTATTAATTAGCCCTAAATTAATTCATATGGTGGTACAAGCGTGGTATGTACATGTAGGCAACTGTGAAATGTATAGCTATTACTACAAGGTTGAAGACATTTCACTGGATATATTCTAGGGATGGGAGGTATGATGTGATTAAAATTTAATGTATAACTGTATAAAAGAGTGCTGCCTCTGCAGAGGTTGAAAAGAAAAAGTATGAATAATTACACAATTTACATTACCAAACTTACTATGGATGCTTCACACAGTGTTGAATCAAACGTGAAGAGGTGACAAACTTACTGTGTGTTATGCCCTACTATAATTTCCTAATAAAAATTGGATTTAATTCAAAAGTCCTTGTGGATTTATTCCGAGCCTCTTTTGTGGAAAATTAAGGTCATTGCATAGACTTGGCTGTATGGTTTGTCGATACCTTTGGCTGAACAATGAACAATTTGTAACATCAAATTGTCATTTTTATGACTGTTTCTTTCTCTCATTTTAGTTCGTTCTCTTTCTTTTCCGGCTGTCATATAAAACAGAAACATGGCTGAGGTTTGTAAAATTATTAAAATATTAAATCTAAAGTATTTGAAGAAATCATTAGTGCCATTTTCACGAGACTGCGTCCTATACTAGTGCAACACAATTGTGTATGAAAATATTGTGATATTTATAAGGTTACGTTACAATGTTTACATTTTACAGGTTGATGAAACTCTCAAGAAGAAACGTACCTTCAGGAAGTTTACCTTCCGAGGTGTTGACCTGGATCAGCTCCTGGACATGCCAAAGTTAGTATGCAATGGCCTTTTAACTCCTTATGGATTTTTAAGTAGACTAACCTCTAAATGTTAAGGCTTGATTTCTTACTATTTACCTACCGGTTTTTATTTCAGTGACCAGCTCACGGAGTTAATGCACGCCCGTGCTCGCAGGCGATTTGCCCGTGGTCTTAAACGCAAGCCAATGGCACTTGTGAAGAAACTGCGTAAAGCTAAGAAGGAAGCCGCCCAAAATGAGAAACCCGACATTGTGAAGACCCACCTTAGGAATATGGTTATCGTCCCTGAAATGGTTGGCTCTATTGTTGGAATATACAATGGGAAAACTTTCAACCAGGTACTTTTACTGTCAGTAGTAGTCTAGTTCACTTCTGCAGGTTGGTTGGCTATGTTTGTGACAGTTCATAGTGATCGCTCATTGAATATTATGATATAACAAGTTACCAAATTGTCTTCGTGCAATTCATTATGCTATTTAATTTTAATGACCTATAAACTTGACGGTACCTTGGTTTTACTGTAATGCCAAGTCCAGTCAAGTCAAGTCCGTGTAAATAAATAAATAAATGACTGATCATAACCATGAACAGTCGGAGAAGATAGCTGATATGCCTGCTGAAGTTCCCTGTTCCCTGTTATGATTGTTATCTAAATACTTTCATAAGCAAAACAAAACATGTACTTAGAGCACTTGTCCTAATTAAGGAAGAATATTTTGACTTTTACAAGAACCTAACTATGAGGTTAATTTATCCATGAAACTATTTGCTTTGAATTAATGTATGCAGTACCCAAGTTCCTACAAATTAGTCATTCATGCTGCGAATACATTTCCGGGGCTAATGTATCTTTTGGCTTTTACCAGGTGCTGGTTAAATCTATACATATAATAAAAATGTAACGGGTTGCTGTCTGTACATGGAAGATATATGAGAAAAAATACTGTACCTTTATCAATGCATACTCAAAATAATGATTTTTGGAATTTTTATCTGTTTGTCTGTGCATTTGTGCACACTAATCTCAAAAATGGCTGAACCGATTTCGATGCAGTTTTCAGAAATATATTGTGACAGGTCCCACTTAACATATAGGCTACTTTTTATCCCGGGGAAATGTTTTTATCCTGGATAATTTCAACATTTTGTTTTTTTCTGTAGTCCATGCGGATGGAGTCACGGGCGTTCACTAGTATGAAATAAACCAATTATGCACTGTTAAGGATATCTAGGTTTTGGTCTTATTGATGCATTAATAATTTATCTCAGAATATCCTAGTGAGATAAAGGGAATAATTGTTAAAATGATTTCTTTTCCAGGTGGAAATTAAGCCTGAAATGATTGGTCACTACTTGGGAGAGTTCTCAGTCACATACAAGCCTGTGAAGCATGGTCGGCCTGGTATTGGTGCTACACACAGCTCCAGATTCATTCCTCTCAAATAACACGAGATCCAGTTTAGTCTAAGTGTTAAAAATGTCTTCAAGTGTACAATACAGTATCTTTTGACACATTTATGATGTTTTATATAGTTCAGAGTTCCAAAATATTCATGCTGTACAAAGTTATTAGTAAAACTCCACTATACCCATTAGGACTACATCAATGAGATCTTCTTTCCCTACATTACACTCATTTATAATGTGCAAAATACAGGCTGTGTGTGACAGCCAGGCAAATACTGAACAAGTACCATTGTTTTGAGTTATACGACTTATTACGCTATTACTTGCAGGAAATACATATTTAATTTGATTATCCACAATGTTGGCTTTCCGCGCCAATTGTATCGGATGATCCTGTGACTAGTTAAATTTTCTGAAACAGCCGTTTTTTTGGATCACTTGCGACTCCATTGGGGTTGATTCGTATTTTGTACTTTTTTGGAACTTTTTTTGATAATCATCCATAGGCAAAAATATTTTTAAGTCATTATCTAAGGCCTACTTAAACGAACCACACAATTTTTTTCCTGAAAATATGAAAAATATGTCGGAAAATTTTGGAATTTTCCTGAGATTTTCAATGGTTTTCGCCTCAGAATCATGGTCTAAGTCGCCATATCAATATTTGTGCCTGGCTGTCATAGAATTAAGGCTCGAGCACACCAGTTGCGTGTGCGTGCACGTAAGCGTAGACGTATACGTACCTCTGAGTTGTAATGTATGGAACTGTATAGGCACGGGCAGACCGGATGCGTATGCGTAGACGTACGCATAGACGTCAAGCAGTGACAGTTCTATACATTAAACTCAGAAATACGTGTACGTCTACGCTTACGTGCACGCATACGCATCCTGGTGTGCTCAAGCCTTTATGCTGTATACAGGATGTAACAGAAAGGGTATGTTAAGCGAAAAGGTATGTAAATAGCCCATTATTGAGAACCTATTCCCAAAATTTGAGACTCGAAATCACATGTTTATTTTTCCCGATAGTATGGAGAATTTTTAAATATCTCAGAAATTTTCATACAATCTTGATAAATAAACTTGTGATTTCGAGTCACAAATTTGGTGTATAGGTTCTCTACAGTGGGCTATTCACGTAGCTTTTCGCTTAACATACCTTTTTGCTACACCCTGTATAATAAATAATAGGATAGTGGAATCAGAATTAATATACATGTTATATTATGTAATCATTTTCATACTTGGCTGTGTCTGAACTGCAGGATCATAAAGGAGATCTTATATCATCAGTGTTAATATAGAAAATGAGTAAAAATTGTTTTGAGGAAGTGGGATGATGATGATTCTCTAAGATTTCTATTGTACTCTTAGCCACTCTCTTGCTCGGACTTTTGAGATGATAGCAGTAACCAAAGGTTGCATCTATTTTAGCTTGTATACAATGCTCATGTTTCACCGTTATCTTTAGGTAAATATAACAAGAATATCAAAGAGTATAACCACTGCCCCTGTACTAAAATCATCATTATCAGATTATCAGCCTATTGCAGTCCACTGCTGGACGTAGGCCTCCCCTAGAGCACGCCACAAGACTCGATCTGCCGTTTTTGCCATGCAATTACTATCCCCCGCCCTCCCATCTGATCGGAGAGCGTCAAACGCTACGCTTGCCGAGGCGCGGTCTCCATTCGAGAACTCTCTTACTCCACCGTCCATCGGTTCAATGACATATATATGTGACCAGCCCACTGCCACTACAGTTTGCTACACTTGGAATCCACGTTTGTCACTTTGGTCTTCTGCCGGATAATCTGGTTTCGGACTTTATCCATTACCGAGATTAATATACTAAAATTGCAGTTGGGATTTCGAAAGCTTAGGTAGGTAGGTATACGCGAACTAAATCCGGACATCTTGCCCACGTCAAAGTATAGGTAAGGTCGTAAGGTAAGCTAAGTAAGTACCTACATAGTACAGGTACGATTGGTACTTAAAAATATTATGAAGGGCCTAGCGTCTTTGAACTAAAGATACATTTTAGATACAACTAAACGTTCTGACGTAATTGTAAGTAATGGTACTTTGATTATGTCTCAACGCAACTCAATAGTTGTCTCACAGTGTGAATCCAGTTTGAACTAGTGAGATCCACCGCCATCCACCAGTATCTGCCTCCGTTGCCGAGTTGGTCCATGGACACAGCTACCCTTTTAAGTCTCGACGACTTTTGCCCTATACGGACTTACAAATTGTTTGTACGTATAGACTTATTTTTATTTTCGGGGTAATGTTTTTTACAACTGCTCGTTTTCCGCGACTTAAATAAAAACGTTTAAGTAGAGCTAGAGTAGGTAGTTTGGTTTATTGGAAATTCTGGAGGACTGCCTGAATACTAGAGTTGTTGGGTCTTTTCATTCAAGGTACGTACCTACATGTGACTATACTTTTACTAAAGTATATCGATAATATTGTGATGAGTGTTGAAAGGCTGTAGAGGGGGTACATATACTTGGTGCACTTCTATAATCCCTTTCGATAATACACGTCGAGCTTTCAAAGACAGTGGAACAAACGACATAACTTCTATAAAATGACTAACAGTAGCTTTCAAAGGCAGTGGAATACGCTGGTGTACCTACTTCTATATTCCCTATCGATACCGGTGATAACATCGAGCTTTAAATTGTAAGTCAATGAAACACGTTGATGCATTTTTATAATCTCCTTCAATAATTATACGATTCTTGCAAGACAAAGGAACACACTCGCGTAGGTACCACTTCTATAACCCTTTTTGTATACTAGGAGTGTAAGGCAGTCGAGTATACATATAGGTTTAAGAGCTTTACATAAAGCGGCACTGGCGCTCGATGGCTTATTGCACCTACTCTATGAAGGCATGCATAGGCTGGTGCACTCCTATAATCTCATTCGATGATATAATGGTTTCTATGGTATAATAATTATAACATAATAATATCGAGCTCTGCAAGGCAGTGGAACTTTTCATGAACTTCTATAGAAAGGTACACGCTTTTGCATTTCGTTAAACCCTTTTGTAAACTTAACAGTAATAAATTCGTATTTTGTCATGTAACTGAGCTGTGCTAGGGAGGCAGGCAGGGGGTCAATGATGTGTGTGACGGACGAACTATCCATAGTGATTGATGTACGTTGAGTATTTTTGAAATACAACTCGACGACTCTGAACTTCGAACGACGACGACTTTGAAAATTTTTTCTTTAGACCACGCGGACTGAGTCGCGGGAGTCCACTAGTGTACCTATAATTGATAGACTGGAAATAATGTGAATATGTAGTATGCTTTCAGAACAACATTACTTTCAAGAAATTAATGACTGTTATCTTCTAAGAAGAAATGTTGTTTGTCTTGTCCTGTCATTTTAAATTGATTACCAGATCGTAGCAGTTCCAGTAACCGTCACATCATAAGTACTTGTTAGTGCCTAATTAAATGAATTTGCAAATTTGTTTCAATACCTACTGGCAAGACATTTAATCATATTTCAGGACCTAATGTTGACACATTGCTGGCATTGTAAGCTGGCAAGTTTATCTTTACAATAAAACAATTCAATGATCGCATAAGGGCAGGATTGTGGGTAAATACAATACCTACCAGAGTTCGTTTCATAGAATAAGTAGTTAGTTAGTTTGACTGGGCATTTTTCCGCACTTAGCCTCTATAAGTGAGGCCATTGTACGTATTTTACCTTACCTGTCTACTCCAACCAAACCACACTTTCCCAAACGGTCAGCAGCCTTCTAGGCTTCCTGCAGGCTTCCGAGAGAGATGTTGGCAATTGGAGGATCAGTGCCCGTTGTTCGGCCACGCTTGTGCATTCTATGGAATAACTATTAGTTACGCCTGATTTCAGGTAGAGTCTACTAGCGCCCTCATTCAAAGGAATTATTTGGTGAAACGCACCCAACTTGGTAATATAGACTTTCACTATGGGTGCGCCCACCACCGGGCCCTACACCCTCCACTGACCCTCGGATCTGATAACTCATAATTGCGACAACAGGCACTTGCACTAACTACAATCGCCTTGAGAAACCAGACCCGAGCACCTAGCATGCAAGACGATACATTGCACCATTCCGAAATCAAAAACTAGATAAATAATCTACATATGTTTCGCCAACAACCGTGGCATCCTCAGGATTATAGAAATTAATAAATTAGTAAACCACTAATTATTATAAACCTCTAAAACCCAACACATTACTTACACCTTTTGAACTTCCGAATTGTAACGCCTAATACAATTTCATTTATAATATAGACTTCCAAATATATTTAATAATAAGTTTCTTTTGGGGGTATTGGGATTTAACTCTTCGGAAGTAAGGCGTAACTGCAATCTGATGACTTTCGTACCCTTCGAGGCCACTCGGATTGTCCAGAATTAGTGGGTCAGCTCGTGCGACTGTTTGTTCCCGACGTTCCGAAGTACAGCCTTAGACCCGGAGCTTTGGTGCTGTTTAATACGCTCCTGGCTTCAGCACCTGAATGTGACTTGTTTGCAAGCGCATGGACGGTTATGTGTCGGGATTGTCTAAGGTACTGTGAGATAGCCAATGATAGGTAAGAACTGTATGTATGTTCGTAATTTATGTACTTAATTATTTACCTTTCAAGGCGCATTGGCGCAAGCTATAATGCTTTGAAAATGTTTTTATAAATAAATAAATAATACTGCCAGCCAATCATGTAGGTACCTGGGAAGTCCTGAACAATGTATGTTATTAGGTATCCTGTGATCCCACAATTTTTCTGAAGTTTTCAGCGACTTGAACAGGCCTTAGATCGGTTCTGAGAATAGTGCACTCTCGCATGAAAAAAGAGTGAGTTAAATTTGATTTCAATACAATAACACTGCATTTTAAATCTAATTCAATTCATGTAAGCAAAACATTGATGAAAGAAAGTTCACATACAGCTAAATTCTCCCACTACCCATAGTATTAAAATAGAGTATAAAGAAGTCGTCTGGAAATGTCACTGAAATGCAGTTGCAACCGGAGTGATGCAGTGAAAGCCGCCTCCTTAGTGGCAAGATACGGTCACGGCCAGGGTCCTCGGCGGCATATCACTACTCAAGTTCTTACAGATAAAATCGATAGATTATTATTGTAATCCGACATGGAAGCGATATCAAATATCAACTGTCTACAGTTTTACATATATACAGAGTACAAACATGTTATAAAATAGACAAGAGTTTTCTAATTTCTATAACTGCGCCCTATTTAATCCTGCCTGGTCTGGCGGAGTAGCCATTCTTGCGCCACCCAGACTCTACTCCTTGTGCCTGGGCACTGCATGCTTCAAGTTTTTAACTGAACACTGGGAATAGAAATAGCCTATCCTATGCATAAGGCATTAGTAAGTTCAACGCAATATCGCACATCCAATTGACTGAAGTCACCGAAGTTCTAAAAGCCAAATATTTACTCCGGTCTATGTACTTTACATAGCTTTACATTAAAAGCTTGCAGTTAAAATAAAAAGGTGCATTCAGCGATCCATATATCACTTACTAACATAGGCAAGATGAAACTGAAAAATGTGCATCGTACTTTACTGTACCGCAACTGCCTGTGGAAATCCCCTTATAAAGTACCATAATATGGTGGTTTCCACAGGTACTATCATATTATGATTGATAGGTTAACATGAATAAGCTCACGAAAATGAGCCACCAACCTTCTTATTCCTTAAAATTCCACCTAGTGCTGATGCGGGGCTTCACTAGAGTACCTACATCGGTGCTGTTGTAACTCTTTGCGAGCATGGTCTCAGGGAACTCAGGGATTGTCAGACGAATATGGCTGTAGGATTTTTTTCGTGATCCTGCTGTTCAGATACTTCATTTTGGGAACACAGACGTTTGTATAATGTCCATAAAGTGTGATCTATTAGACCAGTGGTTCCCAAAGTGGTCCAGGTGGACCCCCAGGGTCTCCATGGGTAGACCCCTACGTTGACGTGAAAAAATAGGCGTTCACAATTAATTTGTATGTGGTGTAGGCCTGTAGGGGGTCCACCAGAACTAGTTAATTTTGAAAGGGGACTAAGTATGAGAAAAAAAAGTTTGGTAACCCTTGTATTAGACGGTAGTGGTCCCTTCAATATCCCGTAACAAAGTAATGTGTTAACACATTGTGCAATTGCTATCGTAATCACGTAGCATGCGAAACAAATTCATTTTCACAGGACGGTTCTTCAAGAAAATCTTTTGCATACATCCACACAAATGTGTTCCCGAAATAGGTTAGCCAGAACTGCAGGGTCATTAAGGAGATCCCACAGACACGTTTAGCATAGCGGCGACGGATGTAAATGATCAGTGATAAGTTGCTAGCTTATCGCCTGCGACATACGGAAAGAGATGCAGCTGATATATTCTAGAAAAGCCCCGCACAGCACCGTACAAAAATATGACAATCAAAAATCCCTAAACATAAACTGCCCATGCTCCAGGGCGACAGGAATCGAATTGAAACGGACGGAAACTGCGGAAATCTTGTAATAACTAGAATGATTAATTAGTGCAATTAAAAAGTATTGTTCGCAGTCGCTAAGGGCGTTATATATAAACAGAAGCGGTATGAAGGCTTTGCCTGGTTGCCGAGTCGCTGATGCGGCAGACGGACGTGCGCGACTCGCAAACTTGCCTCTGCGAATATCTCGCGATCTTTTTCAATTATTAATTCGATCAACCAAAATTCCAGTTTCTTTTGGCAATGCTGATCGTTTTCGTAGAGTTCCGTGTTTGGACATTGTCTGTGTGAGTGGTTTGTGTTAATAGAAGTGGTTTGCTGTTTTTTTACAACTTTTTGGAAGGAAGTGACTCTTTGTAAAGTTTTTGTACGGTCAAGGAACAATATCTAAAGTGAGTACCTAGTAAAGTAATAAACCTACTAAATAAGGAGGTATTTAATTGATGGAACTTTTCATAAAAATAAAAAGTATGAAATAGACAAACTTTTCAGGAAATCACTTATTTACTTATATGTGTAACTAAAGGAGCAATATTCAAAACATATCATAAGTAAATTCAGAGATAAGCACGCCTTTGTACATTTTCTTTCATAATTTCTGTCTGTATGTAATTGTATGTGTACAATAAAGAATAAGAATAAGAATAAGACTAAATTAAAGGTCGAGACAGTTGTTCAAACTAATAATAGGTAGCGTATCTAAACAATACAATTAAATGATGCACAACAGTTAATCGATATAGCTATAAATGCCGAGTAATTGTAAACAATTACTTAATTAATAGGTACTTACTAAAGTG
Source organism: Carposina sasakii (assembly GCA_014607495.2). Classification (NCBI taxonomy): domain Eukaryota; kingdom Metazoa; phylum Arthropoda; class Insecta; order Lepidoptera; family Carposinidae; genus Carposina; species Carposina sasakii. The sequence goes on along the minus strand of CP053163.1, from coordinate 5,575,147 downwards.
CAGATAGTTAAATGTGAGTGGATCAATAGTTAATTAATTAGAAACGCCATACATAGTATTACGTACAACTTACATATTTACATAAGTACAAATAAATATAAGCAATGTTCCCAAAATGGGGTAGCCTGAAGAATCACGTAAAGGAGATCCCCCAGGCACGTCTAGCATAGCGAGGTCAGATGTAAAAGATCAGTGACAAGATTGCTATACGGTAACTTATTGCAAATATGTACCTGTGTTTAATTTTCTCTAAGTTCAGTTAGTTTAGCTAAATAGTTTTTTTATTACAAAACTTGCTAAAAACCTCGAATTCTGTACCTTACAAGTCTTTTACGATAAACTGCCTATAAAATTACTACGAGATTTCCCCGAGGTGGGTGAGATCTTTGGGATGGACTAGGAGGACACTTGCATACGGGAAAACTGTGAAATATATCTATATTAGAAAAAAAATATCACTTAGCTATAGGTACGCTAGGAGGTATGTCAGCTGGCCCTAAAATAAACGCCAAATCCTTGGCAATATGAGTTACGTAAGAAAAATGAGATGAGGACAGGAAGATGATGACGACCAGACAAACTCTATTTCCAAAGTCCGAGTGAACAGAATCGCAAGCAAAGCGATTCTTAGCTTTAATACTAACGTGACTGTATCAAAGCTTATGATCGCAGCTAGACTCCGTTTCGTGGAATAAAGGTTTTCGGAACTAACATTTTTTGTATGCAGTGATTCAGATAATGTAGTCATACACATAGTAACTAGCGCCACCATCCAAAGGAACTACATATTTGGTGGAACGCACTCTAATATCTTCGCGTTGGCAACGTTCCCGGAAGGACTTCCTCCGGATATTCCTAACTAATGGAATCCAGAATGACTAAACTAAATACCTAACAAATGAGTGGAATTTACAATGAAAAAATACGAAATGTATCACCAACCATTGTCTTCAATTCATGTCTTATTTATTACCTACTTATACAGGATTTGAAAAAAGGGGTACATAAATGTTTAGCCAAGTCCTATAAATATAGAAATCTATTTACAATATTGAGGACTCCGAATATCTTGATTATTTTTCAAGATTATACGAATACTCCTTACGAATTGGTTAGGTATTCTGCGTATTATCTGGCAAAATTAACCTGTGATTTCAAATTTCATTTTTTCGTGATAGATTCTCTACAGTGGGTTATTGTCATTGCATTCAGGGATTTGGTATCTTCTCTTATGATTTTTTTTACAATTATCTAGGCAAACATTTGACCGCCATCGTGCCTGATGTTAAGCAAGATGCGTCCTAGGGTGGTACATGTTTGCCTAGAAAGTGCCTAATCACTCTAGCTTTGAAGAGACCAATGTTGTAGTGCTCGGGAAATACATCGGCAGGAAGTGCATTCCCCTCCTTAGCCGTTCGCATTACAAACGAGTTAGCATAACGTTTGGTGCGGATGGGTGGGATATCAACAACATAAGGGTGATACGCTAGTCTGTGTCTAGTATCCCGATGGTGAAAAGGGGCTGGTGGAACTGTATTGTGAAGTTCCCACACCTATTCCCTGTATAGCTGTTTTTTTTACAAATATAATATAGATACGGCTGTATTATCGAAATGGGGTAGTCAGAACTACAGAATCATAAGGGAAATCCCACAGCCACGTCTAGAATAGCGGGGACAGCTGTGATGGTGATGATCAGTGACAAGTTGCTAGCTTATCGCCTGAGAGAATGCCCGAGTTCCTTAGTCGACTCTTACCTACCACATGTGCAGTGGAAGGAAATGCAGCTGATGTCCCGCATTAGCACGAGGCTTCATTGATGTCAAGTCGTGTCTAGTTATAGGTACTTTTAAACATATTTGCGGAAAACTTAGGTACTTACATACCTATACTAAGAACAAGGTTTTTTTCTGGGTCAAAGGAAAAAGAACATATTATAAGGCCTAAAGTTAGAGTCAATCAATGGCAATCTTATTAGCAAACTAGTAGACGCCCGCGACTCCGTCCGCGTGCACTGCGGAAAAAACAAATACAAATGTTAATGTTGAAATTATCCGGGATAAAAACATTGTCCCGGGATAAAAAGTAGCCTTTATGTTAAGTGTCACAATAAAGGATGATTTTTGGTCGTCAACGTTCCCGAAAACTACGGAATCTCCTCATCATCACGATCATTTTTCTCCATGAAATCCTGGAAAGTTCTGGTTTCCAAAATATTAGCCAAAGTGTTAGACTCTTTTTCTGATAAATGAACATAGACGCGCGTAGCAAGATTTTTTCACGAGAAATAATTAATATCGTCTATAAAAAACTAACATAAACACTAGCACAAAATTTCGCCAGATAGATTAAAAAAAAAATTTGAAAAAAAAAAAATCCCAGTTTTTTTTGGCATAAACACTTTATTTGATGTATAGAGTATATTCGTAAAGGTGGCCACAAAAAAACACCCTGAATTCCTGAGATCGAAATATTCAGCTGTTTCTGAGTTTAGCGTGCACAAACGTAGATCCGTTACAATTTTATTATATGTATAGAATAGAATAAGATAGAATATATACCTATAGATGAAGTACTTGCCTACCCGGTTCCTAATACTATTATCCTATTACATTGAAAGCGGTGATAGCCCAGTGGTTAAGACGTGCACCTTCCAAGCGGGAGGCGTAAGTTCGATCCCAGTCACGGGCCTGTACCAATGAATTTATTTCATGTTAGCTCGTGCCGAAAGTACCGGTCGTGTCGGCTTTCCGTCCCATCGGACTATAAGAGTATCGGAATAGAGAGTGCATCAGTGTTTGCGCACACACTTGTGCACTATAATATCTCCTGCGTACCTGGCCAATCTCCGTAGAGATTGGTCGCCTTGGCCGAAATACGGTCGGAGGTCATCATCCTATTACAGGCAGTTATAATACTTAGTTATATATGTAAATGATCGCTAACTTAACCGTCTGAAAAAAAATCCGAGTACCTACCTTAGTCGACTACATGCACGAAAGTAGATACAGCTGATATATTCTAGTGAAGTGCCGCATCAATACAGGATTAAAATACGACAGAATCATCACTACATATTATCATAGAGGAATAAGATGTCATAAAGTGCTAATGTACTGTTTCGATGCACCATTAGACTTTTCGGTGCCTCACAATTCCAGTCCTTGACACTTAGATTTTATTAGTGCAATGTATAGTAATGTATTACATTACTAATGTATTGTAACGTTTAGTGTTAGCTTTATTGATTTTTTATTATTAAATTTATTAGTTTTATTAAATTTTAAATTAAAACGTTCTGTTGATAAAGGAAAGCAATATTGTTAGCTCACTCGCAAGTGCTAGTTGAGGATTTGACTTGGCTGTATGGTGTTTCATGCCAACTATGTTGTGGCTATGGTATATTAAAAAAAGGAAGGATATAAAAGGCGGGACTTGCGAGTGAGACGGGCAACGAATATTTGAGTAATTCCGTAATATATGTTTAATAAACTATCTAATTAAACTTTTGGAAGTTTATTATTTATCTCAAGCGACAATAGTTATTGATTTTATATTATTAAATTTATTAGTTTTATTAAATTTTAAATTAAAACGTTCTGTTGATAAAGGAAAGCAATATTGTTAGCTTACTCGCAAGTGCTAGGAGGATTTGACTTGGCTGTATGGTGTTTCATGCCAACTATGTTGTGGCTATGGTATATTAAAAAAAGGAAGGATATAAAAGGCGGGACTTGCGAGTGAGACGGGCAACGAATATTTGAGTAATTCCGTAATATATGTTTAATAAACTATCTATTTAAACTTTTGGAAGTTTATTATTTATCTCAAGCGACAATAATAGTAATGCAATCTAAGTGTCAAGGACTGGAATTGTGAGACACCGAAAAGTCTAATGGTGCATCGAAACTGTTAGTATGACGTCAGCACTCTATGTCTACATCTTATTCCTCTATGATATTATTAAAAAAATCACTTGCCGCTGTCTGTCCGTCCCTATGTATGCTTAGATCTTTCAAACTAGGGAACGGATTTTGATGCGGTTTTTTTTAATAGATAAATAGTGATTCACGAGGAAGGTTTATATGTATAGTATCAGCACTGCACCGATGCGAAGCCGGGACGGGTCGCTAGTATATTATATTTTAGGCAAATAAAATTGTAAAAGCAATGCATTTTCCTTAAGGAAAATATTGTACTATTCATTGATACTGCTGGCTGAACTTAATTTTGTAATAAGGTGTCTCGAGGTAATCTACCATTTTCATTCAATTCCATTCTAATTATTACCCACCATACATAATGATTTTTGGTCATCAACGTTCCCGAAAACTACGGAATCTCCTCATCATCACGATAATTTTTCTCCATGGAAGCATGCCAGGGAAGTGTCTGGTTTCCAAAATATTAGGGTCCAAAGTTGAGCAAATAGACTGCGTTTTTCTGCATAAATGCACATTGGCGTGTGTAGCAAGATTTTTCATGACAAATAATTAATATCTGTCTATGAAAAAACTAGCATAAACACTGGACACTTTAAATTTCGCCCGATCAAGTTTAAAAAAAAAAAAATTACATTGTTTCTCCAGCATTTTTTGTGGCATAAACTTACTCTATTTGATGTATAGAGTACGTACCCTTCGTTAAGGGTGGCAACGACTACTTCGGTATAACTACTACTTGCTAAAAGTGTATAAATACGAGTACTACTTACACGCATGCTTGCTTACACGTAGGTACCTATATGAATAGTAGATAGGTAGGTATTGCGTGCAGGACTCGGTCAGTACACTAGGGTAATCTAGTAAAAAGTCTTGGCTAGTAACTTCGCCATTTGATAATAAATTAAAATACATTTTAAAAATAGATATTTTTTGGAGTATACTGGGTGTAAAAAGACAACTTTGTTCTTTTAATACCTCGTATTCTTTGTAACATCACTATCGGTTGTTCTATGGAAGCACCCCTGGGAAACCACGGGTTTCCAAGATATTGAGGTCCAAAGTTACATTAATATTATATTTTTTTTTACATAAATCCATCTGAAATCGGTTATAAAACATTTTTATAAAGATACCATGTCAAAATGTTATAATGTTAGTCTTGTAAGTACATTTGTACTTTGCGCATCAAACGAATACATTGCTTGCAATAAAATGACACTAGTTTTTCATATTTTTTTTGTCGTTTTCCAGGGTTGGTTCCATTGAAGAAAATGATCGTAACCTTACAAAGAATACGATGTATTAAAAAAACATCGTTGTCTTTTTACATCCTGTATTTTTTATTTTAAATTGAAAACGCTCTCAGTTACGGCTTCCATAATAATTAATACATTGATTGTTGTCCGGAGATAGGTAGGTAGGTATGTGTTACTATGTAAAACATTTTGTAATTTAGAACCAAGGGCGGATCCAGCTTTGGCGCCAGGAGGGGGTCACATAATCGTGGTCAAGTCAAGAACTTATAATTTAATTTTGATAACAATATATACAAGTAAAAAGTAGGTATTTTATTAATGTACGTAAGTACTGTACTCAAAAATATTTATTCTATATTGTACACTTGAAAAACTTAACTGCAGAAAAAACAGTACTATCTATACAAAATTTTATTAAAATCGCTCCATCCGTTTGTAGACGTGAAGAAGTAAGAAACATACACACTAAAAAATTTTCGCCTTTAAAATAGTATAATAAGTAGTCGCCGGCACTGAATGTGTAAAAAATGTACAAAGAAAATATTATAGCGCGAGCGTAGCGAGCGCAATATTTTTAGGGTTTTTTTTTGTACACTGTTGCCATTTATTTCTCGAAAATGCAGGCTCTATCGAGAATTTGTGACGATCGCTAATGCATCATGGTAATGCTGATGCAGGAGAAGCGAACGACAAATTATTAGCCATTTTCTACTATTACTATTAAATCTTCAATTATTTCTGGCGTTGTAAAAAAAACTACCTGCATTTTTCGGACTATTATATTTTATTATTCTCACACAAGAATTTTGTGTTAGGCCAGAGGCCCCGTATTATTGTGAGAAAAGTAGGTACGGCTGATGCGGCGCAGCCACGTCCCTAATACATAGAGCAGGATAACGCGCGGACATGTGTGGGGGTGGTGAAAAGGGCAGCGTTTCCGGCCCCACGGGGCCACTAGTCGTTTTTTTTTTTTTTTAATGACAAATGATGGTAGCCTGAAGGGCTTTGCCATCTTTACCGAGCTAGGTGGCGTGCGCTTAAGGCGCACAACTGAAAGTTTTTATGACTACGCGACCTGTGCATCCCAGTTGCGCTGGGATATTGTCGCATTGGGGAGTTAAACAAATAGTTTCCTAATGACTGGGCCGATTTTATAGGATGACTGGTAGCAAGGATCATGTCCCAGCAGTGTCCTACTATGACTCTACCTACTAAGGGTTCCAAGTAAGAACCCGCCGCTAAAGAAACCCTCGAAAGAACTACGGCGGGGATTGTGTGCCTGGCCATGGAAGGTCAGGTCAGGGCTGCCTGCTCGGCCAGTCTCCTGCCTGGTGTGTGAGCTTCTATGAGAGGGGTGCGGCGATCCCTCCGACGGGGGCGCCGCTTACTCGTATTATTTGTATTAGCAGATCGATTAGATAAAGTGGCCAAATACGCCGTAATGGCGTCGTCCTCCTCCGTGAGTAAGTCCCGGGGACGCCTACGACGACGCCCCTCACAAAGAGGATGACGGGGCTTGTAGTTAACGGCTTTCCCAACCAGCGGGTTGGAGTGATGAGAGAGACGATCAAAGAAGCGACGTGAAGCGTCCTTCATAAAGTTACGAATGGTGGGCAACTCTAAATCGCGATGGAGATCGAGATTTCGGACGAACCACGGACTACCCGTGGCCCGTCTGAGTAACTTGTTCTGGATCACCTGCATTCCACGGAGAGTGGTTTTAGGACAGTGGGCGAAGACGACGCTCGAGTACATGAGTACCGGGCGTATGATCGTCTTGTAGAGCGTGACCTTGTGCCGAAGCCCAAGTTTGCTCTTGGAACATGTGAGGGGATAGAGACGGCTAGCAAAAAAGCGCGCCCTATCTGAGACTATCTTGATGTGCGCCTTGAACGTAAGCCAATTACGGTCAAGGGTGACACCGAGGTATTTGTAAGTCGCTACCCATGGGATAGAGCGACCAAATAACTGAATGGAGGACACCGACTGGCGTCGGCCTGGAGTGTAGGGGTCGGGGGAAGTCCCGCCAAAGAGCATTGCTGCGCTTTTGTCGGGATTGACTTCCATACGCCAGCGTTGAAACCATGAGCCGAGGGTAGTAGCGGCTTGTTGCAGGGTTTTGCAGATAACCCCATGATTCCAATGTGACGTATAGAGAGCGGTATCGTCCGCAAAAAGGGCTAGCTCCACGTTTGGAGTGCGGGGAATATCACTTGTGTAAAGCGAGTAGAGGAAAATAGGAGAGAGGACTGAGCCCTGGGGGACACCGGCCCTGATGGGGCGGGGGTAGGAGAGTGTTCCATCGACGCGATACTGAAACGTTCGATTAGTAAGGAAGTCTCGTAAGATGAGCACGAGACTGTTAGGCACACCTAGGTGAATAAGCTTGTAAATCAAGCCTTTGTGCCATACCTTATCGAACGCCTTAGCCACGTCGAAGAAGAGCACTCCTGTGGGGACTCGCTTCCCATTGAACACGCAAAAGAGTCGTTGTTTGGCCCAGAGTGTATATATTCCAATAATTAGTAAGAATCGATTGCGTTTAGTGTAAGCATTTAAATGTTTCTATGATGGTATGGACATTCTCCTCGTCATGCTCTAGGCGATCTCACAAGTACGTTGTAGTGTACATGTTGACGAGCGTGCAGTTGTGGCCAGTAACATCGACGAACTTTCGATAGACTGGTAGTATTAGAAGTTCTTTCTGGGAAGGGATTTTCGTTAAATCCTAAAAAGTGTCATTCCTGAAAGAAAAAGGAGAGTACCTGGCTGCGGGTGCGCGAGGTGAAGTTCCTGAAGAAAGATAGTTGCACTTACCGCTTCCGACCGGGCTCGTTAATATATCAAACATTGTATGATTTTCATTTTGATTCGATTGTGGTTTCTCTAATTTGCACAAATTTCAATGGTAAAATGAATTGCAAAACATATCCTTCTATCAAGTTAATCAATTTCAAAAAAAGTGTCCGGGTTTTATGGATGGCAGCCTTCTGCGGGCGTCACATCTAAGTTTATCAGCACCCAGCAAATACTAGTGAGTTGAGAAAAGCAAGAGACGAACTTTTATTTCATGGCGATGTGTATCGTATTATACGAAATGATCAAGGATTAACTGTCAACATATTTTGTATTCAATTATAATCTGGTAAATGTGCTGACGTTACGTAGCCGACGCAATAATGTGTGGCGCAGATATACCCTCTTGTAAATTTCAAATTTTAGATATTCAGTTCAACGTTTGCCAAAAACTCGTTAACTACATAATCGAAATTATTAATTGAAAGTATGAGTTTTTAGGGTATGGTACTTGAAGGTAATCGTTATGTTCAATTAATTCCACCTAAGTCCTGACAGCTTAGGCATGCCTGCATGACCCCCGCTGACATGTGACCGTTGATAATATAATGTTACCAAAATGGGGTAGCCAAAATTTAAGGATCATAAAGCCGCGTCCCCATTAGGCTAACAGTGAGCGGCTGACTGTTCGTTGACTGACTCTGAGTGGCGTGTTGGTCACTAACTCAATATCAACTAAGCGGCGAACTAGAGCGTATTAGCAACAAAGCTCTTGCGAATTCTTGTGAGGGAACGTACATTAGCGAATTGAACGCCAGCGTAGTGAACAAACTGCGCCGCTGACTGAGAATGAGTCGGCAAGCGAAACGTCGCAAACTGCGTACATTACGCGCTGTTTGGACACTCCATTCAAAATGTATAGGGAAGCAAACTGGAAGCAAACTGTTAGCCGCTCACTGTTCGCCTCATGAGGACGGCATAGCATAGCTGCGCCAGATGTGAATGGTCAGTGAAAAAGTTGCTAGCACCTTTTCAATAGAGATCCTACAACCATCTTATTTATGGTTCTGAAACCACAGACTGTCTGATTGATGTTATATTACCTACCATAGGCAAGTTACTTACCACATTAACAATCATTTGGTAGACAACACTACAAAATAGAAACACCACCATACGAGTAGTTTCAATTTTAGTCACGGTATATTTGTTACAGACGAATAACCTTATTGTATTCAAGTATTTTACTGTGCCATACTCATTTTAACTTCGCTTGTTGTCTAGATGAAGTATTAGTTTTCACGTTTGATGAAGTATTTTCGTAGTTCCTTCTAAGTATACCATCTATGAACATAGGTTCATCTATTTACATAATACATACCTATACAGGGTGTAACAAAAAGGGTATGTTAAGCGAAAAGCTATGTAAATAGCCCACTATAGAGAACCTATCCACAAAATTTGAGATCCGAAATCACATGTTTATTTTTCCCGATAGTATGGAGAATTTTTAAATATCTCAGGAATTTTCATACAATCTTGAAAAATAAAAATGTGATTTCAAGTCTCAAATTTTGGAAATAGGTTCTCTATAGTGGGCTATTTATACAGTATTTCGCTTAACATACCCTTTCTGTTACACCCTGTAGAGACAGCAGTGGCGATTCAAATAAAAAGGACAAACCATTTAGGGGCAATTTAGCCTATTTGAAGAATAAAATCGACTCGATCTTCATCAAGTTTTAGCAAAAGACAGCATCAAATTTATCTTTCAGATAGGATATCTTACCGTTAAAAAAATCGGCTTTTAAACAAACAATTTTACGCGGCATACTGAATCGGAAAATTACTAGCTTTTATTTTATCTGCATCTCGTGGGGACACAAATCCCAGTGATAAATGAAACCAGCATCCAAACTCGTTTGCGGACAAACCGCGTATTAGAGTATGACATCTAAAACCGTCTATTCACGTTTTTTATTCGTTTATTCACATTTATTACAAAAGGATGCCGAAACGCCAGCCGCGGCTGCCAACTTTCCATATGACCTGTAGTCATAGTCTGTGACCTAGGTAGGTAGGTAGGAACATCAATATTTACTAAATAATAGTAATCTAGAAAAGAATAGGTACTTATAACATTTGTCGAAGTCAACAATATTTTATTTTCGTAGGGCCTGCTTATCGGCACATGGTTCAGTAGTGTTTTAAGAAGGTATACGAAAGCTTTGAAAAGTAAAGCTTACTTATACAGAATGTGTTAAAAAACTGCGTTCCCACTAAGACTAAGTAATATACTTGCTCATAACGTCTCAAATTTTGAGGATAAGTTTTCTATAATGGGCTATTTTCATAGCTTTTCGCTTAACATAATATCCTATTTGTTACAACCTGCATTCCTATAGTGGGAACGCAGCTTTTTAAGAGATGTAGGTACATGTGTGTTCGGGGCATCGTATAAAAAAAGGATAATTAATTTAGCTATCGTATAGTAAAATAATTTCAAATCGATTGCTCTCATTGATTGATTTCGAATCATTTCTATTTAGGTAAACTTTAAGAAATAAAATTTTATAAAAGTTTTAACTCTACCTGGGTACATTAAGTACTAAGGTGAAATTACTTTAATGAAAATACATAGTAGGTCACCGATAAACATAATACCTCTCATAGTAAATGTAATAACCTATGAATTCGCCTGTTTATTATTCAACGGATGCCTAAATTGATATGTCATTATAACGAACAATGTTATGTTTGATCTAATCGAGTTGCTTTGTAATTTAATGCTTGTCTCGTCAAGGTTACCCTAGGTGTGAAAACTCCATAAAAACACCATGATAAATAAGGTTAACTTCGATGGGTTTGCACAGTAATGAGTGTCAATAACGCGCACAGTAATATGTTTACTTTGTATTAGTAAATATACAATGCGCCTTTTTAAAATGGTTTTTTAAAACATATCCGTAGGAAAAAGCAAAGCAGAAGCAAAGCGGCAGCAAAAATAACGTATTACGAATTTTACAAGAAATCAGTGAATTCTGTACTATTTTTGCTATCGAATTATTCGCCAATCAGAAAGCGATTGACTGTCTATCGGATATCCGGATTATAGATAGAATACAGAGAAAATATGTCTGTGAAAAAGTGATTTGGCGTATTTTTAGTAAAAACCTTGCATTACGTCTTTTTTAACCGATTTCAAATAAACTGACTTAAAAAAATTTACCGACTTCAAAAAACACAAACGACAAAAACTTTAACTAAAAAGCGATAAATAACGTAACTAATTTATCTACTTAATACATATTAAATATCTAAAATTATTTAAATATTTACAACTTAATACCTAATACTTTAACAAAGTCATCTTTAACTATTTAAATATTTATAATTATCACTTATCTTTTGGAGTCTGTGCCAGCCTAGGTAACGTATTCTGCGCGCGGCTGGCAAAGCCACACACACGGCAAAATACAATACGGTGTAGTAGGCAGGGTACGCGTTTATGCAATTTCCTATTCTTAGTTTTACCTTTGAATTTTAGTGTCGGTCACTTTTCTTAGTTACATTTATTTGTTTGGCTGGCACCGACTCCAAAAAATAAGTGATAATTATAAATATTGATAGCTTAAAAAAGAACCAAATAATGTACATAATAAAAAAAATGAAAAGAATGAAATAAGCACTTAGATGTCCGGTGTTCTAGAATTCTATAATATTATTATGGAATGAATACTATTGAAGAACATAAAATATTTTCTAATGATCGTAACTTAACAACTGAACAGTCGGGATCCATTATCCGACAGCCAAGAATTGAAATATCATTGAAATATCAATGGATCCTGGTTCTTCAATAGTATTCATTCCATAATTATATTATAGAATTCTAGACCACCGGACATCTAAGTGCTTGTTCTTTCTTTTCAGTTTTTTTATTATGTATATTATTTGGTTCTTTTTTAAGCAGTCGGGTTTTTGGATTTTTTAAATTATGTTTATTTACTTCTGAAAATAATATTTTGGTTAAAATTTTATTTTCAAGTCATTATCTATGGCATAATTAAACGAAGCAAATTATTTTTTTCCTGAAAATTTGAAAAAAATGTCGGAAAATTTTGGAATTTTCCTGCGAATATTTTCAGTGTTTTCCGCCTCAGAATCATGGTCTGGAGTCATGGTATCAATATTTGCCTGGCTGTCACAAACACCTTGTGTAACACCTAGTAAGTAGGTCCTAAAATATGCAAAATTGGGTTAATATTTCATTAAAATAATATTGGCTACGTTACGCGTAAATATTTTAACAAAAGGGGTCTAAAAAAGCTCTTCTTTAAAATTTGTACATTTAACTTATTTATAGCAATGCCTACGCAGGTACCTATGTAGATACATAGATACTTACTTATAATAAAATTACAATACGTAGTTGGTAGGTAGTCATCTATTATCAAAATGATATCCGTTTGACGCTAAGATAAATCTCTATTTAGTCATAATTTAAGATTTAACAACGTCTTAATCTCAAAACAGAGCGCCAAAACTACACGACATCATGTAGGTAATGAAATACTTTTTATCCTCAAAGATTGTTTCTTTGTGTATACATATTATCGGATGACGTCATGTGGTAAGGCCTCCACGGGCCGGTTGGCGCTGCTCACTGGTTAAAACCGCCCCGAACCGCCGGGATCCGTCCCGCTGCCTTCGACACTCGTATAAGACAATACGTTCAACTCTGAGAACCCAGCCTGGGGCAAGAGGCAAAATGAGAACGTTGTGAAGCTTACTACCGACTATAATATTAAAGCTCTTGCGTGGAATTTCGAAAAGCTATAAATCTGCACTAAATTATAGAAAGAGTTTTGGTTGGTTTGATATTCGACCTAGATTTTGTATAATAAAAGTTAGTTATAAGTTAGCATTTCTACTTTTGTTTAACTTTCTACCGTAGTATATTAATTTCTAGTTTGCATGAGGATTTCATGTTTGTTTTGAAGACCGGTTTAGTTATGGCATACATACATAACCTCACGCCTATATCCCATAGGCATGGGGAAGGCAGAGACTGCAGATCTCCATTTAGTAGTAGTACGTTCCAAAAATACCTCTTTCGCCTCATCCACATTCATTATAGCTAGGGTGACCTCTCCCAGCATTACCATTAACTTCTGCCATCATTCTTTCATTAATCGTCTTCCATCCATTATTTCCACATGTCCAAACCATCGAAGCATACCTTTCTCTATCCTTGTCACTACGTCCTCTTTCACACCGTTTATAGCATACTCGTAACTTATAAGATAACCGAAAAGTCCTCAGTCTGTCTGTGAAATTGGTTATAGGTACCTGCTATACTCTATATATCTCAGATCTGGATATTGTCTGTGTAAAAGCTATATGTGATTTCGAGTATTAAATTCTAGGGATAGGTTCTCTTAGTGGGCTATTTTCATAACATTTCGCTTAAAATGCCCTTTTTTACATCCTGTATATACAGGTGTGCAAATTAGGTACAGTGGAATTAAGCCACATAATATGCACCGTCAACTTAACTACAGTCATCATCTATTGACCCGAATTCAGTGTTACTATGTTACTATTATAATCTAAATTTATAGTGTGTCCGGGATAGAGTTAGCGATATTTTAAGTTTTTAATTTTAATTTTGAGTTTCAAATATTTTTTTCATATTAGTGGTAAATTTTGTCACTATCTCTGGATTGAAAAGTTCTAACAAGTAAGAAAAAACTGTGTTTGAAAGCATATGGTACTTAACAGCAATGCCACATTAAAATAATATGTAGATTTTTGTCTCAAAATTGTCTGTTTTTTTTTCTTAACAACGCCTAATTTATTGCTCTGAGTCACATAATTTTGAATTTATTGTTATTTGAAATTGACCCTTGCACGAGCACCCATACGAGTAGCCCGTTACTCAGGTACCGCTACTCAGGTACTCAAATAAAAGTGGGTAGTTAGGAGCCCCATATGGATGTGTTTTTATCGATAAAATGAAGTCTACAACACGCCCTTAAGATATCGCTAACTCTATCCCAGACACACTGTATATCTAGGGAGTTCTTGTTCGGCCGCTACCAAACTATACTGACTTCATATTGACCACAGCGGTGTAGCTGTGGAACTGCAGTATCATACAGGGGATCCCGAAGCCACGATTAGCATAGCGGAGATAAATAGATGTAAATAGTGACAAGTGGCTGGCTTATCGCTTGAGAGAATGTCTTAAGTCGATGTATTCTAGTGAAGCCCGCATCAGTACACGACCCATCAGCTTCATCTCATCTCTTAATATTTTACCATTTTCCTAAGTCAGTTATTTTCATTTGAGGCTTATAAATATTAAATAAGTATACCCGACAAGAGATCGAAGAATTGCAATCATAATTATTGGCATTTTTGTGAATGTTAAATCTAATCTATTCTGGGCAAATTAGGTAATTAACAAATGCAAATAGTAAAAAAAAACCTCGCTCTTGTACTGGCATCTATAAACAAAACAAGTTACTTATATAGAATAGGGTCGTTTACAGTTTTTTATTTGTATTTATATCGCAAGATCATAAAATAAAAGAAACATTTGAGAAAGAAAAACTTCGCTAGCGTGAAAACTTTCCGGGATATAACGATTTGACACCTGAATTACTTTGTACTTATTCATTTTATTCGATATTAGTTGACTTTTGACCTTAGAATAATGATTCGCTCGAGCCAAGACTAATCATTAATCTAAGCTTTTGACTAAGAACTGAATGCTTGTGAAAAAATTAAATAATTATTTACTTCGTCTTCTATTTAGATACGGGTGTTAGCAACAGCTCTAAGAGTATATACTGAACAAAAATTACATTTACTTCGCTATCAGCATTGTAAGATAATTGTTAGCGATAACAATCTTTACGTTGATAAAGAATGAAAATGACAACTCTGGTACATAGTTCAATTTACTTATGTAGGTAGGTGGATTGTAGAAGTACCTACCTATCTACACCTGTTGCTTTGTGTTGGAGTTTTTGTAGCTGTGTCTCGTTGCGCCCGCGCTGTTCTTTGTGACGCTTGAGTTGATTTAACCTATGAAAAAACTAGCGTAAACACTAGAATATAAATTTCGCCAGATCAAGTAATTAAAATTAAAAAAAAATTAAAAATTCCCAGCATTTTTTTGGCATAAACTTACTATATTTGATGTATAGAGTACGTACCCTTCGTTAATGGTGGCGTATAGTTTCCATCGCAATTGCAGTACTGTCCCCTAACTCCTAACCATTAAGGAGTTCTGTATTGACCATCAGCACAGCACCATCAGATGTTGATTCAAGTATACCTCACAAGCAACAAGTAAGCCCTACATACCACTATATAGTTTCCATCGACCAATAGTACTGTCTCCCACTCCTAACCGTTAAGGAGTTCTGTAGCTTCATCATCAGCATCAGATATTCAAGTAAATCGTTAGCCCTGCATACTACTAAATAGTTTCCATCGCATTGCAGTACTGATCCTAACCGTTAAGGAGTTCTGTAGCTTCATCATCAGTCAGATGTTGATTCAAGTAACACGTTAGCCCTGCATATTAATTTCCATCGACCAATTGCAGTACTGTCTCCCAACTCCTAACCGTTAAGGAGTTCTGTAGCTTCATCATCAATACAGCAGCAAACAAGTAACACGTCAGCCCTACACACTACTAAATAGTTTTCATCGACCAATTGCTGTACTGTCTCCCAACTCCTAACCGTTAAAAGCTTCATCATCAGCACAGAAGCATTGTTGATTCAAGTAACACGTTAGCCCTACATACTACTAAATAGTTTCGATTTACCAATTGCAGTACTGTATCCCAACTCCAAACCGCTAAGGAGTTCTGTAGCTTGACCATCATCACAGCAGCATCAGATGTTGATTCAAGTATACCTCACAAGCAACAAGTTAGCCCTACATACCACTATATAGTTTCCATCGACCAATTGCAGTACTGTCTCCCAACTCCTAACCGTTAAGGAGTTCTGTAGCTTCATCATCAGCACAGCAGCATCAGATGTTGATTCAAGTAACACGTTAGCCCTGCATACTACTAAATAGTTTCCATCGACCAATTGCAGTACTGTCTCCCAACTCCTAACCGTTAAGGAGTTCTGTAGCTTCATCATCAGACAAGCATCAGATGTTGATTCAAGTAACACGTCAGCCCTACACACTACTAAATAGTTTTCATCGACCAATTGCTGTACTGTCTCCCAACTCCTAACCGTTAAGGAGTTCTGTAGCTTCATCATCAGCACAGAAGCATCAGATGTTGATTCAAGTAACACGTTAGCCCTACATACTACTAAATAGTTTCCATTGACCAATTGCAGTACTGTATCCCAACTCCAAACCGCTAAGGAGTTCTGTAGCTTGACCAGCAGCATCAGATGTTGATTCAAGTATACCTCACAAGCAACAAGTTAGCCCTACATACCACTATATAGTTTCCATCGACCAATTGCAGTACTGTCTCCCAACTCCTAACCGTTAAGGAGTTCTGTAGCTTCATCATCAGCACAGCAGCATCAGATGTTGATTCAAGTAACACGTCAGCCCTACACACTACTAAATAGTTTTCATCGACCAATTGCTGTACTGTCTCCCAACTCCTAACCGTTAAGGAGTTCTATAGCTTCATCATCAGAAGAAGCATCAGATGTTGATTCAAGTAACACGTTAGCAGTTTCCATTGACCAATTGCAGTACTGTATCCCAACTCCTAACCGTTAAGGAGTTCTGTAGCTTCGTCATCAGCACAGCAGCATTAGATGTTGACACCCTGAAGCATATACCTGAGTAGGACATGATTACGTAACACAAGCATCATACGAGCATATAATTTTCGGTGGTTGCCCTAGATTTCTCCTGGATCCCATCATCAGATCCTGACCTGGTGAAAATGGGACCACCTCAGAAGTGAACTCTATCCAACCAAAAAAAAATTTTTGAAATCCGTTTATAACTGACGGAAATATCGGTGAACATACATAAAAAAATATTATACATACAGGAATTTCCGAAGTAAAAATGACAACTCTGGTACATAGTTCAATTTACTTATGTAGGTAGGTGGATTGTAGAAGTACCTATCTACACCTGTTGCTTTGTGTTGGAGTTTTTGTAGCTGTGTCTCGTTGCGCCCGCGCTGTTTTTTGTGACGCTTGAGTTGATTTAACCTAATATATAGGTATATAATATTAGTCAAGTTGAGCTTTTAGGTACGGTGCAAAAAAGTTTATGATTGCTCAAAACAAAGCAAGAAATAAGCACTATAATTCAAACAATAAAGGTTAGATACCACTTGCATCGGATCATAGAATCATCGTTTTCTGTAGCAATTCTAAAAAAATCCGACAAATCTCCGAAACCTGGCGAAAAGTCCAAAAAAAGCCGGTTCTTTGAATTATGATAACTTGTATCGATAAAATCTGACATGAGCCACGAAGGAGATACACAGTCACGATCAGCATAGCAAGGCCAGAAGTAGGTTGGTGAAAGACGAGTGACAAGTTGTTAGCTTATCGCCTGCGTGTAAACAGATGCAGCTGACTATATTCTAGTGAAGCCTCGTATCAGCACAGCTCCTACATTATCTAAATAAAAAACACTAGTTAAGTTATTAAATTCCACAAGTCATACAACATTAATTGAATTAAACAGATACTCATTTTAATGTTTCAGGTACAACAAGACAAATTATGTGGTTAAGAACAATTAGAGGAATCACAATAGAACGCAGCGTCACTGCCGTTGGTTTCCGGTAGTTCACCGACTGCTTCCGCATAAGAGAAATGGCTGAAAACAGGTACACGATTTTTCACAGCTATCAAGGAGACCCGCTCCGAGTATACCTGCCGTGGGCTACTGATGCGGGTGCACATATAATTGAAGAGTTTGTTTGTTTGGTTCATAACGATAATTCCCAGTTTTGCACGGGTATAATGCCCTTTCACGCGGATTAAGTCGTGGGTATCCGCTAGCAACATGATATTTGTGGCGCTAGATCGTCGTTTCACAGCCACCCGGAGCGGTACCCGTAGGTACGCGTCGCATGAAACGATATTCTAGCGCTACACTGCTGGATCCAGTAAGCCAAAACATGTGCTGGATTTAGCTAGATTGCTAGATCAAGCATTGCTGGAAGTACTAGACTCCCTGACCACATGAAGCTAGGGTAAAATAACCATAAGCTCTGGTTTTATGCCACCGTGGTAGTCCAGCGGAAAGCAAACATAATCAAATGCATTTCCTGTAAGTAAAAACACTGTGGTATAACCCGTATAACTCAACATAATGGTATTTGTTCAGCATTTCAGTATTTGCTGTACCTAGGTATAAGAAAGTATCAGAAGTTTAATGTCAGCATTTTATTGGAACCACAGATAGATAGATAGATAGATAGATAGATTTTATTGTCATAACTGTTTACATGTTACAGGTTGATACATATTATTAAATTTTTGATCCAACAGTTTGTTCATTTCGGACGTACAATAGTCATATACATTATATAATATTAAATAAGTTATTCCTAAGTTATTCATTATTAGAATTCATGTTTACAATACATACATACATAATTAATATACAGGGTGTTTTTTCGTTGCCACCCTTAACGAAGGGTACGTACTCTATACATCAAATGAAGTAAGTTTATGCCAAAAAAAAAATGCTGCGAATCGATGTAAATTTTTTGTTTTTTCTTTTATATAGTGTCCAGTGTTTATGCTAGTTTTTTCATAGATAGATATTAATTATTTCTCGTGAAAAAATCCTGCTACGCGCGTCTATGTTCATTTATGCAGAAAAACGCAGTCTATTTACTCAACTTTGGACCCTAATATTTTGGAAACCAGACACTTCCCAGGTATGCTTCCATGGAGAAAAATGATCGTGATGATGAGGAGATTCCGTAGTTTTCGGGAACGTTGACGACCAAAAATCATCCTGTATATGCTCTAAGTAAACTTGCAGGGGACCACATACTCGTACATCAGACAGATGGTTTATTCTCATAGATACAGGAAAAACGTTAATTCCAAGCCAAATAAACTTTGTTCTATTCTATTATATTCCAAAGTTTACATGGACGAAGTCGTTTGCGTCAGCTTAGTAACACCAAAAAATCGATTAAATACTTCACGGACAATGTGAAAGTTATAACAAACCACTCTTTATAAACAGGTTCTCCGTCCGTTCAGTCTCCCCGGAGAAGAAGAATGGCATCCACATGGGGGCGAGCATTATATCGCGGCCGCTGCGGCCGTCAGCCGACACGGCCGAGAGAGGGGTGGCCGTTGTGGCTCCCACGGGCAACTCTGAGACCTGGCTCCATGACGCCGGCTGGAGACGGAAGCGCTCCTTGGCCCAGCTTACAAGAGAAGCCTTACCGAGGATGGAGAATTATAGGAACTCAAAACGAGCATTGAAAAGGCCGAGTCTTGGCGAGCTACATGGAGATCATCTCATTTCTGAAGAGGTAAGATTTATAGGTCCTTTTATATTTGGTTAAACTACGAGTACGTACTGAATGAAAACCTGTTTTTAAATACTGACCTTATTTGAATAAGCAATTTAATAAGTTATAATTTTCTTAGTAATTTGTAGTAATGAAAACTAGGTACCTACAACCAATTTACTTGTATTTTTGGTAAGTCAGAATACAGAACAGTTAGGATTTTAATTTATTTGTAGTACTAGGCATATGTATAAACCTACCAATAGTTTATTTATAAGAAAGAAAGAAACCTTCTATGCTGCTCTGGGAGTGAAAAAAAAAGTATAATACGACATCTGCTTCTCTTCCCGGGCATATTGTACAAGTCAGTAGAGGGATAAGAGGGTCTTGGTGTTTTGTAGGCGATGGGCTGACCGCCTGTCACTACTAACCGAACTTGTACATCTCAACTATACCCTCAAAATTGGTCAGAAGTGGCACCATGTGGTTCTATCGGCCCTTGGTGCTCTGCCTACCCCGTAAAGGATAAAGGCGTGATTATATGTATGTATGTAAGAAAGAAAATATACATATGCCAATATTTCGTGGACTGTGAAGTGGTAGAGACCCGAGGTCGCAGGATTAATCTTATGACTCTATGAATATGAAATCATAGAAAATAGTACCTATCTACGAAGTTCTGCCCTGAATAAAATGGTGGGAGAATCTTTGAGGTCTATGATTAACAAAACCCTGATGTATGCAAAACATATGTTTAGCTATATTTGGGTTTTTCAGTTTCCTCTTATTAAAGTGTCATTAAGCGATGAATCTAATGGTGTAATGGTCATATCACCGAAAAGGTCGCGGCATTCAGCCTTGTCTCATTGGTCATGCTTTTGTTCAAATGTTCCGTATTTGCAAATATTTTTCCCGCGATTTGTAAATGGATAAATAAAATGCTATAATTTGTGAGGCTCTGAAGGTGATCGATCACCAAGAACCACGGGTAGGCGAGGACTTGGGACACCTATATAAATTAAAATTTTTGTATTGTAAGGGAATCCAACCTAGATTTTACGGAACTTAAACCATCCTCTTCTGCCCAAGTTCTGTCAAACAGTAAACGAGCAACGAGTGGCTGGTCATGGTCTATCTAACCACCACTTTTGGGGAGACCTTATACAGGGTTTTTCTTCAAACAAACATTTTTCCAGAAAAAAAATTCCTCACGAAAAACCAACGCAGAGACTAGAAACCAATGATTATGCGTCGAATCAAAAAATAAAGTTAATGAAAAATATGACCGTCTCCCAACATTTTTTTAATTAAATACTTTATTTATATCTCACTCGGCTGATTTTTTAAAAAAATTTCTTTATAATATTTATACTTTATTTGTAAACGGTGGCAGCCTAAAAACATCCTGTATGTTCAGCAGTGGACTAAAATAAAATAATAACAATAAAATAATGACAATGTGACCCACTTTATATATTTTAGCTTGTAATTCTTTATGTGTGTGTGTGGCGAAAAATAAACGTTTTCTTTCTTTCGTTCTTTCTTTCTTTCTAAAGTAATATAAAGTACATTGTCTACTCAAACATTCCTCCAGAAAATCACCAACTGGGCTAAAAATACAAAAAGAATTTAGTGCCTGATAATATATTTACTCGCGGTATCCTAACGAAAGATTTAGAAGTAATTATAGGTAGGTTTTTGGATGGCTAAATACTTAAAAATACAAATGCAAAAAAGGGTAATTAGAATGTAATTCGATATCATCAAAATAATTCTGATGACATATTATTTTATATTACACTCAGGGTGTGACTGCTCCGGACCCGTCACTCCGTCCGCCCTCATGTCCGTAAGTGAGACTGCTACTTAGAAGATGAAATTATTTAAAAGCTAGGTTCATACTATGATGCTATATGAGTGATAAATCTAACGTAGCACGTATAATGTTATCGTACGGTTGTCGTAATAAAGATTAATTCGACGGGTTAGTGTCCCTCCCTTCTCTCGCTGGGAATATTCGGGAAACTCCGTTCTCACATGATGCTTCACTCGTGGGTTCCCCAAAATCTAAAACAAAATATAGTGCTCCAAACATATCAATATTACACATGTTTAACCGTTTTCCTGACGATAAGCCAAATATAAACGTCCGAAATATCCCGTATGGTCTTTATCCCTTCTTCCGATGGGAATTTCGGGAAGAGTCCAGTTCTAGTGTTTCCTAACGGATCATCGTTGTCCCTGAAGTAAATGTATTTTACGCCGGTCATATATGCCGGAGCCAGGGGTGCTATTTCCAGTACTAATGCTACGAAAATGGACCATAGGCGTGGGTTATAGCTGGTGACATACAATTCGCGCACGCTGAAGGAGGACACAAAGCTCGATGAGCTGGAAGAGGAAATGAGTAAGTTGCGGTGGGATATTGTAGGGTTATCTGAGGTCCCCGATTCCCGAAATCTGGGAACTTACTCTACCACCGGGAAGGTGATCATAAGTCCCAGGGTTTTTAGTCCTCCCTCGCTGAATCCCACGAATAGCATACATGATACTCAGCCTCGATTTCAGCTTCATGATGTTATATGAGGGTTTTCGTAAAAACTCATGAATTCCCGTGTTGTCCCCTTCCCTGTGAGGAAAAGTTTCCGGCGACAATCCGATTTTCTAGAGATCTCTCTCCTTCGAAGCTGTCCCTCCATGAACATATATGCCCGATTTCAGCTTCATATGTCTCATAGCGGTTTTCGTAAAAAATATAGAAGTCTACCCGTTGGTCGCCTTCAAACCGTGGGAATTGCATCGGGAAATAAATCTGGTATAGCCTATGTTCATCCAGGTCCAATAAGGATTCTAACGGTGAAAGAATTTTTGATGAATCGGTCCAGTAGTTTTTGAGCATCTATTCATTACAACCAAACAAAGGCAAAGTTTTCCTCTTTATAATATTAGTGTAGATAAGTAGGTATGTAGGTATATCTTAATAGAAGGAAAAGGTATATGGCATGCAACTTTTTTTTAATGAAAGAGCGGGTTTACTTCCTCCATGTAAGGCTTGATTGGTGGTAAATTGTAAAACTTAGACCCATAGCCATACTACAAGTTAAAATGTAGCTCTCACATGATTCAAGATCGCTACGGCAATATACAGGAAGAGTATAATCCCCCAGACTATGAGAAGGCATTCGATCGAGACATGGTGTGGGTGTCTCCACGGTGCCATTTGACCATCGATATATCGAAGTGCTGAGTGTCATTCATTCGGTACGAGTCCCACTGTCGTTCTTTGCAGGGGGAGTGAAACAAATTGCAAGTTTAAGCTCAATGGAAAGGACATCAAATAAGGCGATCGTCCTCGTGGTAGTCGCTTCATGCTCCCTCAATCGAGTCATAAGATAACATGGATCATTCGACTGTGCTAAGCTCGATGCTTGACACATTAGGTAAGTCTTTGAGAGTTTAACAAGGGCTTTTCCTGACGATAAGCCAAATAAACTTAACGTCCGAAGGTATTCATGAATGACCTACGGTGCCGTATAATCATAATCAGGATCGACAGCAGCGATTTATCTTTGCGTGATCCTAGGAAAGACGTAAACTAGCTGAACGGTCCTGAAGTGGTATCGCTCGTGTGGCCGATGGATCGGAAAGTTCTTAAATTTAAAGCGTGGGAATGGACGGAGACCTGGTTATGATGAAGAGTAAATAGCTAGGCAGAGGCTTAAGTAGAAGTATATTTAAGCATAGTAAATACGTCCAGTATACAGTTAGTTATCCCCAAGTCGGTGAGAAGAAGTGTGCAAATTCTGGGTATTGGGGCGTTTCGGTCCGTGGTGACTATTGGCAAAAACCCCCTGTGGCAGTAGCCTTGTGGCGTGCCGTGGGGGAGGCATACGTCCAGCAGTGGAATAGGCTGAGGAAGAAGACAGTTTCTAATAGGAAGGTTTCATTTTTGCGCGTTAGTCAAATCACGTGATTAAGTCTAATCGCTATTGGTGGGAGTGTGACGACAATTAACATAAATGCGAAATGGTGTTACATTGCCCAAGCACTTTGTTCACGGGAAAAACAGGATAGTCCCATAATTCGACACACCGATTACAAGAAACCGATATACGGTCGCCTATCGACTCAGCTGCACCAGATCACACCGGTACAAGCTGGCTAACTCCGCGTGGGTCTGAAGACGCCCAACCACTGAGGCACATAGTACGTCGTCTGTCTCGGAACTGTCGTCTGTCAATATTCTTAAATAATGCTAGATGAAATAACAAGAGCCGGACGAGAGTAAATTACTGAAATCACATAAAGGCGACTAAAATAGGACTTACCCTTGCTAGCTCTCTGCGAATAGCATCACTCTTGTACACCCCATGGGCCATTTTACGAAAAAAAACTGGAATAACTATCAAATAAATAAGAGTTGGGTAATCCACGTTTAGCGGCACGCACCATGTTTCTCCGAAAGTCAAAGTAGATTATATACGTGTGTCCTGTACATACACACCTGCACTAGTATGATGAATTTGGTGAGAGCGAGATGTCTCACTTTTAAACGTCAAATCCACAGAGCTAAGTAATAAATAGACAAGGCAAGTGTTTCTACTTGGTGTGTAAAAAGGGACTGCAAACCACTTCTATCAGCCCTAATTCATTCAGTCCTGGCTCAAGAACGAGTGTCCATTCTAATTCTTAAGTCTATTTTTTACATGCAAAGTATATACACTTAGTTTATCTAATTATTTACATAGGTCTGTGATTTGACGTTTAAAAGTGAGACATCTCGCTCTCACCAAATTCATCATACGGGTGCTGCACTGCATCTTCTTCCGTGCATGTCGTAAGAGTTGACTTCGGGCATTCTCTCAGGCGATAAGCTAGCAACCTGTCACTGAAAATTTACAACTACCCCTGCTATGCGTAGAGTGGCTGTGGGATCTCTTTTGTGATTTTATAGTTCTGGCTACACACACAGCCATGTGTACTGTATGGAAACGTGGATTACTCACATTGACAATTCCGTTATTCATTAAACTTTGTTAAAATCTTGTATTTGTGTCGGCACGTACGTACGAGTATCTAAACAAGTTATTACTGAGTCATATAGGTACATAGTATAAACAAGTAGGTAGTTTTTTGTTAACCTATTAGGGCTTGGGAAAAATCTACGAAAATCTTTTATTATTTATACAAGTTAGAAGTAGATAGGGCGTGGGGAATACCGGTATTTAAATTTATTCATTCCTAGTAATTTAATGGAGAATTTGATGTATCATTTAATTATGTTGAAAATAATAGAGCGTAAAATGAATCACGCTCAGAAGGTAACGCTACAATTATTAGGACTCGTATTATTATGTATTGCAAACATTCCAAACGTTATTAATTAAGTGATTGTTATTCAAATAAACACTTTACAAGAAAACCATCAATTATTACCCATAGTATCCACTTGATCACACATATTAATTAAATAACTATGGTAAATTTTCTACTTGCACACACTAGATAATATAAAACATTGAAATTGTAAGCAGCTAATATGTACGTTAATAAAAGTTTCCTCCATTATTTTCTGATCTGACCATCTCGTCTATTCAATTCACCTGTACACTAAACAAACAAACAAACGGACACGCTGCGTCCATCACCTATCATATTATGAGATGACCGCAAACAGATGTCACTCATATCCTTTTGTCATCATTTCGCTATTTTACGACTTACGACGTTCTTGTATAATGATGGTGATAAAGTTTATAACGCTGCTTGCTGCTGAGATTACATTCAGTTAATACAAATTTGTAGTTTCTATATAGATTTGTTAATACAAACCTATTAGCAAACTAGCGGGCACCCAAAACGTTTAAACACAATTTCCATTCCCTTGGGACTTTTGGAAATTTCTTTCTTTGGTACCGTACAAAATAATAACATTATTTTTTTACAAAGCAGTTATTTACATATTTTATCTAAAAACCTCAACAAGGTTCTGAAAGAATCTTTCCAATTAGTACCTAGGCTCTTTAGATTACCTATTGTTCAGAAAACAGTCAAACAGTTAAAGGTAAAAACTATTTATTCTTAGTTAAGATAATCTGTTTCTGTTATCTAATAAATAACACAGATCAAATAAAAACAATTAGCGACGAATAAATATTTACGTAAGGAATGGTGTTCTTGAGATTATTTTTACTAGCGTGATGAAACTAGTTTTACTGTAAGTAATACAATTTCCTCAGTGTTTATATTTTTGTGTTATTCTAGTAAATAGGTACAACTTCATGAATATTGACTTCCCTGGCAACAACATCTACCTTCCTTTATAATATAACTTTTCAACTTCCTATTTCTAGGTGCCCGAACTCCTAATATTATAATAGTGACAATGGAAATTCGGGTTGCGCAATTATTTAGATAGGTAAACGTATGGACTTATGGAGTAGTACTTCTACTACGCGGAGCCCCATTACCCTCTGCTACGATTTACTACGAAAGGACGTTTTGGACCCAATGTTTTGTTTGCCACTTCAAACCTGAAAGAAATCGTTTGTTATGTCTGTCTTAATAGACAGCGGCGGTCAGAATCGACCCCATGGAAATTCGTATTACCCTATATGTAGTTTAAAAAATGTGTACCCGAAATACCTACTTAGATTACAAAAACCCATCCAAATACGGAATCTTTGTTTTGGCTGCAACCAGTCGCGAGTAACATAACAAGTTACACAGCTGAATTTTTTTGTTTCAGGAAGAAAAAGAACACACACAAAGAGACACAAAATCACCGACACCTGCAGTAGGAATCAAATTAGGATGGATTCAGGTAACTTTTTTTATTAAAAAAATATGTGAATCAATTTGGAAAGCTTTCTCAGCTATAATTTTAATCGTTTTGATTCTAAATTGAACGTAGTGTAGGCGCAACAGCTGCGCTCAGACAGTAGTTCTTTTTTGGATATTGAGAGTAAATCTGCTGTACCTTGATATAACTATGTACTTAGCAGATTGTTATGTATTTTATTCATTTTTCTTCAGGTATTACTAAAGCCTTAGATTACTTCTATTCAATTTATACACACGATTGACCTTGAGTCATAGAACTGAATGTTGAGAGCTATAGATAAAGATGCCCTTGCTAGCTAGCAAAATATTTCTTTAAAGCTGCATCCACACTATACTCTAACAGTCTCTATAGAATCAAATAGGATCCATCATCCTTCAGCCTGGAGTATTTGCCTCGTTTGGGTTGCCTTATAAATATAAAACGAATGTTGTCTTATTCTCATATGCCGATTTTCTAACTTGAAGCAATTTCCAGGGTGTTCTAATACCATGCTTGCTGAACATATGGGGGGTGATGCTGTTCCTCCGGATCTCCTGGGTGGTCTCGCAGGCCGGCATCGGTCTCTCGCTGATCATCATCCTGATCTCCGCTGTCGTCTGCGTCATCACCACATTGTCTATGAGCGCCATTTGTACCAATGGAGAAGTTAAAGGAGGTGAGAATTGGAGTTCACTTGCAGGATCTTGTAGGACAACCTAAATCAGAATATTTTTTTAAATCCCATTGCCTTACTCTAGAATCTAGGGCCTAGATTCATAAGACTTGGTAGCTGGTGTAAGAATGTGACTAAAACAAACATGTGTATTTTAAGAACGATCCTAATTACCTACCTATGTTATCTACAATCGAGATTATCTCACTTTTATAGTATCTCCCGAATGGCACTTAGAAGTCTAATCCAGTTTAATTTCACTCGTAAACATTTTATTGTTCAAGGTGGCATTTACTACATAATATCAAGATCGCTCGGTCCCGAATTCGGCGCGTCTGTCGGCATCATTTTCGCGTTCGCGAACGCGGTCGCAGCGAGCATGAACACTATAGGCTTCTGCGATTCCCTCAACGATCTGCTCAAACTAAGTGACCTGAAGATTATAGATGGTGGAGTCAATGACGTCAGGATAGTCGGTACGATCGCCTTGATCGTTATGTGTATTATATGCGCGGTTGGAATGGATTGGGAAAGCAAAGCTCAGGTTTGTACTAACCGTTTATTTATAATAATAATCTAGGTTAAATGCTTCTATCCATATTTAAGCATGACTTCTGAAGAAAACATTTACAGGTTGTTTATTGTAAAGTAAACACACAAACAAGTAGCTAGCTAGATGGCTAGATATAATATGTAAGGTCGTTACATGTGTCCCTAGTTATGTACGAGTATGAGCAAAATTTCATTAAAATTACATTCTGTTTAGGCTTTCATTTATTTAGTATTACGAAACCAATACTAGGAAAGCAACGATATCTTATAAACTAGATAGATACTTTACTTCATCGGCCGGCCCGTATAGGTTTAAAAGTTGTTATTCCGACGATGATGATAATTTACTCAAAATACAGGTAGTTTTATGGCTATAAAATCATACAATATAATATTGTTTTAATATCGTATTTTTATGGTAGGCGAAGGTCGCTGAAATAACATGTCTGTGAGGTACCTACCTTGAAATTAAATGTTCTCATGTGACCGGTGCATCAGGCATTATCAAGTATCATCTTAACTACATTTTAACAGCACATAGAGAGGTACCTAGTACCTACCTACATGAACGAACATTGTATTATTATAGTATTTAATATTACTGCCTAAACTATCTAATCATTATAAAACTATCACCGCCAACCCGCCTGCCCAGCTTGGTGACTATGGGCAAAAAACTCCCTATCACCCCCTGTGACGTGCCCTAAGGGAAGCCTACGTCCAGTAGTAGACGCTGGTGTGTATAGAAAACTAAAGATAATTTCTGTCTACCAGAAGGTGCATCCCATTATAAATGTCATTATAATGGCAGTTATATGGTTTCTTTCATAACTTATATTGCCAAAGATTGGGCGTTTGTTTTACGGTCGTTTTATAATGCCATCTCTAATAACAAAAAAATTATGAGATTCCCGCAATCGGCTCATAATTTTTCATAGATTATAGGCTAAGCTGGTCTAAGAGCTATGTGAGAGTCTCTACTGGCGCTAGAACATCGTTTCCCGTTGTTTTTCCAGGTGGATGTGAAACAAAGTCAGCACCCGTATGATGAATTTGGTGAGAGCGAGATGTCTCACTTTTAAACGTCAAATTCACAGAGCTATTAATAACTAGATAAACTAAGTGTATGTACTTTTCATGTAAAAAATAGACTTAAGAATTAGAATAGACACTCGTTCTCGGGCCAGGACTGAATGAATTAGGGCTGATAGAAGTGGTTTGCAATCCCTTTTTACACACCAAGAAGAAACACTTGCCTTGTCTAGTTATTACTTAGCTTAGTGGATTTGACGTTTAAAAGTGAGACATCTCGCTCTCACCAAATTCATCATACGGGTGCTGGTATGCCTAGCTCTGAAATCAGCCTAAAATATGGACGAGAAGTTTCCAAAAAAATCCAACAATACCTATCTCACAGAAATTTCATAACTAATATCCAGTTATTATTAAGCTAGTTTTGGATTAATCATTCAGTATTTCCCTGAATGATATTGTAAACAGCATATAAACAAAGAGCACGGTCTGCGGCCTGCGGTACGGTCCACCTACTAGGGTACGGTATAACTACTATGTTATAGTAACTCGATACGTATACGGAGTAAACGAGCTCCAAATGACAGGGCTGGGTTGCCCAATTGACCTCACATAGCGTAAACAACGCTACACACCCACCCTGTATATATACCCAGCCTGTACGTATAGGTTAGTAAGTAGAGCAATAAGTGTCTGAAAGAAATTATTGATAGTGGTACATGAGTTTAGTTTTATATTACTTTAGGAAATTTATATGAAACGTTCTTTGAATACTGCGACTCTACATTTTGATACTCGTACTGAGTTTATTTATAGTTTGATATAATCTAGAAATCTAGAAGTTTGCTCAAACAGCACCTATTTAAACCTATGGAATTTTTGAGATACACTACCTTTTGAGATACTACTACACTATCTTACTAATATCGTTACCGTATGACGTAGAGTAAGACAATTCCATACAATATATTTCCTTTAACAAATGTAATAGCTAATGAACATGTGACACGCGATGTTATCTCCAATTTAAAGATTTCAAAGCTTCGCGTTCTTATTTGACGATTTTCATTTCGGTCCTGGGTTTGAATCCCGGTAGGTGCAAATGGGAATGTATATTGCATTCAACACTAGTCAATGCATTCCTTGAACTTCCCGAGTTATATTTAGCTTTCCACTTATTTCTATTGGCGAGTAGGTTGCGCTAGTACTAGACATTAGTACTTGCTAGTGCAATTGTCAGATCACGCCGATAATGTTAGGTATCTTTGTTCGTGTGATAGAAAAGCAATTTTCTTTATTATAAGTGTCCACATTCCATATGCAATAAGCAAATAACTATGCAAACGTGCCATAAGAAGAACATATAAGAGTTAGAGTAGTAATATCTACAAGTTTTAATGTTTCTGTTTTTTTCATTTCATTCTTTGAGAGACTATTTCGTAGCTTACATTAGTACGAAATTAGCTAGTAAGTGTCAAATTGATTTGACCAGTATACATGTGATTTTTGGTCGTCAACGTTCCCGAAAACTACGGAATCTCCTCATCATCACGATCATTTTTCGCCATGGAAGCATACCTGGGAAGTGTGTGGTTTCCAAAATATTAGGGTCCAAAGTTGAGTAAATAGGCGCTGCGTCGTCCGTTTCTGCATAAATGCACATAGACGCACGTAGCAAGATTTTTAGTCACGAGAAATAATTAATATCTGTCTATAAATAAACAGCATAAACACTGCAGGGACATGCTCGCTATAAATTTCGCCACTCGATCAAGTAATCTAAAAACCTAACCTAATTAATTAAGCAACCAAAAAGCCAAATTGTCCCTCCAAAACCATACTTTTTTTGGCATAAATGCTTACTTTATCGTTTATGTATAGAGTACGCACCCTTCGTTAAAGGTGGCCACAAAAAAACATCCTGTATATAAAAAAAGTGTATATCAATATATGCATCTCAAGAATTTCGATTATAATGGAAGTTATATGTAGAGAAACATTTAATATTATTGAAGTTAATATCGAGAAGTATTTGAAAATGTTATTTGTGTCGACCTACTACCGAAATACTGAATTCAGGTTCAATATTCAGGTACACAGAGTGGTAAGATGATATAATGAATCTATAGGTACAGACATGATAGCACATCGATATAAACATCGTCATGAAATTGGTACTTTTCCACCACCCTCCGGGTATTGCCCGCCCACCCATGGAAAGTTTATAATTTATTGTCGTTACTATACTGTTGACCTATCATGGTACGTTACTATACTGTTGACCTATCATGGTACACACGACATACAATTAATAAACCGACGATTAGTAATAGTAAGTACCTACTTGTTTACTTTATAGTTGCCTGCCAGAAGATGCATTTTTTTTAAGGACACGTATCGGATATCTATCTTCTATATCTATCTATCTATACATGTAATATAAATGTAACGGATCGCTGTCTGTACATGTACAATATAATTATGAAAAAAATATATTTTAGGAGACCTTTATCAACGCAATAGTACCCAAAAGAATGATTTTTAGATTTTTTGTATGTTTGTCTGTGCGTTTGTGCACGCTAATCTCAGAAATGGCTGAACTGATTTCGGTGCAGTTTTCAGGAATATATAAGATCTATCCAAAATTAGTGATTATCTTTTGACACGAAACTAGGTAGGTAAAAAAAACATCATTTGAAAAATCCAAAAACCCGACTGCGTAAAAAAGTAAAAAAGAACCAAACTATGTAAATAATAAAAAACTGAAAAGAAAAAAACGAGCACTTAGATGTCCGGTGGTCTAGAATTCTATAATATTATTATGGAATGAATACTATTGTTATCTATCAGTTGTTATGTTACATCATTAGAAAATATTTTATTTTCTTCAATAGTATTTTTAGTGACACTCCTCGGATTAAGAGGAATCGATTGACGTGTGAAACATAAAAATCGGCCTAGGCGTTTGGTCTGTATAGTGCTTCAAAGGGACATACAAACATACATACAACAAATACATACAACTCCTAAATATTGAAAAAAAAATCAGCTGTTCCATACAATCTCGAATAATTACTATAAGCACTAAAATGTATTGGAACAGCAGATTTATTTTTTCAATATTTCGGAGTTGGTCCCATATTGATAGTTGTTTCTTTTTACCTACCTAGTTTCGTGTCAAAAGATAATCACTAATTTCGGATAGACCTTATATTGTGATAGGTCACACTTAACATATAGGCTACTTTTTATCCCGGGAAGATGTTTTTATCCCGGATAATTTCGACATTTTGTTTTTTCTGTAGTCCACGCGGACGGAGTCGCGGGTGTCCACTAGTTATAAATAAATTTTTATTTTCACAGAATTTCCTGATCGCCATTATCGTGGGTGCAATGGTAGACTTTGTGGTGGGCACGATTATGGGTCCCTCGAATGTCGACCAAATAGCCCATGGATTTAGTGGTCTGAACAGTAAGTATCTATCACTGAACTAAGTACTTAGTGTTAACAGAAATTACTT
The DNA here is from genome assembly GCA_014607495.2 of Carposina sasakii. NCBI lineage: Eukaryota > Metazoa > Arthropoda > Insecta > Lepidoptera > Carposinidae > Carposina > Carposina sasakii. The sequence continues at coordinate 5,543,041 of CP053163.1, read as the reverse complement.
TATGGTTTGTAACTTCGTAAAACTATGCTGTAAGTAGGGTTTACCGAAAAGTATAATCAACGAATTTATTACTTTCAGCAACAACCTTCATGGACAACTTCTACCCTGACTTCCGATACAGCGAGGGCATGAACCAGGATTTCTTCAGCGTATTCGCCATCTTCTTTCCCTCTGTCACCGGTATCCAGGCCGGGGCTAATATTTCCGGAGATCTGAAGGTAAGATATACGCATGACTTGTGGTTTGACCAGAAGAAGGGTCGTTTATAGTTTTTTATTTGTATTTATATCGGAATAAAATAAAAGAAACATTTGCGAAAGAAAAATTCGCTTGCGTGAAAACTTTCCGGGATATAACGATTTCAAAAGGTAGACATGTGTTGTTGTAATTTTCAATTAATTTCACGTTTATAAAATGGACTTTCGGATATTTGGACACATAATCAAATTGTAAAATTACAGAAAGGTATGATTTTGACTATTTATTCTGATAAGAATAGGATGTTATTAAGATTCAACCATAGGAAACTACCCTACCGCATTGCAAAGGTTCTAAGTAGTCTATATGACCGCAACGGTACGGCTCCAACTCAATTAACTTGTCATTCAATTAAAAGCATATTATGTAAGGTACATGAAGGTATGGTACGATGTACTTATTATTTTATTTTCATAATGTCATCTATTTGGAGTTTGGCATAGTAAATATAAACAGTCTGTGCAGACCCTAATCTTCAATAACCATATTGTCACACAAGATAACGTTATTCTCAATACCAGTAATTATTTGATCAAACAGTGAAGTGTTAACCATAGTCATATAACTTGGAACTGTAGCCCTACTACTCGTACTTAGTCGTTCCCTTGACGTCGATACGGTTTAATTAAGTAGAAGGCGCGGTCCGGCCCTTCAGGGCGATATTTACATCCGTATTCTGCATGTTACTTTATTAAAATGATCTTAACATAGAGTAAATTTGTTTCCATAACCTTAGTACTTATAACATTACATAGGATAGCATCTACATTACGGACTGTATTTACTAAACTGTTCAGTACCTGTTCATTTCTTAAGTTCGAAAGCTTTCGGCTTGTACTCATATGTTCTAATTAAATTTACTTAATAATCGTAATTTTGTTTAAGACTTAAAGTTAAACACCATTCCGAAAGAAATCAAATCGTATACAGAAATATTATGGTCGATTCCGGCGGTCACACTTAAACCTAAACGTAAAATTAGTACTACCTGTCCTTTTCTCTGTCAGCCATTTATGTTAAGGACTGAGAGAGATAGATCTGACTAAGATTAGGTTTAGGTTTAAGTGTGACTGCCGGAATCGACATTAGGTAGGTATATTGACGCTTTTCGAGCAACGAAAATTTCAAACAGATTTCTGTAAAATATGAAAGTTTAAACCATGTTTGAACTTTTCGTTTCAACACATCAATCGAACTTCAATTCCGTCGTTTCCTGTAAATGATTGTTACGTTACCTGGAATCGGGAATGAGTAGGAAGTTCCAACAGTGCCAAGTTAAGTGGCAGTGTTTTCGAAGTGATTTCATAGTATAAGGGAAAATAAAACGTCTTCAAACAGCTTGAATAGTGCGCTGACTTTGAGCACTCGCTCACGCTTTCCTGTAAGCCTACGGGCGACGACGACGAAGCTCGCAGTTACTGCGTAATAGGAAATTCCAACGTGGATGGATCAGACATCTTCACAAACGCACTTAATGATGGTTTCCCATTGGAAGAAATACTTCGCAGTCTCTTGTATAAACATTGTCCCGTACTTTTTCCCTACACGTCTTTACGAAGACGTACCTTTATTATCCTTATAGCATGTTACAGCGGGACACAAGTTGAAATTGTGTGAGCTTTTGTTTGGAAACGTGGGCACGTGGCAGATTGTACTGTGATGAATTTTGACATAGTTAGGTATACTATGTATGTATGTAACTTGCAGGAATAGCTGCATCACAGTAAACAGATCATTCGCAGCACTCCTGGATAACTGTGATCGGATCAATATAGATCTTACAACTTAATTGCAAATTAGTACTAAAGATCGCAAAAAACAAATGCCACGAAACAGTATATTAAGCACTATGATTAAGCACTTAAATTCATAATAAGTAGGACTTGTAGACCCAATACCACAACGAAAAGTGCAAATTGTAGAAAACTTTAATAGTTGCCTGCCAGGCACTGGATAGAACTAATAATATCGTATCATATTCTTTGTTAGCTCTCATTTGCACGTAAAAGCCCTTAATTAGTTCTTTATTGTTGGCTCCCCTTTGAGATTGGTGTCGATGAACGTTTATTGATTAGTCCTAAGGAATAACCATAAACATGCAAATGAATCGTATGAGTATCACTCATACGAGTAACAAGTCAATTTGTTTGACCCTTGTTTTCGGAATCATATTACTTTACGCCAATGATTTCATCAATTTCAGCCAATTGAAATGCTATTTTGTGAGTCAGAACTATTTTCGTTACTATTTATTATTCGCACTCAATACCTACATACCATAGTGGAAGTTATTTTTGTTCTTTGTTGTAGAATATCGATGAATGAAGCAATGATCTTACATAAATAGTCTAGTTTGCACGCAATTCGTCTTATATTCCGCATGCAACATATTAGATTCAGAAATTTGATAACTGACTCATGACTCCAAAGATCTGGTTTATGAAAGGGTCAAGCATCATTGTACCTCTATGTATATACCACGTGCAGAGTATATAGGTCAAGATGATTATTTATTGACTGCATCAATAGCTATCGTGTCATTCTGATGACGAATAAGAAAATATACGTAAACTATAGATCGTTCTCTAGGATGCAGCTTTGTGCGATCTCTAAACGAACTTTACAGCTTATCTATGATACGCAATTTACAAGAAAATTCATAAAAGCACTACACACAACTTTACCTTGGTGATTCATACAGAGTGTAACAACGGAGCAATTTTACTTGAAATGAAATGTTAATTTTTTAACATTATTATGAACATTCTATAATTGGTTAGGAATTGTCTGTACCTACTCGTATGTTTAAGAATATGTTGACATTTAGATTCTCTTTCCTATCTCCAGGACCCAGCCTCAGCTATCCCTAAGGGAACCTTACTGGCCTTGCTGATCTCGATGGTGAGCTACGCGCTGATGGTGCTGCTCTCTGGTGGCGGTGCTATCCGCGACGCCAGCGGGAACCTGACCGACCTCATCCTCTCGCACAATCAGACCTTTATCGATTACGGGGATATAGCCAGCTGTGTCAATACCACTGCGGGGTGTCGTTTCGGTCTACATAATAGTTATTCGGTAAGTATAGTTCTTTCATTTCGGTATTAGGTTGAATAACCACGACTAGGTACCCTCATTAATTAAGGACGTTTTGTCTTTGCAGTTAGCTCACGGAAAATTACATACATGTATACATTGCAGTTTGTTCTCAAAATTGATCGAGTAGCCAGAACTTCTTCCAGATCTGTATGGCCGCGTTTAGCATAGCGAGTCAGATGTTATTGATTTGTGACAAGTTGCGAGCTCATCGCCTGAAGGAACACCTCTGAGTCGACTCTTACGACATGCACGGAAAGGGATCCAGTCGATGTATCCTGCAAAGTCCTGCATCAGCACAGACATAAACACTGAAAACCATTGTCAGGTCTTTCCCTGCTAAACATTTAAAAACAAGTTCTGAGTTATACTTAAAGATCGTACAAATCAACCGTAAATAGAATTTCAGCATAGAAAACTTACTGTTTTAATCCTTCAGGTGATGCAGCTAATGTCGGCATGGGACAAGTTTATCTACGGAGGCTGCTGGGCGGCCACCCTGTCTACAGCCCTGACGAACCTGCTGTCAGTCCCCCGGCTGATCCAGGCGCTGGGAGTGGACCGAATCTACCCGGGACTGATCTTCTTTTCCAAGGGTTACGGGAAACACGGCGAGCCTTACAGAGGATATGTGCTCACGTTTCTCGTATCACTCGTGTTTTTGTTGATAGGTTAGTATTTACGTTTAGAGCTTGTAAGAATTTTTTAATTTGTTTGAATTGCAAGTATTACGTTTTAGAAGAACTTTTTAGCAAATAGAAACTTTTGAGTATAGGCTCAAAGATCATGGTTTGACCATAGAGGAATATGGTTTGACGCAACTTATGGATTTCTTATAATGCTCTACCAGGGTTCTGATGATGAAGCCAAAAGGGATAGTGGAACTTTTTAGTTAGAGTCTAGATATCGTACACATGGACAATAGCCAAATAATCTGAATTCCTGTAAGTTTACAACCCGCCGCGCGCCGGGAGGAACCAAAACCCATAAACTTTATTTCATAACGAGGCACTTACTGGTAACGTTGTTCACATGTTCAGGTGTTACACAATTGTTCGGAATGAGTTAATTTCACATAAAGTATTTACAACCTATGTGTATGCAGGGTATCACAGATGGAAGCGAAATGCTTCGAATACAGCTACTGTAAAGACATTTGTCCAGACAATTTGAGACTCAATGATCATGGATTGTAGCTGTTAATTTTTAGACTTTTTGAATATTCCTGAGTATTTTAGGAATCTCACCATACTATGGAAGAATCTGGAAGACTAAACATGTGATGTGATCTAGAGTTAAACATTTTTTGGGCTATTATCATATCATTCTGCTTAACACACCCATTTTGTCACACCTGTATAGGTATAGGCACACAAATAAATATGAGAATAAATTATATACAAAGTAGAAACAGCTTTACCTAGGTAGGTATTCCATATGTTATTATTAGATAGATTATGGCAGGTATACTCGTATTTATGGCATTGCCAAAGGAAAAGAACGATACGAGTATGTGTGACATTTGCAGTAAGTATTTCCGTTCTGAAACCGATTTAGCCATCGCTGTTTTCTCCGCCATATGATTTTATAGACTCAATCTTAAATCAAACTCAACCATTGAAAAATTACTAAAGAGCGGTAATTGACATCTTTGTTAAATGGATTACCATTTAGTGCCGTACTCCGCTGTATAACGGGCGCTATAACGGCATTGCTAACTCTAGGTAGTCAAGGCTTTAGTCTTCGAGAAACGCACTAAGCGTAGGTATGAACCTATAAGTAAAAAATCTTACATACAACGCAAGGTAAAGATGACTTAACTTTTCACAGCGGATCTAAACACCATCGCTCCTTTGATCTCCAATTTCTACCTAGCTTCGTATGCCCTCATCAACTTCTGCACCTTCCACGCAGCGGTCATCAGGCCGCTTGGATGGAGGCCTACTTTCAGGGTAAGTCATGTCATATCGACTAAAGGATGTAGTCATACTTACGCCAACGATAGTCTGACAAAGACACGAGGTTTCCCTGCGGATCTTTTTATTTACTCATATTTTGCAGTTTTTCTTACCTGAATAGGTACTTAAATGATTTTATGTTTCGTGTTTCTGTAAACCAAAAATGTAACTAATAAAATTGTTTGTATATTACACCGCTAATTTAACCTATATTTATGAATCTTTAAGCCGGATTAAAACGATTACTTATACAAATCACCGAAAACAAGATAGATAATGCACATAAACTTTTTTATCTAGGACACAAAAAGCTCGTACGTATACTTAAGTGTAATGTGGCTATTTTCAGGTACAATTTAATTACACTGAAATATTTCTGTTTTCACTTCTGTCCTTATGCTAAACGTGACTGTGGACTCTCTTTCGTGATACTGTAGTCCTAACTCCCTCATTTTGAAAACACATCTGTACCTATATATGTATTTCAAAATTATTCCAACTTTCAGTATTACAACGTGTGGCTATCGCTGGCTGGCTTCATCATGTGCGTGGCTATAATGCTGCTCATCAGTTGGGTCATGTCGCTGATCACGTTCGCCATCTTCTTCACACTCTACCTCATCGTGCACTACAGGCATCCAGGTTAGTTCAAGATCGCACTTGCTGCCACTTTGAAATGTTTTAGAATGGCCTGTTACGAGTATAACTAGAATGAGACAGGAAATAGGCTTAACTTCGTAAAAGTCAAGCGTTAAAAATGTTTGTTAAAACTTTAAAATACACATACCTACATACATACTCGTATTATAGTCACGCCCATTATCTCCCAAAGAGGTTGGGCAGAAATGTGTTAGCCTGTTAAGTCCCATACGGTAAAGGGTAAACCTACCGCCGCCTTTAGGGCACAAATACAACAATCTAGCTACCGCGGTAACGAAACCACTGGGAAATGTTGCAGAGTCATTCTAAATAGGTATTATAACTTATAAAATAGCATGTCTTAAATTTTTCTTTCTATCTATAGTTTCAACATCCTTTTCCCCAAGATTTCGATCGAATCCACATAAACAGTATTGCGGATATATTCGTTTAAGATTGCATCATTTTCTCGGAGTTATTCCGGAAGACGTATGAGTTATTATTATGTTTATGTATATTAGGAATTTTATTATAACTTCGATAATATTCTCTGTATTTACCTATTGGCAAGGGTTAATCTATGATTCATGGTGTTGATGTGGTTTAAAGCTCTTCGCCAAATCTGTTTAAGTTCACCTTGAGCTGTTAAAAAAAGATTGCATTAAGACTACCGGATAAACGTAGTCACTGTGCTACTTACTAGTCAGTTTAATAGAACTGTTTTACGCGGACTTTTGTAAACAATTCTAATATCGTATAGTATAAACAATCTGGGTAAAATCTTCCGCGTCCCTCAGTGCCACTTGTAGGTACTAATGTAAGATAAATATAAGCGTTAGAACACACGTCGGTTTTTTGCGTCGTGGTTAAAAAAAGTTCGTTATTGACGGAACAATAAATTACATTTTTCAAGATGTTAACTGGGGCAGTAGTACGCAAGCACAGATGTACAAGACAGCACTATCTAGCGCGCATAGCTTGGCGAGGACTGGCGAACATGTGAAGAACTATTGGCCCCAACTGTTGGTGCTGGCTGGGCGACCGCAAACCAGGCCTGCGCTGGTGGACCTTGGCCATCTCATCACAAAAGCTGGCTCGCTGATGATTGTTGGTGATATCGCTGAGGTTGGTATTATAAGTTCTTCCATTATTAATTTTATGTTGTAAATACGTATCTGTCTCTAATGACACTGTCGATCTTCTAAAAGATTTTAATTCACTTGCTTGATTAACTTTTGCACCTAGCGTGGAAAATAGCTCTTATTGAAATAAAATTCTCTTTCCAGAAACGTCTAAGCTACAAAGAGCGTTGCGTCCAAAACCGTCAGAACGACGAGTGGCTGCGCGGGCGCAAGATACGCGCATTTTGCTCCAGCGTTGGTGGATTCAGTTTCGAGGCGGGCGCACGTGCCTTGCTGCAGTGCTCCGGGGTTGGCAGACTGGCGCCCAATGTACTGCTTATGGGATACAAGGCGGATTGGCCCACGACACCTGATGCAGACCTAGTGGCGTACTTTAATGTGTTACAGTAAGTAATGTTTTAACATGTAATAAAATAGAAATATGACGTCATTTAAAGACCCCATTGTTCAAGCTAAACATAGTCTAACATTATGGTCGATTCTGACTTGACCGTCACACCGTTCATGTCTATTATGGCGTAAATACTTCAGTGGTTCTTCACGTAAAACCCCTTCCGCAGTGCGGCTTTCGAAAACCGGTTGGCAGTAGCCATCCTCCGCGTGCCGGGCGGGCTGGACTACGGCGCGGCGTGCGAGGAGGCGGCGGCGACCGGCCTCACCGCCACCTCCAGCGGCAGCGGCGACCTGCGCGTGCGTCAGCACATCATGCATGCAGACTCCGACCTGGATATACGCGAGTCGCAGCCGTCCAATCGGAATACCCTGAGCAGTAAGTTCCAACTAGCCTTAGATACGAGTATATTCATGAATATCAGGATGGCGGGTCCTACATCACACACACGGCAGTATTCCCAAAACAGGGTTGACAAAACTTCTGGATCATGAAGGAGATCGAATAACGGGACCAAATGTAATTAATCAGTGACATGTTGCTAGCCTGAAAGAACACCCCTTAGTTTTTTGGTCGACTGTTACGTCATGCACGAAAGCAGATGCAGATGATAGAAAAGCTTAGCGAAACTAGGGGTGCTACTTGTTTGTTCTTCTCATGCTCGTCACAAAGATGTTTCTTTCATGCTTTTCCCAGTTTCTAATATCATGTACTTACTGTTTCAGGTGTATTGACATTAACAACTTCACGATCGTTCACAATATCAGAATCAAAAGACAAAGAGAAGAAGAAAGACATGAAACTGAATCAAATAATCTACGGAACCCCCAACGGCATAGAGCTATCCAAGGATCAGCTGACCCAGATGTCAATATTCCATAGGAAACAGGTTTGTCTAGGCAATTATATTTTAGAATACATAATTATGATTTTAATTTTAAAATTAGAATACTTAAAATTTCTTTTAGTAGTGGGTACCTACCTACTAATACTATCAGAGGATGTCATGAACTTTTAAACAGGATTGTTTCCATTGTGGAAGTAAGACGTCGATATGAGCAGTGTAGAGTAGAGTGACATCTCGCTTCAATGATAGGAACAATCCTGCCTTACGAGTTCATGGTAATTAAATTGATTAATGACAATGATGTTATTCATATTCTGGCTGGATTTTCTTAATTCTGCAGTCGAGGCCACTCGTTTTTGGGTACACAGCCGTGTGTACCTATGTATGTATGGTATGTATGTATCATCTATTCCCAGGAAGCGGGTACCCTAGACGTGTGGTGGCTGTACGACGACGGCGGCCTGACCATCTTGCTGCCCTACATCATCTCACAGCGCTCGGCTTGGGCCAACTGCAAGCTGCGGATCTTCGCACTTGCTAACCGACGGCATGAGATGGAACTGGAGGAGAGGAAGTAAGCGTGATTGGGTTTACTAGCAGAAGAATAGATACTAAAGTTAGACACTTTTAGAAAGTTTTATAACATATAATAATTATGATATCCTCAATGGTATAGGTAAATTAGATACCTACTTAAATAACTTGAATGCGATAAGCCCTTTTATCGATAAGGAGGTTTTATTGATAAATTTGATATTACCAATATTATGGCGGTAGCCTTGCAATAGGTTGAAGTGTCTGATTCTAATTCAATATTTTCTATAAATAAGTGTGAAGGATATTGATAAGCATAAACTGTCTTGAAATCTACATCTTTTCTATAATCTAGGTGCGATGATCTTTAAATTCTTCTTCTTGCTAATGTAACGTTTTCCATCAGCATGGCGAACCTGCTGTCCAAGTTTCGCATCGACTACTCATCGTTGACGATGGTGCAGGAGATCACGGAGCCGCCGCAGCCGGATACCAAGAAACTATTCGAAGAGCTGATCAAGAAGTTCACTGATGACTCCGATGGTGGTGTGTATGACGCTGGCTATCATGGTCGCTATATGACACTAATGCTGCTATGACAATAATAAAAACATAGCTTGGTTGCAGTCTACATACATGTTAGTGCGGTTTTATACCGGTTTTATATGATGATTTTTGGTCGTCAACGTTCCCGAAAACTACGGAATCTCCTCATCATCACATTTTTTCGCGAGAAATAATTAATATCTGTCTATAAGAAAACTAGCATAAACACTGGACACTATAAATTTCGCCCGATCAAGTAAAAAAAATATTTTTTTCAAAAAAATTTACATCATTTCCCAGCATTTTTTTTGGAAAAAACTTACTTTATTTGATGTATAGAGTACGTACCCTTCGTTAAGGGTGGCAACGAAAAAACACCCTGTATGTAGGCTGTAAGCAAACATACCTACAGCAAAGTTTTCGATGCTACGCGTCGGGCAGGAATTATGTATATCGCTACTCGTCCTTCCGAACCAGAATTACGAATAGGTACCAACCCGAATCAAATAGGAAAACATTAAGCTACTTACCTATAATACCTACATAATGTTGTTCGTAGATGGTTTCATACAGCGAAATCCTGAATATCTAATCTCATACCTAAGTCGCGTTCTCGCCAATTTTCTAGGATGAGTGTATGTTTTCATCAGATTACCAGCTTCCCTACTTATGGATCTTGATCTGCCATTATTATCCTAATAACAAACACAATAAAGGCATACAACCAAAATAGAATAGCATCCTAATAACTAGCGCTTTCTTTCAGAGGGTAAGATCAGCGAGACAGAGCTACTAACTCTGTCGGAGAAGACGAACCGTCAGCTGCGGCTCCGCGAGCTATTGCTGGCAAACTCCAGCCAGGCCAACCTGGTCGTCATGTCTCTACCCATGCCTAGGAAGGTTAGTTGATCAATATATGTATACATACGGTTGCTAAAGGTAGCCAGAACTACAAGATCACGAAAGAGATCCTACAGCCACGTTAAGCATAGCCAGCCTAAATGATAAATATAAGTTGCTAGCTGATTGCCTGGGAGAACGCCTCGGAGTTACTAGACAACTTTTACGATATGCCCTACTTAACTGGGGTGGAGAGGAAACCCCACCTTACCGGATATATGAGTAGCTTTGCGTTTACCCTCCTTCTACTTAGGTATTTCACTTCAACAATATCATTTGCTTGCTTTCTTGCTGCGGTGCTAGCCCAATGGTTAAGACGTGCGCCTATAAGTCGGAAGGCAAAGGTTCGATCCCAGTCGCGACTCCACGAGCCTGTACCGCCGAATTTAGGCGTCAGGCAGGTAGCCAGCCGTAAAGCAAACGTCAAATCCTTAGCAATATGGGTTTCGAAAGAAACCATATTGCGCCGGCCAATTAGTACAGCATACTTACAATAAATTATTATTAGGTATGTTATTTAATTATATTTAAATTTGGATTATTATTTACATTTTAATTACATATTTTAATTTCAATTATTAATTTATTAATCTATATATTCTTATTTAATTTAATTGGGCACCCATATTTGGGTAAAGGCCTCCTCCATTCTCTGCCACTCGGTTCTATTTTGGGCTATCCGTGTCCAAGTGTGACCTGCCACCTGCACTATATCGTCGCACCATCGCCGACGCGGTCTGCCCCTCGGTCTTTGCCCATCCCTTGGGTGCCAGTGGAGGACACGTTCGCTCCAGCGTCCGTCTGTCGTTCTGGCTATGTGGCCGGCTCACTTCCATTTGAGTTTGCACGCCATCTGTACAGCATCCATCACCTTTGTTGTTTCTCGTATATCGGAACATCTCACCGTATCTTTTAATTTTATACCCAGCATTGATCTCTCAGTGGAACGTTGAAATACCTGTAAATTCCTTATGACGTCTTTAGTTAGGGGCCAGGTTTGGCAACCGTACAGAAGACCTGGGAGCACTGTGTTTTCCATGATTTTCTTTTTGAGGTGTATTGGAATGTTACTTTTGAAGACGTCTTTACTGGACCAGTATTTTTTCCAGGACAGTGCTATCCTTCTGTCTATTTCCTTACATATTGCATCATCGAAGGATATTAGTTGACCTAGGTATATGTAATCGCTGACGTATTCTATGTTCCCCTTTTCTATTCGAATTTGTCGTTTTTCACCATTTGTCATCGCCTTTGTTTTAGATGGGTTCATGTAGAGTCCAACCTTTCGACTCTCATGGCTTAGTGAGATCAGCATGTTTTGAAGAGCTTCGTGTTTTTCGGTCAGGATTACGATGTCATCTGCGAATCTTAAGTGAGTGAGTTGTTCGCCGTTGATATTGATACCGTATTTCTATGCGCCGGCCATGCAACCCCATTATTATGTGGCCAGGAAGGAAGATTGATGTTTCCCGTATGTTTCCCCAGGGTTCCGTGTCCGCAGCGCTGTACATGTCCTGGCTAGAGATGCTGAGCCGTGACCTCCCGCCCGTCCTCTTCGTCAGAGGGAACCACACCTCCGTACTCACATTCTACTCTTAAACTATAGACAATGCGAATGAAGAACAAAAGACCTGCGACCAAGAGTACGGCAAGGTAAATAATGGGCATCGTTTTAGATACTTTGTGTTTCCGAAGACAAATTACTTAGTTATTAGTTTGTGAAAATAAATTTGGAGCTTTTTAATACTATGCTAAGTACTAATGTTATAAGTCCGATTGTATACATTGTCTTACAATACCCATTATATATCTTGAATAACTGTAAAGATATCTTACACACCGCGTTATGAACCAATCACTGAGTAACATTTTTGTTTCCCACCAAAGATTCTTCCGCATGCCTACCGCGCATTTACGTCACATTTTGGGCACTTCCTCTTTGCCCTTTTATGTGGTACTAGATACCTACATGGACCCTAAGGTATAAGGACTCAAGAGGATTCCAAATTTCAAAACAGAATGAAAATGGAGCGGGCCTATATTATTGAACCTCAACAATCTGAAGACAAAAATAGTACTTACATTTTTGACCCGCTTTCATTCAACGATAAGTATATAATAGTACATATATGATTATTTTAATGCCAGTAATTAAGATAGCATTTTTGTAAATAACTACTACTAGAATATAGAAGTTGTGATATAAGTAAGTATACATACAAATAATACTTTAATAAGGTTTATATGGTAGAGCTTGTACCAGTATAACTTTTTATTGAGTTTCATGATAGCACAGTATTTTTTTTACTTTTTCGTACAATCTCAAATAAGTAGTTCGTGTATTGTAAAGTATTTATGTTTTTAATTTAATTTATTAATAATTTTATAATTTATGTTTTTGTAAATGTAATGTAATGTAATGCGTACAAAATCATCTAGATTTTGGTCATTAGTACATACCTACCTAAGTAGTGCATACGTTATAATAAAATAAAGAGATAAGCACGCCTTTGTACATTTTCTTTGTCATAAACTTTATTTGTGAAAACTTTACTGTGTACAATAAAGCATTAGAAAGGTAAAGCATTATAATAAGTAAGAGTAGATAACGTAAGCAAGTTAAGTACATAAATAGAATTAAGCATTATTAACTTTATCATTTTACTAGGTACCTGCTACCTACCTATTTATTTAAAAATGTATTACTTACCTGTTTCTATTTTTTCCCTATCTCGAATATTAAAGTACGTAAAGTAAAAGACATTATCAAATTGAGGAATCTAAGTCTTGGTAATTTTATCTATAGTTGCATTTTCTGTATCAACTTAACCTTGATACATAACCTGTACACATAACATAACATAACATACATAACTTAGAATAATGATTCGCTGGAGCGAAGACCTATCATTAATCTAAGATACATAACATGTACCTAACATACAAATCTTAATGTAGGTACTGAGAGGAATTCAATTATTTAAAAATAATAAAACATAATATGTACTCACCTAATGTTAAAGCGGTAGTCCCTTTCTTCTCCGAATATCGATCGTCCGAAAATCATAATCCCTAACAAGTTTGCTATAATCATCACATTCCATAATGTTCTCATATACGAAATTGTATATTACCTAATCGTCTTTAATTCTAATACTTTGGTGCCATAAAATCGGGTGCTATAATGATTAGATGTCCTAATTTTTCTTGCTATAAAGTCACATGTTCTAAGTGTTATATTGTATAATGTACGTTAGACCGAATGGTGGTTTATAATAATATTGTTAATAGGAATCTGTCTAGAGCATTATTTAAAACAAAAATTTGGATGAATAAAAAAAAACAGGCACTTAAATCGACTCAGTTTACCCCGACTCCACGCAGTCTTGTCTGCCCTACCTCTAGAGTGCAATATAAAAGTGCGTAGGCGCGGAGGGGCGAGGCGGCCCGCAAGCTGAGGAGCAGGTGAATGTGGTAAGCTTTACATCCATCTGCGACGATAAGCTCGCGTGGGACCGCCGGAGTCCCGCAGCGCCGGAGCCTTGACAGAAACCATGCCTGCTGCATGCTTGCTTGCATGCTCGCTTGCATCCTGCATGCTTGCTTGCATCCTGCATGCTTGCTTGCATACTATATGCTTGTGTGCATGTTGCATAGTTGAATAAAACAAGAAAGTTGTTATTGGAAGGTTAAGTCCGTTAGGACTTAACTATTATAGAAAAGCATTTTATGTCTTATGAATATTATAGATTGTGATATTTATAGCAAAAAAAATTAGGACATATTATATTTAGGGATTTCGGTTATCGGGCAAGTGATATTATAAGATTATTAAGTTAAGGCTACTTATCATTCGGACACATGATGATTATGTCACAAAATATTATGACACGTTAGATTATGGATAAAAAAATTATGAGACAAAATAGAGAACCGTTAAAGCAAATACAATATTACTATGTTAATCACATGTACAATTTTATTTATACATTACAGTCTAAGATACATTACATGTATTATTGAAAATCCGCCTTGTGATTATATTTCCATGATTTTTAATAATAAATATTATTTTATACGTCGCTAACCTCGTATTATTTACTGTTGTATCTTAAGTAACCATAATGTCTCGATATTAAACCACAAATCACTCTAAAAATAAGGTACGAATCTCAAAATGCCCAAAAATGTCAATTTAATGAGGACGACTCTCAGTCGCCGAATGAGCAATATACCTACAAACAGTGTTACTAATAAACCGTGTGTAAAGTTTTCACATTAAAATCTTATAACTAAACCGGCTTATAGGTATTTAAAAAAATATTATATTACATACATAGAGTGAAGAGTGTAGACATAAGTGTGCAAATCATTGTAAAGTGAACGAATAGAAATATAACCTATAACCTAGGTTATAATTCTATTAGTGAACGCAACCATAATATGTAAATTGTCAATTATGTTAGAAAATAATTTCGTTTTATTTTATTTTATTTTGCTTTTACAAACCTATAAATATCTTTTATCTGCTGAAACTATCCCTTCTTATGAAGTCCCGATAACTCGTTAGTGGACGGTATAGCCCTACCATATACTACACTGGTGACCCCGAACGAAAAAAGTTCGAAAACCTAAAATATGACCGACAAGGAGGAATATATGGACGCAGCGGCAGGGAAGCTGGAGTCGTGCCGTGTTGGGGTAAGGACACCCGTATTTAACCCACACGACCCAGTACTATGGTTCGCCCAACTCGAGGGACTATTTATACTCTTCAACATCACAACGGATTCGACAAAATTGTATTATCTCTCGTGATTCTTCGGGTGAATTTTTTTTCATTTCGGCAGCCTTGCGAGCCATTGCCTCGATCGGTGTGGACGTGGCTCGGACTGCCTCGGGCGCACGTTGCCTCGGCTTAGCGTGCCTCGCTGTCGAGCCATCGGCTGTCTGTAAACGGGCCGTGCTAAAAGGTGCCACAGTGTGCGCTGTGCGTTCGATGTGGACCATGAATAATGTATAAAAGAGGAGGTGGGACTATGCACTGAGTCGTGTGGCAATTGTGAGGCCATGACGTCATGATAGGGGCGGAGCTTCGGCGCCAGTGTAACGCAGTAGCTGTAACCACACGCTTGTGCTCCGAAATGTAACCGTATTAAAATTACAAAGACACTAGCGCTTTTATAAGGGTACTTTTTTACTAAAACGTAGTATAATCTTGAACCATATTGTAATGAGCAAGTAGTTTGACTAGTCACTACAAGGTGGTTTCTATGTAAATGGGCAGGGCTATAGTGTTCAATGCTCCCCTCGTCCCATACTTCACCTCCGCTCCGCAGCACACTATTTTTGTATGAAAATATACTTAGCCGCTACTCCTCTTTCATTTCTTCTCCATGGTGTGGACGGTCTGACGGACGAGGGATTATGTTGCCGAAGTAGGAAAATTAATGTAGGTAGATAGCAATCACACTCTACCTACCAAGGGCCACACATGACAATGTGAGTGCCAGCACATATTATGTGATGACCGCAAACAGATGTCACTCATATCCTTTTGTCGTCATTTCGCTATTTTACGACTTACGACGTTCTTGTATAATGATGGCGATAAAGTTCATAACGCTACTGATGAGAATTACTTACATTCAGTCAGTTAATACTAATTCGCATTCTCTGTATAGATTCTTAGGTACCTACCGTACAAAAATAATAACATTCATTTTTTACAAAGCAATTATTTAGGTACATATTTTATCCAAAAACCTCAACAAAAGGTAAGTAAGAATCCAATCAAAAATTCCAATCAATCAAATTTAACAAAAGTTAAAAGGTAAAAACTATTTATTGTTTCTTTCATCTAATAAATAACGAAGATAAAATAAATAAATAAATAATTTAAAAAATTCAAAAACCCGACTGCGTAAAAAAGAACCACATTATCTATCTTTACATATAATAAAATTGTTACGGATCGATGTTTGTGCACGCTAATCTCAGAAACGGCTGAACCTATTTTGATGCAGTTTTCAGGAATATATTGTGACAGGTCCCACTTAACATATAGGATACTTTTTATCCCGGGAAAATGTTTTTATTTTGTTTTTCTGCAGTCCACGCGGACGGAGTCGCGGGCGTCCACTAGTGTAATAATAAAAAAAAAACTAAAAAGATGAAAACTTACTTCTATGCTGCTCTGGGAGTGAAAAAAAAACGTATAATACTACAGCTGCTTCTCTTCCCGGGCATACTGTACAAGTCAGTAAAGGGACAAGAGGGTCTTGGTGTTTTGTAGGCGATGGGCTGACCACCTGTTACTACTAACCGAACATCTCAACTATACCCTCAAAATTGGTCAGAAGTGGCACCATGTGGTTCTGTCGGCCCTTGGTGCTCTGCCTACCCCGTAAGGGATAAAGGCGTGATTATATGTATGTATGTATGTAGGCCGCGTGGTGCCGGCAGAGTAGAATTCGTACCACCCCATATCTGCCCGTAGGTATCGTACGAGGCGATTAAGGGTTTCCGGGAGGTGGGCAGCAGCGCTTCCCGTGTTGACAACATAGTCCAAAATACAAACTGCGGTCACGAACCCGCCTGCCCAGCGTGGTGATTATGGGCAAATACCCCCCATGGCAGTCTCATGGCGTGCTCTGGGGGAGGCCTACGTCCAGCAGTGGACTGCAATAGGCTGATGATGATGATGATTATGGAATGAATGCCTACTATTCAAGAAAATAAAATATTTTCTAATGATGTACCTAACATAACCACTAAACATATTTCAATGTTCATCTATATCTATGTTATGGGCAACGTGATTAACTGGGCATTATTATTCATGATAAATGATTAATTTATCACTTTGCCCTATAAATAATGCCCGACGGCCCGTGGTCCATGTAATAAGTCAGTGTTTGAGATATCACTTGAAATTATCACTTGGACTGGGCAGTATGATCCGAATCTGGCAATATAGGTTAGAAGCGACCGCCGCCGCCGATTTCTTCGGTGTTAGGTTACATGTTTAAGTTTAAGACGATAATCACATGTACAATTTTATTTATACATTACAGTCTAAGATACATTACATGTATTATTGAAAATCCGCCTTGTGATTATATTTCCATGATTTTTAATAATAAATATTATTTTATACGTCGCTAACCTCGTATTATTTACTGTTGTATCTTAAGTAACCATAATGTCTCGATATTAAACCACAAATCACTCTAAAAATAAGGTACGAATCTCAAAATGCCCAAAAATGTCAATTTAATGAGGACGACTCTCAGTCGCCGAATGAGCAATATACCTACAAACAGTGTTACTAATAAACCGCGTGTAAAGTTTTCACATTAAAATCTTATAACTAAACCGGCTTATAGGTATTTAAAAAAATATTATATTACATACATAGAGTGAAGAGTGTAGACATAAGTGTGCAAATCATTGTAAAGTGAACGAATAGAAATATAACCTATAACCTAGGTTATAATTCTATTAGTGAACGCAACCATAATATGTAAATTGTCAATTATGTTAGAAAATAATTTCGTTTTATTTTATTTTATTTTGCTTTTACAAACCTATAAATATCTTTTATCTGCTGAAACTATCCCTTCTTATGAAGTCCCGATAACTCGTTAGTGGACGGTATAGCCCTACCATATACTACACTGGTGACCCCGAACGAAAAAAGTTCGAAAACCTAAAATATGACCGACAAGGAGGAATATATGGACGCAGCGGCAGGGAAGCTGGAGTCGTGCCGTGTTGGGGTAAGGACATCCGTATTTAACCCACACGACCCAGTACTATGGTTCGCCCAACTCGAGGGACTATTTATACTCTTCAACATCACAACGGATCCGACAAAATTGTATTATCTCTCGTGATTCTTCGGGTGAATTTTTTTTCATTTCGGCAGCCTTGCGAGCCATTGCCTCGATCGGTGTGGACGTGGCTCGGACTGCCTCGGGCGCACGTTGCCTCGGCTTAGCGTGCCTCGCTGTCGAGCCATCGGCTGTCTGTAAACGGGCCGTGCTAAAAGGTGCCACTGTGTGCGCTGTGCGTTCGATGTGGACCATGAATAATGTATAAAAGAGGAGGTGGGACTATGCACTGAGTCGTGTGGCAATTGTGAGGCCATGACGTCATGATAGGGGCGGAGCTTCGGCGCCAGTGTAACGCAGTAGCTGTAACCACACGCTTGTGCTCCGAAATGTAACCGTATTAAAATTACAAAGACACTAGCGCTTTTATAAGGGTACTTTTTTACTAAAACGTAGTATAATCTTGAACCATATTGTAATGAGCAAGTAGTTTGACTAGTCACTACAAGGTGGTTTCTATGTAAATGGGCAGGGCTATAGTGTTCAATGCTCCCCTCGTCCCATACTTCACCTCCGCTCCGCAGCACACTATTTTTGTATGAAAATATACTTAGCCGCTACTCCTCTTTCATTTCTTCTCCATGGTGTGGACGGTCTGACGGACGAGGGATTATGTTGCCGAAGTAGGAAAATTAATGTAGGTAGATAGCAATCACACTCTACCTACCAAGGGCCACACATGACAATGTGAGTGCCAGCACATATTATGTGATGACCGCAAACAGATGTCACTCATATCCTTTTGTCGTCATTTCGCTATTTTACGACTTACGACGTTCTTGTATAATGATGGCGATAAAGTTCATAACGCTACTGATGAGAATTACTTACATTCAGTCAGTTAATACTAATTCGCATTCTCTGTATAGATTCTTAGGTACCTACCGTACAAAAATAATAACATTCATTTTTTACAAAGCAATTATTTAGGTACATATTTTATCCAAAAACCTCAACAAAAGGTAAGTAAGAATCCAATCAAAAATTCCAATCAATCAAATTTAACAAAAGTTAAAAGGTAAAAACTATTTATTGTTTCTTTCATCTAATAAATAACGAAGATAAAATAAATAAATAAATAATTTAAAAAATTCAAAAACCCGACTGCGTAAAAAAGAACCACATTATCTATCTTTACATATAATAAAATTGTTACGGATCGATGTTTGTGCACGCTAATCTCAGAAACGGCTGAACCTATTTTGATGCAGTTTTCAGGAATATATTGTGACAGGTCCCACTTAACATATAGGATACTTTTTATCCCGGGAAAATGTTTTTATTTTGTTTTTCTGCAGTCCACGCGGACGGAGTCGCGGGCGTCCACTAGTGTAATAATAAAAAAAAAACTAAAAAGATGAAAACTTACTTCTATGCTGCTCTGGGAGTGAAAAAAAAAACGTATAATACTACAGCTGCTTCTCTTCCCGGGCATACTGTACAAGTCAGTAAAGGGACAAGAGGGTCTTGGTGTTTTGTAGGCGATGGGCTGACCACCTGTTACTACTAACCGAACATCTCAACTATACCCTCAAAATTGGTCAGAAGTGGCACCATGTGGTTCTGTCGGCCCTTGGTGCTCTGCCTACCCCGTAAGGGATAAAGGCGTGATTATATGTATGTATGTATGTAGGCCGCGTGGTGCCGGCAGAGTAGAATTCGTACCACCCCATATCTGCCCGTAGGTATCGTACGAGGCGATTAAGGGTTTCCGGGAGGTGGGCAGCAGCGCTTCCCGTGTTGACAACATAGTCCAAAATACAAACTGCGGTCACGAACCCGCCTGCCCAGCGTGGTGACTATGAGCAAATACCCCCCATGGCAGTCTCATGGCGTGCTCTGGGGGAGGCCTACGTCCAGCAGTGGACTGCAATAGGCTGATGATGATGATGATTATGGAATGAATGCCTACTATTCAAGAAAATAAAATATTTTCTAATGATGTACCTAACATAACCACTAAACATATTTCAATGTTCATCTATATCTATGTTATGGGCAACGTGATTAACTGGGCATTATTATTCATGATAAATGATTAATTTATCACTTTGCCCTATAAATAATGCCCGACGGCCCGTGGTCCATGTAATAAGTCAGTGTTTGAGATATCACTTGAAATTATCACTTGGACTGGGCAGTATGATCCGAATCTGGCAATATAGGTTAGAAGCGACCGCCGCCGCCGATTTCTTCGGTGTTAGGTTACATGTTTAAGTTTAAGACGATAATCTCACTAAACTTGGACCGTCTTATAACTATATTCCTAGTGAGATAGTAATGAATCGCTTTCGTATAACTATGTTACATGGGTATATAGTTATATCCCTAGGGATATATAACTATATTTCTAGTGAGATAGTAATGAATCGCTTTCGTATAACTATATTACATGGGTATATAGTTATATCCCTAGGGATACGGCTTTATCTATCTTACTGCGACATTTTATTACTTTGCTCAAGATAGGGTGGGCATTATTCATAATTTATTATTTATTAAATTCATAAAGTGATTAATCATGCTGTTTTAATCACATTATCCAATTGAGTCGGGTATTATGAATACAGACCGGCCATTATTAATAGTGTCCGGACTTATCAAATTGCCCGTAACATCTATACTAATATTATAAAGAGATAAACTTTAATTGTTTGTTTGTATGTTTGTTTTTTTGCAGCGAATAGGCTCCGAAACTTCCGACCGATTTCAAAAATTCTTTTACCGTTAGAATCCTTATTGGACCCGGATGAACATAGGCTATAGGGTTGCGCATAATTTCCTTTGGGCTGGAAAAAATATTAATTAAATACAAAAAATAAATTACCATTTGACGCATGGAGGTGTATAAGTTTGACATACACCATAGAATAACAAGTCCCTAGAAGGAGTCATCAAGGACAGATGTATTCCGGGTAGTGAAGCAAAAACGAGTCAAATATCCCGCATCTTCCGCTCATCTTACCCGCCGATTGTTGCCAAATCGATAAATATTATCGATAATATGTTGGAATAATATATTTTTTAGATACAGTAAATAGGTTGTAAAAATTTGACATACTAAAAAGTTGCTTCAAAAGTGTGCGTGATCACGGGTTCTGGGAATTTATTATTCTGTGACGTACAAATGACATGACACAACATGACAGATGAAATTTGTTTTTTTTTTGTTTGGTTTATCCCGAAGAAAGAGCATGAGGAATAGGTACAGCATCCATACAGTCATTGTTTTTAGTACTGATGATTTCTGAATTTATGATGGATGATAACGATGATGAATGGAAACGTCCTCAAAAAAAATCCTCAAAAACGAGTGTAAAATTAGTCAAAACCAAAAACAATTGCGAAAACAAGATACCTTGACCCCACGAAGAAACGGACACATGTATACAAATAAATTTCAAATTTCACAAGTAAATTACACCCACTCCCTTTTGGTGTTTATGTTCGTTAGGAGGTATAAGAGAGTACTAAGAACGGATTTCCCAAAATTCCCATTGGAACGGGGCAGACAGCAATTCCAAATTTTTACCGAAATTTCCACTGTACCGGAACAAAAGCTTATTCAATAAGTATAAAAATAAACCGTTTGACGTACACAGATAAAATTTGATGTATACAGGGTGTAAAAAGACAACGTTGTTATTTTAGTACCTCGTATTCTTTGTAACGTAACGATCATTTTTTTCTATGGAACCAACCCTGGGAAAAGAAAAATTTTTTTTTGAAAAAAAAATCTCTTTTTATTGCAAGCAATGTATTCAATTGACAAATGTACCTACAAAACTAACATTTTTAAATATTAATATGGTGTCTTTAAAAAAAATGTTTGTTAACGGTTTCCAGATGGATTAATTTTTAAAAAATGCTGATATTCATGTAACTTCGGACCTCAATATCTTGGAAACCCGTGGTTTCCCAGGGGTGTTTCCATAGAAAAAAATGATCGTGATGTTACAAATAATACGAGGTATTAAAAGAACAAAGTTGTCTTTTTACACCCAGTATGTTTGTTAAGGGGTGTAAAAGACCATTGAGAATTTTACACACCCATGTCATCCATGGGAACGACACAAACAGGAATTTCAAGTTTTTACGAAAACCACATGACATATAGACATGAAATATGACAGGTATATTCGGTAGGGAGTGTAAGAAAGAACTGAGAACATATTTCCCGAATAGGGACTGCTAGGGAGCCATATTGGATTTTCACTAACGTCATGTCTTTAGTGACACTCGCCGGACTAAGAGGAATCGATTGACGTGTGAATCATAGAAATCAGGCGTTTGGTCTGTATAGTGCTTCAGAGGAACTTACAAACATACTTACATACATAGGCTGTTAAACACATTACCACTCCTTTGCGTCGCGCAGTCGAGTAAAAACAATTAGCGACGAAAAAATATTTACGTAAGGAATGGCGTTCTTGAGATTATTTTTGTTAGTGTTATGAAACTAGTTTTTCTGTAAGTAATACAATTTCCTCAATGTTTATATTTTTGTGTTATTCTAGTAAATAGGTAACTTCATGAATATTGACTTCCTTCAACATACTGGGTGTAAAAAGACAACTTTGTTCTTTTAATACCTCGTATTCTTTGTAACATCTCGATCATTTTTTCTATGGAAGCACCCCTGGGAAACCACGGGTTTCCAAGATATTGAGGTCCAAAGTTACATGAATATCAGCATTTTTTAAAAATAAATCCATCTGGAAACAGTTAACAAACATTTTTTTTAAAGACACCATATTAATATTTAAAAATGTTAGTTTTATAGGTACATTTGTCAATCGAATACGTTGCTTGCAATTAAAAGAGTTTTTTTATCAAAATATTTTTTTTCGTTTCCCAGAGTTGCTTCCATAGAAAAAAAAAGATCGTTACGTTACAAAGAATACGAGGTATTAAAAAAACAACGTTGTCTTTTTACACCCTGTATATCTGCCCTCTTTTTAACGTCTTATGAACTTATACATCTCAACTATATTATACCCTCAAAATTGGTCAGAAGTGGCACCATGTGGTTCTATCGGCCCTTGGTGCTCTGCCTACCCCGTAAGGGATAAAGGCGTGATTATTATGTATGTATGTATGAACTTTAGCGGAGGTTGGTAACCAGTCACGACTAGTCACGAGTAATATAACAAGTTGTAATAATACAGCAGATTTTTTGTTTAAGGAAGAAAAAGAACACGCACAAAGAGACACAAAATCACCGACTCCTGCAGTAGGAATCAAATTAGGATGGATTCAGGTAAGTAACTTTTTCTGTTAAAAAATAATTATATTATGAACATTGAATCTAAAGCTTTCTCAGCCACAAATTTAATAGTTTTGATTCTAAATTGAACGTACCTAGGTGCCACAGTTGGGCTTAGTCAATTTATCTACAAATAGAGTCACGTTTTTGGATATTGAGAGTACATTTTCAAGCCTTAGATTTTTGATTGCCTTTGTTGATTTTATACACACAATTGATCTAGAGTTATAGAAGTTAATGCTTAGAGCTAAGATAAAGGTGCCCCTGCTAGCTAGCATAATATTAGGTACCATAAAGCTGCATCCACACTATACCTACTCCAGCCAAAAGTGTCTATAGAATCACATAGCATGCTTATTCTCATATATACGTTTCGAGTGATTTTCTAATTTGAAGCAATTTCCAGGGTGTTCTAATACCATGCTTGCTGAACATATGGGGGGTGATGCTGTTCCTCCGGATCTCCTGGGTGGTCTCGCAGGCCGGAATCGGTCTCTCACTAATCATCATCCTGATCTCCGCTGTCGTCTGCGTCATTACCACATTGTCTATGAGCGCTATTTGTACCAACGGAGAAGTTAAAGGAGGTAAGGTTGAGTTTTATTTTAAATTGCGGCCTCTTCATATTTTATTGATTAAAATGATTTAAGCTTTTCTCCAGAAATTGGGTTAACTGGTAGATAATGCTATATTGCATTAAGTTCGCCCATGTACCAAAATTTTTTGTGTGTACAAAAAATATTTTATTATTATTATTATTGATGATGACTACTTTCAGCACTTGTCGTACCTACATAAGAATTAATTTTTAAAATCCCATGACCTTAGATTGAGATTCATAGGACTTGGTAGCTGGTATAAGAATGTGATTAAAACAAACATCTGTATTTTACGAACGATCCAGGTACCTAATTAAGTTATATACAACCGAGATTATCTCACTTTTATTGTATTTCTGAATGGCACTTAGCAGTCTAATCCAGTATAATTTTACTCGTAAACATTTTATTGTTTAAGGTGGCATCTACTACATAATATCAAGATCGCTCGGTCCCGGATTCGGCGCGTCTGTCGGCATCATTTTCGCGTTCGCGAACGCGGTCGCAGCGAGCATGAACACCATAGGTTTCTGCGATTCCCTCAACGATCTGCTCAAACTTAGTGACCTGAAGATCATAGACGGTGGAGTCAATGACGTCAGGATAGTTGGCACAATCGCCTTGATAGTAATGTGCATTATATGCGCGGTTGGAATGGACTGGGAAAGCAAAACTCAGGTTTGTACCAACAGTTTGTTTATAATAATAATCTATTTAATAATCTATTTAAGCATGGCTTATAAATTCAAATTCAAATATTTTATTTCGGATATTACTCCATAGTGGTTAGTATGAGATGACTTATATATTATGTTAGTAAACAGTTATAAATAAAATAAAATGACAATTAAATACAAATTATTGAACATAAATTAAAATTACATTAAATTAATAAAGAAAACATTTACAGGTTATGTATTGTAAAGTTAACACAAACAAGTAAAGCAGCCACCTACGAGTAGCATTAAATTACGTGAAGTCAATTACATTAGTACGAAATTAGCTAGTACCTAAGTGTCCAATTGATTCGACCAGTGTATAGGTATCATTATCATCGTCAGCCTATTGCAGTCCACTGCTGGACGTAGGCCTCCCCCAGTATACGCCACATGGCTCGATCTCCCGTTTTTGCCATCCAGTCACTACCAGCCGTCCTCTTTAAGTCATCAAACCATGCGCCCAACGCTACGCTTGCCGAGGCGCGGTCTCCATTCGAGAATCCGTTTATACACCGTCCATCGGTACTACGACAGATGTAGCCGGCCCACTGCCACTTCAGTCTGCTACATTTCGAGACTATGTCTGTCACTTTGGTCTTCTGCCGGATAATCTCGTTTCGGACTTTGTCCATTCGCGAGATTCCGAGCATTGACCTTTCCATAGCTCTCTGAGTGACATGTAATCGGTGAGCCAGCCCCACTCTCAGGTTCCACGTCTCGGCTCCGTAAGTCATGGCTTCCGTAAGTCAAGTGTATAGGTATATCAAAATATTATGATGTATCTCAAGAATTTGGATTAAAATGGAAGTTATATGTAGAGAAACAGTTAATATTATTGAAGTAAATATCGAGATGTATTTGAAAATGTTATTTGTGTCTACCTACTTACTACCGAAATACTGAATTCAGGTTCAATATTACACAACACACAATATTATTAGGTACACAGAGTGGTAAGATGATATAATGAATCTATAGGTACAGAATTGGCCGCGTGGTGCTGGCAGAGTAGAATTCGTACCACCCCATGTCTGCCCGTGGGTATCGTACGAGGCGATTAAGGGTTTCCGGGAGGTGGGCAGCAGCGCCTCCCGTGTTGACAACATAGTCCAAAATATAAACTGCGGTCACCAACCCGCCTGCTCAGCGTGGTGACTATGGGCAAATACCCCCATGGCAGTCTTGTGACGTGTCCTGGGGGAGGCCTTCATCCAGCAGTGGACTGCAATAGGCTGATGATGATGATAGGTGCAGACATGACAGCACATCGATATAAACATCGTTATGAAATTGCTTTTCCACCATCCTCCGGGTATTGCCCGCCCACTCATGGAAAGTTTATAATTAACTAGTGGACGCCCGCGACTTCGTCTGCGTGGACTGTAGAAAAAATTAAATGTCGAAATTGTCCGGGATAAAAAGTAGCCTATGTGTTATTCCAGGGTGTCAGCTAACTCCATACCATATTTTATTGAAATCGCTCCAGCCGTTTTTACATGAAAAAGTAACAAACATCCATCCATGCATGCATACTTACAAACTTTCGCCTTTATAATATTAGTAGGATTGTCGCTACAATACTGCTATTATAGTACCAACGACATACACTTTATAAATTGACGAATAGTACTTGTAGAAGTTTTTTTTAGACGTATAGGGAACTGTACCATAAAGTGACGGGATGAAAGATATATTTTACAGAGAGCGTTGTGCATGAATGTGGTTGGATATAAAGGAAGAGGTAGACTAAAGAAATGTTAGATGGACTGTATGAGAGAGGATATGCGTGTACCTACTGGGAATGAGCGATGAGATGACGAATAATAGGGATGAATGGAAGAAGAGTACATATTGCGCCGACCCCAAATAAATGGGAACAGGGCAGGAACATGATGTATAGGGAACCGTATCCGATATTATAAATACATTTATTTTCACAGAATTTCCTGATCGCCGTTATTGTGGGTGGCATGGTAGACTTTGTGGTGGGCACGATTATGGGTCCCTCGAATGTCGACCAAATAGCCCATGGGTTTAGTGGTCTGAGCAGTGAGTATCGATCACTGAACTAAGTAGTATTAACAGGAATTACTTTATGTTTGTAACTTATGTAAAACTATGTTGTAAGTAGAGTTTACCTAAAAGTGTAGGTAATCAACGAAGTTATAACTTTCAGCAACAACCTTCATGGACAACTTCTATTCTGATTTCCGATACAGCGAGGGCATGAACCAGGATTTTTTCAGCGTGTTCGCCATCTTCTTTCCCTCCGTTACCGGTATCCAGGCCGGGGCTAATATTTCCGGAGATCTGAAGGTAAGATAAGCAGGGTTTATGGTTTGATAAGAAGAGTACGTACTCTATACGTCAAATAAAGTAAATTTATGCAAAAAAAAAATGCTGGGAAGAGATGTACCTAAATTAAAAAAAATAAATGAAAAATTGATTTCTCGATCGGGCGAAATTTATAGTGTCCAGTGTTTATGCTAGTTTTTTTCATAGACAGATATTAATTATTTCTCGTGAAAAAATTTAACTACGCGCGACTATGTGCATTTATGCAGATAAACGCAGTCTATTTACTTCAGACCCTAATATCTTGGGAACCAGACACTTCCCAGGTATGCTTCCATGGAAAAAATGATCGTGATAATGAGGAGATTCCGTAGTTTTCGGGAAAGTTGACGACCAAAAATCACCCTGTATAGAACGGGACTTGAAATGAAATGTTTATTTTTTAACATTACATATTATGAACATTCCATTGTTGGTTAGGAATTGTCTGTAGATATACCCTATGTTTAGGAATATGTTGACATTTAGATTCTCTTTCCAGGACCCAGCCTCAGCTATCCCTAAGGGAACTTTACTGGCCTTGCTGATCTCGATGGTGAGCTACGCGCTGATGGTGCTGTTCTCTGGTGGCGGTGCCATCCGCGACGCCAGCGGGAACCTGACCGACCTCATCCTCTCGCAGAATCAGACCTTTATCGATTACGGGGATATAGCCAGCTGCGTCAATACCACTGCGGGGTGTCGTTACGGTCTACATAATAGTTATTCGGTAAGTATAGTTCTTTTATTTGAATAACCACGACTAGGTACCCATCATTAATTAAGGACATTTTGTCTATGCAGTTAACTCACGAATTACATACATGTATACATTGCAGTGTGTTCTCAAAATTGGGTAGCCAGAACTTCTTCCAGATCTGTACGGCCACGTTTAGCTTAATGTCAGATGTTAATGATCAGTGACATATTATAAATAAAATAATTAAAAAATTCACCCGAGTGAGATTTGAATTCACGACCTCTCGCAAACCGTGCTTTCGCTCTAACCAACTGAGCTATCGGGTCAATTAACTCGGATGACGAATTTTACCATCTCTTTTACATTACGTTTTTAGCAACGTTATTTTTTCATCCCGATAGCTATACACTATACCAGGGGTGGGCAAACTTTTTTCATCGCGGGCCGGTAAATTAAAAAAAAAATTGTCGCGGGCCAGAAAATAAAAAAAAATATTGCCGCGGGCCGGTTAATTAAAAACACTTGGGGCAAGGCTACTAAGCGTAAAGTTTAAAAACATTGTTTTTTAGAAACTTAAATGATATTTTTTAAATTTTATACTTTTTCACATAAAAAAATTGTCACCTTAGCAGTATTGTGATAAAAAAATACGAGATTTAAATATTTTAAGTGTAGATAAAATATTTTAAGGTCTAAAAATATAATACAATTTGAATTTTTGATATAAAAAATTTTCTGAAAAACGTTCGGCGGGCCGGATTAAAACCTCATACGGGCCGGATCCGGCCCGCGGGCCGTAGTTTGCCCATCCCTGCACTATACATATTGTTAGCTCATCGTCTGAGAGAACGCCACTGAGTTCCTTAGCCGACTCTTACGACATGCACGGAAAGAGATGCAGCTAATGTATTCTAGCAAAGCCCCGCATCACCACCGAAAATCATCGTCTGGCTAAAGACATAACATTTTTACCTCCTAAACATTTAAAAACAAGTTCTAAGTTACGAATAATTTAGGTACAGTAGATCAACCGGGAATAGATTTACCATAGAAAACTTTTAATCCTTCAGGTGATGCAGCTAATGTCGGCCTGGGACAAGTTTATCTACGGAGGCTGCTGGGCGGCCACCCTATCTACAGCCCTGACGAATCTGCTGTCAGTCCCCCGGCTGATCCAGGCACTGGGAGTGGACCGAATCTACCCGGGACTGATCTTCTTCTCCAAGGGTTACGGGAAATACGGCGAGCCTTACAGAGGATATGTGCTCACGTTTCTCGTGTCACTCGTGTTTTTGTTGATAGGTGGGTACCTATATATACTTTTAAAAGTTGGAATTTCATGACGTGTTAGTAGAAGTTTTTAGCCACTAGAAATCTTTGAGTATGGTCTCGAACAGCAGGCCA
The DNA here is from genome assembly GCA_014607495.2 of Carposina sasakii. NCBI lineage: Eukaryota > Metazoa > Arthropoda > Insecta > Lepidoptera > Carposinidae > Carposina > Carposina sasakii. The sequence continues at coordinate 5,513,816 of CP053163.1, read as the reverse complement.
AGATAACCATTTGCAGTTCAAAATTAGCGGTTATGCCTCCGACATAAAGGTGGCACAAAGTCCCGAGTAGATAGTCTGACATGCTTTAATTGGTACTTACGTAGTGTTAAAAGTTATTTTTTGCTTTTTATAGCGCTTTAAACCTTTTGTCATAATGATTGCGTACTTTTTTTGGGTCGGGGGTTTTTTAAATTAATACTAGGCTATTTACATAGCTTCTCGCTTAACATACCCCTTTTGTTACACCCTGTATAGTCAAAACCTTTGAAAAACGCGCTAAGTCATTTACCTAAATATAAGTAAAAAGCCTACAAACAACGCAAGGTAAAGATGACTTAAATCTTCACAGCGGACCTAAACACCATCGCTCCTTTGATCTCCAACTTCTACCTGGCTTCGTATGCCCTCATCAACTTCTGTACATTCCACGCAGCGCTCATCAGGCCGCTTGGATGGAGGCCTACTTTCAGGGTAAGTCATATTATCGACAAAGGATGTAGTCATACTTACACAAACGCTAGTCTGACAAAGACACGAGGTCTAAAAAACCTCATGTAAGTGTAATGTGCTATTTTCAGTCACAATTTAATTAGGTACATACACTACATTTCTGTTCCGCCTTCTGTCCTTATGCTAAACGTGGCTGTAGAGTCTTATTCGTGATCCTGCAGTTCTGGCCTCCCCACAGCCGTATATCCTATTTCAAAGTTATACTTGGAACTTCCAGTATTACAACGTGTGGCTATCGCTGGCTGGCTTTATCATGTGTGTGGCCATTATGCTGCTCATCAGTTGGGTCATGTTGCTGATCACCTTCGCCATCTTCTTCACACTCTACCTCATCGTGAACTACAGGGATCCAGGTCAGTTTAGGATCACAACTTTTGCCACTTTGAAATGTTTTGGGATGGCCTGTTATACCTAAAAGACAAGCCATAAAAATATTCGTAAAAACCTTAAAAACCTACGTATGACGAGCCCGTCATCCCCAAAGAGGTTGGGCAGAAGTGTGCAAACACTCACTTTTCACCAGTTAGCCTGTTAAGTCCCACGTGGTAAGTGGTGAAGCTTTTCGGGCACAAATACAACAATCTAACTGGAAATGTTGCAGAGTCATTCTAAATAAATGTTATAAGCTACTTTAAAAAAACATGTCTTAAATTTTTCTTTCTATCTATAGTTTCAACATCCTTTTCCCCAAGATTTCGATCGAATCTACATAAACCTATTGCGGCTATATTCGTTTGGGATTGCATCATTTTCTCACAGTTATTCCGGGATGAACCTGGACAAGACCAAGGTAATGTTCAATCGACACATCATCTCTGAGCCGATATCCGTTGAAGGTGTAGCCCTAGAAGTTGTACAGAAGTAGTATACCTTGGGCAAATATTGCAGTTGAGTAAAGACAACTTCGAGGGAGAAATCACCAGAAGAGTGCAGCTTGGGTGGGCAGCTTTGAGTCATCCTTGCCACAATACCTCAAGATCAAGGTTTTTGATCAGTGCGTTCTACCAGCCATGACTTACGGAGCCGAGACGTGGAACCAGACGGTGAGGCTGGCTCACAGGTTGCATGTCACTCCTCTGAGTGACCCCCCCCCCCTTTCCCCAGCTATGGAAACGGGATTATGCAGCAGAAGACCAAAGTGACAGATATAGTCTCGAAATGTAGCAGACTGAAGTGGCAGTGGGCAGGCCACATCTGTCGTAGAACCGATGGACGGTGGAGTAAACGGGTTTTCGAATGGAGACCGCGCCTAGGCAAGCGTAGCGTTGGGCACCTTCCGGCCAGATGGACCGATGACTTAAAGAGGACGGCTGGTAGTGACTGGATGGCAAAAACGGGAGATCGAGCCATGTGGCGTACACTGGAGGAGGCCTACGTCCAGCAGTGGACTGCAATAGGCTGACGACGACGATATCAGGAATTTTATTATAACTTTGACCATATTCTCTGTATTTACCTACCTATTGGCAAGGTGTTAGCGCCTATGCTAACGACGATAGCAAATCCTGGAAGCCTCGGAAGTCATTCGAGTTTTGACACGTCTACTTTCAACTTGCATCAGATCATCCTCAGTGTGTTGCACAAAATTATGTAAAATTCAATAATTACTGTTGAACAGATTGTGGATTCTTTTATGCTGCTCTGGGAGTGAAGATAAAACGTATAATACTACAGTTGCTTCTCTTCCCGGGCATTCTCTCGGGCGATAAGTTAGCAACTTTGTCACTGATCATTTATGCTATGCTAAACATGGCTGTTGGATCTCGTTCATGATCCTGCAGGTCTTGCTACTCCATTTCGGTAACACAGCCGTATGTAGTGTGTGTATGTAGGAACATAGGTTCTAATTATAATTATATTTTTCAAGATGTTAACTGGGGCAGTAGTGCGCAAGCACAAATGTACAAGACAGCACTATCCAGCGCGCATAGCTTGGCGCGGACTGGCGAGCACGTGAAGAACTATTGGCCCCAACTATTGGTGCTGGCTGGCCGACCACAGACCAGGCCCGCGTTAGTGGATCTTGGCCATCTCATCACAATGGCTGGCTCGCTGATGATTGTTGGCGATATCGCTGAGGTTGGTATAGTTCTTCCATTAGGTACTTACTTTATTTTGTAAGTAGGTATATCAATGCCTCTATGATACCGTCTTGATCTTCTAAAACATTTTCATACGACTACTGGCTTTGACTTGTTTACTTAACTTTTGTACCTAGTGTGAAAAAATGCTCTTCTTCAAGTAAATCCTTTTTGCAGAAACGCCTAAGCTACAAAGAGCGCTGCGTTCAAAGCCGTCAGAACGACGAGTGGCTGCGCGGGCGCAAGATACGCGCATTCTGCTCCAGCGTTTGTGGATTTAGTTTCGAAGCGGGCGCACGTGCCTTGTTGCAGTGCTCCGGGGTTGGCAGACTGGCGCCCAATGTACTACTTATGGGATACAAGGCGGATTGGTCCACGGCGCCTGATGCAGACCTAGTGGCGTACTTCAATGTGCTACAGTAAGTAATGTTTAGTAAGCAATAAAATAGAAATACGAGGTTATTTAAAAACGATATTCTAACGTTTTCCAAGAGCTATTCCATCAGCGCCCAAGTTACATAAATTTTGAGTTCAAAGGCAAAGCAAAGAGCCTCGTCACTAGCTCTTGACTTTCTTAGTTTTTCTCCTAAATTTCTAACAGATTACCTCACTCAACCCACGAGTAATTTATTATTCTATGCTTACCACATACCTATACATAGGTACATCCAGCTTCTGGCTATGAGCATATAATGCTGTTGCAAAAATCCTTACAAATTATTCAAGCTAGTTAAACTGTAACAGATATACACGACATTCAGTGTCTTAACTTCACGCGATTTTGTAATAACACCGTTCATGTGCACACTTCCGTGGTTCTTCACGTAAACCTCCCTCCACAGTGCGGCTTTCGAAAATGGGTTGGCAGTAGCCATCCTCCGCGTGCCGGGCGGGCTGGACTACGGCGCGGCGTGCGAGGAGGCGGCGGCGACCGGCCTCACCGCCACCTCCAGCGGCAGCGGCGACCTGCGCGAGCGCCAGCACATCATGCATGCAGACTCCGACCTCGATATACGGGGTGAATCGCAACCGTCCAATCGGAATACCCTGGGTAGTAAGTTGATGGTAGTTCCAACTACCCTTGAGTTCCAAGTAAGTACTCTTTAGTCGGCTTGATGCTGATAGTGGCTGAACATAATACTCACATATTCTTGGTTAAGACTTTGCCTACAGATATATCGTGTTATATTACATATACACGGCAGTGTTCCCCAAATGGGTTAGATAAAACCGCTGGATCATGAAGAACATATTACAACCACGTTTGGCATAGCGGGGCCAGTTATGCGCAGTAAATATAGTGACAAGTTGCTAGCTCATCGCCTGAGAGAACGCCCCTGAGTTTCTTAGTCGACTCTTACGACCTGCATGAATGGAGATCCGGTGATGTATTCTAGTGAAGAGTCATATCAGCACAGAACATGTTATAACTGGTAGTAGGACCTACTTGTTTGTTCCTTTTATGCTTGACACAAAGGTGTTTCCATCATGCTTTTCTTAGTTTCTAATATCATGTACTGTTTCAGGTGTATTAACATTAACAACTTCACGATCATTTACAATATCAGTATCAAAAGACAAAGAGAAGAAGAAAGACATGAAACTAACTCAAATTATCAACGGAACAATACCCAACGGCATAAAGCTATCCAAGGATCAGCTTACCCAGATGTCAATATTCCATAGGAAACAGGTTTGTTTAGGCATGTCTATTTTACAATATCAGTAATATCACTATAATCACAGAACAGACTATATTACCTGTTCTGTAACTATAATGTTTAAGTAGAATACCTACTTGAAATTCCTTTCAGTGGGTACTAGGTACTACATAATTATTTAACCTACTACCATGACACCGTGAACTTTTAAACAGGGTTGTTTCCATTGTGGAAGGGAAATGTTGCAACGCAAAGCAGAGTAGACATCTCGCTTCAAAATTATGAACAAGTTTATGGTAACTATTTATATTCTGGCTGTAGGATGTTCTAAATTCTGCAGTCCTGGCCACTCCTTTTTGGGTACACAGCCGTGTGTGTGTAGGTACTTATATATGTATGTAACCTCATATTCCCAGGAAGCGGGTACCCTAGACGTGTGGTGGCTGTACGACGACGGCGGCCTGACCATCTTGCTGCCCTACATCATCTCAGATCGCTCGTCCTGGGGTAACTGCAAGCTGCGGATCTTCGCGCTTGCTAACCGACGGCATGAGATGGAACTGGAGGAGAGGAAGTGAGTGTGATTGGGTTTACTAGTAGAAGAATAGGTACTAAAGTTAGACACTTTTTAAAATTACATTTGGCAGCCAAATGTATGGAATGTTTAGTTTAAACAAAGTTTAAATTCGTTTGTAATAACACGTAAAGTTTTATAAGATACAATATGATATCTTCAATGGTATAGGTAAATTAGATACCTACTTAAATAACTTGAATGCGATCAGCCCTTTTATCGATAAGGAGGTTTTATTGATAAAATCTTGTTAATGAAATGTCCAATTATTGCGAGTATCGTATCCTGATAATTAAGATAAATATTTTTTCCATCAGCATGGCGAACCTGCTGGCCAAGTTCCGCATCGACTACTCATCGTTAACGATGGTGCAGGAGATCACGGAGCCGCCGCAGCCGGATACCAAAAAACTCTTCGAAGAGCTGATCAAGAAGTTCACTGATGACTCCGAGGGTGGTATGTATGACGCGTAGCGCACTAGCTTTGCCGACATGTTAATCTTTCACGGCCGCTATATGACGGCACCGTTATCCTAGAAATCATAGCAGATTAGTGCATAGCTCCAGAGATAAATATGAAGTACCTAGGTACCTCTAGCTACTTCCCTACCTAGGTAATTTCATTTTAATGGGAAGGTAGGTACCTATGTCTTTTGTAGATGGTGGCATACATACACCGAAATCCTGAATTACCTGACCTAAGTCGCGTTCTCGCCAAATTTCTAGGATGAGTATGTTTTCATCAGATTACCAGCTACCCTACTTATGGATCTTGATCTGCCATTATTATCCTAATAACAAACACAATTAAGGCAAACAAGCAAAATAGAATAGCATCCTAATAACTAGCGCTTTCTTTCAGAGGGTAAGATCAGCGAGACAGAGCTACTAACTCTGTCGGAGAAGACGAACCGTCAGCTGCGGCTCCGCGAGCTATTGCTGGCAAACTCCAGCCAGGTCAACCTGGTCGTCATGTCTCTACCCATGCCTAGGAAGGTTAGTTGATCAATACAACCCTCTTTCTTGTGTATATAAATTATTTAAGTAAAAATATTCTCATTGGAAAAAGTAGACTTATTTCTTATGCAGATGATACTGCTCTTGTCTTTGCGGGTGTGTCTTGAGGAAACTTTTGAGTCGGGCCGCGTTATTTAGGCCCTGAAAACGGAACGTCCCGCGCCACGCGGTACGGTTGGCAACCATAGGCATGAGTAATACCTACAGCATTCATACAGCCATTGTCTTTAGTACTTACTGATGATTTCTGAATTCATGATGGATGATAATGACGATGAATGGAAACGTCTGGAAAATCCTCAAAAACGAGTGTAAAATTAGTCAAAATCAAAAAGAATTGCAAAAACAACATACCTACATGAGCCCACGAAGAAACGGACACTTAAGTACAAAAAATGTTGAATTTCACAATAAAATTACACCCACTCTCTTCCAGCTTTTTCCGCGGAATAAGATAAAATTTGGTATGTATGTTCGTTAGGGGGTGTAAGAAAGCACTAAGAACGGATTTTCCGAAATTCCCATGGGAACGGGGCAAACAGGAATTCAACAACAGGATATGTACCGAAGCGAAGCGAGGGCGGGCTACTAGTCTACAATACCAATGTCATACCTAGAGATGGGTATTGGTGGGGATTTATTTATTTAAATATTATTGATGTCGAGCAAAAAAGGGCAAAAAACAGAATTAGAGGAATTCCATCCCGAAATTCTGTTTGTTGCGCTCACGCCAGGTGATATGTACTATTTTTTACTTTTAATATAAATTTACAATGAATGAAGAAATGATATTTTCCCATAGTTTTTTAAGATTTTCTAACACTATCGATAGACCATGGATAGTTGAGACAAAACCAATGGTATCGATAGACTATATGGGCCAGGCCCCATATAGGCCACATATGGGCCGCATACATTTATTGAACGGAAGCCGACAGGTGTTAGTCAGTCTTGTCGCTTGTAGGCAATAGACAACTTTGTCTATTAGACGTCTTGTCTGCAATGTGCGCGTCTGCATATTTTTTGTAAAGCGATAGTCTGTCTCAAGACTGTCGTGACTATGGTCTACGCTCACACTTAGGTATTTCACTTCAACAATGTCATTTGCTTGCTTTCTTGCTCCGTAGCTACCCCAATTGCTAGCCCAATGGTTAAGACGTGCGCCTATAAGTCGGAAGGCGTAGGTACGATTCCAGTTGCGACTTCACGAGCCTGTACCGCTGAATTAAGGCGTCAGGCAGGTAGCCAGCCGTAAAGCAAACGTCAAATCCTTAGCAATATGGGGTTCTGAACTGTGAACCCCCATCTAAAAATACCAGGAGCCGCCTCTGCGCAGGACCAACGGTTTTACGTGCTTTCCGACAGTTTCCGACGCACGAGCTAAGTGACAATTTTACAACATTAAAATCTGTACATGAAATAAATTCATTGGAACAATATCCCCATTATTATGCGGCCAGGAAAGGCAGGAAGATTAATGTTCCCCGTATGTTTCCCCAGGGTTCCGTGTCCGCAACGCTGTACATGTCCTGGCTAGAGATGCTGAGCCGCGACCTCCCGCCCGTCCTCTTCGTCAGAGGGAACCACACTTCCGTACTCACATTCTACTCTTAAACTATAGACAATGCGAATGAAGAACAAAAGACCTGCGACCAAAAGTACCTACGGCAAGGTAAATAATGGGCATCGTTTTAGATACTTTGTGTTTCCGAAGACAAATTACTTAGTTATTTGTTTGTGAAAATAAATTAGGAGTTTTTTAATACTATGCTAAGTAATGTTTTAAGTCCGATTGTTTACATTGTCTTACAATACCCATTATATATCTTGAATAACTGTAAAGATATCTTACACAACGCGATATGAACCAATCACTGAGTAACATTTTTTGTTTCCCGACAAAGATTCTTCCGCCTGCCTACCGCGCAATTACGTCACATTTTGGGCACTTCCTCTTTGCCCTTTTTTGCGGTACTAGATCTCAAGAGGATTCCAAATTTCAAAACAGAATGAAAATAGAGCGGGCCTATATGATTGAACCTCAACAATCTGAAGACAAAAATAGTATTTATATTTGTGACCCGCTTTAATTCAACGATAAGTATACAGAATGTTTTTTAAGTCTATGCCAAAAAAATACTGGGAAACGATGTAATTTTTTTTTATTACATACTTGATCGGGCGAAATTCCAGTGTTTATGTTAGTTTTTTATAGACAGATAGGTAGTATTAATTATTTCTCAGTGAAAAAACCTTGCTATACGCGTCAATGTGCATTTATGCAGAAAAACGCAGTCTATTTACTCAACTTTGGATCCTAATATCTTGGGAAACAGACACTTCCCAGGTATGCTTCCATGGAGAAAAATTATCGTGATGATAAGGAGATTCCGTAGTTTTCGGGAACGTTGACGACAAAAAATCACTCTGTATAATAGTACATATATGATTATTTTAATGCCAGTAATTAAGATAGCATTTTTATAAATAACTACTACTAGAATATAGAAGTTGTGATATAAGTAAGTATACATACAAATAAGACTTTAATAAGGTTTATATGGTAGAGCTTGTAAACTCGTACTTTTATTGAGTTTCATGATAGCACAGTATTTTTTTTACTTTTTCGTACAATTTCAGATAAGTAGTTCGTGTATTGTAAAGTACCTATTTATGTTTTTGTAAAAACTGCGTACAAACTCATCTAGATTTTGGTCATTAGTACCTACCTAAGTAGTGCATACGTTATAATAAGTAAGAGTAGATAACGTAAGCAAGTTAAGTACATAAATAGAATTAAGAATTATTTACCTATTTATTTAAAAATCTATTACTTACATACCATTTTCTATTTTTTCCTTATCTCGAATTTTGAAGTACGTCGAGGAATCTAAGTCTTGGTAATTTTATCTGTACTTGCAAATTCTGTATCAATAGACTTAACCTACCTATAAATCTTCATGTTGAGAGGAATTCAATGATTTAAAAATAATAAAACATACTTACCTAATGTTAAAGTGTTAAACTACCAAAGCAAATACAATATTTAATATTGTAATAAACAGTAATACTACACATGTACAATTTTATTTATAAACTAGCGGACCCGACAGACGTTGTCCTGTCCCACGCTTTAAATACAAACTTTCTGAAATAAGCTGTAACAATCTGGACCGTTATAAAAACATTATCTAGTTGACCGAATTGTGAATCTAAACATTTTCGAGATATAACAACCATCTACCGGGCGTAACTGAAACTAAAGTATACTTTTGAATATTCGACACAACGACTGCAGCGCAGTCTGCCGGATCCTATGTAAAAGGTTCTATTTACAGGATGTTTTTTGGTCGTCAACATTTCCGAAAACTATGGATTCTCCTCATCATCACGAACATTTCAAAGGATCCCATGGAAGAATACCTGGGAAGTGTCTGGTTCCCAAGATATTAAGGTCCAAAGTTGAGTTATTAGGTTGAATTTTTTTGCATAAATGCACGTAGACATACCAAACTACCTATAAAAAAATTAATACAAACACTGGACACCATACATTTCGCGCGATCATGTTAATACAAAAAATGACAAAAAATTAAAAACGCGTTCCAGAATTTTTTTTTACATAAACTTGATTCGATGTATAGAGCACGTACCCTTCGTAAACGGTGGCAACGAAAAAACCCTGTATACGAATATTAGGTACAAATGTGTAAGTGTATATGTGTGTGTATGTTTGTCCGTCTTTCACGGCAAAACTACTAAACCAATTTTAATGAAATTTGATACACAAATATTCTTGAGCCCGAGAAAGGGTAGGCTACTTCTTATTGCGATAGGTGGCACCACCGCGTAATAACATAAACAACAAAATAAATCGGTCAACTATACATATAATGTTTTGAACTCCGTCCACGTATACTTTAGTATACAAAAGTATACTTTAGTTTCAGTTACGCCCGGTACATGGTTGTTATATCATTGAAATGTTTATTTTTCTTTATCTTGTTATACATGGTGCTTGTGACAGCCAGGCAAATATTTATATGGTGACTTCAGACCATGATTCTGAGTAACACTAAAAATTTTCCGTTATTTTTTCATATTTTCGAAAAAAAAATTGTATAGTTCGTTTTAGTAGGCCTTAGATAATGAAACAGAAAATAAATTTTTTAACCAAAAGATGATTTAAAAAAAAAAAAGGCCCATAAACAGTTCAAATAACTGATCAAACCTAATGGAGAATCACAGGTGATCCAAAAAACAGCAATGTGTTACACAATTACCAATAAGCCCATATAATTAGTCACAGGTTGTTCATCTCAACTATACCCTCAAAATTGTTCAGAAGTGGCACCATGTAGTTCTATCGGCTCTTTGTGCTCTACCTACCCCGTAAGGGATATAGGCGTGATTATATGTATGTATGTAATTAGTCACAGGATCTCTGAATGCCATTGGTGCGGAGAGCAAAGATTACTGATAATAAAATCACAAATACATTTCCTGAGGGTAATAACACTGTCGTATAACGCAACACAATGATACTTTTTTAGCATATCAGTATTTGCCTGGCTGTCACCCACACCCTGTATATAAATCTTCTATTCGCGGGTTTTTCATTGAACTCCCTCTAAACGACTGGACCGATTTTGAGGAAAAGGAAACATTTCCGTGATATAACAACCATCTACCGGGCGTAACTGAAACTAAAGTATCCTTGCGAATATACGACACAGCAACTGCAGCGCAGTCTGCCGGATCGTATGTAAAAGGTTCTAACTAACATTAACAACAATATAAATCTTCTATTCGTGTGTTTGTAATTGAACTATTTCAAAACAGCTAGACCGATTTTGATTACATTTTTTTCATGTATTCAAGTGGGTTCGAGGATAGTTTTGATTCACAATTCGGTCAGTCATTTTGTTTTTTCAGCAGTCCATGCGGACGGAGTCCAAAAACATTATTTAGTTGACCGAATTATGAATCTAAACCATTCTCGAACGTACTTGAATACACACAAAAAATTTCATCAAAATCGGTCCAGTAGTTTAGAAGGAAATCCATTACAAACGCAAGAATAGAAGATTTATTTATGTAAGGAAAAGGAAACATTTCCGAGATATAACAACCATCTACCGGGCGTAACTGAAACTAAAGTATATTTTTGAATATTCGACACAGCAACTGCACCGCAGTCTGCCGGATCCTATGTAAACATAAACAACAATATAAATCTTCTTTTCGTGTGGTTTTAATTGAACTCCTTCTAAACGGCTGGACCAATTTTGATGCAACTTTCTGTGTATGTTCAAGTGGGTTCGAGGATGGTTTAGCTTCACAATTCAGTCAATTAAATAATGTTTTTGGACTTCGTCTGCGTAGACTGCAGAGAAAACAAAATGTCATTGACCGAATCGTAAGTCTAAACCATTCTCGGACCCACTTGAACACACACACAAAATGCATTACAAACACACGAACAGAAGATTTTTATACATAAAGATTACATGTATTACATATTGAAAATCCGCCTTGTGATTATATTTCCATGACTTTTTAATAATAAATGTTATTTTATACTTAGCTAATCTCGTATTATTTACTGCTGTATCTTAAGTAAGCATAACGTCTCGATATTAGATCACAAATCACTCTAAAAATAAGGTATTAGTCTCAAAATGAGCACATACAGAAAACGCACAAGTCGCAAAATGCCCAAAAAAGTAAATTTAATGAGGACGACACTCAGTCGCAGAATGAGCAATATACAAACGGTGTTACTAATAAACCGTGTGTAAAGTTTTACACGTAAAAATCTTATAACTAAACCGGCTTATAGGTATTTAAAAAATATTACATACATAAGGTCACGCCCGTTCCCAGAGTGTGGACAGAAGTGTACAAATCACACATCCACTTTTCACCAGTTAGCCTATACGTGCGACGTGGTAAGGAGTGTGCCTACCGCCGCTTTTCAGGTACAGATGTGTACAGATACAACAATCTCGCGAACCGTTAGCAAATCCAATTGGTGAAGTCAAACTGCCGAAGATCTAAACACAACCGACAAAAAGCGGTGCGTAATAAGTTTGGGCTAGATCTCTCGAGATGACGGCACTAATTAGTGATTAGCAGTAATAGACAGGCGTTTCAATTACTTCACTTAAAAACATGAGATGATTCCATTGAAATTTCTCCTTCATGACCAAAATAATTAATTTATGCAGTGAAAATTCAAGTTTGTATGAAAGAGCAACTTTTTCACGATTTAAAAATTGTATCTTTGTCTACCTATCTAGTCTCGTGTGAAAAGCAAATTAGCTCATATGGAAACATCTTATTTACTCATTTAACCCATGCTAGGTTTAATAGGTGACTATTATGAAAATTAAAAAACCTCAATAAATATATTACAAGATTTTATTTCACACATATTTCACAACGTTTTAATTTAGATTTAAAACAGAAAATAAAATATATTTACAGATACAAGAATCAACATATCCAGATTAACAATTTCCTTAATATTAATAAATAAAACTTGTACAATATTGATAAGAGACATTATGAATGGCTCCAGTACAAACGTTATATGCAAAGTAAATGTACAAAATGTTATACAAATACTTTACAAATTGGTCTATACTCGAGGCGACATAACATTGCTGGGTAAAGCAGACCATAGCCCAAGCGCGGTACACTATGATGGGGTTTGTACTAATGAAGTAATTCGTAAAAAATGTAAGAAAGGAAATAACTCTGCGATATGTGTGTTGCATGATAGGACGGCGATAACAGGTATCCTGGCATAGATATGTGCATTATTGAAAAAATAAATTACAACTTTCGCTTTATAACATTAAATATTTTCTCTACGTATGATTACGGTCACGACCGTTCCTAGCTCCATTCCCTCATAATTTATTGGCTGCTATCAAAATAGTGCTCATTAATATTACTCAGTCTATACATATTTTTGTATTGTAATAAAAATTGGTGTAATATACAGGGTGTAACAAAAAGGGTATGTTAAGCGAAAAGCTACGTAAATAGCCCACTGTAGAGAACCTATCCACAAAATTTGAGACTCGAAATCACATGTTTATTTTTCAAGATTGTATGAAAATTCCTGAGATATTTAAGAATTCTCCATACTATCGGGAAAAATAAACATGTGATTTCGAGTCTCAAATTTTGTGGATAGGTTCTTTACAGTGGGCTATTTACGTAGCTTCTCGCTTAATATACCCTTTTTGTTACACCCTGTATAGAGTTGTTTACTCTTTGGCGATGTTTCTTTGTTATTACGTATACAATGAGGACAGTTGTTTTACACGATAACTAGGTCTATAACACCACCAATGTAAAACGATCCATGAAATTTATAGTGCCGAAGACAACATCAATATAAAAGGATGCACAAAAGATGAAATTACATTGACATACTGTACAGGGCATTAGTCCAATGATTTCATATGAAAAAATTTAGCCTACCAGCACCTCGGCGTATAAAAAATCTTATCAAACTCGTTGGAGACACATCTAATTTCCGTGCTAATTTAATTCTTGATATCCATTGTTTTAAAGTATAAAAATGATAAATAAATACATAAATTACAGAAAAATCTTCACACAGCCATACATCTTACATAAATAAATAATAAAAACCTAAATGTTTATGGGAATATTTTTAGTTACTTATATTTTAAATGGTAAATGATGCATGCACATCAGAAATACTAAAGCCGAAATCGGTCAGGTTAGAATTAGCGCTTTCTAGACCTAAATGAGACGGCCAAAACATTTTCATGTACTTTTTATAACCTCTATAAAATACGCAAAATATAATTTACCAAATTGCGAGATTTCCTTATGATCGTAGGTATTTCAGTACTTAATCATTACAGGAACGTTTTTTATAACTGCGAGTTTATTCACTAGAGGAAAGTTTACAAATATTTATTTATGCCCAAAATGCGTACAGTCATAGTAACCCAATTCCTCTGGTGAATTTTATCCTTGATTAATAAATCAAATTGAATGACTGAAGTATACATCGTAGAGCCGATTTTTCCAATTGTCAGATATGTCTACATATTTGAAGGATACAGTTGATGCTGTCTCTATCTTGATCAAGTTTTAGAGAAAGACAGCATCAATATTTATCAGTTAGAACTATCTGCTCATTGAAAAATCTGCTCATAGTCAGCTTAGTCTAATTTATACGAGTTTTTCCACAGACAAGTGCCCTGTTCACACTGATTGGCTCACCGCTCACTGTTATTTCACTGCTTCACTGTTAGTCCACTGCAATACTGTCAGTTCACTGTAGCTTCACTGCCACACCATTTCACTTTAACACTAATGAACACAAGTCTCATACTTCCAGATTAAACTGCTTCCAGTCTTGGTTAAATCTGAATGACTTGAAATTGGGTTTTTTTTTAATGCTTATGTGGCATAGATTATGTATAGGAAACCCAGATAAGGTATCACACTCTGGCATATTTATTTTGGCTACCAAAGTGGTTTACATAATCTGTTAATACACAAGCTTCAGCCCAGGTATTTTGTTGATAAGTTGGATTTGGATCGCAAGTTTTGCGAAACTGGTATAATGTCCGTGAATTTGGCTGGGTGGGGGTAGACAGTGGCGCCGCTCATTCCGAGTCGTCCTCATTGTCGTCGTCGAAACCGGACAGATCTGCCGACGGTAAGAATCCGTTCAGCACCTGGAAACCAACATACACGTCAGCCTACAATTCACTGCTGGACAGTGTGGTCCACACTGGGCACGCCATGAGGCTACCGCCATAGGGAGGTTTTTACCCATAGTCACTGGGCAGTCGGCTTGGTGACCGCAGTGTGATTTTACTATGTTGAAAGATATCGAGGGGTGAAAGGCTATTTGTGATAAGCGCCAACACTGCTACGGCTACTGCCCACCTCTCGCCCCCTGATTATGTAACATGGAGTAGCAGCGCCGAAGCAATGCGATAGCGAAAATCTATACATATAATAAAAATGTAACGGATCGCTGTCTGGAAGATATATGAGAAAAAATATTATAGGAGACCTTTATCAACGCAATAGTACCCATAAAAATGATTTTTGGAATTTTTGTGTTTGTCGATTTGTCTGTGCGTTTGTGCACGCTAATCTCAGAAACGGCTGAACCGATTTCGATGCAGTTTTCAGTAATATATTGTGACAGGTCCCACTTAACATATAGGCTACGTTTTATCCCGGGAAAATGTTTTTATTCCGGACAATTTCGACATTTTGTTTTTTCTGTAGTCCACGCGGACGGAGTCGCGGGCGTCCACCAGTTAAAAACGTGTTGCGTGCGCGGAGCTATCGCAAATTTTTGCCTCGGCAGTGCTACTGCTATAGGTCTAGCCGGGCGCGGATCTGCACTCTGCGCAGACTGCATACGTACCGCGTACTCGACGAGCGCGAGGTGGCAGAAGGCGTACTGCTCGGGCATCTGTATGCTGTGCGCGCGCTGTGCCCGGATCTGCCGCACGGCGCCGCGCACGTCCGCCGCCCCCGACGCAGACAGCCGCAGTGCGCACATGTCCAGCGTCAGGAAAGTGCCTGAGGGGAAGTCACACGCTTAAGGCGACGCACTGCTAAATAACAAATCCAAAACGATCATGTCATGGCCGGAGACCGACTGAGAAAAGTTTATTTACATACAAATATGAGCGACGACTAGCTCAAAGGGCGTAAGCGATAAAACGTACTTTTGCGTTTGCATGAAAGGAACGATAAATCACCATTACGCCTGAAAATAAGTTATAATAGGGTATTTATAGCAATTTTTTCCATTTTCTTTATTAATAATTTTATAATATATAATATCTTGACTAAGATAAATTTATAAAAACACTTCTCAACATTGTGCTGAGGGATTCAGCTTTGTTTACCGAGATTTGACTAGTGTATAGCTATCGGGATGAAGAATAACGTTGCCAATATGTAATTTAGAAGAGATAGTAAAATTCGTCATCTGAGTAATTGACCCGGTGTGAGTAATTGACCCGGTGGCTTAGTGGTTATAGCGGCTGGCACGGTTAGCAGTGGTCGTGGGTTCGATTCCCGCTTGGGTGAAGAATTTTTTCCATTTTCTATATTAATAATTTTATAAGCTATTTTTTTATTGTTTTAAATCAATCCTGAGATCGTATTGAGCTAGTACAATTTTTATTAAAATTTTATAAAAACGGATAATGCCTATACAAGCATAAAAACTCCAAGCAAGAAGAGATCCAAAATCATTATCCACCAAGAAATATAAACGTTTGTAGGTAATTTAGGAAACATATTAAAACATATAACTTACCAGTTCTACCGATGCCAGCGGAACAATGCACAACGATGGGTGGTCCCCTACTGTGTCCCGCCCACGCATCTCCTAATCTGAAAATTACAATATGTACAATAGAACAATTATTTGTGATAGTTTATCTATTATGATGATGATCTCCGACCGTATTTCGGCCAAGGCGACTAATCTCTACGGAGATTGGCCAGGTACGCAGGAGATATTATAGTGCACAAGTGTGTGCGATACACTCACTATTCCGTTACTCTCATAGTCCGATGGGACGGAAAGCCGACACGACCGTAGAGAGATAAGGCGCAGGACCAATGGTTTTACGTGCTATCCGAGGCACGAGCTAAGTGACAATTTTACAACATTAAAATCTGTACATGAAATAAATTCATTGGTACAGGCCCGTGACTGGGATCGAACTTACGCCTCCCGCTTGGATGGTGCACGTGTTAACCACTGGGCTATCACCGCTATAGTTTATCTATACCCTTATACTTAATACTGATAAATAAAGTATCTGTTTATAACATTAAAATAAACGTTTTGAACTAAGGGCCGATTTTTCCAAACGATAGCCTATCAAAAGAATCCTTCTCTAAAATTTAATCATGATAGAAATAGCATCAATTTTATGGTTCTGATAACCTATCTGACGTTTGGAAAAATCTGCCCTATATGTTAAATAAAACGTATAGGTACGCGGTTAACGCGGTACTATACAAAAATAACATTTGTTGTTTAATTTTTGTCTGTATGTCTGTTTGTTCCGACTAATCTCGAATTTTGTAAATCATTGTTACCATCTGGCCATCTGGGTGTTCAAATGTGCAAACGACACACCACCGGCCCCTACCTTCGAGCTTCGAATCTGACGACTCATTATTGCGATCTATGTAGCAGCGGCATGGCTACATTACTCAATGCCGAGCGATATTAGCCTACTTGCAAGTGCATTGTCAGCGGTGCAAATATCAGGGGGCAATTCTTGAAGTCTCAAGTTGGAACGAAGCCGAAACGGAACCGTTGCAGACGCTCAGAACAAAGCAATAATTACTTTACGCCGACGCAATTAGACACATTTCAGCACGAGACAGATATTTGTTTCTATTCTGTCATACTCGCGACCGATGCGTGTTAAAATATACCTTATTACTCAAGCGGTAAGTATATATTGCTTCGCACCGCGTTTCGTTAACGGTTCGTTAGTGGTTGCGTTTCGGCTCAAAAATGTTCAAGAATTGACCCCCAGTACCGAGAGCTCATGGACTGGCAATGCGGCGGTTATTACTTTTGTATCTTCGATTGCCAACCATAATAATATAGGCGTTCTTTTTCTGTTTCACTGCATACGAAAAATGTTAGTTGCGAAATCAGGCATAGGAATTATTCTATGAAACGGACAATAAACGGCATGTATACTCACAGGGCAGTAGCACGCTGCTGCGCGCGCCGCACTAGCGCCATAAACCGTAACAACGGTCCCGCGCCGGCCCCGCCCCCCGCGCCGCCCCCCGCGCCGCCCGGCACGCCATAGTCCGGCCAGCGAGTGTACTGCCCGTGCCAGATGCGCCGCGACTGCTCCGTCTGGGGAATATATACATACATACATATAGGAAATAAACCAGATTAAAACCTCATCTTTCTGCCCTTAACCTATTATTATGGGATCAGCGTAATATGCCTACATGCCAAGGTATGTAGCACGCGGGGCGGATCTCTCTGCGTGGACGTGCCTCGGTCGAAATATTCCTATTTTCATACTAATAGTGGGACGGATAATCACCTGGGGGAAAAAATAGGGTGACAGGTCGGAATATTCACCTCGGTCGAGGCAAAGGCTCAGCCGCGAGCAATCAACTGTAGACTTGCAACGAATATTCGGTTACTATTCGATATTCGGCCTATTCGGCTGCTTTTATTATATTCGGCCGAATACCGAATATCTAGCGAGCCTTTGTGCTCATTACGGTGACCCCTCAGTCAAAATAACACATCCTATCCTATCCTACTAATATTATAAACGCGAAAGTTTGTAAGTATGGATGTATAGATATTTGTTACTCTTTCACGTAAAAACGGCTGGAGCGATTTTAATAAAATTTGGTATGGAATTAGCTGACACCCTGGATTAACACATAGGCTACTTTTCATCCCGGGAAAATATTTTTATCCCAGATATTTTCGACATTTTGTTTTTTCTGCAGTGAAGTCGCGGGCATCCACTAGTAGGCTGTAATCTTAACGCAAACGAAGTCGCGAACGCCTCCTATATACATAAGCAAGCATCTCAAAAAAAAAACAATTGCAATACATCCACCTACCCGCAAATCAGTTAGCACAAGATGCGACACGGTATAATCGTCTTCAATCTCTACGGACTCGGTACTGACAGCAAACCCGCCGTACTCCGCCCGCGAGCCCTTCGCGACCGGCCAGTACTGACCGCACTTCACTCGCCCGCGCTCTACCGCCTTTGTCGTCATTACTATGACTAGAGTGTTTTGCTCCCATACCATGCGCCAGAAGTCGTTGAATGTCTTTGGCAGGGGACCTGCAATGGGAATAAGGAGGTTGTAGATTACGTTTCATACGGTGACGTGGTTATAGGTAAACGCGGGGTCTCATAATATGTTTATAAATAAACTCATTTATTCAAAAAGTGGGACAGATGAGTGACTCTCACGATGTAAGACGAGTCTGATGATACCTATCAAGCTCAAATGCGACAAACCGTTTAGGCTCTAGAGTGTGCCAAAAAAGAAGGGGAGGATTATCCGTCAAGCTAGACTCTAGCTAGACCATGGGTTCCCAAACTTTCATTTTTCATAGACCGCTTTAAAAAGCTAACTGGTTCTGGTGGACCCCCTACATGCTTACACCACATACAAATTAATTGTGAAATCCCATTTTTTCACGCCAACGTAGACCCCTATCGAGTCTCTTGTGGACCCCTGGGGGCCAACCTGGACCACTTTGGGAACCACTGCTGACCAATTGTAAGGAAACATGACATTGGACATTAGACTTACCCTGTGTACAAATGTATGCATTCTTCTGTTTGTAGCCGTCGACGTAGTTAGCGTTGATATAGTCTGTGGTGGGGTCGGAAGGGTCCGTCTGTGAGAGGCAAACGCGAGAATGATCGTAGCACAGCACGTCCGTGTATCTGTTCTTCGCTAGATTACTTGGCAACCTGGAATATAAACAATCAACTAATTAATAAACTGCCTGTATGTTTATTTAAATCTAGTCGCTAAGATTGTGGGTATGAACTGATTTATGATATACTCCACGATTCTGAATACTATCAAAATACTATAATTGAATGTCCACTCTTTAGGATTTAGTAACCCAGGATGTACGGTTAACTAATCGGGATCAAGTATATTTGGACGTTAACTAAGTACCTATTTCAATTTAGCGAGCGTAGCGAGCGCATCTATTTCGTACAATCCGTTCTGTAAGCCCTCTGACCCTTTTGACAGCACCGCCGTTAAGAGGTAAAACCTGCGGTGCTGTCAAAAGGGTGTATAGTCTGAGCACGTACCGCGAGTGGTGGAAGGTGCCGGCGGGCGGCAGGGCCCGCAGTTCGTCGTACTCGCGCTGCAGACCGCGGCGGCCGAGCGCACGCAGACGCGACACGAGCTCGGCGGGGGACTCGCCCGGCCCGCCCGCCGAGCACTCCTCGTCCGACGCGGGCGGCGACGCCGACCCTGACGACCACGTGCCGCGCGCTGCACAAATGAAGAGATTGAAAACTGCGGTTACCACTCTCGCGTTCCTTGACAACTCACTAAGAACGGGTAAGACTCTAGTCCTCTCGTTGATTTCCGCATTCCTCGACAAATCGCTAAGATTCGGTTGAGAATAAGAACTGGGGTTGATTTCGTCAGCGTGGACTACTGAAAATAGCCTATGTCCTTCGCCGTATTCCCAGCTAGTTTCAGTATTTGCAAAATTTCAAGAAGATTAAGTATCAAACACACTTATTTTCGCATTTAGTAATAAATTAAATTCTAAATCTATTTAATATTAGTTGGGTTGTAAAACTGGTTTGATTTTCTACTAAGTTCTTATTTCATTACAAGACCGACCTAGTGACCTGACACCATTTGCTATGACTTCAGTTCAATTGAATTTTCTACTAAAGTTTCACAACAAGAACAAAGCTCACAGAACAATATATTATGAAAATGAGTAACAATAAGAAAATCGCGTTTCTTTCTTAGAAACAGGAACGAAAATAACGTGCGAAGGGAAGCGGTGTCAAGTGGTACTATAGGTATAATAAACTGTAGATCCCGATTCATAGAATATCTCCCGTGCCTGATTTCGGAACTTACATTTTTTGTATGCAGTTACAAAGATAATGTAGTCATACATAAAGCAACTAGCGCCATCGTTCAAAGGAACTATTTAGTGAAACGCGCTACAGTGTAGTGTTACGCGGTCCCGGAAAGGTATTCGAAACAATTGCCTAGGGGACCTTTCTACGCGACATTCTATATCCAAGTGTATACAATACACCTGACCTGTAATCTAATATGCTAGCCTTATTAGAACTAT
The DNA here is from genome assembly GCA_014607495.2 of Carposina sasakii. Lineage (NCBI taxonomy): Eukaryota > Metazoa > Arthropoda > Insecta > Lepidoptera > Carposinidae > Carposina > Carposina sasakii. Next base: position 5,493,065 of record CP053163.1, on the reverse strand, counting down.
GTTACATACATATCATTTTTACATCTCTCGGCGACAAGCAACAATTCGTAAACATTATATTTTCTCTTAAAATACACCGTTATTGAAGATTTATTTTAATATTTTACTGCATTTACATAACATTACTTTTATGGTTTTCGTTTACTCACATTTATGATGGTGCCTACTCTCGGCTAGCATAGTATTATAAGTATTATAATGTGCCTATATTACTATCGATTGAAGCTTTCATGTGCTTTTAGTTTCATTCAACATTTCGTCAAAACATCGTGGTTGGTCCAACTATATAGATAGCAGTTTTTTGATGAGAAAAAAAAATCACGTTGGCGCCACTGTAGCGTGAGGTTTTTTAAAACACCTCCCATAGTTTGGTCCTTCGGTATAAACTTAATTTAAAAAAACCTCTCGCTAACCCACCGCTCTGGTGGTGAATTCACTCGTTTAGTTCACCCGTTGGAAATGGAAGTGTCTACATACACTACGAGTATCGCTCTAACAAGGCGCCACAAACGACCGGCCTCGACCGTTGCACGCGACAATTTTCCTTTTCCAAGACCTTTGCCGTAACGCGACCAATTTTATTAAGCAAACTAAACGAAGACTTGGCAACGTGTTTGTGCTTCTGCCATAAAAAATAATTACCCGATCGATTCGCCAACGTTTTTACGATCTTCAAGATCGAGATTAAAACGCTTAGCAAAACACATATTCCAAAGCTCTTCTAACTTGAGATCGAACATAAGATGAATAAGTTATTTCTACACCATTATTCATTATAGCCGGCCGTAAAACAAACGCCAAATCCTTGTCAATGAGTTTCGAAAGAAACCACATTGCGCGCCGACCACATAAATAATGAGATAAGGTCAGGAAGATGATGATTTAATAAAATGCAGCAAAATATGCTAAAGCCGTTATAGTAATAAGCTTTAAGAAAAAAGGCAACTCACTTAATAATACTACACTACCTAAGAATAATACACTTAACATAAGCTTAAAGGAAAACTTTTTCTTAAGGGGTATCTTCATCACTACACTTTGACTATCACAGGTCGAAGTAAAACTAAACAAATTTCGCGGAATCTTTGCTTGAACATACACTTTTTATCGAGTTCAGTTATCGACTATAATGTACGAGTTTTAATACTACTAGCAAAGTAGATCGATAAAGTAAAGTACCTTTACCGAAGTAACGTAAACAACGAAAAGAAATAAAACCTAACGGACCGACGTAAAATTTACCTACGAGTATACGCTGACGCCGTCTAGCTCTTTGACCCGATTGGCCCATTCACATTTTAGAATTATCAATAAATAAACCTACCAATGTTATTTTTGAACATTGATTTTGAAAATCTAAACTTGCTTTTACAAAAAAAAAACGTCAAAAAGTTTAATGACAATGTTATGTCGTTGTGCCATTTTTTTTTTCTAAACCGAAACCATAAAGATGATTATGAAATCACGCAAAAAGAGTTTTTATTTATTTATGTACATTATTTACAAAATAGACTTTCGTGTTATATCGAAAAAATCTGAAGACATCGTAACATAATAACAACTTTGACAAAATCATCATTGTGTAAAATCTTAAGTAAATTCATAGTCAAATTGTCGAATCAACATTGATTATGTCACCAACCAGCCTGCTCAGCGTGGTGACTATAAGCAAAAATCCTCCTATGACAGTAGCCTTGTACCCTGAGGGAGGCCTACGTCCAGCAGTGGACTGTAATATGTTGATGTAATAATGTAATAAAAAACTTGTACAAACTTACTGCTTATATCTAGATCGTCCTCATCGCCCGAGTGCGTATGCCTGCCTTTCATGTCGCCATTGTACCCGTGGGTGAGCCTGGAAACATAGTTATTGTTAGTTATAAACGAAAAGTAGAGACTATAGGGGTTCTGTGGCATAAAGTTTAGACTATACCGCTGCTGCTTAAAATATGGGGTCGGTCGGTACGGAATCGCAGTGACGGATCTCACCCGTGCGGTTTTTTTTATCATACACCTTTATGTTATTCATTTAAATGTACATAGCTGTATAAGGTTATACAGGGAGGACGCATATTAAGCGTAGTGCTATGAAAATAGCCCACTATGTATAGTGATTCTTAAAAACTTAACTACGGTACTCAAAATCGCATGTTTTTTGTCTAAATTGTTTGAATTTTCCTGAGTTGTTTAAAAATTCTCCATTCTATCTCAAAATTAAATATGTGATTTCCAGTCTCAAGTTTTGTGAGTAAGCTAATAGATAGTATAGTACACATATACAATCTTATTACATTAGCAATAAGCCTTGCAGTTCTTATAAAGATTTGCTATAGCTATAGTTATCTCCTATCATGTATATCGTAATATAGCGGAACTAGAAGCAAATTCCGTCGAAAAACTACTGCGTGTTCAGTTGAAGGACATTCAAAACATACAAATGTCCCCACAATTCAATTATCTGATAGCAAGCAATCGATTAATTAAACAAGATACGAAAGTTAAGTTAACAAGTCAGTGCCAAGTTCGACGAAGTTCGGGTGTATCAGCTGGTATTTAACAAGTACAAGTTGTATAGTACAACGGCATTTGCTTGCGAAGTAACTTTATTTATTTAGACACGCTTACAGAACAACCATTAAAAGAAACAATAATGACACTTACAACTAAAAATCTGATATATGTGCCAATTATAAGTGTGCTACTTTATTCACAGTGAATATAGAAACTTTGTAAACTACTACTAAACTTTGTAACTACTTTTACTATGTAAGCGTAGGGTAGCCGGCAAAGAAATTTAGTATTAGATAAAAGCGCTGCGCTAATGTAAACAGACTCCCGGTGCTACTTCAATAGTATACAATACATCTTTTGATAATAGAAAACTAAGTAACCAATAAAATAAATCTAAAAAATATAGTTTTATAACCTCCCTCATAAGACAAGCGATGCAAATAGCGCAATCAGTCGACAATTCAGCGGGTCGAAGTTCCGCGCACCATTACGCGCTCTAGGCAGGAAGCCCCGCGTAAATATTGCCACCGTAACTCAACACTTTCGCTACGTCCGGCCAACGAACAATCGATGCTATTTTAGCACGAGCTGAGAAACTTCTAAACGCTGCAGTGACAAAATAGCCGCTTCCTTTAGACCCGGAAGCAGCATTGTTCAAGCGAGCCCGTGATGCGTAAAAAGTGGGCAACGGTGAACGAATTGGACGACATCCTTCGGTGTTATTGTAGGAAGTACAGTACGTGACTTGTGTCGCTGTAGGTGTAGGTACATACTCCTAAAATAATCCAAACTCATTACGGTGTATGCTATTATTATGTAGGTACTTGTACACACACAGAAGTACCTATATACTTTATACGTGCGTGCGTTGTAAGCAAATATATTTATGTACGTACGATACAATCGACAGAAGTTTTCTGTTGTCTTTTGATATAGGCTATGCAGCTACTTAGCAGATAATGCAGTTATGCGTTTTAGTGATATTGCTTTAGGTGATCTTTTATAACAGAGGCCGCTATGCTGAAAAACGTGACTGCAGGATCTCATTCGAGATCCTGCACTTCTAGCTATGCCATTTTTTGGAAAAACAGCCTTGTGCTCTGTATGTATGGTAGTGTAATTAAGAATCAACGTATTTTAATGCTTATTGTGTTTACAGGCAGATTAGAGGTGTGTTATCGTAATAGCGTCTGATTTGAATTACATTTAAAGAAGACTATTCACAATTTTCATATAAATCTACAAAAGCTAGTTACTAGAATAGCGTGTTGTTTCAATAATAAATTTTCTTCAGGAACCGGTCAAAATGATACAAACTCAAATGTTGCAGGAAGTTTTCCGAAATACATGTAAATAAATTGTTGTTGATCGAACGCCAGAATCATAGAATTTAATGTTTTCATTTCGATATTGCAAGCTACGAGATTAATAACCCAAAAATTACAAATATTAAAAACCCTCCTAATACGCGGTCGAGTACAGGGCAGCGAAATGACAAATAAGTATATATCCTGTTAAAGTTATAACACCCTCTTTTGTAAAGGGGGTTAAATAGACAATTTACCTGAGGTTGGAGTCGCAGGTATAGGGCGTGTCTGTACTGATATGCATGTTGTCTTCTTCAGTAAGCCGCTCGCTGTGCTCGCTGCTCATGTCACATGCACCCTCGCTGGTTATTATACCTGAGAAACAAACATCTTATATACTATTTATTTTTGCCATATACCTAACCGTGAAAATCACATATACACAGACAAATATGAGTATGGATTCGGCTAGCTCACATTACACAATAGTAAATTTACTTTCCTACAAAATAATTAAATAGTTTTTCCAACATCTTGTCAATTTATTACTTTGCCAAATGTGGCAATTATTTATTACTACTGCCACTGGTCATTGAACACAATTATTTATTAACCGGAAATATTTATTAACATTTGTAACAAAGCCATAAAGTTTTTTAAATCACTAGAAAAGGATAAACTCATCAAACTGCATATTATAACTATTCCGTTTGCTATCCGAGTAATAAAATTATAAATGTGTCCTCCAATCACTGGATGGATGTTGCTGATGATTCTCAGAAAATTACAATTAATCAAAATCAATACACCCCCGGACGCAGTGGTAAATTTTCAACCTCAAATATAATACTAATAGACATAGTACATAGTAGATATGATATAAATGATGATGATGATGATACCAACTACAAAATTTAATAAACTACACACACACAAAGGTCAAGGAATAAAGCTTTAGTTTTCCCAGTAATGTTAGATTTCCGAGAATCAATCCCCAATCCTGGTATTAAAAGCCGCGGGCATTAACTATAACATTGACGGACAGCTTACCATTTTGCGGTTTGTTCGGAGGAGGTATGTGATTGCTGATTACATATTCGTCAATAACACCCTCCAACTTTGAGTTCTGGAGGTTGTTTATGTAGCAATTTCTACAGTGCTCGAGCCTGAAAATAAACAGAGGCAATTATAGAATTACGCAACAGCTACACCTTTTTGAAAATATGTTTGGAGGCATTTAAATTAGGATAAGCCCATATCGATCGAAGTGTTTTTGCGCTTTATATTTTATATTTATAATTTATGCTTAAGAAATATCCATGGCGTCAAACAGTAGAAATTGTGTATAATAAAACACGAGACTTTTCCGTAATAAACCCATGCAAGCACGTACTTTATACCAGTACGATTTGTTTAACTCTGTTTTTAATATAAAAGTTCGCAACAAACGCTACCTACTACTACACAAAAATGGCTCCTGTACTACAAAAATTGGTCCTGGATGAAGTTAGTCCAGAGTATGTGGAGCTCGTGAGTAACGTTCCCTGCAACCGAGCCGCTCTAAGTTAACTTCACATACCTAATCACATTAACTATGGCAACTTTGTCCGCTACTCACTGCACGGTTCGTTTTATTATGAAATTAGCTGAGCAATCTCTTAAACGTCGCGAAACAGATGTGTTTATAATTGCTCTCATTCCACTTTATAAGTGCATTAAATACGCAATGTGATTTACTGGCGGCCTTTATAAAGAATGACGCTTTTAATAGCTTATTTCATTCACTTAGCTGCTTTAAAGACACTAGTCTCGCTTGATGAGTTCTGTTCACCCCTTGAAGTAGTATGAGGGAGTCGCACTAAACCATCTAACAAATTCCTCTTATATAGGAAACTTTAAAAACCACCAATAATTAAGAAATAACATAATTCATACATAAATATTAGCAAATGCGGCGAAAGACAACGTTTATATAGCCTCCGAGAACGTAATATACATTTCATAAGCCCCAGGGAAATCTTAAGCCTGTCTCACGTCGTAGAGCGAGTTTAATCAGCGGCAAACGTACGAGGCGTAGAAATAAACGGCCTATATAACAGTTTAAGAAGCACCAACATAGAATGTAACAGTCGTTATGAGTTGTCAAACACGCACTACAGTCGTAAAACTAACCTTTCGCGGGTCGCGTAATTTTAGAAAGCCCAGTTTCAATGCCAGCCAGGGTGTATTATTTTATCGCAACGTGTATTTTCCAGTTTCCGTTGCGAAATCGTAAATATTTACAGTGCACATCCTATTTCATTTGTCGATATGTTTGCGAAATGTTTCAAATGTTTGCGAAATAGAAAAAGTTTCAGGTTTTTCAGACAGAAAGCTCTTGCGTTTTATTTCTACAATTTTCTAGTTGCTTTCAAAAAGCTACGGACAGTTTCGGGACATTTTAAACGTTTCCTTTGACGGCGCTAATCAGATTTTATTCTACTCGTAGTGTAGAAAGTAGAAATATAAAGTGGCAGTAGCCTCCATTATACTGATAACAGACGATACCGAAGTAAATACTAGGAGACTCCGTATCTGAAGGATAAAGTTGATTCTGTCTCTATCTGGATAAATTTTAGAGAATAATAACTTATATCTGATCGTTGGAAAAATCGGCCCTCAGTCTTGCAACGGTAGTTGTAATAACTTGCTAAACGGGGGGGACACATCCAAAAATAATTATTTTTTAATTGTGTTTTCTAATTTTATTGAAGTTTGTTAACTAGTAGCCAAGACTGTTCGCAACAATTTAAATAAACTAATCGACACCTTAGTAAATTATAATTAAACAGTAAGTAATACTTATGTTTCTGTTTTCTATATTGTCGAACATTTTTAGCCAATAAATATTAAACATAATTAAGTAGGTAATGAAAACTATACTTTACGCTAGTTACACTAATCTATCCTACACAGCATGAAAATATCGACTAACTGAGGTTTTTATGAACAGGTGACTCGAACAATGATTCTATATGGACCAAGCACAACTATTTGTCTGAAATGTTCTATATATACCAAAAACATACAAAACCTTATCTAAATGTAAAGGTAGGACAGTGAGGAGTTTCACTATGTGTAAAAACCAACCTTCTTGGGCTGGTACGGTGGCGCGGTATAACGAGTCGCTGCAAATTTGAAGAGTTTCGTTACCATTGCACTTAATAACAGACGTGGAATAATAACAGTTCAAGATAGTACGTAGATACTTTGTAGCTACGCGCGTGCTAAAAGGAAATGCCTGAGCGGTAGCCACTTAATCCTATTCACACTGCGGCGCTATGAAATCTTATTCTTATACGTTTACGACAGAATATTCCATTTGATATCATTTCCGGTACAGCTCTGCTCGGTAGGATTTCCACCAAACTAACTGCACAGATCGAATCCCTTATTACATATCTAGCAAAAGCAATACGAAAGCACAAACTTTGCTAATATCGCAAAGGAATTTACCATCATTGCAACGCGATAATTGTACAATATACAATAAACATTGTAGAACTTGGGGAGGTCTATGTTCACCAGTGGCTACCATGGCTACCGCTTTACTATTGCAAGAAACGTACCTAGTTAATAAAAAATAGCCTATCGGTGGTCAAATGTCTTCCTTGCCAGATGGCCTGAGGGGCACGGCAAGGTGTAAGACCTAAGTAATAAACGAAATGAAATATTATTTCACCTAAAATACGTATACAAGATAAGTACCCTATTGTTACTGCATTTTTGGTTCCAAACGTTTCGAAACGCCCAATCGGCTGACCACCAGATAGACGGACGACATCACCACAATCGCCGGTAGACAGTTGATGTATGAGGCACAGGACTGGATTTTAGCTATCGATAGGCGCTGGTAAAAGTCAGTTTGGAGCACTATACGTACCAAGCAGTGTGGTCGGGCTGCAGCGGCCCGCCCAGCTGGCACGGCAGACTGGCCCGCGGCACGTGGAGGCCCAGCTGCGGCGCGCTGACTGTATGCACGCGCTCGCGCAGCTTCTCGCGCACAAACAGGCGCAGGATTCGGAAAGGCGCCTTGAACCAGAGCGGCGCGGTCACTATCAGCACTTTCTTCAGCTTGGCTGGGTACCCGCCCTGCGGAAGGAAGGTTATTGTTAGCGATTTCCCTGAATTTTTATTCTATAGTGTCTCAATGGGTTATTTGGTCAGCGGAATCAAAGAAAACCGTTTCCGAATATAACATTTAAAAAAAATGTAGGTGTACATACTTAGAGAAAAGAAGAGGATTCAATTGTGTTGACCGACCCAAATAATTCTAGAAAGGGATGGCTTCGTATTACATCGAATTTTATATAAATAAAAGGACAAAAAGAATCATATATGGTATTCTCATATAGGTAATACTCGTATTAAAAAGCGGAATATGTGTCGGGGTTATTTGCAATTCTGCATTGTCAAAGGGAATATTGATTAGGTGACCCATGTTCTGTAACATGTGTAATAATGTACTACATATTTATTTGACTTTATTCTAGGTCCTTCTATTTCATAGCAGCAGAGCACAGAGTAGTAAGTAATAGAGCGCACTTCGGTAACCTATTTTAGTAAAAGCAAAGTTTTGTAGAGCTAGAGCGTCGTAGTAATAGCAAAACTATTGATTTATTTAGAAAGCCCTTATTCACATACAATCTAATATATAAAATTCTCGTGTCACAGTGTTAGTTACCATAAGCTGAATTTAATACAATTTGTGTGTAGCCATTATTTTAAGCAGCTGTAATATGTACCTACTACCTATGTTGCATGTCGGAGACGACTAAATGTGCGAGACCTGTATTGTGACATTTTAACCAACATCTTTACCAAATGTACCACATTTAAAGCAAATAAATATCATTTCATTTCCTACTCCTACGAAACGGTTTAACCGATTATTATGAAATTTTATATGCGTATTCAATAGGTCTGAGAATCGGCTACTATCTATTTTGCATACCCCTCCCACGCAATTAGCGACGTCCATGCGAGCGCAGCCGCCGGCAACAGCTAGTATTATGACAAAATAATGTTCTTTTGTGAATGCCTTTAGTGGAACACATATTTCATGATTACAATTTTCCAGGAAAATCTAATTCTTTCCCTTTGCAATCCGGCTATTATTCGCAAATAATAAATTCGGTTTTCACATTTTCCGTATCACTCAGTTCATAGAATCCGCTAAATGATTAATGGCCTGGCATAAACAACTTGTTGCCTCAAAGGTACGACTAATCACGACAGTTGCCAAACGCTGCGTGGGAATTAACGAGAGGATATGACATGCCTTTGTTGTAAAGTGACAAGCTTTAGCTAATAGGTAGGGGAAGATTGGGTAATGGGGGTCACTTAAGCAAGAATTAGAATACAAAAGCTAAAATTAACAAAAATTTTATTGCAACCGCCTCATAACAAAATTTACTTAATTAGCTATAATTTGAGATCAGTAATCATCACATTAATAATCATCTTTGGGAAATATAAAAGTAAAAAAAACTGATTTGACTCCCATTGCACTAAGTTACGGGTAATTGAGGTCACCTTGTGGGCAATGAGGATCATACAAAAATCTAACACAAATCGCGTCACGTCTGATACAGAGGTATCGTTTGATTCCTGGAGAACCTTCCTCTTTACTCTTTCGGTCCCCTTCTTCGGCACTTTCATCTTCTTTCCTTGTCCCTTGCCCTTGCCTTTATGCAGAAAAATCTATTTACTCAACTTTGGACCCTAATATTTTGGAAACCAGACACTTCCCAGATATGCTTCCATGGAGAAAAATGATCATGATGATAAGGAGATTCCGTAGATTTCGGGAACGTTGACGACCAAAAATCACCCTGTATATTTTTCCTTTCCCCTATCTTTTTCTTTGGGTGGCGGTCACTAGCGGGCAATGGGGATCACCCGATTCTCATTACCGCAAGTATTTTATAAAGAAAAAATCATAAACACAAAACAAAATATACATTAGAAAAACTCGGGATTTAAGTAGGAAATCATTACACCAAATGTACAAGTAAAGGCGTAAAAAAGTAACATACAAGTAGATCAATAACTATAAAAGTTACTGTATATTTTGCGTCCGTGAAAAGTTACGTCGGCGAGCCGCAAAAAAAAACACCTCTCATTCTCTATGCTGTCGCCATACCCACGCGGCACGCTCGCAGCGACGGCGAGGGGAACAGAGCGGGCAGGGAGGACCCTTAACACGTTTCTATTAGTGTTACTTTTGGAGATGTGTGGGTGACCACTATTACCCGCTGACTCCCATTACCCAAGCTTCCCCTATACGTCGCCGCTTTGGAAATGTCTGGTGCGGAGAGTGATCATGGAAACGAAGACAGTTCTGTGATCGCTCTCGGTACAGTCAACCAACATGTAATACTAACATACGAGGGTGCATTTTTATATTCGCGGAATGGGTAGGTAATTAATAAATGAGGGTACTTTCCTTAGTCGTAACTGGTTAAGTAGCTCATTATTAGTATAAATAGAACGTTTTGTTTTAATCGGGCCATTACTATATGAATTATCGTCGATCAAACAACTCAGTTGGGAAGAACATTGTGAAAAATGGAGAAAATCGAGCACCGCGCTGTCATAAAGTTCCTTACCAAGCAAGGTAAATCGGTTCAAACCATACTAGAAGAGATGTCATCCGTTTACGGGGAGTCTTGCCCCGGTAAAACCATGGTTTATAAGTGGCATACCCTTTTTAAGCAAGGCAGGGCCTCACTTGAAGATGATCCTCGGCCAGGACGGCCGATCGAGGTGACCACTCCGAAATAATTCAAAAAGTGGAAAAATTAATACTGGAAGATGCTAGACTAAAGAAGAAACAGCTCGCAGAAATGGTTGGAGTATCCGATACAACCATATTTAAAATTCTTCACGATCATCTCGGCATGACCAAAGTCAGTGCAAGGTGGGTGCCGAGAATGCTCACGCCGCCTCAAAAACAACAGCGCGTAGAGTGTTCTCGCGCGTTTTTGGACCTCTGTAATGAAGACCAGGATGGAGTATTGACTCGAATTGTTACTGGGGATGAAACTTGGGTTCATCATTATGAACCTGAGTCCAAACAAGATTCTATGCAGTGGCACAAAAAAGGTACACCACCACCAAAGAAATTTAAGGTGTCACAGTCGGCGGGAAAAATCATGGCGACAATCTTTTGGGACTCAGAAGGAATCTTGTTGATAGATTATAAAGATAAAGGTGTCTCCATAACCAAAGAAAATACTACGCTTCAATCTTAGAGCGATTAAAGGAAGCAATCAAGGCAAACGGAAGGGGAAAATTAACCAAAGGTGTCCTCCTTCTGCACGACAACGCGCCTGTGCACAAGAGCCGTGTTGCGTTGGCTTCCCTGCATAGGTGGGCTTCGATATTTTGGTTCATCCACCCTACAGTCCTGACCTGGCTCCCAGTGATTATTATCTCTTTCCAAAAATGAAAAAAGAACTTCGGGGGAAGAAGTTCTCAAGCGATGAAGAAGTGAAGGAAGCAGTTTCAGCTTATTTTTCAGACAAAGAAAAAACATTTTTTTTCGAGGGTATACATAAGCTAATTGAAAGATCTGAAAAATGTATTAGGGTTGCAGGAGAATATATTGAAAAGGAAAAATAAACTTGTATTTTTATTTCCACGTCTTACCCCCGATTCCGCGAACTTAAAAACGCCCCCTCGTAGATTTAAGTTATTAACACCACATGGATCTGTAGTTGACGGAAATAAAAGATTTTTATTTTATTATTTAGCTATTTTCGCGCTGTATTCATGTGGAGACGCTATTTAGGGGCATGGCCGATGACACCGGGCCTATTACGTAGGTCTGCAGCATTAGGCAAGGACCTGTGTGCCTACGTAATTATATTAACTGGCCTAAAAGGACATAGGTATTATCTTATAAGTTGTAGTGTAGGTACTTTCAAATCCTTTTTGGTAAACTTAGCAACTTTGGCATTACCATCATTATATACAGTTTCTCTTGATAGTGATATTTGCATGTGGCTTTACACTAACGTAAGAATTGTTTATACTGAGGAATTTGACTTGAAATTATGGTGGTGTCCAGAATCACGAGACTGGAGAAGGAGTAGGCAGACAAGACACTGGCACGGAGGTAAGTTGGTATGTGGACCAACGCGGTAACTGAGTGGCTACGCAGAATCGCAAAATGTCCAATAAGTGGTGGTGATCAGTTTACTGAGCCTTTTACTGCTCTGGATGTCAGGTGGACACACAACCGCCATAGCTGGAAAATGTGGGCAAACTAATGATGAACCACGGCTTTACGAGCAGACTCAACTGGGACCAATTCCTTATCTAAATTCTAAATTAAAATGAAAATGGGCACTTTCCTCGAAATAATTCCAAGAGAACCGCCAGAATTTAACTATAAAAGCGTAACCCCTGTGAAGTTAACCTTATAAATATTCACGGTCGAAGCGGTTAAGCTCGAGAATAAAATAAGGTCTTTTTTAACGAATGGACAAGAAAATCCGGAGCCTCTGTCATTGTCAGGCTACATAATATATGACGTATTTGAAGAGAGATTAGACGTCCTATTTATACCTGCCTGATACCATGTTATCTATGTTAAGTTTTTAAAATATTCATCGATACATTGATGCGTTAAACTATTGTGATGAATAAGACAATACTATGTTGATATAATAAAGTGGGTCAGGGTCTCACGATATCAAATACGCAAAAGAAAAACAACAAACAAAAACCGAAATAACATTTTTCCTATAAAATCTCAGGCGATTATCGGCACACTCCTAGGAAATACATGTCTACTATCTATACACATATTATGATACGTATGCACGTACCTATGTACCTTTTTAAATTAGCAATAAACGTATGATAAATTGGATTCACGTATACGAATCGTTTATGTGGCATTTGTATTTTTATGCATCATTAAGTTAGACCTAAATACTTAAATTATTGATATGAGTCTTCGCTGAGCGAATTATTCTAAGCCTGCATAAATACAAATAAACGATGGCAAGGAACAAAGGTTAGGAAGTTTGAAAGAAATCAATTTATTTATCGTGCTTCCCTTGTATTCCCTTTTTGAAGAAAAGAAAATAAATTAATCATGTAAGAACAATAGCAGTGTTGCGGCAAGACTCTTGCCAAAAAGCAAAGGGAATATATATGAATGTTTTTCGAGAATATTCTGAAATGTACTTGGGGCATCGGGTGTTCGGGATCGACTACGCACCTAGGGGTTGGAGGTCATCGCCCCCGCCTGGTCATCATTAAATCCATGAAATATTGTATGATCCGGCCTGTTCCCCTTGACAGATCACAGAAGCTCAAACGCTTATGTAAATTCGATAAAGATTTTTTTTATATAGAACATTTTTAATACATGCAAACTCTTGGCACCAATTGCGCAAATCTCTTGTATTTTAACTAAGCAAATCTCTTATTGCTGAAACTACGCCTAAACTTTACTCAAGTGTTCATTAGATACCTTGGCATTTTCCTTCATTTTGAATAATTTACAAATACATTGACAAATACCTATACATACTTCGGGTAGATAGACAGGAGTAGCAGGTAAAATAAAAGGTATAATCACTTAAGGATAGAGCAATGTCCCTAGTTTTACGAAGTCTTAAGTCTAGACTCAAGAGAACCTAATGACGTCACGTCTGGAAAGGATACTTCTTTTAAAATAAAAAAAAAAAAAAACTACGTCATTCCCGAAATAAAGCAAAGAATTTGCTCAGTCGACCCTGTTAACCTGTGCAAAGTATACGGCTCTATTTTTATATTTTCTAACAACGTATTTTTACTACGTCGTTGGTCTTAATTAAAACGTAGGAACTTAATTAACAAACGTGGGTTAGTTTGAAATTGTGTGTATTAGTTTAACATTTCAGAAGGCTAATAATTTATTTGCGTTGTTCCCAAAGATGAAGTAACTAGCCGGCGTTGATTAACTCTTGGCAAAGTAAAGGCTTTTGTGGCAAACCGGATATAACATGGGGAGTATCGGGGAGTTGGCAAAGTTCAACAACGAGTCATTTGGGGAAGTAGGGCGCGCGGGTGCTGCTGGCTAGATAAACCCTCTTTGAGAAAACAGCTCTCGACTTGACGCCTATAGTGAGAGCCTTTCAACGCTTGTTTTGTGTTATTGTTTTAGAATTTCGACCGTACTTTTTCATGGCTCACTGTGCGAGTTTACAGGTGTATTCGCAATCAGTAAGTTTTAGGTTGATGGAATTTTAATTAACAAATTGCAAATCAGATGCAGATAAGTAAAATGTATGCACCAAATTACATATGTATAGGTACAGTTAAGCAAATTGTAACGCACTTTTTGTTTCGCTACAAACACACGCAGAGAAATCGATGACAAACAGAACTACTGAATCGAATAGTTTGATTTAGGTTACAACATTTCTAGTTTCAAATACTTGGTCCTTGTTATCTCTAAGACAAATTATTCACTCCTACTAATCGTATGTTCCACTGTATTATTTGATTAATGTTGCCTACAATAAAAATTGTTTAACTGAATCATCAATTCTTATTTTTATTATTGCATCTTCAACAATAAATTATGTTAGTATGTATAGATAGTATTGTACGTACTATGAAACAGAGATTTGCAGTAACTAAATGATCTAGTTCCGGTTAATGATTTACTTCAGTACTGGTGGATTATGAGTCTGCCCGTAATCAATAATAATAATTCAATTTGAGTTTCATTAAAAATATTTGTGTTTGTGAACATATTTTTGTTGATTTAATTAACAATTATTCAACGTTATGTCTAATTACTACTTACGTCGACGAAGATATCCCACAGTTATTGGGGCAGTGGGGTTTACCTCAGTACTCAGGACATTAATAGATACTTTTAAAGGTAAGTAGTATGTAGTACCTCAATTTGTATTTAAATAAGTGATTTGATGTGATATCAAGTATTGTCCTGGCTGTTTTCGGTCATGGCAAGTGCTTTATTTCCAAATATTATAGATACTTGCTTAGACGCAGCAGTCATCTCATTTTACGAAAAATTTAAATGACTAGAAGATACACCAGGCCAATACGGAACAGGATTATTGATCATATACCTATTTAAGAAGTATAATAAATAAAACCTCAACCCAACAAAATGATTCTGACGTGAATATGGCTATTACCACTAGTGAAGATGAGGACATAACGATCTGCTATGAAGATCTATGTTTGGTAAGATGAATAAGTACATTAAATTTAGTAACTATTTCACCTAAAAATAAAAGAGATACCTACTAATGTTAGAACTAAATTCCCATACTTATATGTCTTTCAAAACAATTTATAAGTACCTACACCTAATTGTTTTAAAAAATTTGTGTTTTTTTTCAGCCATTAAAAATCTACTTATAAAATCAAATATTCTAATGAAGGACGGGGCCTGCCAAATTTATATTCAGAACGAGGCAAATTGTTAAATAATGAGCCAAAAAAAGTTTGCAATATTATAAAAAATACAGTTCTACACTACTTGCACAAGAAATAACTGTGGTATTCAAAAAAGGAACATATAAGTATTTCATTCCATACATATTACTAAACATAAAGTAACTAAGGTAATTTTAAATTAAATTTTAAATTTAAAGTTTCATTTAAGTAACTAAAATGTTTACCTATAGAATGTATTGATTGTGATGAATGATGATTATAAAATAAATGTCATTTTTCTTTGTACTTAATATTTTTCGATTTCCACCCGGGTGAAGAATTTTTTCAATTTCTTTATTAATAATTTTATAACATTTTTTGTTCCAGGAAACCTAAACCTGTCTTTGGAGCTCTAGCGCGTGCGACACGTCTAAACTAAAATGCCTATGATAGATAGCAATTTCTGTATTTCTAACACATGTTGAACTTAGTATTTACTTTATTAACTCTGTGACTTATTTATACTATGTTATGTTACTAGATGGTCTGGCTATTGTAATGAGAAAGGATTTTTTTTAAATAAATTTTAAAGACGTCACACAAACTGATGGCTCCATGGACTGCGTTTAGATGCGAGTGCCTGCAATCCAGTAGACAGCACCGACAACGGATCCCTTTTGGGTTTTTAATGGAGAAAATACAATTTTATTCACTTGTACTAAGATGAATAAAATGTGTATTTTGTCTACTAAAAGCCTGGGAGGTCCCGTTAGTGCTGTAAGTGCGCTAGATTGCAGGCTTCATCTAAACCTGTAGGTACCTACTGCATACAAAATAGTATGTGCAACAATACCTAGGATGCTAGCATTACAATGCGTCTTGTACTTGTTACTAAAAAAATGTTTATGGTTACCAGAGTGCACAGTAGTCCATACTATTAATCTAGTAATGTCTACTTTACATATGGTTCAAATTAGATTGGTATTGTAACAAGGCGCGTTATTTACCATGTAATAAGTATTAATTGTCTGGTCAGTTATACTTAACATCTATTTGTCATTAATAAATAGATAGGTAAAAAAAATAACAGAATGGTTTTTGTAAAGTCAACACGCGAGTCTTGCTGTCACGACCGCAAACAGAAGGTCTAGTAACAGCAGCGTTTTTTCTCGTATAGGTAGCCAGATTTTTCTCTACAATTTGCGTGCGTTTGTTAAATGATGGATTACCGATATTTGCGACCCCTGATCGATGCACTTCTTCTTTTTTAGTTATAGAATGGGAATCAGCAGAAATTACTTTCCGAATAATAGCTCTAGCGCCTTTCATATAGCGCATGTCATAATTTTCCAGACCTGTTCCAATATACAGGGGTTGGCGCAGTAAGGAATGTATTTCCATAACATAAATAACCTGGATTAACTGCTACAGCCTGAATAACCGAGTTACAATCAAGCTGTACAAAAGCAACACCGTTCGTAGTTACCGATTTTTTTCAGGTCAGTAGTCGAAAAAGAGGGAAAAGCTCTCCAATTTCGCGTTCGGAAACACGTCGAAGCTAATCGTTGACAGGTGGCAGGTTCAATTCAGTATTTTCACGAATCGTGCTCTCTCCCAAGTACATATACTCATAGGTACTTTACATCAGAAGTGTTGCACTTTAGCTGCCTACATTCATTCCCTACCTCGTGGCTTGGAGAGCAAATGTTTTTCCGCTGTCTCTCTGAAATTGCTACGGATTAAACTTAACTAGGGGTAAACATGCGAAAGGACAATTACGTTTTTGTTGCGAATGTTTTTCGGGGAATGAACACAAATAAAGGCTCGTAATCAATAGGCATAAGTAGACTATACCAGATTCGATACCGAGCAATGCAACCGTGAAAGTACAAAAGAGCTATCTAATGTAGACACAATAGAAAATAATATAGTACCTGACAGGAAGGAGCAAATATGTAATAAGGTATGTACTTGTTCCGGGCTTTGAAGAAGTGGTATTTCTTCAAAAGCGTCAAAGGGTGAAGGAGACTATCCTATTCCACGCTCCAAGAAAGGCGTGTATTCACGCTGGAAATGAGAAGAACTTGAGCGTAAACGTCGCACAACTCTCCACACTGAGCTGGCAAACCCATTAATATTAAATCGTAGTGTTTCATTTCTCCCTGTATGTAGGAGTAGGTACGTGTATTTAATTATTTAACTTGTTATTATAATCTATTTTATTCGTAAATTTTTCGTAATTTAAAAATTCAAAAAAGGGAGGCCTTTGCCCAGCAGTGGGACACCACTATGGCTACATTAAAAAAAATCAAGATTGTACTAGTTTACCATCTATTTCTTATAGTGGTATAGTAGGTACTAACTATTTATTTAGCTACACATAAGTTAATTATTTATTTATTTATTTAGCCACCAAAACTACAGACCAGACCAGCTAGAGTAGTTGCTAGCTAAACGATATGTTAAAAATTGTTTTAGAAATAAAATGGCGGGTGCAGGTTACGGAGAGGATGGCGAGTTGCCAACTGCATGCGAGTATCGCAGTTTTTCCCACAGTTAATATACTTTCAACCTTGGACGCGGCACTGGGAATATAAATAACCAAGTATTCTGTTTAAGCCCGATTTTTTCATTGATCACATAGCCTATCTTAAGGAAAATGTGGTTGCTGTCTATCTTGATCAAGTTTTTGAGAAAGAGAGCATCAAATTGATTCTTCAAATACCATTGGAACAATCGGCCCTTAGAAATATTAAGATCTTTTTAGGATTTAAAAATTGTTGTCACTTAACATATTTTATTTATTACAGGTACGAGTTCTCATTCGAATATTCACGGTGACATAAAATAAACGCAAGGACATCTTTCACTTTGTTGAAACTGAAATGTGAAACAAAGAGAGCCGACTTCATTTGAAACACAATAGGTACAAATCAACAATGAAAAAGATCAAGTAAAATTTTCGTATTTACACACAAATACATTTATACAATTGCCTTTGAAACTTTCTTTTTAGTAAGTCCATTATTAATATATCCAATATGCGGCAATATTTTGGACATAATGTTTTATTTTGAGACACATTTATCTATCAATTTTCCAAAAAAGTCTATTTGCAATGTTTAATTATATCGAAAACCCCTGAGGTGATTGATGCTTACCGACCTTTACAATATTCCCTCCATCAATATCGTACCGTATCCACGTGGAAATAGCTCTAAAGGTTATATGTAACCTTTACAACAAATTTAATAAAATACCCTTTTACGATATAACTTAATTTTACTCTTCTTAGACGCTTAATTTTAGAGTATTTCATTTTTACTTTTATTAAAGCGAACCTATTTCTTTAAATGTTTTATAACGAGTGTGATGATGACGAAACTACAATACAATAAAATTGTGAAGAAAAAGTAAAACAGTGAAATCAATTATATTGCTCGTTGACAATAGGCATACTGCATCAAAATTATATATAAAAAACGAAGAGAATGAAACCAACTCATATAGACAGACAATCATATAATTATGGATATAGCAAATCTATAGCGATCCATATAGTGCCAAGGTTAGGAACAGATGGATATAGACAAAAAGTTGGTAATACTGTGACTTTCTATACATGATTGAAATACATACTTTCTTATATACAATAATACTTTCTTACATGATATGAATTTGCTTAGGAAATAACCAAATCTGAATGAGCAGTCAGTAAGTTCAAATTTAGTAAGTAGTTGAAATTGAACTGAATACTGAACCAAAAATACCTATGTATGTAATATAACATACCTACAATAACAGCCAATGACGAAGTAGTGGGACAATCATAAAAACAAACACAAACATCGATAACAAATTCAGGAATAGACATAATTTTTTAATTTTTAAGAGTGAAAGCATAAAAAAACATCGGCCGTGAAGAGAGTCTAACTAATCATTTCTGCGAAACACGAAGGTATAAGTGGAAACCAAAATAGACCAGCACGCGCCGAAACAGGCCGGTGGTGTGCGAACATTCCGGCCTCACGTTTGTGTATTCTTACTAAACCTTATTCGTGTACTATCGTCGACACACTAACGACCATTGACATTACGATATCTTTCAACTACAATAACTGTGAGAGCTAAACATACGAATGCGTGTAGAACGAATCTAGGGGCGACTACACTCAATAGAGGCGATAACGGCTACTAATATTACGAAACAACTATTGATGAAATACACAACAATTAGTCCAACGCTCGAACTTATGCAACACAGTTTGGGCAGGGTAGGCGATTTTCATGGAGGCACGATCTAACTCTAAAACTCATTTCATGATTGGCATTTAAACCAAGCAAACATAGTTAACATTCGGCGAGAACACGCCATTAAATATTTGTGATAGTGCTGTAATAAAATAAAGATATACTGCTGTTGATACACCTGGCATTTGCATAACCGCGTTAAAACACTCAATGCGATTGTGTGGGCTTAATTTCTATCGATAGTTCAACAAATTGAGCGGCCGCGAGCACTGCGAGGACGAGTCGGCCCCAATGCATAATAAATATTCTGTATCGCAATGTACGGGCATATCGCGGTGTCACTGCATGCGTATACATAACGTCTCTTTGCAAGAACAACGTGATATTATATAAGCCACTAAATTATGAAATGTTACGTTGTTCTTGTAAAGAGGCGATAAGTACTCGAAGCCTGGAGTAGCACTCGTGATCGGCAGTTTGGATGACTATGTAAAATCGATAAAGACTCAAAGGTCAAGTTAAGATGTCTCTAATTAATAGAAATATGTACTTAACTAAATTTAAATAACCTGTTTTTCGTTCTCTACTAGAATAATTCTCGAGAAACATGACATAAACTACTATAACTTCAAAGGTAGTATAATTTTATGGATGTTTGCGACCAAAAGTTTACTGTAGTTATTCTTCGGTCCGAGAATTGTCATAGCGCCAAACTTTACGATATACCTAGTCGGTTTATTTCACCTTTTTGCAAGATACTAGATGCGACACTAGTTGGCGTTGTCCCAGACAACCCTATTGTTATGTAGGTCAGGAATGGCGTCCCCGTTTTGCAACGGGAGCCGGCGACGGCGAAGCTCACTCAGCTGTAAGACAAGCCGACTACAGGGCAGCCATTTGAAAACAAGCGCTCACGTTCCACCAAAAAACTTCCCTGGCATTAATCCTGAATGTACAATCATGCCGCTATTGAGACTATCGGCGCTTCCAAAAATTGTTAAAGTTTAATAAAGCTTCTTCTTGAATTGATACTAAAATTTTCATCGCGAGGAATCCAACTAATATTTTAAATGTAAAAGTACGTTTGTTTGTAAATCTTCATTACTTTATTTACTATACCAACCAATCTTTTTAATATGTTGTATTCACATAATTGGGAGCACGGAGAAGGACATACGCCAAAAAGTTTCTCGAACAAAGTCGCGGGCGCCTGCTAGTTTGTCATAATGTATAGATTGGTTTATTATATGAAACCGCGACATACTAGTGCAGCGTTTAATGTGGGGTTCGGTATAAAGTATAAACGAAAAACAACTGGCATAGAAGCGCAGCTGCTATTGCACGCCCGTGCCAGGTGTGCCGCTCTTTATTCAAGTTTTTTTTTTATAAAAGCTGTTACTTAAAACTACTTTTAGCTTACGATTTCTTACTCTCACTCTTGAAGTTTATTTACAAAGTTCGCTTTTGCAATACAGCGATACAACAAATTACAAATGTATACCTTGGGGAAAATATCAGCTGTATTAAAACTGGGCATTAAAATAACAAGATAGATAGAGCATGTATTAAGAGAATGAAGTTACTGCGTCTCGCTTTAATATTGACTTTCTGCTACATACTTAATTTAAGGTTTTTATTTAGAGCGTTTCCGTGCAGAACATAATTACATCGCAGTTTTCTCTAAAATATCCCAATATAAAATTTTTCGCATGTAGGCGGTAAAAGTAGGAATCTATTATTGCCGTTTATTATCTGCATTAAAAGTGTACGTCACGATACACGACGCTGGCATAAGTGCAGCCAGCGATGAATGCACAGATCTCATTATGCCGGTCGGACGATGAAAAGCGCACGCTTGCCATCGAACCGCCGGGTATCTAGGACAAACCCATTGTTCCACAGATACTGGACCAGATCGTAAATTAATGCTATTCGAACAATTGCTCGAATGCGATCACGGCAGTTTCGGAATTCCTTCTTTAATATAACAGAACCAAGAAAATAATCAATGACGAAATATTGGCAGGGATGTTTAAAATTCGATCGATTTACGGGAGACTTAAGTGATTTCCTGGGTTCGTTGGCTAGTTGGCATGCAGCGCATCGTAATTAAATGGACGCACACCGGTGAGCGGAAGTAGAGCGCTGGGAAGTGACGTCACCGGCCCGCCTGCGACCTTCTCCCGCCGGATATTAATCATACCGGTGCCATGTCGCCGTGCTACTGCTATGCCTATCTAAGCCATCGATCTCATCTCCGACGGTACCCGACCGCCTCACTCCATTGCACATTTTGGCTAATTGAAAATCAGGCTTGGAATTGATCGATCCGAGGCAAATGAGGAAGAATTTAAATTGATGAGACCGTAATGAAAAATTACGCTTAACTTGACTACTTACATTAACTAGACCTTAAGAGAATTTGTGGTAGCAAATGGGATCATCCTTAGAAGACAAATAATGTTACTATATTTACAAACATAGCGCAATCGTGTATAAGTCAAACTACTGCTATTGTTTTAGATAGGTATAATGTACTTACGACGCGTGTTGTGTTAAATGGATACTGTTGATTTAATACATAGTGTAAATTGATGCATCACGATAGATATGACATTGAATACGGGATGTGATAAATAGATGTGTATCAGAACTGCTTGTAAACATACCCCCATAGTGTCTAATACGTAAGGTACTATGATAACAGTAAAACTGTCAGGACAATTAAAGTTCGATTTTTGCAATGGTCAGATAGCCTATCTCAAGGATAAAGTTGATGCTGTCTCTATCTTGATCAAGTTTTAGAGAAAAACAGCATCAGAATTATCTTTCATATTGGAAAAATCGGGCCAAAGACGTCTTGTCGGAAGATTTATATTTTGGACGAACAGTTATTTCTTTAAATATTGAATTGTATCAGGCGTCACTATTCGGAAGTTCAAATCTCTATTGAGGGATCGCCCACCACCGGGCCCTATACCCTCCGCTGACCCTCGGATCTGCCGACTCATGATCACGAACACAAGACACTACAGTCGCAACGAGAAGCCAGATCTAAGCACCTAGCATGCAACCATAAATACATAGCTGCTAATCCGAAAACCAATTAAAATTTTAATCGACATATGCTTCGCCAACACCCGTGGCATCATCAGGATTAGTTTTCCATGTTAGTTCTATCTACCGAACCAACTAACTCATAGTTGGTTATTTCTTTGCTTGGATCACAAATTCCAAAAGCAATCCCCGGCAATCGGCCAGCCTTTACGGTATCCCCGTCTCGAATCTCCTGCAATCCGTAGGTAATTTCATCCAGATCCTTCCATCCGCGTCATATAAAGGTGACATACGAATTGAATAATATTAAAATTTATGTACTAGTGGGTGTGTTTAATACGCAGTACGCACTAGACGTGATGATGTGATCAGAGGAGACAAGATATGCGCAACGCTGCGGCAAGCCAGTGACTCAACGCGCCACGTGACTTCAAGGTGAAGATCGAACGAAACACGCCATAAAATGCCGTTTTTTGCTCATAGAAATAACATGTAGGTGGAACTCGGCGAACGTAAACAATCAGCTAAGGTACTTAATTTATAGTCGTACTAGCTGATACGAGCGATTCCGTCCGCTTAGAATAGACACGTTCTAAAATGATAGAGTAAAGCAAGTGATTGTTGTTGGGTGTTGGTGAGGTGTTAATAACAGGCGAAATTTTCCCATTTTCATGGGATATAATGTAGTCTAGCCTTTCTGTATATGCTATCTAAACATAATTTACCGTCATCCGTCCACCTGTGTTTTATTATCGTGAATAGGTAACAAACAGACAGATTTCTCGCTTGTTTATCGGCAAGTAATATTATAGGTAGTATAGTATTGGTCATTTCATTATGTTTGCTCGCTCGTGGTTTATTATTTACCTTGATGACAAAATAAATACGTAATTTGTAGGTTACGTAAACTGTTTATGGAACATAACTTTTAATCCATTGAGAATTGAATACCCTTTGCATGTAGGTACTGCGGACAAAGCTAAATTACGACGTAGTAAGACCCCTAGGAATTTATTATTCAACTGTACACATTACATGGCTAATGAATAAGAAATATTATTAACGCTATACCACTCCGTGGGATCCAAAACAGACTATGTTTATGTCTTGGTGCAGCTTTTACTACTGTCTCTGAGAATCCTTTACCCTACTGCCAAAACAAACTGTGGCAATTTTGCGTTAACCTATTTTCTAGATAAAAAGTGGCGTACCTTTAACATTCTTTAGCAAGTCGAATTGGATAATTAAACCAAAGAAATGTGGTGTTTAGACGAGCGGAGACTTCAATGGTAAATAACTAAGTAATTAAGTTAGAACTTCTTCCAACTGTGGGAAGTGAAAGATAACAAATTTAAAGCATTCTATAAATTAAATCGTAAAACAAGCATAATACAACAAAGATATATATAAGCTGGGCGAGACCAAGCAGTAAGCCAGTAATCCGTATTAGAGCAGAATTGCCTCGACCTTGCTCTTGAAACTAGCGTCGCGCCTACAACAGCCTCTCGATTCCACTCTTTCTTGAATAATCGATATCGCATCATAGAATTAGAATCGTGTCTTATCGACATTGCTGAAAATGACAACATGTAAGAGACTGGTTTGTTTAAGGAAACTAGAACAGTAACTGATAAAATAAATAGCATATAAAAGGTGACTAATTACAAAATAGTAATAGGTATTTTAAAGAGGAAATTCTCACAATACCTCATTCGAAAAGGAAATACAGTCTATTTCCGTAAATAACAAAATGAGAGCTTCCTGGAAGATGGCGTAATTTTGCCTTCTTTTCCTTCAGTGTGTAAAATAAAACTGCTATTAACAGGAGTAACTAAAATTTCTTAAACCCATCCAAATTTTCGATGTTGACACAGAACCTATTTTCATGGCGGAAAAATCTCTTTCCCGGAAACTTGCGACATTTTGATTATTTTCACGTCACGAAAGCTCTCTTCGGGAAAATTACTCTAAACGACCATCGATTTGTTGGGAGTAACTTCAACTCTAACACGGGCAAGATAAAGTGACAAGTCACTTCTCATAATTGGTTTACAGGAGGGCTTGACGTTTGCCCTTTCCTAATGGACACTATCAATTTCGCACTCTACATCGTGGGGAAATTTTTCTATTGATCTCAATTTATTCTATAAAGCATTTTATTTGGGTTCTGTTGCAAAGTAACCTACGTGTTGTCCCAGTAATTCTCTAAGTTTCTCATTTTTGTATCGATTTTACACCGAACCCCAATTTGTTTCTTTACCATTATTAATTGCCGATCCTCGTGACAGGCAAATTAAATCCATTATCGCATTCCTGTTCACAGCAAAGGAAAACAACAGCATGTTAAACAATGAATTTTATTTCGTCACTCGCCAAATGGCTGTACCCTGTTATCCAATTAGCGTTGACGACTGACTTTAGGAGTCACGTGATCACGATGGACAAGAGCTTTATATCATGTCATCCAACAATTTTTAGAGTTTCATACGAAATAGCTTCAAACGGGACAGTTTTCGTGGGATTACCTAATAAGCCTCCGCTGTCGGTTGTAACTAATGAACGAGCTTTCGCACTAAGTTTTATACGATACCGATAATAGCTAGTTAAATTTGATCGACTGAACCCTTTGTGGGTTAGTCAAAGTAGCTCTTAACCTGTGCTATTACTACTTATTCTGTAAGCGTGGTTCACATATACGCATGATATATTTACCTAAGGTGTAAGGAATATTGTTGTTAATGATTTCAACTTTCAAGATAAGAAGTACCTAAATTATTTTTTGTCGTAATCGTAAGCTACTTATATAAATCACAAGCCTATAAGACAACAAAATAATGGATAACAAATAAAACACTAGGATTAACAAATAAGTCAGAAACAGTATCCAACCTATAAAATATTACGTTTGCGTCTGATTAAGCCTAGTTTTATTTAAATTAATCAAGTAATGAATTAGCTTAATACTAATTAATTACGGTAACTAAGGGAAAATGCGAGGAACTATTTAATGTCGGAAAACGTTGGCCTGATTATATCATGATAATTCATAGACATTCCGAGGAAATTGTTGGGGTGTAAAAAGTCCAAATGGATTTACTGGGGAAAATCTACTTTTTACGGAATATGCATTAGTTCCGTTAAGCCGTTCTTTCTTGAAAATGTAACAATCATTACATATACACATGGCTGTGTTTCCTAAATGGGGAAGCCAGAACTGTAAGAATGAAGGAGATCCTGCAGCCTCCTTTAGCATAGTAGAACCAGATGTAAAGAACCAGGTGTCATTGACAAGTTCATCGATTGAGAAAACGCTCCTGGGCTCCTGAGTTGACTCTTACGAAATGCACGGAAGGAGTTGCAGCTGATGTATCTGTATCTAACTAAATGTGTTTCAGCCACCGCTTACAGCATAGACCAAAGTTTATGTACTTACTCATAGACGCATGTAGCCTTTCATATTGCTTATGCTACTGCAATAGTAGCAAGGTAATATCCAAAGATATTGTGCGGAAGGAAGCACCATTATGATCTCTAAAATTTACCTTCCATTTTTACAAGCCGGACGTCCGCGTTTCTTTACATAAAACGTAACAAAAGGAGTTCAGATCGGGACTGGAAACGTAAACAATGTTTTTCACGTTTTTTGGGTGTTTTACGAGGTTTTGTTAAACACAACCATTACGCAAGGCTTCACCACAATGTTCATTAATTTTCCATTCAAGGATGTGCCTTTTGTTTGCCTAAATGTATACAATGGTCGGCGAATAAAATTTTTCTCAAGATTTTTAATGGTTGAACTTTTTGACGGTTAACTTAATTTGTGTGAATTTGGAGGTTAACAGGTTTTTACGTAACACAGCAAACATTTGACCAAATATATCGATGATGTTGTATTGTATCTCACCTCACGAAACAGATCCGATAGAAAATGAACTTTTAACATATAAGGTCAATTTGTGACCTTTAAAAATACACACCAGCTCCAAATATAAAATAAGTAGATACATACATAACTAAAAATAGTTTATACCTATACATAACGTAATTCAGTGGCCTCTTTCTGGAAAAGTTTCCTTCCACGCTTCCAACAAGATAATAAATAAACATATACATCAACAAGTGCAACTATATTACGTTGAAGTGTAAAAGCATGTTATTTTTACACCGGCCTCGACAATAATAACAAGAACGAGCCAGTGAATAAGATTTCTGAAATAAGTACTTAGTAATCTATTGTTTATATGAAAATATTGTCTTACCTTATAAACAATACAGGTTAATACCGCTGTTTATCGATCGCTGTCCAACTAACTATAGCACTTTATTGCACTTCCCTTAGCATGTTGGTAATAGACACGATCACTGAATTAACCACTGAACGACATCCAATAATAGCACTGATATGACGTTACCACCTGTTAGCGGTATTTGCGAGTAACACCGGACTGAAACGCATAAAGTTGTAGACAATATGGGCAACAATTGTTAAATCAATGGGAAAAACAGATGGGCATCGAAATAAATTGAGAAATCACTCGACACACGTGCGACGCGTTCGGCATCGCGGGCTCGACTGACGTAGGCTAGGTAGGCGCGTAGGGTGTCGGTCGGGCGGCCCCGCTACGAGCGACTACGGCCCGCATCCGCCCACTGCGCTACGCCTAAGCTACGAATTACCCCATCTCTACGTGTTACACTCGTAGAGACTGGGACGAAGAGACTACAACGCTCTGTTTTCTTATTGGATGCAGGTAACCAATATTTGTAACTGCCTAAGCGGCTTAAAGTGTAATGCGATAGAAAAAGGTATTGCTTATGTGAAATTTTCCTATTATTTTCTACATCTTATGCAGATGCGGCTTCACTAGAATACATCAGCTGCAACTCCATCCGTGCATGTCATAGGAGTCGACTGAGGAACTTGGGAATTCTCTCCGGCGATAAGCTAGCACTACGTCTACGTACTAGTCACTAATCATGTATCCTCGTTATGCAACACGTGGCATTGGGATCTCCTTTGTAATCCTGAAGTTCTGGCTACCCCATTTCGGGAACACAGCCGTATGTGTATGTATGTAGGTAGGTACGTATATAAATAGAGCAAATGCTTCGGTCCCCGAAATACGGAAAACTTAGGCCATAATAATCACGGCTTTATCCCTTACGGGGTAGGAAGAGCACCAAGGGCCGATAGAACCACGTGGTGACAATTCTGACCAATTTTGAGGGTATAGTTGAGATGTAAAAGTTCGGTTAAACGGTTCGGACAGTTGGGCAATTATTGCAAAAAATGTACTATATTTTTTCCGGGCCTCTGAAGTATAAATAAACTGATGTCGGTCAGGGTAGGTCAAGTACGATACTTGGAACTTATATAAGTGAAGAGAACGTTAACCGCCTGTTTCTCGCACGCTAACCACTGTTTAACAGTCGTCGAATTAACTGTCATTTTACTATGTAAGTATTTGACACATTATCGAATTGTTATCATGAATTTAACGTTGACTTGCTTGACAACGAAAAGCTACGAACTTAGATTAGCTTAGATTCTATTAGTATAATCTAAAGTAATGTATTACATTACTAATGTATTGTAACGTATAGTAATGCAATCTAAGTGTCAAGGACTGGAATTGTGAGGCACCGAAAAGTCTAATGGTCCATCGAAACTGTTAGTATGACATTAGCACTCTATGTCTACATCTTATTCCTCTATGCCCGCAGATCTTGTAAATAAATAAAAGAGCCTAAGTTGCCCGTCGACTAAACGATTATATTAGAAACAATGAACAAACAAAGTACTCGGCTTAAAATAGGTCACTCCAGAACCACCGAGGACTACAACTTTCCACAATCTCGCAAATTTTCAATAGGATTTTCCATAATTGTGGACACGAGAAATGGAGGCTCGTGAACCAGTACAAGTTTACTAAACTTCGAAGCCACAACGGCGTCCATCGAAAACTACCGAACCAGCAACTTATCAACAATGATACTCCAGCGACCTTTATTTTACTAGCGAAATGTAGGCGAATCTTATTTCGTGACCTATTTCTTCAGCAAACGCAGAATAAGCCAGTCTACGTTCATTGTATACGAACTGTGAGGAAGCAAGGGGAACTCTTTGCAGCTACTACGAAATTTACGCTTCCGCGGTCTTTATACTAATAATAATTCGACGAATACAGTTACATCGTTGTATTTGCCTCCGTAAGTAGGTACAAAATTTAATTGAAATTATAAACAATATACGCCGGTGAGGGTTAAACATGTGGTAGAAGTAAGTAATACACTAAACCTCTGTTTTAAGCTTCCCTATATTTAAAACAGACCTCTTTTAGACGATTCTTTTCACTATAAAAATATTCAAATTACTGCGTATTTAATATAAGCTGCTAATTTAAGAGCATGGCACATGTAACGGTGTATGAATGGAAAAAATAAATTTTACCAAAAAACATTTTTTGCCGTATTTTCCATTAGAATATTATCCGTTTTGAAAATAAAGTTGGCTTATTTAAAATTCATAGCAGTAATCAATTTAAACCAGAGTGCATTGCCAACGTAAAAAGCTGCGCAGTGCGAAGAACCTGATAAATAATTTACAGCACGGTACCTAGCTTATCATTCACATCTTTCGTACGAAATCGAATGCTGTAATTTTACTGGAAAAAAATATCGGGATTTGTCAATCCTATGCTTATGTATGGTCTCCCACATTGTACAAAGGCGTGTTATCACTGAAAGAGATTTTTCCAGCAAACCATCTGGGAAAGTGAATCCCGTCGCTTTGAATCGTAATCGCAGACTATTTCTATTGAAGCGAGAGGTGTGGTTCTTTATAGACAAGTTTGGCATAAAGGCAGAGAGTTGACTGCATACACGGTTAGAGTAATTATAAGTAGAAATGCTGAGGAGATGTAGCAGTATGAGCGCAAGGGGCGGTTGTGGAAAGAGATAGTGAAACGTTCTCGCATTTGGAGAGGATGTGTTATATAAAATTTTAAACTTAATTAACGACACCATTTCCTGTTGAGTGAGGAGTCCGTTCTGTGTTCAGTGACGTACAAGATAGCAAACATCAGCATAGTCAATGCTGGAAGCGTTCAAAATGTAATCGCTATTGTGATAGACATGAAATGTACTTGATTGAAGTTCCCTGTGTTCAGTGACGTACCTCAATGCTGGAAGCGTTCAAAATGTTATAAAATGACAGAAGTTCCCATAACAATCAAAAGGCTTTTAATTACATTCAACTAAACAATGACGGTTTTAATACAAGTACTACTTGTATTTTGATATTATGGACAAAGTTACAAAAAATATAAGCAACTTTTTTTATTATATATTAATGTAGGTATAATATGCTAGCACTGCCCTAAGCCGGGGGCTTAAAAATAGAAAGAATCCAAAAGAACGAAATCAGATTTTTTATTAGGCACAGTTTTGTGCATTATTTATTATCATCAGTTTCCTAAAGAGTTTTCTAATCAATTCAATAGTACCTACTCTGTATAAAGTTTACACAATAAAAAAAAACCTAAAGAAGCTGATTTCGCAAACACAAAACTGAACTTTTTAGTAGGAATACATCAATATGGAAAAACGTCAAACTTCACTCATATCTTACAAGTATGAGTGTTCTATGGGTGCGCCCACCACCGGGCCCTACTTCCCTCGGAATATCATTTGCGACAATTGCATAACTAATCGCCATGAGAAACCAGACCCGAGCACCTAGCTGCAAGACGATACATTGCACCATTCCGAAATCAAAAACTAGATAAATAATCTACATATGTTTGAACTTCCGAATTGTAACGCCTAATACAATTTCATTTAAGTATGAGTGTTCTAATACTTCAAATATTTACAATATAACAATGCTTCTTCGAAAGTCAGATTTCTATCTTGGATAAAAACGAGGTATAGTTTCGGTAATTATAATGATAATAAAGGGCAGCTTGTGGCGAGCTGTTGGGAGGTAATGAAGTGCTCCCGGGGGAAGACCCTGTTCCTCATCTCCGGCGCCGGAGTGAGATCTGACGAGGAACAGTACCTCTGCCAGAGTGGAGTCGCGAGAGCTATGACAGCTCGAGGGTCCACGAGTTGGCTTCGGTTTAAAGTCCAATCCACCCTAGCCGCTCACCAAATGTTGCCCCCTTTGTCGCTCCGTGCGTGCGGCCGTTTCAGGGGGCCCATGAAATGAGTTGGCGAGTCACCGCCTGTCACCTAACAATTATGAGACTTGGTTGTAATGGCAGGTGTCCGTTAGTCTCCTTCAATAGCCCGATTTTCCAACCCCACCCAAAATTCAGCCCCATAGCCCATGACCTTGTTTCCCATCGCATGACAGAGCTCTGCACTCCATAGTCTTGCATGGCGGAGACCATCGCCGGGTGTATCATATTGTGCGTTCGGCGATGGTATCCGTCATGTGTATCTGTTCTCTTAAAAGGGCCTCTACATCTTGGCTACGGCCCGATGCACGCCTCTCATCTGTAGTCCCGAGAATAAAAAAAAAAAAAGATAATAAAATAATAATTAACGCTCGAGTTAATACTTCCATCCACCGATCCACTGCGTTGAATTACCTCTACATAAAATATCTAGGTTACGACAATAATTTTATATGATATCAAAAGATGATCCATTCATGAAGTACGTATGCACTGGCGAAGCTATCGGTGTATTTACTCAATATATAAATATCAACCTGTATAACCAACACGATTGGGCATCTTGCGTTGACTAAGCACAGCAAAGCTTTACTTGGCGGGATTTTCTTTCAAACACTATTCTACATTCCGCCAGGACCTAGGTCTTCTTAACGATAATCTAAGTATCCTAAACATCCTTCTAAGTATCCTAATTTTAAAATCTAAACCTAAATCTAAAACCTGCGATAAGATGACCACAAAAATGAGTCTCTTTTGTATTAACTAAAGCATTGCACCCAATTAAAGTTCACAGAACACATATCAACTCGTAAAAAGATCGTCTTTTTATCAACTAGAGCTTTTTCGTATTCTCTCTCAGAAACACCCTGCTAGAACGCACAAGGAAAGCGATAGGTCGCGATCCCTTTTCGTGTTGATATGTGCGCTAGGACCAGCCATCTGTCCACGACGCGTGTATTCATAATTTCAGTCTTGCTAGCTTGTAGCCTACATACAAAACGTAGTGCGATGTTGTATGTAAGCTGGAAGCAAGCGTACATGTCGTGGACAGTAAGGCCACC
This sequence comes from Carposina sasakii, assembly GCA_014607495.2. NCBI lineage: Eukaryota > Metazoa > Arthropoda > Insecta > Lepidoptera > Carposinidae > Carposina > Carposina sasakii. The sequence continues at coordinate 5,461,244 of CP053163.1, read as the reverse complement.
GGAGCGGACAAATTTTAACCAATAGAATAAAATATCGGCTCATCTCTAGTACTACAATACTATCTATACTGATATTAATATTGAAGCTGAAGAGTTTGTTCGTTTGAACGCACTAATCTCAGGAACTACTGGTCCGATTGAAAAAATTTTTTAGGTGTTAGATAGCCCCTTTATCGAGGAAGGCTATATGCTATATATATAGCAAACCACCCCGGCTTCGCACGGGTGCAATGCGGATGAAGTCGTGGCCGCTAGTTGTTTAATATTATTCCGTTTCCGTGGACGCCTATGTACCTAATTACTCGTTCCAGCACTAACCTTGAGCAACGTAAGTATCTTCTGCGAGAGCTCATAGTCGAAGTTGTTGTACTTGGAGTCGGTCATATCGTAGATGAACACCAGGCCGGCGCGCTGCGTCTCCAGCGACTGCAGGGCCACGTCCAGCTGGTACACCAGACCCTGGGTAACAAACGCGTAATATTATTACATCATCTTCCTGCCCTTGTCCCATTATTTATGGGGTCGACGCAACATGGTTTCATTCGAAACTCATATTGCCAAAGTCTTGGCATTAGGTTTCACGACCGGCTGCCAGCCTGACGCAGACCCTTCTCGGGTAATATTTATACATACATACTTATTTATTTATTTATGGGCGTGTGAATGTGGCAGAAGGATCTCCTCCGCGATTCTGCAGTTCTGGCTACCCCATTCTTGGGAACACAGCCGTATATATATATATTTTTTTTTACAATTAGCTAGGCAAACATTTGACTGCCATCGTGCCTGATGTTAAGCAAGATGCGGCCTAGGGTGGTACATGTTTACCTAGAAAGTGCCTATTCACTCTAGCTTTGAATCTAATAGACATTATAATTGCTCTTTAACACGAGTCTATAGGTCGTAAGCAGTGTATTGAGCCAAGATTTTTCCTACGGCCTTACTAACGAAACCGCGAGGACGACTATGTTGTTTAAAGTAATTTATTTATGATGACGCAACATAAAATATAAATAGTAACTTATTTGCGAAGATACAACGAAATCTGTCTCGACCCTTAAGCCCAGGCTGAGCATGGCTAAGCTATCGAGGATTAGCCAAGATTAACGACGAGGCGCATGTATTACTGACACGGAAAATATAGTGCCCAAAAACTTCTAGAGGTGAATAAGCCCTGATTGATAATTTACTTCTTACATTTGTTGACATGCTACTAAATGTACGGCAAAATACAATAGCACACATCAGTGAGATACGCTCTATTGTAGTAAATTCGTAGTTCGTAGCACGTGCTACGGGTACCAGTACGATAGCCCATTCTCCTCTATGTCGATTAAATTAGGAACAAATATTCTTTTGCCGGAAGTACAACTTCTTATCCACTCAGAATAAAGAAACGATGATGTTCACTATAGTGCCTAAGTCTATAGGATATTTCACACACTAATATAGCCAATGTTAAGGCAAATATTTGTTATAAAATTATTAAGAAATGGAAAAAATTCCTCACCCGAGTGGGAATCGAACCCACGACCTTTGCATACTAAGCTAGCGTTCTAACCACTGAGCTACCGGGTCAATTACTCGGATGACGAATTATACCATCTCTTTTCCAAATTACATATTGGCAACGTTGTTTTTCATCCCGATAGCTATACATATACACTAGACAAATATTTGTCCTTAAATTATACAGGATGATTTTTGGTCGTCAACGTTCCCGAAAACTACGGAATCTCCTCATCATCACGATCATTTTTCTCCATGGAAGCATACCTGGGAAGTGTCTGGTTTCCAAAATATTAGGGTCCAAAGTTGAGTAAATAGACCGCGTTTTTCTGCATAAATGCACATAGACGCGCGTAGCAGGATTTTTTCACGAAAAATAATTAATATCTGTCTATAAAAAAACTAACATAAACACTAGACACTATAAATTTCGCACGATCAAGGAATTTAAAATTTTAAAAAATTCCCAGCATTTTTTTTGGCATAAACTTACTTAATTTCATGTATAGAATACGTACCCTTCGTTAAAGGTGGCCACAAAAAAACACCCTGTATATAAGTAAGTACTTAACGTAATATCTACGCCTTTGTAAACTTAGATATCGCTAGCTTAACTTATTAGTTTATGTATTTCGAAAAATTATTTAGACACGAACTTTTAAGTTCATTACAATTAGCAGTCTGACTACACGATTTCCTACTACTAGGATATACTAGGTATAACTTTAATCCATGTTTATTTGTACCACAGTTGTTTACAACAGCGCCAGTACACACCGGATACCGTAACACTTGAGGGGCTTGACAAACAATGTCGACTTGCATAATGCGATTAGTACTGACACAGCTTTCCTGTTTCCAGCTAGACTTGATTAAGTATGGTATGACAGAGATGTTTGTACAGATAACTTTCTACTAGATTTTTATAAAGTGAAACAGGCAGACTACTAAAAGAACCATGACAAGTCCCCATACATAGAATTTGTTGAAGAAACAAATATATTTTTTACTTGTATTGTAAGCTTTTTCTCTGTATTTACCTATGGCTGTGTTCCCGAGATGGGATAGCCAGAACTACAAGATTATAATGGAGATTTTATAGCCATGTTTAGCATATCGGAGACAGATGTACAAATGATCAGTGACAAGTTGCTAGCTTATCGCTTAGTCGAGTGTTACACACGCACTTGCACGGAAGATGCAGCTGATGTATTTTACCAATTTATACAAATTAGCACATGACTCTATATTCATTTGTTAATTTTCCAACTCTCTGTGCGTATTTGACGGCCGATTGGTGTAGTTGGTAGTGGCCCTGCCTGCGACGCCATAGGTCCTGTATTCGAATCCCGGTAGGTGCAAACATTGATGTGATGAATATCGATGTTTGTTTTCGAGTCATGGATGTTTATATACTGATCCATGCATTTATATACATTTGCTTAGTACCCACGACACAAGACCTTAGACCAAGACTCATAATGTGGGACTAGGTCAATGTGTTGTGAAATGTGTGAATATTTATTAATTATTTATTTAATCATTATTATTATGACTGTACTTTACTAAACAAATCTCCATCGAGGGCTCGCCCACCACCGGGCCCTACAATCTCCGCTGACCCTCGGATCTGCCGACTCACAAACACGAACACAAGCTACTACAGTCGCAACGAGAAGTCAGATCCAAGCACAAGCATGCCAACATAAGCACATAGCTGCTAATCCGAAAATCAATTTAAAATGTTAATCCACATATGTTTCGCCAACACCCGTGATTACAATCCTGAAGTCGATTAACATTTTTGATTTATTTTCGGATTGAATGTTTGGCCCGTTGTGCTCTACGGTTGCGAAGTGTGGACAATAAAAGAAGACACAAGACGACGTCTAGAGGCGTTTGAAATGTTGTGTTATCGCCGTATGCTTCGAATCAGTTGGGTGAAGAAAGTTTCCAATGAGATAGTTCTCCGGCGCGTCCACAAATTCCGAGAGTTGATGCGAATCGTGAAAAAGAAAAAAGTTGGTTATCTGGGTCATATTTTACGGCATGATAGATACCAACTGTTTCAACTTATCATGATGGGCAAAATACAGGGGAAAAGACGCGTCGGAAGACGAAAGCTCTTGGCTGCGACACATTCTTGAGTGGACGAGAATAGCTAATGTGGAGGAGCTGTTCCAAATGGTCAGGGACAAGTCTGCATTTAGTAAGCTGACGGCAGACCTCCAGTAATAGAGTGCCACTATAAGAAGAAGAACGTGTGTTTTCTTCCAGAAGTCGATGTGCAATATTTACCTCCGGGTACTGTATTTCCTCACCTGTAAAGTTGTTTGATGCGTCGTTAGAGTTGGAAAATGTTTGTTAGCCGTGAATACTGCTATCGCAGCTCCCGTCGCGTCCCGGCTTGACTGTGGAAAAGAGACAGCAATATCATTTACATATGCTAATGCAGCATTTATACAGGGTGTAACGAAAGAGGTATGTTCAGAGAAATACGTTTCAAATAGTCCAATACAGAACACTGTCCATTTGAGACATAAATTTTAAAATTAATGATAACTTTCAGATATATATATTATGTATCTGATCCATGTCCAAAGACCTAATGGTTCACTCTCTCAGGTTTGCTTAAAAAAATTCTATTAACAAGTTTCTAGTAACTTTTAGGGCCGATTTTTCCAATGGTCAAGGATCCGCCGATCGATATACAGGGTGTTTTTTTGTGGCCACCTTTAACGAAGGGTGCGTATTCTATACATGAAATAAAGTAAGTTTATGCCAAAAAAATAGCTGGGAAATTTTTTTTTTTTTTTTTTTAAATTTTTAAATTCCTTGATCGTGCGAAATTTATAGTGTCTAGTGTTTATGTTAGTTTTTTTATAGACAGATATTAATTATTTTTCGTAAAAAAATCCTGCTACGCGCGTCTATGTGCATTTATGCAGAAAAACGCAGTCTATTTACTCAACTTTGGATCCTAATATTTTGGAAACCAGACACTTCCCAGGTATGCTTCCATGGAGAAAAATGATCGTGATGATGAGGAGATTCCGTAGTTTTCGGGAACGTTGACGACCAAAAATCAACCTGTATAGGATATGCCTTTCTAAAGGATAAAGCTGATGATGTCCATATCTTGTTTACATATTTGAGAAAGACAGAGAAATATCGGCCCTTGGTAAGAAGTATCTATCTATCCAGTTCTTGCGTAGTAAAAGAACTATACGTACCAATATAGTAAACTTCCCAGTTTCCAGCTCCGATTTGAGGGGTTCCTCAAAAGGCTCGAACTTGTGCAGACCCTCACGCCTACGCGTGGCCTCGTGCTGCCGCCACAGCGCATGCGCACGGGACACGTCGAACTTGCGCGCTAGCAGGAACTTTATAGCGGTCGCGCGACTCACGCACACTGCGCCGGAGTCGCTCAGCGCGTCTATAAACGCCTTTGTGGCCTGGAAATTGTAAGGATTGTTGAGTATGTGTTATTTTTTACGGTGTGATGATATCCCCTTAACCGCAGAAACTACCAACTCTAATATATTAAGGTGAAGAAGCCGAATATCATTTAGGTTAGTCTGTTAATTCATTTAAGCATGAAATTAACCCAAAGAAAATATTTAGTGAAACTCTGGGATGGAATTAAGGAAAACTGCTTGGTTTCATAAAAAATGAAAGAAATTCAAGAATACCCGTCATTACCCGTAAAAATTTCAAGAGATTCCGGAATAGCGTTGCCTCCATTTTCACTGTTTTCTTTACAACGCACCAAATTGTTCTACACAGAACTTGGGTCTATTTAATTTACAATCATAGTCCGATTTCACAATTTTGTCACACTTTCATATTGCCAATGACCGCAGGCGTGTCGCACTGAATCCTAAATAACCAACAATTTAACGCCGAACACGGCATATCGACTATTACAAAACTAAACAGAAGGCATAACAAAGTCACAATTTACATTACAATCGATAAAGGTACAAGAAAAAACGTATTTATTGTATTTACAACGACGATGAAAACCGCGCTAGATCAATAGAGCAAGCACAAATTTCTTGACGCTTCGTAAAACTATCGTCACGCTAGCAAAATCTATGGGATTTGACCATATGACGATTTAAAAAATCCTGACTCCGACCGTATTTCGATAAAAGCGGCCAGTTCCAAAGGAGATTAGCGAATCTTTATAATTTCACTAGTCCGATCGGACGGAAGGAAAACCGACAAGACCGGAGAAAGACTGCAAAACCGTTGGTCCTGCGCCTGTGACGATATCCTTATGAACCGTCAAAACGTTCCGTGTTTGCCCTGCAATCCCATAATTAATGAATGTCGCCAAAATTAACGCATTTGGAACAATCAATCTACATTCGGACATTCAGTCCAGTCCATATCAAGTGTGAAGCAATAAGTAACGACGACGGAGCGAATGTTACTTTTTCCCTAATGCAACCAATAAGAAACGTCAGTTATATCAGCTGTTGTTTCAATCACTGATGAAGAGACGGGAAAAGGATACTTAGGGGTGTGACATGGAATAGATACAAGCAGGAGGGTAATTGCCTACCTTCGACTGTCATGAGAACACTTTGTCAAGTTGCGTGTGGAAGGGTAGAGTATGTGTGAACTGGAAGGCAAATTTTAGCCAGTACTTGGTTTAACACTGCTCCGCGTAGACTGCTAACGTTCAATTCCATGGAAGTTTAATGGAATAGTTCCCAAGAAAGACAGTAGTGAGCAAATAGCGCCGCCATTTTGACAATCGCTAAAAAAAGGCTATTGTTTGCATTTTGGATCACAGCTCCACTTTATATCCTACTTGATACCGTAATGTGGGTGGGTGGGAGCGCCGGCTGCATTATGTATGTCGATGCAAATACGACGGGCCCCGGCTAATTCTTCCGGGATGTATTTCCTGCGCTCCACCGCTCTGCATGATTCGTATTACCTAGTTAGTATGTGCGAGCATGCACTGGCTTGCTATAACTCAGACTATTTTCTATAAGGTGTAAGGTTTGACTTTATATACCAATGTTATGAATTTATGAGGTGAAGTTTAGATGTGGAAGGATGGCAACTAATTATCCGATTAGAAAATTCTCAACCTAGAAGTATTTAAGCTACACTGATACAAATAACATGGGTATTCAGATAAGCTATAGTAAGTAACGGATATAAAGACGTACCTAACACATGGGCACGCTGAGGTAAAATTAGGATGACTCCCAAAAACATGGACAAAAATTTATATCAAAGCAAAGTGAAGCAAAACGCTAAAATAACGCAAACGTTAAGTACATAAACATAATAATAACAATTAAAATAAAATATCTATAATATGAAGACATATTTTTATAGATGGGTATATTTTATACGATCCACGGATCAGGGATGGGCGGGTGAAAGTAAGAACAAATGCGTTGCATTTCAGTGAATCTCCAATTACATAATCAAGAAATAAATAATGCAGTTTTTATTGAAACAGATTAATGCATGACTTCGAGCATGACTCTTTGTCGGGCTGTTAATACAATATGACGAGCTGATGAGTCATTTACCTTATAATGGATTGCTCTAATCAGATTTAATTAATAATACCTGCTTGTATCGTAACATTCGGTGATTGCTTAATAAGAAGTGCATGTCGTAAAAGTCGCCTAAGAAACTCGGGTATAGAGATACATCTCAGGCGGTAGGCTAGCAACTTGTCACTGATCATTTACATCTGTCCTCGCTATGTTAAACGTGTCTGTAGTATTTTCTTCGTGATCCTGCAGTTCTGGCTACCCCATTTCGAATTGCTATTACGACAAAATATACTTTTTCTGCGTCCATAAATAAGCCGGTAAAAATGTTAGCAGTAATTTACACGAATATGTCACCCCTTGTTATACCCATACTAGAAACAGACCTTTTATAGCTAATTAATAACGGCACGTTACAAACGAATGAGCGAATAAAAACAACGATCCCACAAATTTGTCCTGTATCCGAAATTTGACGTAAAAGAGGAATTTCACGGGGCAAAAAGTTTTTTTTTAAATCAAGTATTTATTAATTACAATTGACCTATGAGCTAATTCAGACTATACGCGTATCCTAATCTGAGTGGCATTGGAAAAATTACGTTAATTATTTTATATATTCCAAGAAATGGTACTTATGTTTTAATGGTTTACTTAAACTTAGTCTCAAACGGAATAGACTTTCTATTACATCGAAATTTTATTTTCAAAATACCTAGGTGACTTGCACGTTTACCACTTAGTGTGGTGGTATCATGGGTATAAATTAATTACCCGTACTGGCGAACATTGTTCAGAACGGTGGTACTACGGGAAAAAAATTACCCGTCGTCGTCCCACCAGGGGTACATGTTGGGGAGACCACGGGCAATAGTCGATCCAGCCGACCTGGATTAGTCTAAAACAAAAGACATAAATAAACATAGAGAACATAAATACTAGTCAAAGAGCCGTATTTATAAAATAAAGTAAACAAAAACTTGTCGGTAACACACAAAACTTTGTAATCCACAAACAAATCGCACAATAACTTTATCAGTCGCGAACACAGTTTAATTAATTAATTAAGAAGTATAATGATTACTTCATAATTAACGATTTTATTTTACATCAATTAATTCGTATAATAACAATGGTCACCGATACCGATCTGCCGCACGAGCGATTGCGCAGACGCCGTTCTGTCTTGCGACTGACTGACTAACTAGCGAATGAATGAAAGGTGTTTACCTTTTGGAGAGACAATTATTATCTTTTTTATTGAGTCAGTGATGTGAACAATGAGTATACCTATTGTCAACCATCCAGTTCATTGGAGGTTAATGTCTTGCGTAAAAAATAGATCTACAGTAGTAAATCACTACATTACGAGTATAATAAAATAAAACAAAGTCGCTTGCCGCTGTCTGTCCGTCCCTATGTAGGTATGCTTAGATCTTTCAAACTAGGGAACGGATTTTGATGCGGTTTTTTTTAATAGATAGTGATTCACGAGGAAGGTTTAGATGTATAGTATCAGCACTGCATCCGTGCGAAGCCAGGGCGGGTCGCTAATAATACAATAAAAGCGAATAGATTCATTCAGGTTTTTAAAGTGAGCTGCTTAAAAAAATATAATAATATTGTATTATATTATAGTCTTTTTGCGATTATATTATACTAGTGGACGCCCGCGACTCCGTCCGCGTGGACTGAAAAAAAAAACTAAATGTCGAAATTCAGAAATTCATCAAAATCCATTCAGTAGTTATTGCGTGAAAGAGCAACAAACATCCTTACATACGAGTACATGCTCACAAACTTTCGCGTTTATAATATTAGTAGGTTGATATTTTGAGTAAGTGTTAATAGTTAATGATCGTTATTAATAGGTAAGAGTAGTTAATAATCCTTTAAAAGGCCCAAAACAATTCTAAACAAAGCAATTAGCTAACAAACACAATGAGAATTATGTAACCACAACATACGTCTCATATAAGATATCCAATAACAGGAAAGTTCCTATGTTATAAAAGGGCACCGGACTTGAGGTGAAGCCATAGCTGCTTGTTTTTCGTTTTTATTTCCAACAGTGAAAACATTAAAAGGCTATTGTTTGCAGTAGTTATTTTTCCGCTCCAGAACAAAAGAGTATGAAACACTGTATAAGGTATTCAAAGGAAATATAATCTGGGCTACAACTATTTAAACTAGCCAACAAACGGGTGTGCTGTAGGAATTTACATTCTTGCAAAAATATAAGGACAAATACTTGCATTATAGAGTAGGTATGTTGCTACCGTCGTCGTTGCGAACTGTCATCTATGAACATAGTTCAACAATTTGTTTATGTAAACCTAAGGTAAACCTTTGTAAAACCACAATGTATCCTTTGTGTTATGTATAAGAGAATGAGCAAATTATGAAAAAGTTGAGTTGCGGATACCTTCGCCCAATCGAGCAAACAAACTTCTACTAGTATCAATAATAAATGTTAGGTACTACTTAGTGACTAGTAAAACGGACGGAGCTCATATCCCTATCAATAAAGAGTTTATTATGTCCTCAAACTAATACAATAAAACCGTATTTTGTAATTATGCGCCGTTAGGCTGTAGACTCTAACAGAAAGTGACGGTCAGAATAATTAATTGTAGGCAATCAAGCCATGGTTTTAAACAGAGATGAGTACTTATCACCTCCGCCCCTCACTCAATGACGAATAGCGTAGGAGTGGCAGGAGGACAACGAAATTAGCGTAATGCGTAGGACGATAATTTATACACCATTTATTAAACACGAAACAAGGTAATGCGCAGTTTTCCCGGGTAACAGCCGGATTTCTCAGAACATAATCCAATTAAAACCATCAACTCTATACTCGTAGTCTCGATACAATCATAATCGAACGAATGAAACAGTTGATGATGTAATGCTCATACCGCGAAGCGATGTACCCGTGTTCTCGGAACAACGATTTCTGGAACAAACCCCACCTGAGTGTAATATGCCACAATGAAGACATTGACTACCTTGAAAGTTCGTCAAGGATTCGGCAAGAAAATGAATCTTGCTAAATTAACAAAGAGATTTAGATATTGTGTAAACAATGGATCTTTCTTTGCTACAATAGTGTGATGCGCTGGTGAAGGAATCTGGATTACTTACTGACAACAGGCTAACATACCATCCAATGATAAATTATGCGGGAATTCACTAGAAAATATTTTTTGCCTTGCAATTCTTAGGAAGAGTCGATTAAAGAACTCGGGGGCGCGTTCTCTCAGGCGATGCTAACTAAATGTGTGGCTGTATGTATGCTTCTTCGTATTCCTGCAGTTGACTTCCCCATTTTGGGACACAGCCGTATGACTAAGCATTTAATAAGGAAGGGTTTCTATGTAGGTACATTACATTGTATACGTCTTGAATAGTGCAGACTTCCTTTCATCCAGAGAAAATATAAGTCCGAGAATAACAAAGAAAATGTGGTCAGTATTGTCAATGACCTAAAAATAGCGTCATGTAAATGTATTATTTCTTATTTTATTTCATTTCAATGAAGGTTAATTTCCAACCAAAATCGTTGAGTCGTTATATCGGGCGCTCTAATTTGGAATAAATCAATAAATTGAAGATGGTAGGTATCTTCAATGGTTTGTATGAACAAATAAATTGACTTGAAAATAGGTGTGTTGGATAAAACCCAGAAAAAAATGCCTAAAACATGGATCTCACAGATTTCCACAGAAATGTATCTCCTTTATACAGCTCGAATATAGCTCGAATTCGAGTGGATTGACGAAAGACGAGATTAATGAAAACAAAAACAGATTAGAAGAACATGGACCACAAATAAATAGCTTTTGACTTCATCACCCGCACTTAATTATGCCAATGCATAACACTAAGGACCCCGAAAACTGTTTGCACATGGCAAAAGCAAGGGGCACTCGTGAGAGTCAATAGACATCTTTTGTACAAAACGAAATTAATACCAACGAGAAAAAGGAAAACCATGTTGCCTTCACGCGTGTTTTTCATTATGATCTATATCGGGATATGAACGTTAATAGCGCAATGTTTGAACAATACCTAGTAATTGTCCAGGCAGGTATAAATAAATTTAAAAATGGACCCTATAGTTGGCGCTCCTATAAGGTTCCAGCAAACGCAGATGCTGATGTAATATACAACGAAGTAGAAGGAGGAGTGGGGTAGTCCAAGCGGGCGGAGTCACGGGTAACAGCTAGGTGTTATTGTTAAGATGAACAAAAAGTGGTACAGTTCTGTTGACGTCCAAACGCAACAAGATGCGGCGTAGGCGCGCGAGCGGATGTCGCGGACGTCGGTCGACGACCCCGCAATCAATACTACTTGATTTAACCTACTTTGTACTAATAATATTCACACAATTCTATTTTGAATATAAAAAATGTTTAAAGCCTTGATAAAACTTGCCCTTGCCCACTTACACTGAACCCTTCATATTAAAAAGTACCTAAGTTGGAGTGCATGATGGGTCATCTTTTTTATGACCTATAAGGTAGGTTAATACACAGATAAAATGATATCTATGATTAAAAAGTTGGTGCAAGTAAACATTAATATTTTTTATACCCTGTTCTCAAATTGGTAACATTTCTCTTCTATTTAAACCAGTCTTTCCCAAAGTGGGCAATAACGCACCCTCATAGGTGTTGGAGGTCTAGAGAGAGGCAGAGAGTGAAATAAAAAAAAATCAAATTTTCAAAGTGGGCGTTACATGAAATAAGTTTGCAAACCTCTGATTTAGATTAGACTATAAAACTTTAGACTATAAAATTTAGATTAGACTATAAAACAATTTAAGAAGAAGTTTCTTACATCTTATCTTACTAATATTATAAAGGTAAAGGTTTGTAAATATGGATGGATGGATGGATGTTTTGTTACTCTTTATTGTAAAAACTGCTGGAGCGAAATCCTTTCTTATTGGATGCCTATGTCATGCAAAAAACGGAACCCTAAGTTTCTGGCTTCCAAGATCAGCAGTTTAGACTGCACATTGATCCAGCAGACACTCAGAAAGTCAAAACTAAACATTTCATAAATACAGATGTATTGTGAAGAAAACAAAGTTCCTATGACACCATTACCAGCCCTTGCCTCACATCGGTTGGTATAATTCTCTAATTCCTGACTGAACCATCCTCACTTGGCAGTAATAAAGTAAATTGATCTTCCTTTACCCATCTTAGTTAAGTGTATCAGAAAAAATAGTATGCACAGAAAGACAATGAGGGAGATAGAGTAACTACTGTAACTAGTATTTATTAATTAACCTAGGTACCTACCTAAAATTATTAACGAATCTGCATTGGTTGCGTTGTTACAAGTTATATTGTTTTCTTATTTAGATTTTATTAAATTAATTACCTTACAACTTTATGTATTGCAGAACATCAGATATTTGTGAAAAATTGATACAGGTCATGCAAGCATCTAAATTAGGTTCTATCGAATTCTATTTACTAAAGGGAACAACAATTGGACCAATTGGACAATATGTAATTGAACATAACTTCAATTACAGTAATTTCATAAGTTTATACATTATGAGAATTTGTAACAAGAAATCAAAACAAACATTGATGACATGGTATGTTTAGTAGCACGCATTATAGATAAACAAATGCAGCGGTTGTAAATGATTATGTACACCAGGTACAAACTTAAAAAATTAGTAAAATAAGGAATACATTATAAAATAAATTCGTTTAAAATGAAAAACTTAATTATTTTCCTCACCAGTTCCTGATCTGGTGACAGCGCCACAGCCATTTTTGAAAAACTATTTTTTTTTATACTTACAGAAACTCAGATGAATGATATATTTTTAATTAGTTTATCCCGAAGGAAAGGCAAGGGGAACTAAGCCCATACAGCCATTGTCTTTAGTAAATGATTTCTGAATTTATGAGGGATGATATTGATGACGATGAATGGAAACGTCGGGAAAATCCTCAGGAACAAGTGTAAAGTTAGTCAAAATGAAAAATAATTGCAGAAACAACTTACATGGGCCCATGAAGAGATCGTATTCCGGCTAAAGTTTTACTCAGCTTACCTGCATATAAAACCATGCACACGCACTAGATTCACATCTGAATGATATACATACACAGAGCACAGAGCAAAAGCCAAAGCAAGCGACAAGGCCCGAAGCCCGAAGGGAGTAGTAAAATAAAATAAATGTATATATACATACAGCCGATACGGTTCCTTGTGTAGCCCACACGCCATTGACGTTATATCGTTATAGTTGTTATTTTGTTATTTATCTTTATTTCTCATTATTATCTCAGGATTTAATCAAGCCTGTTAAAAGTGGTTAAATCTGGATTTACTTAAAAAATTATTTCAACCAACAAAGGACCTGTCTGTATGGGCTCATCGTGTTCCTTCACCTTTATTTCCTATAGTAATATTAAAAATGGTTTGGTTTTTGTTTTGGAGGTTATGGTTATGGGGATTCGGCGGGAAAAGCTGGAAGGGGGCGGGTCACAGACAACATGGGTGTAGTTTTCTTGTGAAAATCTAAATTTATTTGTAAATGGCTTGCGTGTGTCCGTAAGGTGATGTTGAAGCTATATTTTGTTTACTTGTGATGTGAATCTAGTGCGTTGTACATGGTTACCCGCATATAAAACTAAAACTTTAGTCGGACTCATAGAAATGAGATACCAAATCCCTGCTCGGAATACGGTCTCTTCATGGGGTCATGTAAGTTGTTTCTGCAATTCATTTTGATCTTGACTAATTTTACACCCATTCTTGAGATTTTTTTGACGTTACCATTCATCATCATCCATCATAATTTCAGAAATCATTTACTAAAAACAATGGCTGTATGGGCTTAGTTCCCCTTGCCTTTCCTTCGGGATAATCTAATTAAAAAAAAGAAAATTGGAGGTTATGTTTGCTTTTTGTTAGACGAAAATATAATACTTTATTTAAAATATCTGCTATATACTTACACATATCTTTTATCAAAAACGTTAAGTTATTATACTTAAACCATGTCTACCCGTTGGTAAGTTACATGATAATATACTTATGCTGTGAAAAGTGGTCTTAGTCAATCTAAAAATGTTCATGAAATTTAGCTATATTATTTATTTATAAATCCTTATATAAATCTTTGCAGGTACCCTATCTACCAAAGAGGTAATCCACAACTTCGTGTATTTCTACCAAACTTTTGGATGAAATTAGTACGCCCGACAACAAAACAACTTCCGAACATTGTAAATTTTCACTGCTCTATGGAGATGACTAAATATGATATAAAGAATTATTTAGAAAAAATCTATAATATACCAGTTGTAGATGTAAGAACTAGGATTGCTTTAGGAAGATTTAAACGGGAGATCGGCAGAGGCTACATTGTGAAAGAAGATGATGTTAAGATCGCGTACATAAGATTAGTGAGTATAACTTATGTTTTCTAGGAATAGGAATCACTTAGAATCCTAGGATGAAGAATTCATTTATTGAGGTCTAAATTGATCTTAAAGTTTTTTTTATGTATACTTGAAGACATAATATGTAACTGATCTGTTATTATCAATAAAATCAGTATTAGGTAACTAATCAAAGTCAGATCAGTCAGCTAGGTACATAACAACTTTGGCATCCTTGAGGTTATTTTATTTGCTGTGACATGATCAATGTGCATTTTACTATAGATCCATCTTTCTGTGACTTGCTTAGTAGTGTCTGCATCTATTTTAAAATATCCCATTGCAGTCATAAAACCTTGTTTGTTGCTAACTTCTCCAAATTTTTTTTTTACATGATTAGTACAACTATATTTTAATTTAATATTTCAGCCCAAAGACATGAAATTTGAGTTCCCAGATCTTTTTGAAAGTAAGAAAAGCAAAGAAGATGAACAACTCAAATCTCTTGATGAAGCTAAAAAGAATTTCGAAAATTATTTGCAAAGAAATAAAGAGAGATCCGATCTACCTAGCTGGTTTACTATTTAGATTATCTAACTGTAAGATAGATATTGTATATAGTTATAAAAAGATGTTATAATAAAGGTACATAAATTAGCTTTTAATTCAGTTATCTGATCCCAGTAAAGGTTCCTTGCAGTGCAGTAAATGCTAAATCGAGAATTAGCATACATGCTACAAAGAGCTGTTGTATATGTGCAATCTCTTGATTTAAACCAAATCTTAGCAATAAGTGCAACTGGACCTAACAATTCTTTTTTGGTTTGCCATGAATGTGATATAAGGACAATGGACATAGTGCCATCACTGCACTGATTTTGCATGGTTATGGAGCTTACTATGGTCCATGTGGGTGGATGTGTGAATATACATCCCTCTGCCATCCATCACCTTACTATGAATTATATGTGTATACTATAGTAACAACACCCTATCTATGTTCATGGGTTTTGCAAATTTAAGCAATATTTGTTACAATGTGTTTATTAATCTCAGTCACAGAAAGCTAAAGGTAAATAATATTTAACTTAAGTATAATGATTGTATAAAAACTTTTATAACTATTTTTTAAAACAATTAAAATTTTTATTATAAAAACTTAATGTTTTAAAGTAAAAGCTTTATGCTATCATCATTAAAAAATAAAACAAAAATAATTAACCCTTTCTGGTCCTAAAAACAAAAACTTAACATTTTGTTGGCAAAGATCTATCAATTATTAACTTTTACATAATCAAATCAACATTGATATCCATAAAAGACAAATTGAAATCTTTATAAATTACTTTTAAAAGATAACAACACTTAATGATAATATTAATTTGTACTGTAGTATTACTAATTTGATTCCAAGTATTCATCTAAAAATACTGAAGAATGGCACCGTGGACACTCTGCTATGTCCAACAAAAATGTAACCTAGAACAAAATAAATAATTAATGTCAGTGATGACAACATAAGCATTATATGTAGTTGCTACAGTTTACATAGGCCAGTTTACATTGGCTTTCAGTCTTGGTCAAATAGGCTTACTTGAATCTAACACTTAATTTGTTATGCCCGCTTAGCACAAGGGTTCTTGTTTATTGCACCTACAATTATAGAGTGACCACACATAGTGGATATCGTATCGTACAATATTGTATTGTCTCTATACAAAATTCTACATTTTATTGTATTTTGACAAATGTCAATAAATCGGTTTATCATATCGTGTTTCGCAGGTCATGCTACTTGTGCAGGTGTTAATTTCATTGCTTGCATTAAAACAGAGAACTTTCAGCAACCCTTTGACCTTGGTGTGCTATAATTAAATTAGGTACATACATAGCAGAACAACAATTTAACATATGCAAATCAAATATTCTCACAAATTCATCACACACCATGTACTTGAACTTTTGCACAAACACCACCTGTACATCAAGACCATATAAATGAAATATGGGTATTTTGTTTGTTTGTTATGCTGGTTAGGGTGTAACAAATGGGGGCAATGGAAGAAAAACTCAGAAACTTGCATCTCTCACACCTAGTCCACTAAATCAATACATAACAAAATTTCTTCCCGCTGTCTGTCCCTATGTATGCTTAGATATAGTGATTTAAGAGGAAGGTCTATTAGTATAATACCTATCAGCACTACACCTGTGCGATGCAAGGGCGGGTCGCTAGTATATTTTATTTTATTAAGACCTTTAGCATATCTTTAGTAGGTAGTTTAACATGAACATAAATTTGCAAGCATTACACAACTTACCCTTGGGTGTTGTTTGCATTTCAAGCGTATACGTCCATGACAATAGTATCCACATGATCTGCAGAACACAATGGTTTTATCCCGAGAGCAGGAGCATTTCATAGTGTAAGCATCTGGTACCTTCGGCACACCTCGACCTATTCGATTTGGTGTAACTTTATAATCTTTGCCAGCTGCCGCTGCAACTACTGGTGAGATTTTCGTATCCATTATTATGAACTAGGATTAATTCACTATTTTGGAACTAGCTGTAAGTAGAAACAAAGGCTTTGTCAGAGTCACACAAGTAGTAAAAATTATTATCGAGTATGTATGTACCTACATAAATTAAGTATCATTTAATTTTTATGATTATGTTTGTACCTACCGACATAAATAAAACACACTGTGAATCGAATGACGGTATTCTCCTCTATGAATGACGGTCAGGGACGGATGGAGTAGGACATTTCACCAAATATTGTTCTGTTGAATGTTGGCGCTAGTTACTATGTATTTACTTCTCTGTGTAACTGCATGCATACACAAAATAAATATATTATTAGTTCCGAAATCAAGCACGGAAGTTATTCAAAGTTGTTTTCTATGAAACGAACTCTAGCCTGGATGACCTGGATCCGGAAAGTTTGACTTATTTGCAGGAAGAATGAATGAACGAAATCTCATCAATCAATCGATTGATACTGAACTTAAATCCCGTAGAAAGAGTTATATCCAGATTTGTCAAAATTAGTTCTTTTTTTATATAATTGGTTGCTTAGTTCCCCTTGCCTTTCCTTCGGGATAAACTAAATATAAAAAATAAATCCAGATTTGGGTACCAAATTCCTGAGACTTGCTTTCAGATGAATGATATACAGACTTGCCTTGCCTGAGGCCTTGCCTATGCCAAATTTCGGAACAAACATTTTTTGTACAGTGATTGATTAGTGACAGAAAATGGTCATATACTCATCATATACATCATATATACATAGTAACTAGCGTCATCATCCAAAAAAACCATAAGTACGGTGAAACGCACTCTGTCTACCTAAAGGCAGAGTTATTTAGGTACCTACTCTTATACTTTGATCCTGGTACTGAGAATTAAATTAAAATTCACCATATCTTTGGCAATGTGAGTTTCGAATGGAACCATGTTGCGCCGACCGGCGGCGACCCCATTAATAATGGAAGATGATGATAGTTCCTTTGATTGATGGCTATTTATTGTATGTATAGGTATATACACAGAAGCGTAGCGTGCCTTGGCGGGGCCCCGTATAAAAATTTGTTTGGAGGCCCTTAAGAAGGGTAAAAATTTATCACAAAAGAAAAAGATTGCATAAAATTGAAATAAATATTTATTTATCGCAGGTAATTATGATCTATCTGTTACTTTCCAAAATTTTTACAAATAATTTAAATTAAATATATACTCTCTTTACCTTTTTTTCGGTGAACTGATTTATTAAATCATTCATAGCTAGGGCTGCCAACTCTTATACACAGATCTGCGG
This sequence comes from Carposina sasakii, assembly GCA_014607495.2. NCBI lineage: Eukaryota > Metazoa > Arthropoda > Insecta > Lepidoptera > Carposinidae > Carposina > Carposina sasakii. The sequence continues at coordinate 5,442,960 of CP053163.1, read as the reverse complement.
GACGGCGGGGTTAAATATGCGGGACTAGAGCAAGAAAAACGGGACATACCTACAAATTGCCAATTTTTTTTTCATTTTTTTATAGAGAAATAAATATTTTGTAATATTCTATTGGAAACGAAGGTCTTATTTTACTGTAACCAGTTGCGCTTCAGATATATATTTGTATTTACCCAGCCGATAGTATACCTACTTTGTTAGGTACTTAGACTATGAGTCTTTTAGAATAAACATTAAAACGCGAGCCGAGCAAGCGCGAAATTTTTGCATTTTTTTTAACTACATATTTTTTTTTTAGAATAACACCTAATTATAAAATAAATATCTTCTTCATATAATATTGTCCGTTTTGTGGTAGAAGCATAATAACGCGAGCGGAGCGAGCGCGAATTTTTTTCACTTTATTCTATATATTCTTTATTATATATATTACTTTATTCCAATAACAACCTAAATTTCATGATAAAATAAATACCTCATTCATATCATACTCTCAGTTTTTTAGTACAGCATAGTAACAAAAATTTATCGAAATTTCGAAATTTTATACGCCCATATGTATGCCATAGACCTATGTAGTTAAAAGTTAAGTAGTGTATATATTTCTATATTTTCTATCATCTGATTGTCTTAAATGTAAATAGAATCCGCCTATGAAAAATCAAAATTCTAGATTTATGTATCACGTGCTATCCGCGATAATAAACTGAAGAAGGATTTTTCTATCAACTGAGGAGGAGTCACCTGAAAGCGGGACATTTGGCGTCCCACAGATACCTACTTAAAATGGGACGCGTTATTTAGGCTCAATTCAATTCAATTTTGTTTAATGGCCACTATTGTGTCGGGCACAATATATTTAGGCTCTGACCCTATTTATAACTGATGATGAATTTAGTTTTTCTAAAGTTTCTGCCTCTATGGACAATAGTGACAAGTCTGACAGGCGTTACTGTCCCATAGAAGCTCTTAATTTTGAAAAAACGTCTTTCAGCAGTTGCGGTTGTAACTGGAAGGGTCAATAATAATTAGAATTTTGAATTATGTACATCGATTTTTGTGGGATTCATCGGTTGCAGTAAATTACTTAAACAGGGAAATTCTGCATCCCGCGATAACAGATTTACGGTGTTGCCAAATTTTTTAACGCACGCTTAACGCGGGAAAAAAAGAAATCGCTTTTTTGTCTTTTATTATTTGTGATATAAAAAAAAATCGAAGGAGTTTATTAATTTTTTCATAGGCACTTTGGGGGCCCCGTATAATTGATACGGCAGATACGGCGGTAGCTACGCCCCTGTATATACCTATACATATACATTACCTGTTACTCCATATAAAATCTAAGATCAGGCATAGGAGTTATTCTATGAACAGGACTCTAACAACAATCACTACATATTATAAAAACAAAGTCTGTCCGTCCCTATGTATGGGCGGTTCGCTAGTCAAATATAATTTAGGTTTTAATGGGTTTTATTTTAAAACTTGTGCCAGGCAGGTTTGGTTTAGATATTTTGTCATTTTACTTACATAGGTGTATTATTTTATTTAGCTTTGTGATATTTCTTTAATACAATAATGTAGTATGTAGTGACTGGATAGCAAAAAGAGGAGATCGAGCCATGTGGCGTACACTGGGGGAGGCCTACGTCCAGCAGTGGACTGCAATAGGCTGACGACGGCAATAATAGTATTACGAGTATATAGCTTAGAAATTTGGTCGCGCGACACCTCTGCACAACAACCTCGTAAATATAATAGCAAATAGGTAGCTAGCTAGTAGCTACCTATGTCTTCTTCTTCTTCTTTTTGAGTTGTAGATATTGTTCGAACTTTCAAAGTGGACGAATATAACTTAAATTTTTTGTGTATACTATTTTTTAGGTATGAAGTGAGTGTAGGTATTTTAAGGGTTCAGTAGTACAATAAGTGGGTAACTAGGAAATGGCTTAACTGCTTTTTTGTTATGTTTCTAATTGAAATAAAATTTTCACTCATTCACTTATAAAAGCCGTAACGTAACATACATAAAATATTGCTTTTTATATACCTAGTGTTGTTTTCCATAGAAGTAGGTAAATTTTTAAGTGTCTATTTTTTAGATACGTACAGCCTGGTGACACAGATGGACAGACAGCGAACTCTTAGCAATAGGGTCCCGTTTTTAATCTTCGGGTAGGGAACCCTAAAAAACACTTTAAGAGCAGACTACTTATAGTAAAGAAACCAAGTAGGTAGGTAGGTTAGTTCACCTTGCAGCAAGGTTCAGAAATTTTTATCAAACAAATTTGTATTTATAAGGCTGAGTTTAGATAGGTACATGATATGGTCGGTTCTGACCGTCACACTTTAACCTAAACTGAAAAGCTGCTGCTGACTGCTGTTATTAAGTAGCTAGGTACCAAAGTAAAGTTAAGCTGGTATCTGGCTATTAGAATGGAATAAATGATAATATAAACGGGGCACCTAAGCGACTTAAGGGACGATATTTTTGGTTGTTCCCAGTATAGTAAGTTTGTATTGTTCGTGCTAGTAGTCTGTGCGTGTTCGTGTAAAGTTACATATGGAAATGCAATAACAACGCCTTGCGTGTTTAGATCTATGCTTTGTGTTAATGCGATCATTTTTGTAATGTATAAGGTAATGAGAAATAATAGGGCTTAGATAAAAGGGTAGCTGGGTACATGTGCGGTAATTTCAATAATCTAGTTTTATCCTCTGTTAAAATTACATTTTCTTGAAGCAGAAGATAGACGTGGATGAAGTGTTTTACAAATCCAAATCGTTTATTTGCCAAGAATAGGTACAAGTAAGGTCTTAAATAATATTCATAACAGTTCTTACTATTCTGCTTAAATACATTAGCATGCAAAACGTTTTTCCAAAAATTCATTGACGCTATAGAAACAGCAACAAACAGTAACAAAGTTTTAAGACACATATAACATTGTAACATCTTTAAACTATCATTGTGTTAACTGTACTAAGATTACAAAAAATGTGTTTCAAGTCTAGTTAGTTAGATAGCGATGGATGCCTAACAATCACGTTAGTGACACGTAATTAACGTTATCGCGATAATTATTACATTTTTATTACCTATCTAGAACATTGATCTTACAGGAAGTTGTTTTATTGTTTGTCGAATGTTTCCGTTAACAACTGGAATGGGATGTTATAAAGATTCACTGGATGTTTTTGCGGCCAATGAAGCAGTGATCAGGAAAGATGAAACACACGCTTTATTTAGTGGTCCTTGCCGCGGTGCTCATTGAGCAGAGTACAGCCGCTCCACGTACGCTAGGTTTGCTCTCTAACAATGCTGACGATTTGCATCCATTGACTCGAGTAAGTACACTTTTTTATTTATTTAATTTTTTTTAGTAACATATAGGTATATTGTAGACAGGTTTATGTACACACGGCTGTGTTCCCAAAAATGGGCTAGCCAGCACTGCAGCATGATGAAGGAGTTCCAATAACCACCGTTTAGCCTAGTAGATCAGTGGTCAGATGTTAAAGATCATTGTTAAGTTGCTATTTTTCTACTGAGAAAACGATCTCAAAATCCTAAGTCGACCCTTACGACTTGTATAGAAGAAAATGCAGCCTATGTAGTTATTCTAGTGAATCCCCGCAACAGCACTGTATAGGTAGATAGGTATATTATCACAGTAAATAGCTTAAGTTACTTATGAAAAACAATCTGCAAGAATCAATAAGGAACTCAGGGCCGTGCACTGTGATGGATGACCTAATAACTTGTGACCACGTGCGGCTCGTCCTAAGGAGTGCTGGTGCAGTGCACTCCCACCCACGAAGATTATATAGGCAATATAATTTCGATATACATATATAGGTTCGATTCCCACCCGGGTGAGGAATTTTTTCCATTTCTTTATTAATAATTTTATAATATATAATATCTTGACTAAGATAAAAACACTTCTCCATAATATCATCCGTTAGGATATGGTTGATCGTTTCATCTTTAAACATTGTGCTGAGGGATTCAGCTTTGTTTGCCGAGATTTGGCTTATGTATAGCTATCGGGATGAATAATAACGTTTCCAATAATGTAATTTCAAAAAGAGATGGTAAAATTCGTCATCCGAGTAATTGACCCGGTGGCTCAGTGGTAAGAGCGCTGGCACGGAATGCAGAGGTCGTGGGTTCGATTCCCACCCGGGTGAGGAATTTTTTCCATTTCTTTATTAATAATTTTATAATATAATATAATATAAATTATCTATCAATTCTACTATGTTTATACAATAGTATCTACGCGTTCGTCTTAGGTAAATTGTAATCTTATGTATCGAGTGGAGCGCTAGCGATCGCGCTCCAATGAAACGAAATTTGGTACGATTCCTAGTACCATAAGTACTGTATTCAATAAGTGCGAAAGATACATACCGACATAGGCCGGCGCGTGACACAGAAGATTTCGTATGAAAAATTAGCCTTATCTGGAGCGCCGCTCGCATTAATTCGTAGTGTGCGTATGCGGCCACTAGATGTCGCTTAGTCCGAGTTAGATCGCGATATGGTTGTCTTTAATGTGTTTCATTAGTTCATCTGAAATTTAATAATATTGAGAATCGTTTCATGCTACGGTTTAGCACGCGCGGCGGCGTTTCGAAACGGTTGTGTAAACATCTTTAAAATCTAACTTGATATTATTTGGCCGCATGATTTGATTTTCTGTTGCCAATAGGCATGGGCTAATCATATCCGGGAAAGGATTGAACATGTAGTATATCACTCTGACTAAGGATATATATCCTTTTAACATATCCAACTCCGCGTGTATATCCGGGAACGAAGAGATTTAAGTCACGCGAGATATGACTGGGATTGGTTTGGTTAGGTTGTTGTGTGTCTTTTTAACAGATCCAACTCCGCGTACATATCCGGGAATGGACAGATTAAGCGAACCGAGATATGATTGGGATGATCTATCCAAATAATAATTAGAATATTTGATAGGCGTATTTAAAAATCACAGTAGGTACACTAAAACTATTGTCCTAAAAATAATTCCAAATCCAAACAGCTTTTATTTACATTAAAAACAAAATACTTAAGATCAAATATAAAACAGAATGAATAGAAAATATTTATACTAAACGGCATGCCTGTCGCTCGTGAGTATTCGTATATACTCGTATAATGTCGTTACATTCGCGCTCATGCGTCTACTGCGATAGTACCGCGCGTTCCGGTGCGTTCGCATTCCGTCTCGCTCACTTATTCTTATCTTCGGCATTATTCGGTAGGTCGGAGTGGGTCGGTGATAGGATATGGTAACTTTCTTTAAAGTGAAGGAGTTGATTCATATCCACCTCTGGATATATATCCGAGGATATAGTTGTGTCCGGAGTTACCCATGTCTAGTTGCCAATACTTCCGGATGAATGAATGAAATAAGAGTCGGCATTTCATTCAAAATGTTCAAATTGCGAAAATTCAAAAAGTTATGTAGGTATTTTTCTTTTCTCTATGCTTTTTTATTCTTAGAATTATGATTGGTCTTCGCTGCGCAGCGAAGACTCTTCATTAATTTAAGTTTTTATTTTTCCTTATAGAATTACTCCATTACTCCTATGCCTAATTTCGGAACTAAGATTTTTTGTATGCAGTGAAACAGAAAATGTGTTTATACACAAACATAGTAACTAGCGCCATCATCCAAAGGAACTACAGTGAAACGCGCTCTACCATATATGCTTATACGTTATCGTCTATTTCAAGTACATACTTATATACCTACCTATTTCAGATTGCGAGACAGATGCCTCCTCCACCTCCGCCGCCGGAAGGTATGCCACCACCTCCAACGGGCATGCCTGAGCCACCATCAATGCCGTCCTTCGAACCTAAAGATTTCCGGGCAAAGAGAGAAGCTAAAGGAGGCGGTTCTATGCCGACACGAAAAGGATAGTTAAATTATTTCATTCGAAGCTTCAAACCGTTCTAGATAATACGATTGGTTTGGCAACGTTGTAAATGCAAAATGGCAATCTTGCAAAATAATCAATAATAAACCAAATGTTTTATTGCCATTGAAATCCTATCGTCTGGAACGGGTTTAATTCGTCTGAATACGACCCTATGTTGTGAGTAGGCAAGGCTCTGGACCCTGTTTAGTTTGTACAATTTCCTAATAAATATTTCCCTACATTGAGCATCAACAGTTATAGTTTCATTAAAGGTAGGCTGAAACGGTTTGTTTACCAAACCATTGATCTGCCCTTCTACTGGAGCATAACCCTTTTCCAAGCTCACCGAGCGGTATACGGTCTTCCGACTCTCCTGCTAGTCAAGTCCACTGCTTCCTCGTCGCCCTGCCAATATCATCAGCTGACCATCGATCAGGCTGGTTGCTGTGTCCTGTTCGTGGCTCTTACCTGGTGGCTCCCGTTTCATTTGTTTGGTCCACCTTAGTAAATGGTTAGAACTAGATTAGATTAAATTCATTTATCGCATGTCACAGGTTATACCCTGACATGCCTAAAGGTACTTGCTTATCGCTGATACTCGTAGGTACTTGTGGCAAAATTAAGATTTGCGCTCAATCTTTAAAAATACGAAACTGTCATAGGAAACCCTGTTTGCGGCGTAGTAAAAAGCATAGAGTAATTTGGTAAAAAGATCCTCGGAGCTACTTCATAGTACGATTGCTAGCTTTACGATTTGTAAGTATGTACACATGACGACATCGCAAAATAAGAGGTCCGTTTACCGCAGCGCTAGCCGGACTTCTTACCGCCTTCTTACCGTGATTGTGCAGCGACTAGTGTTGCCGCTCGATAGTCCACTATCGATAGTCTGGGCAAAAACAATAATATCGATAGCCCCGTGAGGGGAAATACTATTGACACACAACAATACTATCGACAGTATCGATACTATCGAAACTCAATATCGTATGTACTATCGATAGTATCAATACTATTACTCCTGAATATTGCAATAACAATCGATACTTTATTTATTTATTTAGGCTTACCAACTATGTATACATATTACATTTCATACTACATTCCAATTACAATTACAAAATAGTAATGATACTATCAATAGTTTTATCCCATCTATAGTGACCTTTTCTTCAATAGTATTGCTAATAGCATAATTGTCTAGCTAGTAGCCGACAGGATATGAGATAGTTTTAAGGTTTTTAAACATCTGCGTATAATAATTTTTATTGTCATTTAAGTTGACAACAGTAAATTACAAGTAAATTGATAAAATCCTCCTTAAATTCTGTTGCACTATTTTACATTAAGTATACCGTTATTTTTAACATTTAACATTTTTTTAAACATTTTGTATATGTATACAGGTCACTTAATATAAAATAGTTACATCAAGATAACAGCCTAAAATATTTACTAGCTACATCAACCAATATTCATACACAATACTATTGAACTATCGACCGCGCAAACATATCGATAGTATCGATTATTATTACAATATTCATGACCGATACTATCGATAGTATTGCTGTGTGTCAATAGTATTGCCCCTCACGGGCTATCGATAGTATCGATAGGCCTATCAATATTATAGATGATTTTCGAGGTCAACTATCGATAGTATCGATAGGCCTATCAATATTATAGATGATTTTCGAGGTCAACTATCGATAGTTCGGCAACACTACTAGCGACTACTTATTCAAATATTTTCATTAACGTAACGCTATTTAACGGTAACTACGAGTACCTATAACTTGCGGTTGGAGCACAGATTTGGACCTTCGTGGGTTGGAGTCGTATTGAACTATGTAACGGCAACCCAAGAGATACTGGTAAAGTACTTACTTTATTTTCCACGACAATTAGGTAGATGGCGTAGTTTCGTAAATTGGGCTGAATTGAGATGTGGTGACAGGGTAGAGAGATACATCGATACATCCATGTATTACTACCAGGTTCCTGGATGCATGACACGAAATACAGATAATCATCACATGCAAAAGGCATAATGAAAGGTCTTTGCATCACATAGACAAAGCACTAAAGTTAAGTTTTCTATACAGTTTTTTCGGTACGTACTCTATACATCAAATAAAGTAAGTTTATGCAAAAAAAAATAATGCTGGGAAACGATGTAATTTTTTTTTAATTACTCGATCGGGCGAAATTTAGTGTCCAGTGTTTATGCTAGTTTTTTCATAGACAGATTTTAATTATTTCTCGTGAAAAATATTGCTACACGTTTCAATGTGCATTTATGCAGAAAAACGCAGTCTATATACTTAACTTTGGACCCTAATATTTTGGAAACCAGACACTTCCCAGGTATGCTTCCATGGAGAAAAATGATCGTGATGATGAGGAGATTCCGTAGTTTTCGGGAAGTTGACGACCAAAAATCATTTTGTATATGATCTCCTGCACCATTTTCTGATAGGTACTTATCTATCAAAGATTTATTAGGTTTAATTATAGGCAAAGCATGAACCTAATGACAAATTGGTGCTTCTCATCCCTGTTTCACGTTTATGGTTGCTTGCCTTATTACTTCTGCAGTTCACATAAGGATTTAAAAAATAGAGACACGCATAGGATTATAATATAATATTTGAAATAAAACTAACACTTAAGTAAGTATGCACTGCATCTTAGCTTAATTATCTATCTCATCTTATTCCACAATTTCAGTACCATGTGGTGGTAGCAGGTACCTACCTTATAGCAGTATTTTTTAGTAAAAGATAATCTCGCCCTTGTTCAATCTCTTTTTAATCACTGCTTATTAGTTTAGTAGCTACAATAAAGAGCACATTTTTAAGAATAGCTATGTACTTGGATCTCAGATTGCTGCTTGATTGTTGGCAATATTTCTCTTATACATAGTTTCACATATAATTATGAGCTTCACGGTGCCTACGCAAGGTACTATTGAAAAGTTATTTTTCTTCTAAATAAGCGATTCCCTAATTTCAATTAGTTATGTAATGAATTAAGCTCCTACCCTACAAGTACAAAAATGTCGCGCCTGCGCGACTGTATCATAATCTTAGATCTTCAAAGACTACACTATTGATATGTATAGACTCTTGTCTTTGGTCATCTATGGACTACACCAAGAGGCGTCGTGAACGAGGTCCAGCAGTGACGGTGCAGCGTTTGCTGACGCTGGCAACGGCGGCGGCGGCAGCGCGGCGTCGAGCGTGCACCCGGCCGTGCTTCGTGAGGTGGTCAGATCTGGCGAATCGCTTGCTGCATTCGCTGCAGCGGTACGGCTTGTCCCCCGAGTGACTCCGCCGGTGTCGCGCTAGCTCGTCCGACCTGGCGAACCTCCACGCGCAGTCTGTCCACGTACAGACGTAGGGCTTCTCCCCGCTGTGCCGCCGCAGGTGTGCCCGCACGTGGGACACCTTCGCATAGAGTTTCCCGCAACTTTCCACGGGACACCGGAACGCACCGAGTCTCTCGCAATACTCCGGCGTTCCGCATGAATACAATTTCTTTTCATTCGACTCTCGAACGGTCACTGCACTGTTAATTTCCCAGTCTGCACCCAAAGTTCCTGTAAACAGTTCGCTTGTACTCGAACCGTACGTTGAATCCGCGTCAATTGCATTCCTGGATATATTTTCTGAACTGGTATCGTCTCCACTATCTGCAGATTCATTGGGAGTTAGCAGAACGTTAGAATGATCGTCACTTAATGCTTGCAGTATGTACTCATCAAGATCAACACTATTATCGAAATCAGCGAAATCGAAGAGAACAGGAAAATTACTGGTTATGTTGAGGTCATCGTGGTTCCTTTCACTAGCACTACTAACGAATGCATCGGAGCTGAAGTCCAGTTCGTCAAATTGCCAATGGTTGCCTGCAGCGGCAGGTGGAAGCTCGAAATTTATTAAGCTCTCCGCCGGCGAGTATTCAAATAGATTTTGGTCATTCATGAGGATATCCTCAAGATCTGGTCCAACGCTCTCCCGAAACATGGTTGATCTGGAAAAATAAAGAAATAGCTCAGTATATTTAATGTTGTAACTGGCTATGAGTATTAAAATGCAAAGATAATCATGTGTTATGTTATGAACTTACTAGTGCGGCCAGTCTGACTGGCGTATAATGAGGGGATAGAATGGTATTATAAAGTGGTTATCTCGTTTGGATGAGCGACGCCCGCATGCGCCGCGTCCAGGGATGTAATGAGCCTGCGCCGGACACCAGCCGGCGGCAGCGGACGAGATAACACGATCAGCGACTTATCGGCAGATTGGCATGTGTGTAATGTCTGCTAAAATACGATCCGTTATTTTGATTTTATGGCTTAACGTACCTAACTAGCGCAATCTGCATTGAAGTGCGCAGGAGTTAGTCATTAGTTTTGTATTCATTCAGAGTTCAGTAAAACACGTCGTTATAACTCTGTCATTGATCCCTCAACAGTTGAAGCTCTAGTATATCTCGCTCCAAACCAATAAATGGATACTATACCTCGTAATAGCACGTAATAGTGATACTCAGACTACTGAGTCTACTCTAGAATATTTTGCACCCAAATTATTTTACCTATACATATGTATATGGGTGATGAGTATGTGGTCAGGAGGATTTGAGACACGTGCATCTCCGCCTAACCACGGAATCAGTTTTAATTAAATTGATTCATAGCTTTGATACTCAGGAAGTGACCGATTTAGAATAACGATTGATTGACAATTGTTACTGGTAAGATGAGACCGTACACAAGTTGGTTTAGAATGTGATACATAAGTACCTAAATAGCACTTAACATAAAAATGATCTATTAATCATAAATAAATAATTATGTAGGTACTCACTGAGTTAACTATTGCATTTTCTGATTTACTTTATTTTCATTTTACTTTGATAGTTTCTCCACTGTTTTTTAAGATAAAACTGTATAAAATATCAATTAATAAAGCTGTTTATTGAACTATGTTACTGATGCATTATGTTTGCATCGTTATCAACTGTTTGCCTCGCCTGACCTAGCAAACAGTTCTTTTACCTAGGTTTTGACTCGAGTATAATCACTAGGTAGGTACATATAATGAGTATTAAACAAAATCGCTTGCCGCTGTCTGTCCGTCCCTATGTACTCGTATGCTTATATCTTTCAAACTAGGGAACGGATTTTGATGCGATTTTTTAATAGATAGAGTGATTCAAAAGTATAACTAGGGACCCGCCCCGGCTTCGCACGGGAGTAATGCACTCTCACGCGGGCGAAGCCGTGGCCGGCCGCTAGTTTGTCATAAAAATAACAATGTACATACCTACCTAATTGTTTAAAATTAGCAATTTCTAAAGTTCTCCTGTGCAAAGTAACCCTTAACATTTAAAGCAGGACTTTAATTCGTCTATTATTGGTGTAGTGGTAGAGACTCTGCCTGCGACCGAATCCCGGTAGGTGCAAACATTGATATGATGAATAACGATGTTTGTTTCAGAGTCTTATTTACATACCGTTGCTTGGTAGCCATGACAAGAAAGACCTTTCAATCTTAGCGTGGGATATGGGTTAGTGTGTAAAAGATATGGCTCTACTCTACCTTATAGCGGCTCCTCACTTCCAGGAACAATCCTGCGCTGGGACTCTGTGATGGTAATGGCACCGGAACTACAAGTTCAAAGTCTATTTTGTTATTTTGTTTTGCAGAAGATAAGCGGCTTAACGGAAACGCTGAGCGGTCTTTCCATATGGATAGGTATGACGACTTCATCCTGACTGTATGTAAATAAAAACGTACTGCACTTACCAAGCTAATAGTAGTTTATAGTCACATTATAATTATGTAGTTCGATAGTAGATAATAAGTAATCCAGTTAATACAAAACACAAAAGAATCTGAATAACAATAAATTCTACAATGTATGTATTAGTTTTTGTCAAAAAACGGTAATAGATAGATTCCAATAGTGAAGTCAGTTGTACGTTATCCACCATAATTGAAACTGTAAGCATTTGTAATTTGTAAATCCCAACAGTTTAGGCAATGCGTAATCGCATTTATCATTGTTTTCAGTACATAGCCGTTGCGTCAGTCCTGGCGCTCCACTATCGGCCGCGGTGGCTGGCACTGCCAGCATCTGGTCCACAATCATATTACATGCGAAGGGTTTTCGAAACTGCTAGGTAATCCTGTTACTTGGGTGTGGTTCGGTAACGAATATACATGTAAAGAGCAAAGAAATCATGATTTAGGTATTGAAATATTATTATCCTTCGTATTTGAGCTTAGATCAAAGTCGTAACTGTATTTGAGCTGGACAATGCAAATGCAAGTTACCTACCTCAAGTTTTTTTCGCTTTAGGTAGGTACTAGTTCTCGAATAAAATTAATAAAAGAAATTCCTATTGGAATGGTTGAGAGGGACCAAAATGTTTGCATGTGGGTACGATACGAGTATCATGAAGTATTGAATTCAAAGACTGAGGCAGTTCTCATTGAAATTACACTTTCTCAAAGTTAGTTCTATAAGTTCCTACTTTGCCATACTGGGAACGATAAATACATAAATTAGATATTATGTCATCATCATCAGCCTATTGCGGTCCACTGCTGGACGTAGGCCTCACCCAGGCTATGTTGTCAACACGGGAGACGCTGCTGCCCACCTCCCGGAAACCCTTAATCGCCTCGTACGATACCCACGGGCAGACACGGGGTGGTACGAATTCTACTCTGCCGGCACCACGCGGCCATTGTATGTACGAGTATATCTACTTATCTACCTAGTTGTACAATAAGCACAACTAGGTAGTTGGTAGGTAGCACTAAGTAGTTGTTACAACTTACCTACGCATTAGGTAGGTACAACCTACCTACCTATGATACCTACAAGTAGGTACTCATTATGTATGTAGGTAGAGGTTATCTATAATGGACATAACGCTGCACGATCTAGTGAAACTCGGTGGCTGGTACCACCGGCATCTGTCCAGGAGATAGGATTCAATGTTATATGCAGATGTGATTATGGACGAAAATATGTACACATTTTACAGTTCAAAGTACGAGATATAATGAATGTGTCATGTTCAAATTACGTATTCTAGTACCAGACGCTCTAATTAATTAATTGCTTACCTTGTTTACCTTAGTAGCGTCATAAACATCTAACTCGTTTCCAATACTTACCTGCAATAAACCTCGACTCTTACAACTTGATTCAGTAGACAAATACAGTCGCCCAACAGACCGAGTACCTACCTACACGTATATGTGTAGAGGGTGTAGTTCCGGGTGAGCAACAGTTTTAAATTGAAAATTCCGATGGTTTGCAAGTACTTTTTATTATCAGTTATCACCTTTAAGTACTACATATATATGGGATTTGAGAGTAGGTGCCGAGCCGGATTCACTACTTCCTTTACATTACATCCTTCGTAAAATCCGTGGGTACCTACATAAAATTAATTCAGTGGTGCAGGCCCCTGAGTCGGATCGAACTCACGACCCCCGATTAGAAGGCCCGTCAAAACCATTGGACTATCACCAATAAAGCGGTTATTCTGTAATATTATGGTAAATTAAATTTCTATTAAACCATGTTTCAAAACCCTTACTTACTAATAACCCGCGCATAAAGTTACAACCTCGTTATACTTGATGTTTTACAGCAAAATATATGGAATACCTGTCAAATTAAACTGCGAATAGCATACCTAGTTAAAACTTGTTATCAGTACGGCTCTTAGAATAGGTACAGCATCTTGTACAAAGCCAAATCTTTTATGTACATATTTGTATTTAATAGATATCACGTATTGTTTTGTTATCTAGACAAAAATAATTAACACAGTTATGGTGTGGTCTGCGTTTTGGTTGGACCAGAAAATTAAACATTACCTACTTATCTCTAAAATATCAAATTACTAATTTTGGGCTAATTGGGGGTCAAAATGTTCATTTAGAAGATATAATAAGCCAGATTTATTAATATAGTTTTAGATTATTTTAGGTTCTTACCTACTTACATATTGTTAACTAGCGGTCGCCCACGACTTCGTCTGCGAAAGGGGGCATTGCACCCGTGCGAAGCCGGGGCGGATTGCTATATACCCTATAGACTTCCTCGATAAACGGGCTATCTTACACTGAAAGAATTTTTCAAATCAGACCAGTAGTTCCTGAGATTAGCGCGTTCAAACAAACAAACAAACAAACAAACAAACTCTTCAGCTTTATAATATTATTATAGCTGTTGCCCGCGACTTCGTCCGCGTCAACAAACAGAATAAAATATTTTAAAGTACTTCTGCGTAAATTATATTTTTTGTTTTATTTTCTTGTGGCAGAAGAACATACTGATTTTCTCCGCAACCCGATCTTGACAACGCGACATATAATTGGCCGTGTGAAAAGCAGTCTTGACGTAAGTCAATTCCAACGTGTTTAAACGTTTGCCCCTGTGATTTATTAATTGTTACAGCAAAAGATAACTTAACAGGGAATTGAATTCTTTTAAAATGTTGAATAACTTTTCCTAAGACGGTATTTTCATATCTCTCAAAATTTAGCTGGGCTGTTAAGGGTTCTGCATCAGGTTATCTAGACCTTAAATTTTATTACGTTATTAGAAAGTGCTTATCATGCTGAGCAACTTTTCCTAAGACGGTATTTTCATATCTCTCAAAGTTTAGCTGGGCTGCTAAGGGTTCTGCATCCGGCAGTCTAGACCTTCAATTTTTTTCTTTCATATCATTTCTACGTCATTTTATTCTTTCATACATATTTTTGGGATAACTTGAACCGTTTACGCAGCGCACGCAACGGAAGTCTCCAAAGTTGAATAATTTTCCCCGTTTTTTCCACATTTTCCTCTTATTCTTCGTCCCTATTGGTCGCACTGTGATGATATATAGCCTAAAGCCTTCCTCGATAAATGGACTATCCAACACAAATTAAAGAATCCAAAAAAAAGAATTTTTTAATTCGACCCAGTAGTTCCGGAGATTAGCGCGTTCAATCAAACAAACAAACAAACTCTTCAGCTTTATAATATTATATATATATATATATATATATATATATATATATATATATATATATATATATATATATATATATATATATATATATATATATATATATATATATATATATATATATATATATATATATATATATATATATATATATATATATATATATATATATATATATATATATATTAATATATATATAGTATATAGATAAGTATAGATTTACGGCGGTAGACTTACCTGTTACAACGTCAGACTTAATAGGCTAACTGATGAAAAGTGGGTGTGTATTTTCACACTTCTGCCCAACCTCTTTGGGGGCCATTATCCCCCCTGAGTTTACACATAATCCTCAAAATAATAGTAGTACCTACCCATACGTGTAAAATTAATACACGCGTGGATAAATAGTACTGTTAGCTTGAGGAAAAACCAATCAACTGAGAACACCACGAACGTGGTGCCCGAGATTCGATATTTAATATGAATTATTAAATTAGCCAGCCTCCATCACAGTTAATGTAAGTGTAGTGGTTTGGAACATTCCGATCTGAGGGGAGAAGGTGACAGATTTTACTATCAGCGTATCAAAAAGTACCTACCAGGGTATTAGAAGGTAACAAGACATGCCAGTAGCGTACGTAGGTATGGAGGAATTAAAAAAATCAGCTCACATAGTACCACAGGGTAGCAGAAGGTTGCAAGAGGCACAGGTATCGAGATAAAGAAGGAAGAACTGACTCCCAATTACGGCATTGACACAGCTGAGGATTTCAGATGGCATCGCTATTGGAGACTTAGCCAAAGTAACATTAGGCTCGATAGAATCGAGGGGTTTTCGGAAGCCTTAATTATCGCGCGTTCATTAAATGACGTGATACAGTGTAACCGCTATTGATTTTATGACCAAAACGTCAATGCGCAATAATGTTACATTGACGTAAGTAAGACTAGCTATATACAGAAAGATTTTTGGTCGTCAACGTTCCCGAAAACTACGGAATCTCCTCATCATCACGATTCATTTTTCTCCATGGAAGCATACCTGAGAAGTGTCTGATTTCCAAAATATTAGGGTCCCAATTTGAGTAAATAGACTGCGTTTTTCTGCATTGACATTGCATTACATTGACGCGTGTAGCAAGATTTTTTCACTAGAAATAATTAATATCTGTCTATAAAAAAACTAACATAAACATTGGGCACTATATATTTCGCCCGGTCAAGTAATAAAAAAAAAAAAAAATCCCAGCATTTTTTTTGCATAAACTTACTTTATTTGATGTATAGAGTACCTACCCTTCGTTAAAGGTGGCCACGAAAAAACATTCTGTATATAGACTTCTTATAATAATATGTATTCCTATGTAGAGTCCCATAGTATAATTCCTATGTCTGATTTCGGAACTAACATTTTTTGTGTGCAGTGACACAGATAATATTGTCATACATATAGTAACTAGCGCCATCATCCAAAGGAACTATTTGGCGCTGACAACATAGTCCCGCCTCCCGAAAACCTTTAATCGCCTCGTACGATACTCGTACCCACGGGCAGACATGGGGTGGTACAAACTATACTCTGCCGGCACCACGAGGTAAGTCGCGACAATACGTCGTCGTCTCTGGCTACAAATAACAAGGGATACAAAAATAACACAAAATATAATAATTTGCGCATATCTTTTCTTTTAATACGAGCATTTTACAACAATATTGAAACGAAATTGTCATTGAGATCTGCCAACATACACTACGAGGCGCCCAACAAATAAACGGAATCGCGCACTAAACTATATGAACAGTCGCAGTACATACAGGCCATATCTATACATACACTAAAGCTATATCACCACATCACTTGCTACGTTCACGGAACGTTTATCACTACAAGTTGATCTATTTTGTTCGTCAGTTCGAGAGTTTGTTCACTGCTAGTACATAACTTCGTACACTGTGGCCTTCTTGTCGCCGGAACCCGTCACTATGTATTTATCGTCCGACGATATGTCACAGCTGAGCACTGATGATGATTCTTTTGACTGTAACAAAAAGGTGCATATTAAATTGGTTTAGGGTAGGTTCAATATAGTGTACAACAAAGAATGTAGCAAAGTCACGTATCGGACGCAAGACAGAACCACAGTCTACAAATCCTAGAACGCGATATCTAAGTTTCTCACAATATGATTGGAATATACGAGTACATTATACATGGACTAAACAATCTTCCTTCCTTCTCTTTTCCTATCCATCCTTCCTCTTCTATCTCAAACTGGCCGGCAGCCAGCGGCGCTCAAACGTCCGGGCGCACCCTGGTAACAAGGCGTCGACTAGCCCGGCCCGCATCCCCCGGCCAGCCGAATCTTTCTCTTCCCAAATGTGTCAGACTCTGGGACCCATGTGGCCCCCTTTAAGGGCCACACAAGACCCAGGTCAAGTGGCCCGGTGGGTCCGGAGGCGCTTTCCTTTAAACCAGCCCGACAGCAGCGACAGCATGCACGACTCGTGTAGATGTAGTTAGTATTTATCTATAAACCCACCTAGTAGCTACTAAACCCCATCTAGACGCTACTAAACCCACCTGGAAGATGCTAGCGCCATACGGAGTGCGCCACGCATTAAGCAGGTTGTCCTTCCCGGTGGACACGAACCACTTCCCGCAGGACGCGAACCGCAGCGACAGGACACACGACTCGTGTAGATGTAGTTGGTACTTGTCCGGTTTGACCGCGTGGAGGACTTCTACGTTGCTGTTTTCCATGCCTACTGCTAGCCACTCGCCTGTAGGAAAGGTTAGGTGAGGGTTAGATCATACATGACATATACATAATATTTAGGTAGCCTATAATGTAATTATGTTGATGTGTGCTCGCGTGTCCACAATGTCTGCGGACTTTTGTCAACAAAATTGGATATTTTAGCCATATGCGAGGATATTAGCGACACCATCGGAACTGAATGCAGTCGCCGTGGCCGAAATCGGCCGCGAGCTATTATTATTATATCTCTTCGGAAAATTCACGGAACTACAGAGTCCCAGTCCTTTGAGAGGCGTGCATCGGGCCGTAGCCAAGATGTAGAGGCCCTTTTAAGAGAACTTTAATATGGTGTGGGATGCACATGGCGGATATCATCACCGAGCTTACAATATGATACACCCGGCGATGGTCCCCGCACTGTGCAATAAGGTGCAGGGAATGAAGAATTACCCACGTGCATGGCATGAACATAGATCTTTTTTATATCTTTCCATAGCTGGGACATATTATCAGTGACAAAGGTTAAAACATTTTTTCTATATAAATATTTCTATAAATAGTCTGACTCGCACACTGAGGATTCAACATTATTTTTAAAAGGGTTTGGTTTTATTTTTTTAATAAAAAAGTAAATAAAATTGTCTAAATTAAAAAATCCAAGAACCCGACTCTCGAATCGAAAAATATTGAGAGAAACCTAAAAATGATTGTTAAATACCTATTCAACGATACCCCACTCGATATAGTTTGCCGACTTTAATTTTTTTCATTTTACAAAATGGCGTCCAGTAGTCGCCATATTGGATTTTCACTAACGTCATGTCTTTAGTGACACTCGCCGTACTAAGAGGAATCGATTGACTTATGAATCATAAAAATCAGCCGAGGCGTTTGGTCTGTGTAGTGCTTCAAAGGAACATACAAACATACATACAAAGGCTGTTAAACACAATACCACTCCTTTGCGTCGCGCAGTCGGGTAAAAATATCAAAATTTTTCGGGAGGCTACTAACGGTCCAAATAAAAGCTAAAACTCGAAACGGTTTTAATGAAATTTTATGTGTGTCTTTATGTGTGTAAACACTGTTTTCGTAATTGGTTTACATAATGTAAAGCTGCTGAGAGGCCACTAGTAATCTAATAAATCCGAGTGATGACGGATGAATTAAAAATGCTTACCGGTTGGACAGTATCCTAGTGAGAATATTTGTGAGCTGAAGTCGTGCTGCTGTAATTGTCTGCCTTCTCTTAGATCCCATGACCTGAAAATGTTATATCAACGAATTAGATTTTATGAAAATACTACCGACATGCGACGTATCTTGCAAACACAAAGCCCGTAGCAATCTCACTGTGAAAATTGACAAATTTCTTTGAAGATTTCTGTTACTACATTACGAATTTTATAAGCGACCAGCGAATATGGTACAATTTTTGCTATGGCATGCCTTTTCTAGATATGTAACACGGGGGCAAAACTGTCAAGGTTCATTTATACATTACTACATTTAAACAAAGAAGATGGGCATTTTGGTATCGGTTGGAACTTGTGTTCAATCAAGATTACTAAAATAATACATTGTTGGATAACCCTTTTCAAGTGAACAAAGAAGTGCTTTTCAAGGTAGGATTAGTCTAATCGGACAGTGAATCAGGACCTAGCGCTTTGGTTATAATTCTATAGAAAACTACCTTCTTAAGGATCTATCATTTATTTCGATTGGTGTCGCGATATCAGATTCCATACTTCTGTGCCCATCATACTTTGTATGTGTATCATAAAAAATAAGGTATGAAAGTGTTCCACAAAAGAAGTAATGGTCAATTAAAGGGTCTGTAAACTGTAAACTTAGAAAAAGTAACATTATTTCTCGATCGTGACACCGCTACGCTTGCTCCAACAGCGTTTACCACGTGATGAATTTCAACAGCTCTTGATGGGAGACTATGCTAGCACCAACCTGACAGTATTATCAAGGCCGCCGGTCCACAGCTTGGTGCCGTCTGCGGAGATGTCGATGCAGGACGCTCCGTCCGTGTGTCCCTGGAACTGGCGGACCAGGGTCTGGTTGTGGAGGTCCCACACTGCGATGTTTCCGTCCGAACAGCAACTGAAGCACACCTGTAATATACAATGTAATGTTAATTTCGCTGCCGTAGTACAGCTTTGCTTTTGCTACGTATCTAATGCTATATTATGGCTTATTAAGTTAGATCTGTCAAAATAACAAAGCACGAGCCGAGCGAGTGAAGCGAGTGTCGTCGAAGTGCTAGAAGGATTTTTTATTTGGTATTATTTTATAATACAGCGTGTTCTTCAATATGTCCTATGCATTAATATAATACATACACTGCCACCGACTAGGTACGTTTTGCGTTTTCTTAATTTTCCTGAGATGTCTCCGACGACGCTTATTAGCGTTCTAGCCTAGTACTTGTAATTCTGTACCTCTGGCTACCCGACTTTCGGAACACAGCTCATCTTTCTTACTAATATTATAAACGCGAAAGTTTTAAGTATGGATGGATGGATGTTTGTTACTCTTTCATGTAAAAACGGCTGGAGCGATTTTAATAAAATTTGGTATGGAGTTAGCTGACACCCTGGATTAATACATAGGCTACTTTTTATCCCGGGAAAATATTTTAATCCCGGATAATTTTGACATTTCGTTTTTTGTGCAGTCCACGCGGACTAAGTCGCGGGCGGCCACTGTAGGTATAATTTTTCTACTTACTTTAGAATCAGGACTGATGGCTAGCGCATAGCAAGCCGGCGCCGACGAGGTTAGTTCCGCTTTAATCCGAGGAGTAGGAGACGCGAGGTCCCATATAGACAGGTTTGACGCTTCACCGCCTACTATTAGCGTCCTTCCATCGGGTAGCAACTTCACTGATCTTATGTAGTTGTCTCTTTGCTGGAATTTAATAGATTTTGTCGTTAGATATAAATTTAGTACGGTTTAAGCGTGCCGGAGGTCATTATGTACTCGTTAATAGTGTAAGCTTCATACAATTCTGACGCGCTTGCTTAGACTTGTTATGGTAGGAACATAGGCCAACTAGGGGGGGACAACTACTTTAAATCTACTTCTGCATAATGTACAAAAATTAAAACTAACTATAATTATGTGCTGATGCGGAGCTTCAACAGAATACATCAGCTGCATCTTCTTCTGTGCACGTCGTATGTCGTATGTGTTAACTAAGGAACTCAGGGGCGTTCTCTCAGGCAAGCTAACAGTTTGTTATACATCAATCATGTTTCAAATACGAGTACATACCTATATGTTTCTTTACTAGGTAGGTGCAAACATTGATATGATGAATATCGATGTTTGTTTCCGAGTCATGGATGTTTCTATACTTATTTATGTATTTATATACCGTTGCTTAGTACCCACGACACAAGACCTTAGGGATCTTAATGTGGGACTATGTTAATGTGTTGTGTAGTGTGTGAATATTTATTTATTTATTATTTACTTATCAATGTATTTACTACTCGGGCGACTTAACATGACACCTGGTCGTGCCATGCACATCGATTACCTATCTATTGATATTTCTTTGTTCTTAGATCAGGATAGCACATGTACTTGTTGTGAAGTGTGTGAATATTTATATATTTAAATGTATCTATATTTATAACTAAGATAAAGTAAACTATAACCGATCGACAGTTACCGACTCACCAAGCAGTCAAGCTGGCTGACCGGTCCCTTGCCCGGTTGGTTGATGTCCCACACCTTGACGCAGCCTTTGCCGCCGGTGTAGACATATTTAGTAGGAGAAGACACAGTGACTGCACACACAACTTCGCCGTGTGCTAGAGAGGAGATTTGTCTCGCATGTCGGGGTATTCCTGGGCCCATTAACGCGTCGGGTGGAAAGGGGACGGGCTGCATTTGACCCTCTGCTGATACGTGGAATGAGTAGGCTCTGGAATAAGAGATACAATGTTCAAGTATATGTTGAAAAGTGTGACGCACGCATTTCTTCTGTATCTATGCATGTTGTGCATACCAATCTCACTTAAGTGTTAATTTTTTTTTTTTAAAGGCTCCGAAAATAAACATGAATTAAGTTTTATATGCGGGTTGAAACTTAATCGTTATGGTCATTTGGTAGGTACTAAATATGGTATATGGTCAGCCTATTCCAGACCACTGCTGGACGTAGGCCTCGCACAAGACTCGATCTTCCGTTCAGCCATCTAGTTACTAGCAGCCGCCATCGGTCCATTTGGCCGAAAGGCGTTCAACGCTACGTTTGGCGAGACGCGGTTTCCATTTGAAACTGAAATATGGTATAAGACGCTTAATCAAGTAAAACTCAGGATAAAGGTCAACTCACGGTTTTCCACCAGGTATAGGAGCCAAAGCAGCCGGTCCTATTGGCGGACGTAACGGCTCGTACGCCAAAGCAGCTCTAGCCGAGTATCCTGCCAAGCCATACGCATCATGCGCCCCATTACCCAAATACGGGTATTGTAGTGACGGGGGCTTCACTGCGGCTTTTAATGGCGGTCCGCCCCCGCTGGCTGAGGTCGGAGTAACCGGCTTCGAGATTGGTGTACTAGGTTTCTCGTCTAGCTTCTTCGCTGACGGCGTTGAGGCGTTACTTGATGTGCCTGATCTGGAATATGGAAATAGTCACTTGAGTTTGATGACCAAAAACTAGCATGGATTAGAGGGTGGAGAAGTTAGAGATCCAGCAGTGGGACTGGTGTGCTTAAATAAAATTGCCATATTTAGAAGTACTTATTGTAAATTGAGAATTCAAGAACACTTAAAGAACGAAATACTGGATCTTAAGTTCTCTGAAATAACTTAGGTTTTTGAAATGGGTCATTTTCATGCAAAAACTCGTATTGCCCCATCATAGACGTTTCACTTTCATTATACTGCCAAATATTTCCAAGTAAAAAACAACTAATCCGACCATCCGAGTGTTTAATCCCCTAAATCCACGAACACGAGTCAAGTTTGCTTGTAACATAATCTAAAATCTATAAGAACTAATAGCCAGTAAGTTGTCCGGAGTCCGGACGAGGGTTCGTGAGGATTATCAGCGGTTATCCATCAATGCGTGTCTAATCTGCGACGTAATGTACAACGACCGGTACTTCACTGTAATTGATTCGACGACGGATACGCAAGTTGGTAGAGTGCGTTTCACCGAATAGTTCCTTTGGATGATGGCGTTAGTTACTATGTGTATGACTAAATTATCTATGTCACTGCATACAAAAAATATTAGTTCCGAAATCAGGTACTCGTATAGGAGTTATTTTATGAAACGGACTCTAAAATACTGTAGACGCTGTGTGCAAAGTTCGAAAACTTGACGGAAATTGTAGCGTTACAGGAGTCCAAGTCCATGCTATCTATGTATACCTATGGTCCAGGTTTATATTGTTGACTAGTGGACGCCCGAGACTCCATCCGCGTGGACGGCAGAAAAAATAAAATGTCAAAATTATCCGGGATAAAAAATAGCCTATTTGTTAATTGGGACCTGTCACAACATATTCCTGAAAACTGCATCGAAATGATTCAGCCGTTTCTGAGATTAGCGTGCACAAAAATAGATCCGTTACAATTTTATTATATGTATAGATATAGATAGATTACACGCAGACTTATCAAGTAATATTTTAAAAACTGTCGGTGTTATTACAAAACCGCCTTTAAAGTTAGGCAATGTTTAAAAGATAACATTTGGCGGTAAAATGTCTGGAATGTCTGTCAAATTTAGGCGTAAACAGTATTTTAATACTTTTTCGACAATTATACGCAGTGTGGTTAAACAAAATTGAAACTTCCTATAATGTTTGATAACGAAAATTATAAAAAATGGAGCAGTTAAAACGACAATGTGAATAGTTTATTGCTATCTATAAACAAATAAACAAAGAGAGAAAAACAAAAATACCAATTCTAATGAAGCATTGGGCTGTATCGAATCGCAAAAGCTTGAACGTAATGGGTACCTATACGCTTAATGCGGGTAATTCGCAAAAGAAAATTGAACGATCACCTCAAAGGGCTATAATTAGTTACGGCGGGTATTTATACTGAATAGAGCTGTGTTTCCAAGTAAACTTCCGGCTTTTAACTTTGTTGTTTATTATAAAGTAAACTTGCGGAGAAGGAAGTTGAATAAAATTTTGCTCATATGAAATATTCATTCAGGCGATAAGCTAGTAACATGTCACTGTTGACATTTACGTCTGTCCCCTATATGTTAAACGTGGCTATGGGTTCTTTTTTATGATCTTGCCATTCTGGCTATCCCATAGGGAACGCAACTGTGTGTGTTATGTCAAGTTGATGTCAAGCTCTAAGGCGATCACTCCTTTTATAGGCTCTACAGCAAGACCTGCGAAACACAATATAATAAACCGATTTATCGACATTTAGCCTGTCAATATACGATAAATACAGTGACAGCCAGGCAAATACTGAAATGCTGAACAAGTACCATTCTGTTGAGTTATACGACAGTGGTATTACTCGCAGGAAGTGTATTTTTGATTTGATTATCAGTAATCTTTGCTCTCCGCACCAATTCTGTTAGGCGATCCTGTGACTAAATAAATGGGCTTATTAGTTATTGTGTGACCTATTTCTGTTTTTTTGATCCATTGTCACTCTCCATTAGGGTTGATCAGTTTTTTGAACTTTTTTAAGGGAAACTTTTTTTAAAATAATCTTTTGGTTGAAATTTTATTTTTTATGTCATTATTTAAGGCCTATTTAAACGAACTAAACATTTTTTTTTTCTGAAAATATGAAAAAAATGTCGGAAAATATCGGAATTTTCCTGCGAAAATTTTCAGTGTTTTCCGCATCAGAATCATGGTCTGAAGTCATGGTATCAATATTTGCCTGGCTGTCACAAACATCCTGTATAGCCGCCATGTTGAATTTTGTAAAGAGACGATACGATATCCGTGCGATACGATATCCACGATGCGTGGGGGGCTGAGTGACAAGTAGGTATAACATGCTACACTCGAATGGAAATCATCACTCGAAAACCACAACCCTCCTTCTGGCGCCATCCGATAAATACTCGCAGTACTTGTGTTATACAATTTAATAAGTTTACAGTCATTGATTACACAAGGATATAGTTATGCAGAGAAAAGTTTTTATCTCTACGATAGTTATGATGTATTTACTATGTAAGTACCTATCTATGTAAGTATCTAGGTAGATCATAGCATAGTCCACAAAATGCTACAATTTGCATTTGTGTCACGTGTTTACTAAGTGATCTTGAATGTACGAGTTACACTACTCATTTTAGTTTACTTATTTTAATTTATTGTAAATTTTATTTGCAATTAAGGCGAAATAATACTTCGAAATAAAACGTCAACACTAGATATTCATGATGTTTTAAATTAGGAAATAAAATAATTATTAGAAATGTGCTCCAATAGAAAGATAGACAATATGTCAAACTTTAATAGTTGAATAGTTATGAAGTACACAGCTAATTGCAGATCGATAGATTTTTGCTATAAATTTTAATCAAAGGTTTATATAGTTATCTACGATAAATTAAAAAGTCTAAAGAGTCCATTTCTGTTCAGAAAGGTACAAAATAAACATACAAATAAATGTTAAAACATCGTGATTTAATAACAAAATGGAGAGCGTTAAAAACAAAATCTAGAGCGCATGATCGAAAGTGAACGCTACATAAGATTTTTATTACAAGCTTACAGAATAAGTACCTCTCCTATGAGATTACGTTCAACTTGTTTGCAGTTCATGGCCTTATTACAGGTTGGTTTGTAATGTAAGAAACTTGAAGGGATTCTTTTAAAAGGATGAACGGATTATTGCGAGCTGACGTCCGACACTTACGTTTAGACAATGGGAACGAAGAGGGGCTTCATAATCACCTAGCAATTTGCTAATACTAATATCGTAATAAAAGTTGCGAAGTTGCACATTGTTATTTGTGATAGGTACATGATTTATTTGCTTTACATCGCGATTCTTGAACATGTTTCTCATAACTACGTATACATTATTTTGCTTTCGCGATTATTGTTGTTAGCTTGTTTCATCTCCAGATATATATCCAGAGATATAGCGGTGATAGCCCAGTGGTTAAGACGTGCACCTTCCAAGCGGGAGGCTTAAGTTCGATCCCAGTCACGGGCCTGTATCAATGAATTTATTTCATGTACAGATTTAAATGTTGCAAAATTGTCACTTAGCTCGTGCCTCGGAAAGCACGTAAAACCGTTGGTCCTGCGCCTGATCTCTCTCCGGTCGTGTTGGCTTTCCGTCCCATCGGACTATGAGAGTGAGGGAATAGAGAGTGCATCTGTGTTTGCGCACACACTTGTGCACTATAATATCTGCTGCGTACCTGACCAATCTTCGTAGAGATTGGTCGCCTTGGCCGAAATACGGTCGGAGATCATCATCATCTCCAGATGTTTCATTCATGAACATATAAAGAATAATGGACAGTGTTGTGACTACACAGAGTGAAGCATTCATAGTAAGCTCGGCAACGATATTCTATGGAGTAGGGATGTATCCACGCGGTATCCACCCACATATACAAACCATAGTAAGCTCGGCGCCTACTGGAAAATACGCACACATGCCTAATGCGCCGCCATTTCGGTGCTTCAATCTGTGCAGTGACAGCATTACGTCCGTTGTTCTTTATACGTTCATGGTTTCATTTAAGTAATTTTGATGGATTTGTTGTAAGTATTTTTTTTTGAGATAGGCTCCCTTATCTACACTATAGGTACACTCTCTATGTAAGTACGTAAATTTAATAGTGTTTATCTGCAATAAAGTGGTCTGTGTAAAAAAGCAAAAAGTTGAGTTTAATACCTTGAACGGCATTATCTACCAGCCATTTAACAAAAATAACAATAATGTAAGTATCATTTACCTAGGACTATGAGGTGGGTGCTCCTTCTTCGGCTGTAACTTGTCCAGTCCGTTTTCTCTGGGGGAGGGGGCTCCGTTGTGGGGGGAGGTCGGCTCTTCGCTCGCGTCGTCTACCACCAGCTCCTGGAAAAGTTATTGCTCCGTTTATACAAGTTTTCGGATTTAAATGATCCGACTAATATGGTAAGCAGAGAGCTGATTTGACTGTGGATCGATTTTATTATTATTTTGATAGATTGCTATAAACAAAATTGTATTTACGCTGTGTTAAGTGTAGCTTTGTAATAAATTTGCTTTGAAAATGATTAAAATCAATTTGTACCATACACCCTCTTATCTCATCACATCATATCGTTAATTTTAATAACGTTGTTCAACAAAAACCAACTTACATGGCCCATATCCTTCTCTTCCTTTTTTAGTTTTTTATGGTCGGGTTCTGCCGGACTCCGCGTCCTGTACTTTTCCCGCTCTCCCGGAGATATCGAATTTCTCTGCAACAACAGAACACATTAATCAAAACACAAAGCTCATTTAAGTATGTATTGTTGGTTTAACAAATACGAGTGGGCAAACACAATCAAAGCGTTTACAGTCGGTTTATACCTATAGCAATCAATCGATCATTGTTCGCAAATAAATCGGAACGCAGCGAGGCGAGCGCTACAGTCAATATCAATATCAGAACACGCTGAGGCAGAACAAACTGACCGCATGATTAGGTTCGGTGGTCATCGCCCCCCTACAGGGAGGGAGGCACCGCATTTGGACGGACGCGCAAATACGGACTAATGAAATAATCATATACGTGACAAGCCCGCTCCAGCCGCTGTTGACACTGGACACAAAGCCTCCTACCCACACCACGGATCCTCTTCACACACACCAGACAGAGATGCTATTCTGGCTTTTCAAGTCTATGCAGCCGTGCGTGAGCGACCCATCCGACCGAATAAAGGCTTACGTTTCGTGAGAACACAATATTTTTTATTCGATTGCGAACAAAAAATCCACCCTTATTTTTCCTTGGAGCATTTATTTATATGGATTTCCATAAAGCGTGCTCGCGATAAGCTACTGTACGATAAATTAGTTATGTCGTAACCGGTCCTGAATGCGAAACGGGTTCAGGCTTAATCTTCCTCCTCGGAGAGTAGGCATGGCCGTGTCTGGAGGGCTCTAACGGAGCCTAATTTTACGAGGCACTAAGTTAGAGGCGAGTGGCAAGCGGTTGTTAATTTGCTCGGCACTCGGCAACCTGTCGCCCCCGCTGTGACTTACTGCCCGGCTCGCCTCGCCCGGACAATATAACATCGAGTCTCGCACCAGTTTATCGCGAGACAAACTCCAGAATTACACGAATGATGTTTCATTTACTCCGATTTTTACGATAAAGAAATTAGGCCGTAAAATAGTCGAGTCCGCGCGACAAATGATACGACGTCTTATTGCGGCCTGTGTTATTGGATATTTGATAGCGAGTTGTAACCAATAAAGTTTTATTATTGGCGCAAGTCGCGTGGAAGGGAACATAAAGCGGCGTACACACAACAACGACGGTATTATTACTCCGAGGGTTCAGCTGAACGTTCCTAGCCCTAATTTTACGATCTTCCGATCTCCAGAGCACTCGATATCGAATTTCGAGTGCTATTCCGAGCGACCCTCTCGGTAATGTGACGTGTCGGATCCGATTGGATGGATTTTATGTTGCCCATTCGAGTTCGGGTAGGCCTATTGTGGTCAAATGCCAGTACACCTATAGGTACGAATTGAATTTGCGGTTTTCTGTCAATTTTAGCTTGATGAACGTAATGTAATTAACTTAAACATAAAATTGTAATGAGTTTCTTCTGTAATAACGACCGAAGGCCGAACGCATAAAACCCGCATAACGCACGGGTGAACCAATTTTGAATAATTCAATGCGAGTCCGTTTGAATTTTCTTGGTAGAGTTTAACGAATTGTGTTTCCAAAGCGTAGAATATTGTATTACTTACTGTTTTTATGTACACAGATGTTATTCGAAAATATGTACATATACCTAGAGGTATTTATCTACCTACCTATATATTGTAAAATGACTTAACTGGATAAACAGATTGCTACACACCAACAGTGTTATAACTTATTCACCACTTAGACTGTTGCCTTTACGGCACTATAAAAGGTAGGTATCAACAAAGCTTTTTCCATTTTCAGGAGAAAAGAAATAAAGCTAATCTTTACTTTATCCCATTACATGGGTCGACCTCAAGAAAAAGGCAATTGAGTCGGGTTTGAAGAGGGTGGGGCGGAGTAAAGGGGGGTAGCTTGACGCTAAACAAGTACGTTACTTGGTACAAGCTCGAACAACACGACTTATCGGCTGTCGCTCGCGGCCGCACACATGTGTCGCCTCGCGATCGCAGATGTGATAGGGTTGACACGCGGATTATTTTAAAGAGATTTAGTTAAGTTAAACTGGTCATTTTTTAAAAATTCACTAATCGCCTGAGAGCTGATAAGAATTTGAAAGTGCGTAGAATAATTAATCAAAATGTTTATTAAAATGCCGATAAGCTTATTAAGGGGATATGCAATCATGCATGCATTGATGAGAAATTCAAAGCAAGTCCAATAGAGCGCCTCCTTAATAAGGCTAAAAATAACTTCTATCATTAAATTATGACGAAAATAGAATTATGCCATACGTGTATGACGCGACCACTAGGTTTAGATTGTAATGGTTTTGCCCTCCAAATAGATAAAGATGTCGATATTACAGGTTACAACCAAAATATTGTACAAGTATCAACCCTAAACATATGGCATGTGGGTCGTATAGATAGAGGATCGGAGCTGTGACGTAACGTATAAAGTGGCAACACACAGGCGCGCTGTTAACGCGGCCGGCTTATTGTCTGCGGTCACGCGACGAGCCGTTTAGCCGCGCACCCGGTCGCCGCCGCCGCCCGGTTAACCGGAAGGGGGGCGGTTAACCGGACGGCTCGCGCGGAAGCGGGGGAAATAGATAAATACACCCCGACGCTCGGATATGTTCGGATCGAGCTCAGACTATATTCCAACCATAATAGTTTTGAAGTTACGTGATTTACACGCGACGCCCCCGACAATATCCGCACTGTCCCACTCCGCTTTATGATACTGTCACCGAAAACTTTTATTGCATACCGTACCATTTACTTTTAAGCTCCATTACGACGTCAATTTATAACGCAGCACCGCCGTACCAGATTCCAAAACGATTCATGATGCGATAAAACTGGTCCCGCATGAAAGGAGCTCATTCATACTTAGTTTAAGGACTCACGGGTTATTAAACCGGTCGCTACCAGAACAGAACGCCCATAAAAACAAAAACGATAATCACTCGGAAACGAGACCCGGCCTCGTCGGAAATGTGCTCTACAAAAAGTTAAAAATTAATCGGCAGCGAGCGCGTAAACCGCCGAGCGACTTTAAAATTAACTTTACCGGTTCATTCGTATACATAAATAATGATGGAATTTCTGAATACACATTAAACTCCTATAAAGAATACATTAGCATAAATTTATGGTAGCGAGTCGGCGTTTCGAGCGCGTTTTTACGTGACTCGTAAAGTTTATAGTCGCGAGTGGAGGATTGCGTTTACTGCGCGCGCTATCGTTTTATGGCCGACCCCAAATAACCAAATTGCCTGGTGGTCGTTGTCGACTGACGTACTGTTTCCCCCGGTCCCTCTCCGGCAATCTGCTCGAGCACGGCCATTACTCCGCCGCCCGTACTCGAGTCAGCCGCACAAATGCACCGGCTGGAAGCTTGCCCAATATAATTGGTGGTCATTACTGCGATCTTTGTTTCCTGCCTCTATCCGAGTGCATGCCATCTGCTCTGCAAACTTTTTGTACACGACAATATTCTCCAAGTTACGTTAAATAAACAGTGCAAACAAAACTGATACCACAGTAAGTAACTGTTTAAAGTGGATAACAATTTACGCGTTCAATTAGATACATCAAATTAAAGCCGGATTGGGGCAGATGTATCACACAAAGTAAATTCTAGGGATGCCGTCGATAAGCAATCTCATCCCGCCCCCTTGCTCCATTACAGGAGTGATTAGCGCAATTAACAGGAGCAGTTCGGGGGGATCGCTCCACGCACGCAAACAAATGTCACGTGGAACGGGGCCTTAATTAAAACGATAATTGAGTTGACTTGCGAAACTAATCCGCCATTTCGACATTCTGAGAGAAATTTCACGGAAACTCCCCTCGAAACTACGAAGCCCTTAAGTGTCGACGACTTTAATTTTGTGTTAGCGTTTCCTTTGCGGTCTCGAGGTAAATTTTAATACGACAATGTGCTGCCTGGCTTTGTGGAGTTACCTGAGTAAATTACTCCCTCGCGAAGTGTTTCGTCATTACCGACAGAATAGCTTGTTTTGAAAAAATCGAACAAAGTTTTCAGATATTGAAAAAATTGTAAAACTTGAATAACCGTAAAAATACGTTACGTTTCTTACATAAGTAAGTACCTATTTCCTTCTTGTCTTCCCTAGATACGAGTTAGAACTGCATAACAAATGTTTATAACATTATTATGGTAATAAAGTCTCGGGCGGAATATCACGGCTTGACTCGTGTTGACTAACGCCGGCTCCTTTAATTGTGATCCCTCGCTAAATGGGGGTGGGCCCTGATCCCTTGAAATTCCTCCGTCGGCAATATGTGCCCGAACCCTGTTGCCGCAGCTTAACACCAGGAATAAACAATTCGTTCCGCATTCACTCCGCGCTCCAATTGATATTGTAATAGCTCCAAAAATGTTATTACTCCAACTCGATCACCTTTTTTGCAGCAATAAAAAAATCACGTATCCATATACAGTGTGAGTTATGTCAACTGAGCTATGTGGAATATGAAACTCAAAAAGAAATGAAAGAATTTGCCGTAATAATAATGTTATTTTATTCCGCTCACGCGGAGGTAAACTCGGCAAGAAAAACGAATAAATTACTTAAATCTGGATTTTTGTGGCAAAAACAATGGCGCAACTGAATAAAATTTATATTTATTTTGTAGTGCCCTTTAGAAAGTTAGGTAGGGTGCTTCAATGGGCACGATCTCTGTGAAGCGGACAGTGTACACGGTACCGGCACATCCCGGCACGTGCTGAAGGGTGTCGGCACGGTTATTTAAATGAGAGCTCCCTCCTCACCCGTCAATAAAACATTAAACACGTAACAAGTTTATGCGTAGCGACAACCCTAGCGGATTCCGCCACTTCGTTAATCCGGGCGGGGGCAGCCCTAAATTAGGGTCGAGACAAGCCGTAATCCCCCGCTCGGCGCGACGGGGGATTTATATTGTTATTGCTCCGCGTCCGGAATTATACGAGGGTTGAGGGACTAATGAAAGGGGAAATTTAATTCCTAATGATTCTCGTCTTAGCCCGTAACGAGGAAACTCGAAAAAGGGCTGCGAGTGCGACCCGAGCGCTTTTTATGACGAATCGTTTTAAGCGAACCGGAGATTATTCGATTCGATCCCCTTTGTATCTAGCATTTAGAGTGTTTG
This sequence comes from Carposina sasakii, assembly GCA_014607495.2. Taxonomy (NCBI): domain Eukaryota; kingdom Metazoa; phylum Arthropoda; class Insecta; order Lepidoptera; family Carposinidae; genus Carposina; species Carposina sasakii. The sequence goes on along the minus strand of CP053163.1, from coordinate 5,410,698 downwards.
TTTTTATTGGTGAAACGAACCGATGTCGTGATTTGTGTCCGTCGAGAGTTAACCATCAAATTGTATTACAAATTTATTCATGGAACATTTTCGGTGCTCGGCTTTGTAGGTAGCATATGTAAATGTAGGTGGAGCACGAAGGGGACGGCCGAGGTACATCGGGTCGTGGCCTGTGTAGCCTGATTGTCCGACACTACCCGGCGACCGCACCCGCACCCGCACTATCGTCGCATAACCGCACCCGCACTAACTAACGTTTACCTATTACAAGTCAATAATGCTGCTGACCACACACTGCAAGTTAACGCCAAACCATGTACCTACTTGTAGGCAATCTAATACGGTCTCATCCATGCAGGGTTCCGATAATAATACATGCATCTATAATTGAAATTTACATAAGCGAATAATATGCAAACAGCAATAAAACCGAGTTTAAAAACTCTATTTGAAACAGTGAAAAACAAAATAGGTGTACAAACAAGAATGTTAAACACGCCAGTGCACGGAAAACTTTTATCCCAGCTAGAGAAATAGTATGTAGTTACATACGAGTACAATTACAAGCGGCGAGCGCGGGAAGTGCAAATACTGGTGCAGTACGGTAGCCGGCCCGCCTTCCGCTCATTACGCTGAGGCTAATTGAGATAAATTATGAAGAAGCGCAGCCTGCGCCTATCGCTCCCACCTGCTAATTACATGCAACAATTTCAATTACTCAGACGCTACCTTTTTTCACACAAACATCGTCTGTTTTTATTTACAGAGGCGCCATAGAACTGGTTTACGACGGTTTAATCCCATCGAAAATATCGTGGAAATATTGTACCTTCGTTTTATGGGGATGCAATTAGACGGCGGTTATACTGCTTGTCGTAAAAAAAGTGTAATGAAGCGAGCGCAATAAATGTGGTGGAAAACGCTGCGTCGGTAGTGGACGGAGGCTGGGGCCACACACGACGTCTTCACGGAGTATGTCTGTGCTGGACTCCCTCGACCGCAAGCGGACACAAGGACAAGTCCCAAGACGATGCAAGTCCATAAACTCGTTTGTTTTTTGCCGAACAGATATAATTGGTCGTAAACGGCTTTTTATTGTATGTCAACGTAGATGGAGCTGAATGTTAAAGTATGCGAGTCGTGCAAAAAATGCAATATCGGTACGAATCGAATGCAATACGTATTGAATATTTCATTTGGAATATTGAATCGGGCGGAGTGTGGGGTATCGTTACGTTCGACACGCTCGTTGCCGCCATCTCCGCTCCGTCTGCTCGGCAGAACAATGAATTGAAGGGTATCTTGCGACTGGAGATATTCTCGCTGCACTCACAGCATTGTTAACAAAGAGAATTTAAGATAATAGCTTTGCAATAGAATGCCAAGTATTTTATTGTCACGTCGATCGCACATTTAATTTGGAAAGTTTAGTGTACTCTCATAAATAGAGTTTTGGCATATCCTGTTAAAAATACATATTTAGCTTCCATTCATAAGATTGTTTTCATTCTTTCGGAAGACGGACGGTTTAGTGTTTATTTTATACGACAATGTTTTATTTTTGAGTACAATTTTATTTTAAAATAATCTCTCTTTTCGTTGGAGCATAAATGTGCACTAATGTGCAGGGGTGTGATGAATGACACTTAAGTTAAAATAAGCTGATATTAATGCATTTAAAACATCGTTTGAATTTATCGTTTGATCACTATGTAAACTACCGGAGCCTCGTTTGCCATTTCATCATACTCGTAGTTATGATACTTAAAAACCAAAAAGTCATATTAAGTTCGTCATCCGAGTAATTGACCCGGTAGCTCAGTGGTAAGAGCACTAGCACGGAATGCAGAGGTCGTGGGTTCGATTCCCACTCGGGTGAAGAATTTTTATTTTATCATTTATTTTGTTCTAGTCTGAGGGTACTAAATCTACAACTTATGTCTCCGCTGTTATAGGAAAACAAGATTATGATGATGATCTCCGACCGTATTTCGGCCAAGACGACCAATCTGCTTGTTTCCAAATAAATAAATCTATATCTATACATATAATAAAATCGTAACGGATGGATGTTTGTGCACGCTAATCTTAGAAACGGCTGGACCGATTTCGATGCAGTTTTCAGGAATATATTGTGATAGGTTCCACTTAACATTTACTTTTTATCCCGGGAAAATGTTTTTCTCCCGGATAATTTAGACATTTTGTTTTTTCTGTAGTCCACGCGGACGGAGTCGCGGGCGTCCACTAGTAAATAAATAAATCTCTACGGAGATTGGCCAGGTACGCAGGAGATATTATAGTGCACAAGTGTGTGCGCAAACACAGATGATGCACTCTTTATTCCGTTACTCTCATAGTCCGATGGGACGGAAAGCCGACACGACCGGAGAGAGATCAGGCGCAGGACCAACGGTTTTACGTGCTTTTCGAGGCACGAGCTAAGTGACAATTTTGCAACATTAAAATCTGTACATAAAATAAATTCATTAGTACAGGCCCGTGACTGGGATCGAACTTACGCCTTCCGTTTGGAAGGTGCACGTCTTAACCACTGGGCTATCACCGCTACATAGGAAAACAAGAATAGAGTGAATAAAATAGGGTTCGATAAATCGGTAACTGAAAGATAAATTTACATCATCGCTTTATCGTTCGCAATCGTTTCGCCAGCACATTTACTCGTCCAGAATAGGCACCCCTGCATTGTTATGAAGGTATGTATAGCCGGGGCGGAGGCAGATTCGATCAAGCTTGCATAAATCGATGCGATACGCCCAGATCGAGAACAAAGCCGCAGCGAGACGAGCAATACCCTGCCTCCGCCATTCAACAGATGTACGGACAAGGAAACGTTTTGTTCCCTTTTACGTGCTCCTTGCTCGCGAGTTTTTGCGAACGGCTATTAAAAACGGTTAGCGCTCAAATTATTACTGCTTTGATGTTTTGTAATTATATTTAGAGGATATTAATATTCAGGGTGAAGAAACGCCAATAGATCTGATGTCAAAATAGCTGTAAATTTTGTAACAGATACCGTAGAGAAACAAGAGATACTTCACATAAAAATTTTGAAAAAAATTAGCCAGAAACCGAAATGGTACAGGAAAACAAGGAATACCTGCGGTGATGTATATCTTTAAAGAAACGAAAAATTACATTAAAAGATTACATTTACATGTTTGTGTAAACGATGTATTCCAGACTGTCATACCTCGATTTCTTAAGGTACTCACAATTCATAAAAGTGATTTTGATGATCAAAAGTTTAGATACATGTGTGGCTCAGGTTTCCGGCATTTTCGCCAAGGAAAGCAAACACTAATTAAAGCGGAATATCTATGTTTTCATGTTGAACACGCCACTGATTGATTCTGTAGATACATGATATAAATTGAAGGCATATCCCACTAGATGCACAGCACAGCCTAGCATATGATCAACATAGGCGGTATTGTATGCACAGAGAGAGCATATAAGCCGGCTTAGGTACCATGTTAGAGTATTAAGACGAGATATAGTTAGGGATTAGTTTTATTCTTGTTAAAGATACTGCAGATTGTTCAAAGGTTGTGTTGAACTGGTTTTCTAGACAATACATATTAGATTAGATTGTAAGCTTTATTACCTAATGCATTTAGATAAGTGATTTCTTCGAGTATAAAAATCATAATTCACCATGTTCCCCCACTCATCCACAATTAGGAGAAAAGTGTTCAACTTATAAAAGCAACATCATATAATTTACAGCTCCCGGATCCAAAAGGAAAAAAAGTAACTCGAAGACGACTACCGTGCAATCTGTTTCACTTTAGGGCGTCTTAATAATTACAAGTGGCCATTCTTTCCAATTAAGAAAAGTCTCGAGCTATAAATTGCGAGGGTTGCCAACAACGTCGCCGCGAGAGCGTTGTTACACGAGGCGTAAACACGCCGCGCTAGGGTTGCCACTCGCGAATAATAGCACTTATCGTGTAATGGCTTCATAAAATTATTCTCTGTCGTCACAATTTTAAATTCTTTCCACATTAACATGAGCTCTACCTGCCTCCTTAATTAAAGATGTCAAATAAGATGGCTCCGGCATATCGAAGAACAGACGAAAATTTATTCTGGCCGGAGTTTTTTTCGGCATCTATTAAATAAAGAAGTCGAGGAGAATGCTAAACAAGGTTGAGCGGCCCTCGCCCTACGAGTTTTCCACTTGAAGTGGTGCGAGAGGCGGCGGCGGGGGGTGGGGTCCCGGGGGTTTATTCAGAGTGGCTTAGATAAGGTAAGGAGGATGAAGAGGCGAGATGCGAGGCGTAATGAACCAAGTCCTCAGAGCAGTTTTTGTGTGGTTCGGGCGCCCAAATTGAATATTAGGCGCTATTTGAGACCGAATGAGCGGGCGTCGGAAATAAATCCGCGGTTATTATGTTACCCAAATGAGATTGTGGAAGGGCTCGCTCTGTTAGGCTTACAGCCGCTGCTCCATTTCATCTTGGTGTAAATTGGCAGTCGTAACCTCAGCTATTTTGCGGAAATTTAAGTGGCCTTGTACCAATTCGTATAGATATCCGAACAATGAGTTGGTAAAGGAGATTTTGTAAGTAACTTGCTTACGTTTTGTTTTTGTAAACCGACCGACAATGTAGAGTAAAATAGCACGCGAGAATTGTAAAATATGGCACGAGGTTCGTAAATAAACAAGTCGGTTGCACTGCAACAGTGTGGCACCTTGTGATTCATCGTAAAACATTCTGGACAACCGTCTCGACCGTGCCCCAGCTCCAAGAAGGTTGGTTTATGTAAACTTTATTACGGTCCCCCTATCCCCCGCTGCTCTGTTAAAATCTTAGAAATATGCCAGGATAGACCGCGCCAGTAAGCCGTTTGAGCAGCGATACGCCATTTTTATGCAGTTTAGATTAAATTCAAGTCTTTCTTATTCAGTCAGTTGTGATGTGAAAGCTAATTGTATTGTTTTCAGCAATGTTTTATTGGATTACAGGGCAGGCAGTAATTGAAATAATAGTAGATAATTATCACGCGATAAAACATTTCAACATTGGTGATCCCCTGCTTTTCTCCAAAAAAACTCTCCAGTAATTCACGGGTATTAGGATTTGCCTACTAGTTTTGTCAACGAAGTCGCAGGGCAAAGCGAGTGCACGAGAAATCCCTTCTATCGCAGCACATTTCAGTGGGTACATTCGACATACTATGGCACCGGTGCATTACCCGGTACGTGTTTGCGCAGCTCATGCTCCGTGAGCGGAATGCTGCACTGCAATTTACGGTCCAACCCACAGTTATTACTCCTAACTCCCATACAATTGCTATACATTGTATGCTTGACGTATGGACAAAAAGGAGGGTAAACAACGAAAATAAATAGTGTTTCGTTGCCACGGAAGGCTATATTAGAAGATTTTCCTCCAGTGATTGGTTTGTATTGTGCTGTGTTGTCTACTATATTAGTGCTAAGAAAAGAACTGTGCTCATAGAAAATAATGTCAACGCGGCTATGGAAAGGTGTAGACTTTCTTTTAGTGATTGTTTCTTAAACCTATAACTGGGTTTACCGCCTACATTAGCATGAGCAATAACATGTATACACATAATGTATGTACTTTAATGCCCTTGCATTTTTATTACTTACTACTGGACGCGAATCCGTCCGCGTGGACTACAGGAAAAATAAAATGTTGAAATTATCCGGGATAAAAAGCCTACATGTTAAGTGGGATCTGTCACAATATGTTCCTGAAAACTGCATCGAAATCGGTTCAGCTGTTTCTGAGATTAGCGTGTACAAACGCACAGACAAACAGACAAAAATTACAAAAATCATTCTTTTGGGTACTATTGCGTTGATAAAGGTCTCCTATAATATTTTTTTCTCATATATCTTCAATGTACAGACAGCGATCCGTTACATTTTTATTATATGTAATAGATAATAGATTACCGTAGTGTACATAGATTATTGCGTCTCCACTTCATTCTTACTTCATGGTACCTACTACATGTCGTGATACAGGGGACTTGTGAACTGCAGCATTGGGTCAGTTCCACAAGATAAACACTTCGCGTCCCATTCTAACTTATAAACTTGACTCTGTCACACTTGATAATGTGTTAAACTTGGGAGATTTGTAAACATTATACGACTTCGGAGTTTATAAGCTTAAAGTTACTTTAATTACCGGAACATGTGAATAAACTCGTGTTTAACCCTCAGCAAAAATAATTAACACAAAGTTTACTTATGTTATGAAAATTATAGTTAACGTCCTTATATGTATATATGACTTCGTATACAAAATTTCAATAAGATTGGTTAAGTACCAATAAAATATAAGAAGTACCTAACAAACAAATATTATGCAAATGAATAAACAAATTTACTTTCACATTTATAATCTACACTAATATTATAAAGAGGTAAACTTTGATTGTTAAGTGCATAGACGAGACAAGGCTGTCGGTTTCGAGCAAGCATTACTTCCTGAACTCAAAATTTTCAAACTTTTGCATAATATAAAATGAAACTTTACAACTCAGAGTAATATTATACCAGCTACAATAAGTAGAACAAGCATACTTCTTTACATAATATAAAAAGACACATTAGCTTCAATAAGACTGCAGGTAAATCAATGAAATCGTAATCAAATCACATTACCATAAACAGTAATCAGTAATACACAAAACAAAGCTACAGCAGCAACGGATCAGCATAAACAAATTGAATCGTCAAAACGCGAAAGTAGGTTATTGCAACAAAGACAATGCTATGAAGGGAATGGGGGGGTATCGATTGGTATGCATTTCGCTCGTAGACAACACAGATGTGCAGTGGCTGCGTCGCGCCACCCGCAGAGAATCACACCTAGGTACAACGCACTCCGCTTAGAATTGTAGGGCTGTCGATTTACAATTATATTCATGAGGGGGGAGTCCTCATATGATCACTAGCCTAGATAAGTCCACTGCTAAACATAGGCCTCATTCATAATCCTTATGTATGTATAAAGCAAGTAAGTTTGTTTATTGAACCGTTAAATGCAATGTTTTTGTTTTAATAAAAAGTCTGGCTGTAATTTGTATTGTATCCGTTATGTAAAGTACTTTCTTAATGCTCTGACTATAAATAAAAACTGTACTAATGTGGTGACTGCATTCGCCTTCGAGTCAGATAAATCACGCCAACTTACTCGGATTATATACTTCTCTAAAGAGAACTACTTCATTTTATGTAGGGGTGTAAATAATTAATTTGAATTAAATTTTCCTTATTTATATTAACTACGTCTATTTCAGCATTAATATATTATAAAAATAGTAAAGGCCGTGTAGCAACTGCTTTGTTAATAAATGTCATTTACATAATAAAATATTTGTAAAATAAATAAAACGAAACGAACATATTGATTCTTTTCCTGCTTTGCTATCACGGTCAAAATTGCGGTCAAAACTAACCTAGTAACACGCACTTTCCTGTTTTGCTAATTAACAAGTATATTAATAGCAAGCATGCACATATGTGTCCCCTCGAATCTGCTGCAATCTGCCGTCAACTCGACAACGAGTGCAGAAAATGACACCGAAAATGTTCATCTATTAATTTGTGCGGTGCGAACCCTAGAGGAGGGTTGAGGGTGCTCCTCCCACTTGTTTCAGTGAGGGCCGTGTTATGAAATCAGCGTGGTGGAGCGTAACACTTCTCTCGCTGCACTTGCACTCACAAATGGAAACCCGGTCGGTACGCCAGCGGTGTTTTTCAGGGGATATTTCGAGTTGGCATTTTTAAGTTTCTGACTAAAATACAAAGGGGTATTCGACGAATTTTCTCTTGTAATGTTATTGTAGATCGTAATTTTACGACAGCAAGATTTTATGCTGACAAAAACTTATTCGTAGAAAAATTACAATTATGACCTTTTGGCAAAATTGTTATTAACTTATAAGCGGAATTTTTAATTGTTTACACAATATGTACAAAAAAAATTTAATGTATAAGTACTTACATGTCTTTCCTCTGCTGAATTAATACCTGTAAACAAAACACAGTTGCGTAAATATACAAATTTATTTTGTACCGATCACTTTATTATAAGTACCTAGTAAGTACCTACATCCTGCTGCGTAATTTAACCATAAAATAAAGTAGGTACCTTAAGTCAGCAAACAATTAAACAGCGAAATGGCGGCGCAATTTGTATTTGTGCGTATTTTCTATTAGTAGTCGGCGAGCTTACTATGCTTTGTATGTGTGGGTGGACAACGCATGCATCCCTCCTCCGTTCATCATTACTATGAATGTTTCAATCTGTGTAGACAACAATTGTTTCTTACACGTTAATGATTAAAATATTAAAAAGTCCTTTGCTGATGGGGCTCCAAAAGAATACACCAGCTGCATCTCTTTCCGTGCATATCGTAAGAGTCGACTAAGGAACTCAGGGGATGAGCTAGCAACTTGTCACTGGTAATTTACACTGGCCCCTCTACGCTAAACATGGCTGGAGGATCCCCTTCGGGATCCTGAAGTGCTACCCCTTTTGGAAACATAGCCGTGGGTATGTATGCATGTAAGTAATTAACGTCGCCGGTACAATTTGGTACTATTTCGGTTCCGGCCAGTACTCGGGTCGGTCGGAGTCGTGTGTAAAGTGGTTGTTGAATATTGCACGAGATGTCGTCTCGTCACGCACCCCGCGGCTCCCCCTGCCATAGATTAACATACAGAATGTACACTCAGATTCGTATAGGTACCTACTGTGAGGTGTTAAATAGACTAACCCCCATATCATTCATTGACTCATTATTCAATCAGAGTTTAAAAATTAGGTGTTAATTATGTCAAAGAAAACAAAGTATTCTTTTTCTTAATCGAGTGCCCTCAAAAAAAAATACTACTAGGAATATAAGCGTACGTAACTGTCTGTTTCTATGCTAATAAAATATTATTTACGTCAACAGTTGGTAGGTAAGCGTTTTCTTCATTGCGGTTTTGTATAGATAACTTTAAAACTTGGGATGTGGAATATTCATATAACGTGTCAAAGTACGGTTTTTTGTTTACAACTCTAAAATGAAATATAATTTACTCAGTCCACTGTACACAGTTATGCTATGTGCATATATGCGTCAGAAATTATACAGGATTTTGTACCATTGTTTGTATCTAATTAATTAGTTTTACAAGCTCTAGGGAAACATTAACATACAGTATTATTAAACAGCATATGTAAGTATATTATTATCTTGTAGGACCTACACTGCAGGCCAATTTGATTTTAGATTAGTAGTAAAACATAATATCCATTTATCTCACTTCTTAGTCTTCTTCTTCTTCCAGTATAATAATTATTTATAATTATAAATTTTAAACTGACCCGTTTTTTATAGAATTTAAAGCAATGTCGCCTCTGCTTACTCTATGATTCAGGTAGATGCACACAAATGTTTACGTGCTGTGGTTCTATAGAAAGAAAGACGACTATGTGCACAAAAATCATTGCGAATTCTACGTCGAAAATTCCGTACTTGATTAACACCGCACGTAGGAAGCAACTAATGAATTAGCTACAAGTTCTGCTGGGTCTAACAGTAGCTAAAGTGTATCGAAACAAGCTTCCAGACACTTCCAGTTGATTAGATAAAAGAGGTACATACTTGAAAGAGATTAGATAAAGTAATGTATTATTCTAAATTCAAAAAGACAGTCGTGTTCCGTTTAAGACCAATTCGCTTTTCATCAGGTGAGGATGATGCCTGAAGCCTCAATACTCTTCGCAAAAAGGTAAAACTAAGAGTTTGCAATTGCTACGGACATCAGTAGGAATTTCAGATGCATCGTTATGTAGTGTCGGTCATGTTCAATTTGCCCGCGATCTTTGAAACGTATGTTTGTTGACAGCTGATATATGTTTCAGAATTAGAACATTTGCTCTCCCACGTACAACTCAAATTAGCTTTTCAACGAAACTAGTGTTCATTTCAATTATGCTATCGTTAATTTTTCTCTCGAAATAACTTTGGCATAATACCTATTATGCTGGCAAAATAGATGATGACATAATCAAAGATTGGTAAACTAAATGTGAATATCCAACTACAAATAAAATATCGCACATGACAACTTGTACAGTCATAACTCAAAAAATGACCGAATTGACTTAAGATTACCTACGGATCAAGCAATTTTTTATCAAGTAAGTTTTTATTATTTAAATGATGATAAAAGCATTCCCTAAATAACATTTTCTTCTTTTGAATAATTTACACAACTTCAATAGTTTTAGTGCTATGATTGAGTTTTTGAACTTTCAAATCGCTTTAACTCGAAATTTCTAATTTTGAGTTATGTTATGACTGTACATGTTATCATGTGCGATATATTGTAAAGTGGATGACAAATAAATAATGTAGCGACAGAACGTACAGCTTGATAAGTTTATACCACAAGATTACGGATGTTGGTCAACCTGTTATCCGCCTATTTATTAATAACATCATTAAATTAATGACTAACATCATTTGTATTGATATTAATTTGAATTAAATTATAGATTATGCCGCACGTTAGCAATGCCTTATCTCATTTGCCTCGGACTGATCAATTTGCTTGAACAATCGTGTTCTGTATATACTGAGCCACGCACACAGTCAGACGGACCCACCGCTGCATGTGTTGCTACAATTAATTCAAATGCAATAGCCTCAATTACCGGTCATCTATACAATTATCGGATTTGCATGAGCGGTCTTAGTATATTAAACATTCCTGTACTGCATATTATAACAATAAATTGAGATATAATAGAGGTTAATGATTCATTAAAGTCAATGTGGAATTTTTGCGGAAAATTTTCAATGTGGAATATTCATACAGGTTTCTTCGATCGACGGAACGAGATGCTGCGAAAAAAAACTTTTATAGAAACTGCACGGGCGTGTATGCGCATAGTAATGCAGGCACCTCCGAAGTTATCGTCGAACATTTTAATCCATGCGTAATTACGCTAACGTTAAAACACGTTTGAGTTCGCGACCGCACACTCAAGTCACCCGCAAAATTACGTTACTAATTGACTAAAACACGCGAACGCTCACACCAGCGAGGAATAATTAATTGAGCGCGGGCAAGGTAGGATAGGGGGGCATCTGCGCGGTAACTCTTACATCAGTACACCGATAATGGCACAAATTAGCCCGGGGGCGCCGGGTCGGGCCGGGGGGGTAAGCCGGAACATCCCGGAGCGCAGATTACCGCTTGCTTTTGTAATTAACCGGGGCGACGGGCTTCCAAATCCATTTCTGTGTTACATTTTCATTTGTGGCGCGCTCTCGTGCCGGGATTACTTGCGCTACGGTACTGTGAACTTGCACATAAAATATTCCACAATATAATAGCGGTTTTACACCTAGATTTAATTTGGCTGTAAAGCGCATGATATCACGATACAAGAATTTGTATTTGATATTTGAATTTGTTATTTAACTCGGTAAGTTTGCGTTATCTATCGGTTTCGTCGAGTATATTATTGACATTTTATCTGTACAAATAGAGGTAGTCGGAGGCACCGATTCGAAGTAGTGACTTATTCATACTCTCGAAGCAATATCGAGCGAGCCGTAGCCGTCAGCGATCCGAAAACACGCAAACAGTGAGTTCAAAAAGCCTCTCGAAGCTGGTAAATATTGAAACAGAAGTGGGATCGGAGACGTCTGTCGCTGCGGTGCGGTGGGTAGCGCGGGGGGAGGGGAGGTTAAGTAATAGTCTCCAGTGGCATACAGCAAACAAGGCACACGAACGCGCAGTACTCTTAAAATATTCATCTAGCCATCGACCGAGCGCACCTGCGATTTTGTTTAACTTTTCTTTTGTTATAAGCTAAAACAAATTGATACCGGGAAATGGGAAGTTCTTGCTTTCATGTAAATATTATTCATGTTTTATGGAACGCAAAAATATACGTAGGTGCTTCATAATATGGATGATGCTTACCGTTTCCTTTATCATCTTGTCTATGTAGATCAGGAGGTTTTGCTAAAACTGAAAGGGGATGATGTGGCACTCCAAGGCCTAGGAGGCCCGCTGGAGGTAATGCCCCCTGGCCTAAGAGAGGCAGAGGGGGCGCCCCATGCGCGGGAAGGTGTGCTGCGTGCATCTGTTGCAGCAACCGCGGCAAGTCTGGCCTCTGTTGCTGTAACAAAAAGAACATTATTGAAACTTATGTATCATAACGAGAAGTGATGGCTGAAGCTCATGAAGCTCAGGACTACGACCGTAAAGTGTAAGAAGTAAAGTATCATATAAATAAAATATTATGAATCAATTACCTCACTGTTACATGCAAACGAAATAGTCGAATTACCATAATAAAAAGCGGGTCTAAGTTAGGCGAGCCACTTTTTAGTTTCCAGTGTCGACAGTCAAAGTGAATTGATGTGTCGCCGCAGAGCTCCGTGCATTTTTAAAACGGAGCGGAGCCAAATTAAAAAGTCCTCCACGGGCCCCTGCGCCGCGATATTTTAAATTTTAAATGAGACCATCCCCGGAGGCGTCGTCGACTGAGCGAAATTGATTACTGCTTCTCTATTATTCCCCTTTTCCCGCGTTTTCCGTTTCCTATCTCGTCTCGTTTAGTGTTATTATTATACGCTGCATGGGGTCAGACGCACTCGCCCCTGCCTCGCGCCGTCCTCTCGAGCTTTTTCCGCTCGGGCGGGCGCGTTCTTTTTTTAGAGGCCGAAAATTAATTGGATTTTCGCCGAGGGTGGAACATATTTTTTATTGGCCGCTCATGGCTGTGATTTATCGTGTGTCAAAAGGTGGCGAGCGCCACTTAGTTCGAGTGCTTTTTTTACTAAAGGGGAAATTTTATAATTTGATTTACTTGTGCTAGTTAGGGCTTCTTCAGTAGGTATTAATTAATTAGTTTTTGTTGAAATGTTGGAGGTGCACGTAACTATTGTTTCGAATAAGAACAGCTGAGCTCATAGACTTTACATTATTACCATACTTTTGTACAAATGACGCATATTCTGTTCATGTTACGTGCAAATAAGCTATGAATATTTAAACGTCTGGTTTATGAACAAATAGTATTTTAATAATGTACAAAAACATTAGTATAATAATTTAGTGAATACTGGCTATAAATATTAATAGCGCTGCCATTAGCATTTGTAATTAATAAAAGTGTTGACGTAAACCCTGGAGGGAATCTGAATACAAACAAAGCTCGTGTTGGGAGAGGTGCCACAACCGCGATCGGTATCGAGAGGAGGCGCCCTCCCCCTCACACCACACCTCTCTGTTATGAATGACAATAACGATACTCCACCGCACTCCACACTTTTTCCCGGCGCATACAGACGTGATTAAATACCAGCAGTGCACATTTTAAAAGGAGATGTTCTGTTTTACCACTAACCGTAGAATAGCTGCGGTGTGTGGGAGTAACTGATTAAGTATAAAATAAGTTTTTCCTTTTTGTTTAAAAATATATGTAAAAATATGTAACAATATTTTTTTTTCTAAAAACTGATTTCTTTCAAACACCGTTGCATGCAAGGGTCACGTTAGGGTTACTCTCAGTAAAGGGAGGTAGGTAGAGGATGATTTTTGGTCGTCAACGTTCCCGAAAACTACGGAATCTCCTGATCATCACGATTATTTTTCTGCATGGGAGCATACCTGGGAAGTGTCAGGTTTCCAAAATATTAGGGTCCAAAGTTGAGTAAATAGACTGCGTTTTTCTGCATAAATGCACATAGACGCGTGTAGCAAGATTTTTTCACGAGAAATAATTAATATCTGTCTATAAAATAACTAACATACGAGTAAACCCTAGACACTATAAATTTCGCTCGATCAAGTTTTTTTTTTATTAAATTTTTTCCCTGCATTTTTGGCATAAATTTACTGATTTCGTATATAGAGTACGTTACCTTCGTTAAGGGTGGCCACGAAAAAACATCCTGTAGATTATTAGAAGGCAAAAGTTAAGTCAGTGGCTACTACGTAGGTAGACCACACATTAGTGGTAACATGACTATATTCTGACATTGATTCTATCAATTAAATGTGTTTCCATGTAGGTACCTAATTCGGAGATTCGGAAGGTAGATTCGGAACACTTAGGTACATGCGATGGGTTTTTAAAGTTATTATTTTGCAATTTAAAGTTATCAATAACCACAGCTCCCCATAATAGTTGCTTTATGAACAGCCGTCTGTCGAGATTAAAACTCTCTCCCCTCACTTTACTTATCTCCGGAGGATTTTCGTGTTTATTTTATCAACCAAATTAAAGTTTGAGCAAGTTCGGCTCAGACAACAAGGGTCGGCCGGATTATAATTTGGAAAAACCTTAGGGTGTCACTGATAAAGATGTAAAATGATCTCTCGGCTTAATCCATGCTTCTACTTTAATGAACGCGAAAAAAAATCCCGGAAAATAGTCCGTCCTTTTTTAATGTGAATAACGCGAATACACATTGACATTTGTTTTTTGGTGTACGCACGTTATGAATGAAAATAATAATAGAATATAATTCCCGGTACGTATATTTAATTTGAGGTATTTTCTAAAGCTTCATATTCAACATATTCTAATCTATTATTACAATTTGCGAATATAATATTAATATTTAGTTATACTTACTGACGATTACATTATCGAAACCGAGCTCGTTTGAACAAAGGCGAACGTGATACATATTAAATAACATTTATATTCACATTATCCTATTATTATATCACGTTGATATAATATATTATTATTTCATTTATGTTTCAATAGATGACAGAATCTGATTTTACCAATATTTATTCGTCTGTATCAATATTATGACAAGGTACATATAATTCTACGCCGTTTTGCTACGGCAGCTACGAGAGCCTACAGACTACGAAAGGACCTTCTTACTGCGAAAACTCCAAAAATTTGCAAATAAGTATATATATTATATATGTATTCTATTAACTTTGTTTTTATCCTGTAGGTTCTTAATATTAAATTATCCCCCGCATTTACAATCGTATAATGTAAACGTATAAGGGGTGCCTTTGTGGGGGCTTCACTGTTGTTTTCGCGGCACATTTACTCGGCGGGTACCCTCGGAATTATATTCTTTATAAATGGCTAGTGACGAGAGCAGATTTA
This sequence comes from Carposina sasakii, assembly GCA_014607495.2. Taxonomy (NCBI): domain Eukaryota; kingdom Metazoa; phylum Arthropoda; class Insecta; order Lepidoptera; family Carposinidae; genus Carposina; species Carposina sasakii. The sequence continues at coordinate 5,395,531 of CP053163.1, read as the reverse complement.
TATTTATTTTTGATGGATAATGATTGCTGAATCCTGTACCTATCTATATTTTGATACGCTGGTATTTCTGTATATTTATTTTATAAACTGACATTTTAAACACAATTTAAAATTACATCAATATAAAATACTGCACATTCGAATACAAACAATTATGTATTAAACCTGGTTTATTTATATTTGTGCCGGAGTCAAACGAATTGTTTATCTTTTAATAATAAATCTTGTTTCACGATTGGTTTTAGGGATTTTTTCTTGATCCAGCTATTATATTTTTATAGTATCTATGTATACCTAAGTATTTGTAGAAATCAGTGAATGAAAGAAAGACATAGTAATTTTATAACAGAACATAATATGATAAGGGTTATATATATCGACGAATATACTAACAACATATAACCATAACTGACTTATTGTTTACAATAGTACGAGTATTTATAGTTTAGAGAAGATTTTTTATTATCAAAGAGGACATCGAATTAACCTCAATCTAACTTGATTGATTGAAAAAAAGAGTTATTATTGTATTATTACGTATTTGACATTATTGACTTTACTGTGTGTATATTGATTCATAGAGATAAATGTCGTAAGAGTAGACTATAACAGTAGCGATCTCTTGTTAGCAACTTGTTACTGATGTTTCACATCTAAATCCCTCAAAGAATACACAGGTGTAATATTCGATAGATTTGGCTAGTGTATAGCTATCGGGATGAAGAATAACGTTGCCAATATGTAATTTAGAAAAAGATGGTAAAATTCGTCATCCGAGTAATTGACCCGGTGGCTTAGTGGTTATAGCGGCTGGCACGGTTTGCAGTGGTCGTGGTGAAGAATTTTTTCCATTTTCTTTATTCATAATTTTCGATAGAAGGTTTAGTGGCCCTTCAGCAGATTTGCTTAGGGGAACCCGATAACACCGCCACCTACAAATTATGCTTTTATGGACCCATACAAAAAGACAATAAAATATTATTAAACGGTTTGGTCATCCCTAAGTTTTGCGTTAACATTTGTCGATATATTTTTATTTACATGTACAGATGTATGAAATAGACCTACACCTTTATCTCTAAAAACATAGCAATGTCAAACACGTATTAACCACGCGGTAGCCATACCAATTAGCCAGTTACATGAATAATATAATACGAGTATATAGTAGTCAACTAATAAGCAATTAGCTCGGATATCGGCCGAAGGAAACTTTCCAACGCGTTTAATAATTAACAGCAGTTACTTAGTCTGCGGTGGAAGGTACATTAAACTACCATTACGGTCCACCGGGATGCACAATCACCAGCCGCGGCGCCACTTGCTATGAAACAAAAAGTTTTGTCCATAAATTTCGAGCGGAGACACTTGTAGTTCCAATAATTGCCGCAAGCATTTGTAGGTTTGTTCATTAGACATGACCGAGGTGGATTAGTATATTTGGTACATAGTTAAAAAGCAATAAATATTAGTGTCGTGTTTTACAAATGTATGTGATTCATCGAATAAACAATTTTGAATGTATCTTGTATTTTATTGATTTTTTTTTATTTATTTCGATTTATATAAGTACATAGTTGGGCGGATAATATAATAATTTAAAAACTATACTTACTTACACTAAAATTAAAATATACTATTAACTAAAATATTTACAGATTGAATATGGGCTTCAAATTCTCCACCGATGGCAGCGTGCCCAAAAGGCAGGCCGCGTTGCCCCGCCGTATAGCGAGGCTAACACGTTGACCAAAGTAGGCACCAGCCCTTTGGTCATGGGATGCTTCGACCAATCTTTTAGCAATGCCCCTGAAGAGGGCGTGTGCACCCGGACCCCATGGTTTCAACCCCAAACGGCTCAAATATGAAGTCCCCGCTTAGGTTTGCATACTTGCGACGCTTGAAGTTTTCTGCCGAGGCCACCGCTGAGCCGATTCTGGGAGGTGAGACGCCACAAGGATGTCGACGCAAGTTGCGTCCCATACCAAGCATCATCCCATCCTCCAAGGCACAAGGGTCATGTCATCCGGTCTCTTTCCATGGTCGCGCACCAATCCAGGGGGTTCCAAAAAAGGTGGTGCCCCGGCGGTGGAAAGAGCCCGGCGGATGATATCATTTAAGGTGGAATGGCGAAATGCGGCCCGCGCTCTTGGCACATGACAGCCCATGGTATCCAAGTGAGTCGACATTATCGCCACATCGTCCTCGGTGGGGGACGTTGCAGGTTGCGCCTGACATAGGCAAGCTGCAATGCGAAAAGTTGTCCTGTCAAGCAGGGAAATTGGCCGACGGCAGTGCCATAAACCCGATTCCCACTCGCCTAATGCTAAAAGACGAGAGCGCGCTCAACGGAACTGGTTGATGTGTCTAATAGATTTTTCCGTACCAGTTTGCAGAGCGGCTCGTCCTATAGCCTCTGCGAGGATGGGAACGAAGGTTCCAAGCATTTTTAGCTTCAGCCATATGGTAGGTTGTACTTAAATTGTCTTGATCATCGTGTAGATTTTTTTTACTAGCGAGTGTGTACTGTGGGCTGAAGCTAAAAAAAGCTTGTAGTCCTACGTTCGAAATTGAAATATATCACGTGCAATGCAAATATGCACATAAAAAATACGTACAAAATATTTTACATCAATATGCTACCATTTACCAATAAGAAATTAAATAGGCATCTATCTAATAAGCTTCAAAATAGAATTGATTAAAAATAATAAATAAAAAAACTAAACTCAATTTATGAAGTGCTTCATAATCTAATTATCTTTTGACTCAATTCACCATATAAAAGTTTAATGGCTCGTTACAATGTCTTATATTTTAAAATCAAATTACACATACAAAATCTCGACCCCAAGCATTTCAAAAGCATTACTTCATTCTGTCTCGTTCATTTTTTATTCTAAGGGTGGGTTCACATGTCCATTTGCGTTAGAAGCACATAGGGTGGCCGGGGGTGTGCACGCACCATTAGGCGAGCCCAGCACGCGATTCCTACTCGTACATGTGTACTTTTAACTTAATTGCTTCTACGACATCTACTATTTGAATATTCATTAGCATTAACATTTTAATATTGAGAGGGTTACGTTAGTGTATTTGAGGTGAAATAAGGTATGCATACATAATCAAATAAGCACTCAATTACGCAAGCGAAAGGTAAATAAGTTTAAGACTTATTTGTTTAACGCGTAATTTAAAACGTCAACTTTTTATACGCGAGAGACGAGAAGTAATTCTCGCGCCGGATGCGCAGTAAAACCGTATAATTTGATCGGAAGTGACGACAGAACATCCTCCCTAACTTACTCTGTCACTGAAAAAACAAGCGACTAAGCTTGAACGACAGGGGAAAAGTTAATGCGGCTCGCCACGAAGCGCCCGGGGCCGCAATGCAATATTTATCACCCGCCAAAGAACGTGCCTCGGAAAAAATGACAAATTCATGTTTCCCGGCTCAGGCGCGCGCCCCCATTCGTTCTCCCCGTAATTTTTATCATACCCGACAAACTAGATAGAAATGTTTTCACGACTCGCTTCTTTATAAAGCCATCGCCGGGAAAACAGATACGCTCTATTTGCGCTGCCAACGCTCGTGTTTGCTCACCTATCTCTCGAGATAATGTTGCATAAACGATACACTTGTTTATTTCACATACTTGTGACAACGGTCCCGGTTTACAATTACTGGCGTTTAATACAGATTGTTTGATTCGACGCGCGTATTTGTGACACGGGGCCACACGTAACGTATTGATCTGATAGGTAGGTGGGTACGTGAATATTGTTTCAATGTGAATGTATTATGTAGGTGGAAATAAGAGGGGGATTCTAGAAGCTATCACCTCGGAGGATGAGGCCTCCCGCCCGGTGACACGGAATAAAATCAGATCGAGAAATGATGCACACTCCGATAGGGCTCCCGTTCATTGTTAAGGTATTCACGCACATTGCTCATACACAATAGCGAACAGTTTTCGCGTTATCACCCTCAATTCGTGAATAGCTTTTGATTCGAACTTAAGTTATTTGAGCGGAAAGCCGAATTGAGTTGTCTATTCATTCCGATATTATTTGATGGTGTTGAAAAAGTTTTAAAGCGTCAGCAAATTAATAAGCATTCCTCCAACGAATCAATCTGTTGGTAAATCAGATTCTCATTATTTCGAGAAGCTTTTATAAAGATAAGGATTTGAAGTAGCTCTCGGTTCGGTAAGTGATTTTAATAGGCAGCAAACGGTCCCAAATTTAAGGAGTTATTCAGTATTCCCTCTTCACAAATCGACGAGAGGGAGAATCGTCGCAAATCAGGCAGAGACGGGAGCGGATCGGATGGACCACCGCTCTCAGGGGAGAGCCCCTTTGATCCCAAGCTGACCCGAAAATAAAAAAGGTTCGTAATAAAAAAGGCCCGACATACGGAAGGTGGCGCCGCTTTTTTATTTAAATTAGAGTGTTTTATAGGGGGAGCGATATTGCGTTTTCCCGGTGTGTCTCAAGCTCGTGCTGTTGGTAATCTATACATGTAGGAAAATCCCTGCTACCGGGAGCGATGAACTTTTACCGAATACTTGGGGTTAAAGGTATTTTCTTCTATCCTCTTCGCGGAATAAAAAGGTTTTGTGTCGGATTGAGGTAAGATATAAATTCAGAAATAAATGTTTACAAAACTAAATATTGATGTTGTTAAGTCTATACCGGTGCGGCGGTAACCAACAGGCCTATTGGCCATCTTTTTTAACAGTTCATAGTGATCATCATTCATCACTCAATTGAAAGTCCACAACTGGAAGTGGCATAATGCCTTATCTGAAGAAAATTTTGGCAACACACACATAGGTACATGTCACTTCCAGTTCAATATGTTTCAATGAGTGATCATGACTATGAACTGTCTAAAAAGATAGCCAATAGGTACGGGGGCTGATATAGGCACGTACGTACGTACTCTGCTCAAGTAGAGTTCGGCAATGTTTGTATACGGCTCACGACGTTAATTCTGTATGCACTAATTAGGAGCAATTATTAACATGAGCGAAGTGCTCGAACATAAATAATTCATGAGTGTGTTGATTCCCAGCCAAGTGTTACGAGTGGGACCGCATTGAAGTGCTAATCTCCGTGATGGCATCAGATGTTCGAATTCTGTTGCCAACAATTTCAATAAAAACAGTCATATTAATAATCACTTTTAAATTAATATGAGAATATATGTTCCGTTTTAATCTGCTATTAGGATTGTACGCGTTCGCGACATGAGTCGGCGGTGTGTGATCGAGTTGGCAGTGTTCCAAAGCTCTATCTGCCAGTGCACGAGTGAGTTCCACTGCTTTATTTTCGCCCTCATTATCTTTAAAGTGATGTATTTTCGTCTCCGAATACCAATTTACAATTTAAACGTCAAGCGTTAACACATCGCGGGTATAGGTCGACTAACGACTTGGCAATCGGTGGCGAGACGCCGCGCTCAGTCTTCTCGGCCTATACAAATAAATAGATGACAACAAATAAAGTGCTCACGATGTTACACGCTAAAAAACTTCGTATTTAACGTTACGAAATTAGTTAGATCCTCAATTTGTGAGCAGGCACTAATTTGCGCCCGGATAGGTGCGGTTAGCTTCGCGTATGTAAATTGAGGTAAATGCTAATAGCGCAGTCATTAGGTTTAGATACGTGTCTGTATTACGTACTGCGGTCGGCCGGTCTGTTCGCAGGCACTTAGTGCAAGCTCTCGCAAGTACAGCGCGATAAATGGGAGGTCGTCGCCTCAATAAAACACAATATCTTCTGTGTGAAGCGGCGGTAGTTTGTATTAATTTTATTCCCCCAAGTTGGATCGCAGCCAACTCGTCTTGCGCGGCTTAGATCGTTTAATTAACGAGCGTCGAACTTTCGACCTGTTGAAAGCCGTGCTTTTAGAGAATCAACTCGCTTTACACTTAGGTAAGTACTTTACTTGCGTATTTTAACAGCTATATATTCCAGGTATATGAACCAACATTCAAATTAAAAATATCAATAAAGTTTTTTTGTTTCTTGTTTTTTTTACTAGTTAAAAAAGCTTACACACGTGAACTTTGGAAAACACGACCCATTTTTACTAAAATAAAAACCTAGCTCGAAAATATAAAAATGCACATATTTAATTTCATTTTAGCTTTTCACAATTTTTCTGTTATATAATATTAAATCTTTTAGTTTTCGCATAAAAATTGTTAATTAAATCTTTACACATGGCCATAGAGGAATATTCTATGCACATGGCCTATAAACATGCGTTGATGACTAATGCGGCCTTAGGATATTTAGCTGTGTATGTGCAACCATCGAATAAGTAGATACCAATGTAATGACAGTATACAATCTACTGGCAAACGCTACTTGGATAAATGCCACACGAGTGTAGTAACAAAGCTTACCAACCGCGCACTGAACAAATAAACCGAACACTTGGCTATTAATCGCAGTTTCGTGAAATGTTACGTTACGTTGAAATTAATTTCGTAATTGATTTAAAGGTGCGCAGTAAATCGTGAGCTTCGGTTGTGTAAAATATTGAGAGTTCTAAAGGCGCGAGCACAAGGGGCGAGTTCTCGCGCAAACAACTAAATCGCACTTTTATCGACATCGGTGTTCGGCAAACAAATAGAAAAATAACCGAAATTCACTTCCTTTATTTGTTTGTTACAAAAGAAATTATTTTTTATGAAAGTCCCTATACCTACCTAAATGTGTTTTTGGTTAGAACAGAAAATGTTATTGGCGCTGTCCAAAACGAAATGAGTAGAAATTATAAAATTTTCTGAAGAAATATTTGGTTTCATATATAAGAGATTTAAATAAAATCTTTATTGGCGTGCTTCTTGCTTTCAAAACAAAGCCTACAGCGTCTGTTAGATGGAATCCTAAAATATTGGCGAAAACCCACCTATGGCAGTGGTCTTGTGGCGTGCTCTAGGGGAGGCCTAGGTCCGGCAGTGGCTGCAAGAGGCTGATGTGCTTACCCCAATGATGGCATTGAGTTCTGTCATGGTGACCTGTTTCGCGCGTTCTACCGCTGAGGCAACCTGCTGCTGGTGCTCTTGTGAGAGGAACGGCAGGATTTGGGCTATTATCGCGTTCAACCTCTTCGCTATTTCCGTCTGAAAAGTCAGTAATTTTATTAGCAAAGTGAACATTGTTGCTGTTATATTATATCACAGGGTTATTTAAGTGAGGTAGGCGACTAATTATCATTATTTATATGACTAGTCTCTGTCATCTTGGTCATATGAGAAACTGAGTCCTGCGATCATGAAGGTTAATCATTTGAAATGTAGACTAGGCCCTCTGTATTATTACAAAAGAATTTAAACTAAACATTGCCTAAATTTTATTGATATTTAATACATTTTGCTGGTAAATGTCATTTTTAAACAGCGTCTAATTTCAGATGCCTTGTAATAAAAGAACTTCGTATCCATTACATTACCTACCCAGGTGATACTATAATAGCCTTGTTTCTGAAGTTAAACAATTAGGTAGGTACTTACTAATATTGTTTGTACCTTTAACCCATCATGTCAAAGATCTGTTTTGATCCCGGACTGACTTATAATGTTACCTTACTAATAACAAGTATTAAATATAATACAACACCTTTGTTAAATGATACTTCAGGCAATTTATCACAATCCAAATAATACCTAACTGTTGCCGTACATATGTAATTCTTGCATTGTGAAAACGGTTAGTTTTCCATATCAGCACCATCTGACCTTTGATGCCAATTATGTATAATTTAATTACATACATTAATCTCATCCGTATAACAAAGATATTGCACAAAACATTAAAGCAACCACAATGCTCAATCATCATACCAAATTGTATTATAATATAATCATTGAGCACGTTAATTAGCATACAAATAGGTATACGAAAATGTTTCTTCGTTATAAAACAACACTCGCGTTTTCATTAATTAATGTTTATAATTGTATCGAATAACTCGCCGGGAGCGAACAAATAAAATTAACACGATAAACAATATACGAGCGGTCAAATGAAATTGATAAATCGCCGTGTTACCGAGCCCGTATTCATTGGGACTGCGTATTTTCCGTTTAAACGCACATTAATTTTATTCGCAGATTCACTGCGAATCGAGGCCGAATTAACATAATGAACCTTTCGGAATGCCAAACTTTGTAACTTATAAATTAAACGGCCAACATTTTGCGCTGTACATTTAATAAAACATTTATCAATTACAACATATTCGATTATTTATGTGGACGATTAAACTGTGTTTTATCGGCGCGGGCTGGTAGACTACAGGTTTACCAATTTCATTAGCATAACATTAACAAGTTTGTGGGTATATATTAAGCAGTTTATGTGTGTCCGACACGATCGTGTATGCGTCATAGATAAAGCGTGGAATAGTATAGCACAGGCTAGCGTTTACAAAGAGGACGTTTCGCGGTATATATACCTATAAAGCCACAGACTGCGGTGTGGTACCGTGTCGCTAGTGCACGTTGCACATGGAGGCGACCACACGACCGCACCGACCACAAATTGTACTTTCATTCCGCTCCGCTAAATGGTTGTTTGTCGCACCACGATGCCAATTTCATTTTATGCTACGAGAGTAGGTACCTTCTGTTTTGTGTTTTAGTCTTTGTTTAATGACTGATTTGGACAGCTTATAAATAACTTACTTTGCTTACACTTAGGTATTGTAAAACGAATTTGTTACTGCCTTTGGATATAGTAAAATGATATATATTTGGTTGGTATAGCACAGAAATTGTTCCGTCTGACAGAAGTGTGCGGACCCTTTGTAAATAATTTGTCATAAACCCTTCCGAATTCCGAATAAAAGGTTAAACCACTCTAGTGGTCCTAAAATAAGTCATAGGTGCCATTAGATAAGAGTTTATACTTTATATCTCGCAAAAAAATATAATATAAATAACCTAGACACACGATATCCGTTAAGAATAAAATGAATAATTAATACAAATTCCAAATTTGCCGATAAATATAAAACTGTTAATGTGTCAATTTAGATTAGGCAATTTATAAACATTTCGGAGTGTATAACAAAATTGGCTCGAGATATTCATGTGACAGCATAAACAGTGAACAAAATATTTGGATAAAATGCAAATGTAACACGTCGGGACGGGAGCCTGCCGCGCCGCCTCGGCCGCCTGCCGCAAATTACATTTTCATTCGGCGCCTCCGCTACACCGATACTCGCCCAATATCACCGACGAAATCATACGCAAAACCATATTTTAATTAATACAACCGCATACTATTTGCACAATTCAATTCGATATTTACTTTGACATAAATTCCGCTGCAAACTAACAAAGCTGCAAACACGTTACACATTTGGGGCACAACTGCACGGTTCTGTTATTTTTCTTTGAAATACAATGTAAAAAGTTTCTGCGCTCCGACGAAACTTGCAACAATGAGTAACTAAAAGTTCCATGTTATAACATGTTTTATGGTTTACCGAGTTAGTTCCTCCTACATCATATTTTACGAGGTATTAAAAAGTCGTGCCTTAAAACCGGTTAGTAGCAAAACACTAATACAGTAGCGAGGCCACATTGATAGTCGTGAAAGTTTAAACACTGTAACCACTTAAATCAACATATGTAAAAGTGAAATTCTGGCAAAAGCAAATTAAGAGTAGCACGGACAGTTAAATTTGTTTATTCGTGTTGAATTTCGCGGTAGTTACTGTTCGTAATTGTTGTAAAGCATTTTAATTGTTTTTATAATACCTATTTTAATCTCGCAAAATCCAGTGAAATTAATTGGACATTTCAGGAGCAAAAGCATCGCGTGCTCTTCAGAAAGAAATAATGAAAAGTTTCAGATTAAAGAAATTCCCTCATTGTGGCTGAGGCGAACAATCTGTAGCCGGCACCTATCCTATAAGTACGTAACCGCAGCAGCGAAGAGAATAAAAAGCGAGCACACAAAAGGGCCGCAAAATACGTACTTTCGCGAGCTCTCCACAAAAGATATAGTACGGTTTGTCATTAAGGAGTTCATCCCGCGCCAGAAATAAAAGAGGAACGTCGGTTTCGGGGAGAGGGCGCTGGGGAGGTGAAGGGGTGCAATAATGGCTCCGACACTCATCCGCTAATGCCGGCAGTCACTCTACTTTTTGCGCGGTTTTCACGTGGTTTAGTCGTTGGAGCTTTTAATCTGGAGCTGCATCTTGCCGGCATAACGGTCCATTTGTCGTATCCAAGTGTTGCGTAACCAGTCGACTGATTTGAGTGCAACTTCATTGAATGGATCTCTAGGTGTGATATTTTATATTGTCTCGAGAATAGTAATGGATCTATTAAACTAAATGCAATTTTTAAAGCAAGCAAACATAATGTATTCTTTGTCTTTTTAGCAGACGTCTGTAAATATTATAACAATGTTGTTACGCGGCGGCGCGGCGGTAGCAAGTACATAATTCAAATTCATTTTACAGCCACGGCAAAGAGGCAAATGTTGCGACTACTACGTAAAATGGCGTTAAGAAATGCGCGTGCAGCTTGAATACAAAGTGATGTTATTTCGCATAAGGTTAGACTGGCCTGTCTAGCATTCTGTAGCCGTAAGCCGCTAACCGGAAAGGAGGTCGCGACCGCTTTTGTGGCATCGCACCGCAATTATTGTCGTCTTCTCAGATATAGGTACACTGACGGACGAAGCTTTACAAAACGCCACTAATTTTAACAAAACAGGAAAACGAAACTATAATACAAACAAAATAAACGATTTATATAAAAGCGCAGGGGAATTGTACAATTACGGTCGACGCCGACACGTAACAATTAGAATGTTATTGAATAACGAGCGGCATCCAACTCAGCTGGATATCCGAGCACTTCGGCAAGTTTTACCGCTATTGTGTTTCAGAAATAAACCCACCGCTTACCGCGCCCCCGCTTCCGACCTTCATTAACGACCAACTCTTTTATGAATTATTTATACGGCCGTACAGCTTATCTTACCTTCAACAAAGTTTTCACTTTATTAAACAAAACATTCAGCGATCCGAACTGTCGGCCATTGTATTGCAAGCGACGGTCGCTCTTATGGCGCGCCAATAAATAATTCTGCCTACGAAATGGCAACGACTCGAGTCGATAAATGGGCTATTATTGCAGCAGACAGAGGCCAACATTATCATCCATTCGTATCACATTCGCATAGCAATAATTGTTTAAACATGGCCAGCCGTGAGACATTACTTACTGCCGCATCGATAATGCAAAGTAGCCAACTGACAGGCCCTCTACTTAATCATTACGTCCATTGTGTGAGCTTTTAGATTGTAGGTACTGTAGCTTTCTATTTGAGTATATGTTATGTATTTTATTTGAATAGCACAATGAGGACATTGTCCCCGTTATCTATCAAAATATACCTAATGAAATAATGTGATGCGGATGGATTATCAATTTGTCATAAAATAACAACTCGACACAGCCTTAAATTATTAAAACGAAATTGATGTAAAAGCAAAATAGGGTAGTAAGGTATTGATATACAACACAAATTATATGGGTTGTTTAAGTGACGTGCTAGAACGACAGCATAATAGCCTTTACTTAAAATAATTGCTACTCGAGACGCGATACGTTATAATAAACAGAAATGTTCCTACGCAACGGTAAAGATGGCGGATCATTAATGTAAATTACGAACAAATGGATATAATTACTCGGTAGGCTTGGTAAAAACGAGTCGAAACAAGAGCCGCTTGAGTGGGTGTAGTAGTGGGACACATCGTTATCTCGATATCGAGAATCGACAGTCAGCCTGACGGTGTCGTCTCGTAATCAGATTGTAATTGCGTGATCAAGACTGAATAAGCAGCACCTGTCAAAGTTGCTTAATGCCTCTCCGTGTTTAATAAAGAGAACGCATATTTTAAAATGTTTGATGTCGATAAAGGGGAACACTCATCATTATTCATGTCTGCGTGAGCTTCGAATTTGTTTATGAATACACAATGAATGAAATTAACATTAAACAATATTATGTATAATTATATGTAACCGTAAAAAACGATATAATGATTTTTGATTATGTCGAGTAATTTATACAGAGTAATAGCGAAGTTTTAGGAAATGAAAAAAATAAGGATCCCTTTTTTACAACGTCGACAAGAAATTAAAGCAGAATTACTTCTGGTAATTTATCTGTCTACTCTGCCGAAGTCGTGTCATAATTTGCAGTAATAACAAGGCTTTCTATCCCTGAGGTGAAACAGCTCTTCGTGTTTAACAAGAAACTCCACCTTTGCTTACGGCTTTGATTTGTTTATAATTACTATCTCAAGTAGGGAGAGCTCGGAATCGATTTAACACTTCGCTTTAAGTGCTCCAAGACTTATAATAACCGACATAGTTATTGGACATGTAAATAAAGATACGTGTGGGTGTTTTAGAATGGAACGTATACCGACAAATAAATATGATTGACAGATTAGCGTGGACATACCTCTGCACTATGGAGCACACGGCCCCGTGGGAAGGGGCGACTGAAGTGGGACCATGTTTACTCTCATGTTTCTCGCCAAACAAAGACCCAGCTTCCTAGCTACCCCTGTTTATTTAGGTCCACGGTAAACTTCTATTGCCCTTTGTGTATCTTTACCTCGCGCTAAAGCGTGAAGCCTTTTTGACTCGGCATTTTTTACGAAAGCGCTTATAAACGTGTAGATTACTTTGGTCGACGACGCCCCAAAACAACGGGTCTGATATTTACCTTTCCGAGTGTACGTAGCTAATTGCAAATTAAAGAACAAACGCAATGAATCGCCACTCTGCATCATGTTAATTTCGCAGCGGTCGAAGTGAAACCGCACGGTTCAACGCAAACAAGTTTCTCGAGACATGATTCGGCCAATTTGTTCAGATAGTTTCACAAGCTGTTTCTATAGACGAATCAATCATCGTGGGCATGTGGCCTTTTTTGCCGTCGACGAAGCTCGTAATGACTGTGCGTTTCCGGCGTCTTGTGCTCGTACAATGCCAGAGGTAAGTAACAATAAAACATCTCTATTTACGACCAATATAGCACAGTAATTAGTGCAATAAACGCAATATTAATTTATGCCAAGATAGCTACTAGTCAACATTAAATTATTTCTTGCTAGATTTCGTTTGACTAGTATAAAACAACATTTATTGGATCGTGTTCGTGTCGTGTTCTGTTCATATCAGATTACTCACGGCTCGACGCACGTTGATTATTTTTAGTTTCGCATATGTAATGGTTTACGGCATGCTATCGGTAAGTAATTACCACGCCTCTGGATCGAGGTTATTATTTATAATAACATTATAGCTTCGATGATAGATTAATCAGAAAAGGACGTTGTTGTCACGTCCTAATCTGGATTATGATTTCTTTTCGTTTAATTATCTTGGTTTTTGTGATCGCAGATAGTTGTGATCCGAGGCTTAACTCTTTGTCTGTTTTTCGGATTGGAAAATAAATTCAATATTATCGATTATATTCTAGTTTAGTTTTAAATCTTGCCTTCGATCTCTTTAACAATACCACTCAACTAAATACCTCCTTAATTGTAAATGTTTTGCTCAATAACTTCATGGTTAAAATAATGATTTTTGTATTTCGTTTTATATTTATTATATTTTATACGATTTTATGGAACGTATTTAGTTTTTAATAAAACCACGTAGAACATTGTACCTAATAGGTGTAATTTTTGGTGTAACATATACGTACCGATTTTGTCAGACAATATTAAAAGTACCCACATAGTAAATAGGTAGGTACGATTAGTTATCTACCAAAGCGACAACTAAAAATAATCTAAGGCTTTAGTAATATTACGACGTGGTTATATTGCAAGTGATTTATCAAATAAGTTGAGTGCTTACTGAGTGAACTTGACGCAATATCTAATCTGGGCATTCAATATGAATCATCGACAGTTGAAAGCTGGGTATAAATAGCTAGAGATACTACGAGTAAATGTACAGATGACAGCATAATATGTACGGTCAAGTGGACGGATTCAATTGGATGTCACTTCAAATTAACTTTTTTGTCGGATTGTTTTGAGATCTAAAGTAAGCTAAGCTGCAGTCTTATGTAGAGTTAAGAAATGTTTATTGCGCTTGGTTTTTTGGAATAAATTCTTTGACACTTTATATAGATATTTCTGTCTACATTCTTTGCATCTTTATATGTCTTTTGACTTAAGGTAGATGCTATCTGTATCTTATAGATAGGGCAGAGGGCTTCCACAGTCAGTCGCTATTTCCCCTTTCTTTTTTCGCACATTATTTCCCTTATCCAATATTGATAGGTAAATGTGACGGTTTTTATAAAAAGTCAAAATAATTTAAGTAATTCCTAAGATTGTAACTGATAAGTGATAATATAATTATGTATTCTCTTAAATTTATTCCAATGTTGTTCCTCCAATGTATTTTTAACTTGTATTCCACCGGTAGATATAGGGATCAGATCAGGCACGTGCCTTTTAAAAAATAAGTAAGCATACACTAATAAAAAATCCTCTCATTCTCATCGTGTTATTTGACAAAATACACGTTTATCTTCCTTATCTAAAACAAGATGGAGTGGATTGAGGTAGACTATTCAACTGATACACAGAAAATGTTTTTATACCTTCAATGAAATTTACACATATCGTAACAGCAGAAACTTGTCACTTATGATGAATGGATTTGCTAATTTGTGAACGAGTGTTGTATATGTAGGTACTTTTTGGTTGGACATTTGAAGGTAGCTGTAGGTACCTACTTAGTTGTTTTTTTTTTATGAATTGATGTAAAAACAACTAGAAAATCTAAACTAAGACCACACCTAGATATCTTTACCTAGTATGTAGTAATAAATACATACATACTAACTACTATCCAGCACGAGTCCTATGTATTTGATGTTTGGTTGGATACATCTGAGAGCTGAGACTAGTCCATTTGCTTGTTTACGGGAATGTTTGCTTTGTATGTTTGTTTGTGCTACTGCAGAGTCGAGAATATGCTTTGCTCATCTACTATTGTACCTAACTATGTACCTATGTATGGTGTAATGCACGGCAGAAACACATTATAGGTACTTCCTCTTCTTCTCAATACCATTATTTATTTTTTAAGGGGCTTTAGGAATTAAACCATTTTATGAGCAAAAGCGAAGATATCAAAGTTATCGCAACATTTTCTCTAATAGCGGTTGGTGTATTGGATTTTTTTTTTTTTATAGTTAACTACAAATTTTGCCGTCGTTGTACGTAAAACTTAGCACACATAAGTAGACAGTTATGTACCTATAAATAATGTTACAGTAAAATTAGTAAAATGTCTTAAAAATGGCACACAAGGCAATTTCTGTAAAGTAAAAACAGTTGGTATTGGAATAATATAACCAGTAGTTTGTAACCATATTTTGTGTAGACCGCGGAGAAACCCTCAAGCTTTAACTTGTTACGTTGCTTTTAAAATTGGCTCTTTCGATTATTATTTACAAGGTCAAGTATCTACTTAAGAATACCTTGTCACATTGTATCTGATAGTAAGTAATGTATTAGTAAAAGGTATGATACTTAATATAAATAAATATGATCACATTTGCGCATCCCTAAACGATGGAAATAATTAGGCGATCATTAAGTTATTTAATTTATTTGAATACCAAAAATAGATAGAAACGTTATAATGTATGCAGGAAGCCTTGCGGAAAATTAAGAAATACTTTGCCAATATGTAATTTAGAAAAAAGATGGTAAAATTCGTCATCCGAGTAATTGACCCGGTGGCTTAGTGGTTATAGCGGCTGGCACGGTTTGCAGTGGTCGTGGGTTCGATTCCCACTCGGGTGAAGAATTTTTTCCATTTTCTTTATTAATAATTTTATAAAATACTTTTGTCCCTGACCGTGAAAGTACCTAAAGAAGCTAGGTGAAAATTCCTAGCCTAATAAGTCTTTGATTCTATGCAAAAAATGTTTGAACAAACCAAACTTAAAAATTACACAAACCTAACCTAAGTATACTGCAGGTAAGTACAATGCAGTATGCCGCGGGCCACGTTTGTACTGGTTGTTTGCTTGCCTCCAGTGTTTGCTCGCGTCGCGAACCGTTCGTTTTCGAGCGATGCGTAACATCCTTGTATGCATTCGGAAAGGTACCTACTATTTAGTTTCATGTAGGCCAGGGATTCCCAAACTTTTTTTCTCATAGACCCCTTTTAATAGTTAACTGGTTCTGGTGGACCCCCTTCAGGCCTACACCACATGCAAATTCATTGTGAACCTCCATTTTTTCACGCCAACGTAGACCCACATAGAGTCTCCTGTGGACCCCTGGGGGTCCACCTGGACTACTTTGAGAACCACTGAGTAGGTTATTTACTACATAGTCTCACAGTTTTAAATAAAACGCACTAGTAGCGACTATTATAGCAACAAAAACTTTAAAAAGCAAAGCTCGAGCTTTTAAAAACTCTGGAGAGCATAATCATTGAAAATTTCTTCTTTCATAAGTTAATTACAACAATATGTCTATGTGTGATAATATAACGTTATGAGAAACCATGGCGCATACTTAACATCATCACCACCAATCTTGTCACTAGACACATCTCTACACCACTAGACATCATCATCATAACCCATAACAAAACTCTATCGAAATCCAAACCCAAAACCGGTAAAATCTTCATCAAGCAATTAGTAACTTTTCTCACTCCCAGTGGAAGTGTGTATCGCAGGGAGGCGAAGCGAGGTGTGGGGTCACCGCAGGCCGCGACCGCGACCGCACGACCGCGGTCACCGCAGCCCGCCTTGCCTCATGTTAAGCTGAATTTGTCTCTACAAAGGGTCGCTATTTAATTAAAAGTACCCAGCGAATACTAGTTTGCTTATTTTTAGATGGATTATGTGGTTTGCATATTAAGTTGTTTGTTCTAGATGCTTCTGAAGTTTTGTTTAATGCCAAAAGTATAGATACAAAAATAGACTAAATTGAAGTAAAAATAAAAATAATTAAAAGAACACTTGATGTAGCATCTAATTTTGAGTGCAGTAGTATATTATAAAAATTAATTACCATTACTATTTCCGTCTTGTCAAAAGCTAGAGATAGAGTCAGTCCCCTAATAAAGCAGGGGGAGACATAAACGAGTGATTTGTTATCACTGCCTAACAAACAATCTCGGTAGAGTTAGCACCGCTATTTTGTGTTGTTATTGTTAGACGTTTACCCGCGCGGATGTTTAATTAGCCCGTAATTAACCGAGAGAATTGAGTCTGTTCAGTTTCAAACATTCACTGGATTACTCGTAAGCCAGTGGTCTGTTATAGTGCGGTAAAATCATGGAAATAGTTTATATTTTATTTCCAAAGAAATATCTTGATTATCAGTTGGTTAGTGTGATATATACCTTCCAACATTATTAAGATAAGTGCAGTTATTATTTAAATTAATAAAAAAAAGGTTTTTTTTAGAAGATGTCATTTTTTTACCACATAGCTACCTACTTTATATTGTAGGTGTGTTTAATTTAATTTTATTAACTAGTTATTACAGTTAGTCCGCAAAAGACCATTTATTTAATTTAATATCACATTAATCACTGTTTTCGCATGATTTTAGTACATTATTGTGAACATAAACTGCAATCATGATTTCGCAATGATCCTACGTACGATAGACCATTATTAGGCGCCATGCACAGCTTTATAGTACCTACGTGTACTAAAACCTAGTCCATAAAGACAGTGTACATGCAAAGATTTTAAGCATTAACCTCACGTACAAATTAGCATACCTATCTGTTGTAGTGAGGAGATAATTGTGAATTGTGGCTTCGATTGTTACAACTGCTGAAGCCATTAGTATTGTCCGTTTCACAGAATAGTTCCGATGAAGGCGCTAGTTACTATGTGTATGACCACATTTTCTGTGTCACTGCTTACAAAAAATGTTAGTTCCGAAATCAGTCACACGAATTATTCTATGAAACGGACTCTACGACTCCATTACCATGCTGTGCTTTGAAAAGCAGACTTGGTAATAAACCTCAAGTTTTGCATAATTATGAATATTTGGTATATCTTCCCACGAATTTTGTTTTAGTATTAAAACACGATGTGAGAGCTAGTCCAGTGAATGTTTCTGTAAGTTGGTTAGAGGCTCATCAGACGTGGTTCTCACAGTGTTATACTCGTATGCTGAGCAACATGCCGCCCGACACCTTAATTAGCTTGTAATATCGTTTATCTCAAGTTGAGGCTACATATGTCATGAATTTGTAAAATAGACAATTTATCCATATAATCCACGAACTTACGAGTATGAACTGAGATCTTTTTATATTAAGGTTTTTATCGTGTAACAACGTTAACTGTAATCTACCTATCTTTTGCTTTAAGAGCTAAATCTAAAATTATATTTAAATGTTTGTAGCTAGTAAAATTTGTTGAATTGAACATGTTTTAAAATATGCTTAGCTATAAATAAATCAAAAGATATAGCGTAAAATCTAGTTCAATAAACTCCTTTATAACATGACGTCGCGTGAATACAAACTTAGTTCTTTTACAATATTGCATACATAGGTACATACATACATATAATCATGCCTTTATCCCTTACAGGGTAGGTAGAGCACCAAGGGCCGATAGAACCAATATTGGTTTAACAAAAAATTATTGATGATGTAAGTAAGTACCTACTGTACATGTACACTAAGCCTTTGTCAGTAAATAGCCAGCTAACAAACACCGCATGCGATAATGTACTACATTGTTACTGTATGTACAATGGTAGGTATTACTCACGATAATTGAGATGTTAATCTTATGGGCCATAGTTGATTTAGAGTTTGTAACATTTCTGACCTATTCGTAAATTATGATGAGATTGCTACATATTAAGTTGTTTGAATGTTATAGGTGGTTTAAATGTGTGTAAAAGTTATGTAAAAGCTATTCTTGTATGCTGCTCTGGGAGTGGAAAAAAAAGTATAATACTATAGCTGCTTCTCTTCTCGGGCATACTGTACAAGTCAGTAGAGGGACAAAGGGGTTTGGTGTTTTGTAGGCGATGGGCTGACTACCTGTCACTACTAACCGAACTTGTACAACTCAACTATACCCTCAAAATTGGTCAGAAGTGGCACCATATGGTTCTATCGGCCCGTGGTGCTCTGCCTACCGCGTAAGGGATAAAGGTGTGATTATATGTATGTATGTAAAAGTTATTTAAAAGATAGACATGAAGCATTTAATGAGAAAATAGGTTTACCTACCTACGCTGTAATAAAACAGAAATAATAGGAGAATGGGAAGCTGGCTATAACAATACTTCCTAGATCAAAGATTTTATGTAATGACATAAATTAATAAATAAAACAGATAATTTGCTACAATTGCTTAGGTTTCTACTCGGAACGTTGGCGATTATAATTTAATTACTAGAGGTAGAAATCTCCCACATTTATTATCGGCCATTACGATGCCTTGTTAATAATTCAGCGCGTCACGTATACCTTTATTGTATCCGGGCCTTAATTTATTCTACGGTACTTGTTCCGCCTAAAAAATGCATATTAATAGAACCAACCATGAATTTTACGACATAATTTGTGATAATTAAATACATAATTACACTATTTTGAGTCAAATTGAACATAATTACAAGAATTTATGTACTAAGTAATTAATGGTAATTTATTGGCCGATAATGTTATTTATTTCATATAGCGAATTTAACTAGGTAAGTACTTACAAAAGTTTAATTGAAGTGTTTTCAAACATTAAGATTTTAATCCCACTCCAAACTGCATATTATTTGTATTGAAGCAAACTATCAGATTGTGAGGGATTCAGACGTCAATAGCTATAAGGGTTGCCACCCCCTGTGTTTGACGCTACCCCATCACCCTATTTGCTTTGTTTCACTTTACTCACGAACGCAATTACATTGACACCGCGCTTAAAATCTTCCGCAAAATAATATTCAAAAGTGTAGTAAAAACTTACCGCCCTAGTGATATTTTCATATTGGCGTAAAGCCTATTAAGTGACAAATCCTACAGTGTAAGTTATAACTAAAAGTGACAATTGTGTATAAAGTTATTAACAAAAACAGTTTGAAAAGCATTTTAACGGCCTTTTAACATAAAATCAGTGCTCCCATCGTGCGCGCTTTCTGCGTGCGCCGGTCTGCTGCGTCCCGCGCACCGCCACCCGACCTCGCCTGTACTCTGCCTGCGCATGATTCATTCATAGATCGATACACCGGCCGCTCGCGATAACTACTTGAAGTACACGCAAATTCAACTGCGAGTTTATAATGCCGAAGACACCGCGCTCACCTACATCGGACAGCGAAGTACAGCTAGGTGGAAAGCAGGATATCCCATTGTCACGAAAAGAGCGTATGGATAAAAGGCGCCGCTTACCAGATGGATCCCATGACGAGCTGACAGCCTTCAAGCTTGAAATGAGGGAACTTTTTAACGCTTTTACAGAAGACCAAAACATAAAGTTTACGACAATACAACGGCACATATCGGAACTTAAATTGCAATCTACTACAATACAAGATACAAATAAGGAGATTGAGAAATCAGTTGACTTTGTTTCTAACCAAATTACCGAAATTAATATAAAGATAGATCGCCTGGAGGACGAGCGAAAAGGTCTAATTTCTCAACTGGCAATACTGGACGACAGATGCGAAAACCTGGAACGTCTGTCCAAAAAAAACTGTATTGAGATTAGGAATGTTCCAAAGCGCAAAAGTGAGAAAATCGAGGATATGTACAGGATGATTGAAAACCTTTCAAAACCCCTGATTATTAACGTGCAAAACAACATAAGAGATGTCTACCGTTTACCCAGCAAACCAGGTACATTACACTCCACGGTGGTTGTTGAACTATCAAATACTCTCTTCAAAGCCAGCTTACTAGAAGCCGCAAAAAAGTACAATAGGAATAATCCACACAATCAACTACATGCAAACCACCTAGGGTTGGGCGACGCGTCTAAAATATACCTGTCCGAGCATCTGACAGCGAAGGCTCGTCGTCTACATTTCCTGGCAAGAGATATGGCCAAAGAAGAAAAATATGATTTCTGCTGGACGGCCAGCGGAAAAGTTTACGTGAGAAGAAAGGAAGGCGAACCCGCAATTCATATTAAAAACGAAAATATTCTTCAGTCTTTGAAAGCTAAAAAATGACTAGTTTTGGTTAAGCAATTTCTTGCTAATCTATTCCTATTGTCTCAAATGTTTTCTATTGAGAATATCAAAACTAATTGCTATGTACATGGTTATTGCATACATTCATTTAAACTCACTCACTTCACTTATACATTACACTTCACCTATTTAACACACACACATTCAAATAACTCACACACTACCTATGTATACACACATATGACTTTTATTCATAAAAGTATTCTGTATCGATTTATACCTATACATCATAGAGCATTGTGCAATTGTTCCAGGTTTGGTTATTCATTGGTAACTTGCAAAGATTTCTACCAACAGATCACTGTCTTCTGTCCCATTAAATATATAATAAACTATAACATTCACACCAAATAATATAATTACACTGGACGGGTCAGTGAATCCTATATGTACAAGGCTGAATTACGCTGATCAGTTTGTCGCAGTGCTTAAGGAATCTAAATATCGGCATCCTTTATCGATCATAACAGTTAATATTTGTAGTATATTCTGTAACTTAGACAAATTCCTGATCTTTGTCTCTAACCTTAATGTACCAATAGATGTCATCGTGCTTACTGAATGTTGGACAAGTGAATTTAAGACACCGCCTGACATAACCAACTATAGACATTATTATACTAATAGACACTTAAATAAAAATGACGGTGTAGTGGTCTACGTTCGCAATGAAATTAAATCATCTTGTCGAGAGGAATTTATCCAGGACGGGAACTGTTTGGCATTACAACTCAATGATGACACAACCATTTTATGTATCTATCGACCACCTTGTTTCTCTAGTCCTACAAAGTTTGTTGATTCCCTTGATGAGATACTTGTACGAACACTAACTAAAAATATAATTCTTACAGGGGACATCAATATTAACATTTTACCTGGACATATAGCTAACTGTGGTGCAAATTATCTCACGCAACTAGCCTACTATGGTCTTCAACCAGCTTTATACAAACCCACGAGACAAGAAACATGTATTGATCACTTCATGATTAAAACTCGACAACGCTACCAGTCTTTTGTTTTTGATAAGCTCACGGATCATTCCCCTATATTGCTGTTGGTTGATAATACTATAACTTTTAATATCCAGTGCAAACGTAGTACAAAGATAAAAATTGATTACACCGCAATTAGGGAGTCGCTTGCTCTAGTGAATTGGAATGAATACCTATCTATTGAAGATGCTAACCTTGCTGCAGAAAATCTAATTGGCAATATCAAAAAGTCTATTGAACATCATTCAACTACAGTAAATACCTCTTGTCGTAAGAGACCCCTAAAGCCTTGGATCACCGTAGGTGTTCTTCGTTCTATTCAAACCAGAGATAAAATGCATAAACATCTAAAACTTAACTCAGGCGACACCTTGCTTAAATCAAATTATACTTCATTTAGAAACTTATGTAATTCCTTAATAAAAAAACTAAAAAAGCAATACTATGAGAAGAAATTTGAATTACATTCCAATGATAGCAAAATGACGTGGAAGTTGATTAAGGAAGTGGGTAATATGGCTGAGAATAGAGAGCCTGCCAATGAACTGCTACTTTCTGATAGATCAGAAGTAGAATCGCTGGATCGTGTTAACAGGTATTTTACTGACATCGGATGTGTTCTTGCTAACAATACACTAAATTTGCTGGGAACTACTCCTGCGGATCTTGTAGCTAAAACTGACATGATTAACAAAGCATCGGCCCCTCCAAACTCTTTTGTATTTCTACCTGTTCTAAGTAGGGATATTGCTGATATAATAGGTGAACTGAAACAAGTTAGTTCCGCTGGATGTGATGGTATACCTACAAGAGTTCTTAAGGATTGTAAACATATACTCGCAGAACCAATTGCACATTTATGCAACTTAAGCTTGTCTTCAGGTACTTTTCCTACACTCTTTAAGACTGCCGTCGTTACACCTATTTATAAATCTGGAGATCGTACATCACCCTCTAACTACAGACCTATTTCTATACTTACGACCTTATCCAAAATATTGGAAAAAATAGTGAATAAGAGTCTCGTGTCTTATCTGGAAGCAAACCACCTTTTGTCCGACAGCCAATATGGCTTTCGTAACGGTAGGTCTACTGACGATGCGGTACTCCATCTGACCTCGACCATTGCCAAATACGTTGATCAACAGCAAAAATGTGTGGGCATATTCCTGGATCTGCAGAAAGCTTTTGACACAGTATCGATTCCATTGTTGTTGGCCCGCCTAGAAGGCGTTGGTGTCAGAGGTATTCCGCTAAGTTGGTTCCGGGACTACCTACACAATCGGCGTCAGAGGGTTCGCATTGGAAATCATGTTAGTGGCTTGGAAACGTGTAGTTATGGAGTTCCTCAGGGTAGCACATTAGGACCTACACTTTTTCTTATATATATTAATAACTTGTGTGACATTCAATTAGAGAAAACAGATATAGTCATGTTCGCGGATGACACGGTGCTTCTGGTCCGTGAAAAAAGTTGGCCTAAAGTATTCAATCTTGCAGAAAAAGTCATAAAAGCTGTTACTTCCTGGTTAGAGAACAGCTTACTAACCTTGAATATTTCTAAAACGAAATTCCTATCATTTTATATTACTAATGCTACCAAACCCAGCAGTGATCTTAAGCTAAAAGTTCATACCTTTCCTTGCAATAAAAGCCTGAACAACGTTACAGATTGTGCCTGTGGTACACTTGAATGTGTTGATAGGATTAAGTACTTGGGGGTCATTCTGGATAACAAACTTACTTGGGACATACATATTTCAACTCTCTCAGGCAGAATACGGAAACTCATATACATATTCAGAAACCTTCGGGACAATGTACCAGACACTATTATTATGAAAATATACAAAGCGTTGGCCGAGAGTATCTTGGTCTACTGTATTGGATCTTGGGGTGGAGCTGCTAAGACTTTTATGATTAAAGTTGAAAGGGCACAAAGAGCTCTCCTAAAAGTAATTAAGCGCCTTCCATTTAGATATCCAACAACTGATTTGTATACTACATGTAATGTTCTCACTGTTAGAAAACTATATGTCTTGAGGAGTTTGGTACGTTTTCATTGTAAAACGGTTCATTTGCTTCCTATTTCTAATAAACGGTTTGATAGGATCAATATACCTGTATCCAACAGCTTGTATGCCAAAAGACAGTACTACATTAATGCTCCGCGTCTGTATAATTTAATTAAAACTCATTTTAAAACCTATCACAAATGGAGAACATTAACAAAGCATGATTTAATAAAGAAAATCTATGCTTGGCTCAGTGACATGGATTACAACGATACCGAAATGTTGTTTTTTACTCCTAAATAATAAGTTATTGACATTCCTTACAAACATATTTTAACACGCACATGCCATTACTTATACATATTCACACACCCACATACACACTCATACACACTCACACACACACACACACACACACACACACACACTCACTCACACACGTACACACACTCACACGCACAATCAAAGAAATATTCACTCACATAACAAATAGGTACATTGATAGTTATAATCATCCTCATGCACAACAAATTCTTCAATCAATAGAGAAAGATTTAATGGGCTGTGCAGTTTAAGTAATGTTACATCCATTGGACATATTCAACAAGCTTACAAATTCAGTCAGGTTTAACTGTATTTCAATAAAACTTTCGAGACTCAAAGTAGGAGTTCATGTATAAATTACCAAAAATTTTATTAGTATTCACAGTAAGAACCTTCTTAAAATTCCCAGCTCGCCGACACTGCAGTTTTACGGACTATTACAAGTGAATGGAAAATAAGTGAGTCATAGGCGTGTAGCTTACAACTCGAATAGAAATCGTCTGTTTTGAATGAAGAGTCAAGGAGCGAACAAGGCGTCCATTATTCATGAGAATCGTTTCACGCCCGAATACGGGTAGGCCACGAACATAGGTAATAGGCTAAGAGATAGCTGCATTTTTGGTAACAGTTGTTAGCAGAATCACGGCAATGCACACCCAGGCACTTAACAGAATGCGAGTCAACATCCTATCTAAAAGATTGCCTTCTATATACGAAAAACTTAATCAGCCTCGTTGACCGAAAGTGCGACTGCCTCTTACATTACAGTGTCTTCGTAAGGGGTGCGAAAACTGGCTTAGTTTAAACTTTGAGCTCGTTCATTAAAGTTAACCATTCAATCAACCACGTAGAGCCGTTGTTCTTTTTTTACGCGCCATAATTTGATTGGTTCGAAGCGAAAACTTACACTTAGCCATCAGTAGGTACTCTATCACATTAGCAACAGTAGCTTCTGTTACAGTTCTAGCGATAATGTGACGTGGCTCTTAGTCTAGTCTCGTACTAGCATCACAGTAAACTGTTTCGAAATCAATATCCGTGTCTCAATCAGTGCAATTAAGGCGGCCCGTGGAGCGGGGGTCGTGTTCATGTAATTAGTTCCGCGCCGTCGCCGCCGGCAGCGTGGGGCGATAAATAAACGAGCAGAAATACTGGAATAAGTAATGCTAAACGTGCGGGGGACTACAGTAGCCGAATATAGAGGCTGTGGCTTGATTAGATTTTACGATAGTTAAGTACTCACTGGCACAGTCGCGATCAATCTGTTAAGTTGTAATACTCAATGTTACTTTCATACCAGCGGTTTCTACGAAAAAATCCACTTATTGTAGGTACGAAGGCTTTGTGTAGTTATAGATATTATTTATTTTGCACAGATTGGAATTGTACTTTAGACAGTTAGTTCCTGGTATTTGCAAACCTAATTAATTTTAGGTTGAGAAGTGAAAATTAAAAAAAAATATTAAGAGGAAAAAGAACATCCCCTATATTAAAATCTTTTAATAAACCCACAGGGGTGAGAACGCCCTATTTTTTCACATGGCGTACGTTCCCTCGGCATTATAGGGGCCGAATTCGAAAACACAATTAGACTTAATACAGAGGTGATTGTTGGCAGGCGAGGGGTTACGGCAAATCCTTTAATTTGGCTCCCTGATCAAATAATAGAGCCGAGGGGCGGCCAGCGAGCGATATCA
The DNA here is from genome assembly GCA_014607495.2 of Carposina sasakii. Taxonomy (NCBI): domain Eukaryota; kingdom Metazoa; phylum Arthropoda; class Insecta; order Lepidoptera; family Carposinidae; genus Carposina; species Carposina sasakii. The sequence continues at coordinate 5,369,208 of CP053163.1, read as the reverse complement.
CGTTTAGTGGTTTTATTGCAAGCGCCATCTGCCGCGTGACGCACCCTGTAGATGGAGAGATAATTTCGCTTTTAAAACGTGGGGCGAAGCGACGAAGCGTGTATTTTGAGTTGTAGCCATAATGCAATAAACAAATGGAGGTGACTTAACAACGTTGATAGAAAATATTGGTCGTTGCGTGGTTGACAAGCCATGGTAGACTAGATGTTAGTGACGAGTTCATAGAGCTGCATGTCGCAAGACAAAGAACCCAAAGGGGGTTCTCTCAGGCAACTTGCCACTGACTTTTCTTGTTTTTTTTTTTAAACATTGACCCCGCTAAGCTAAACGTGGCTGTCTGCTTCGTGATTTTGCAGTGCTGGCTACCCCATTTTGAGAAGACCGCTGTGTGCATAGGTATGGAGAGTTCATACTCCGTTACATAGGCTATAATGGCGGTAAGTTTTTTATAATAGCACCTCCTTGCTGCCCTTTCTTCGAAGTTCGTTTAGAGAATTCACAACGGTGTGTACACGCCTGTAGATGGAGCTGATAGCGCCGCCATTATGGGGGCCTTTAGCGATGCCAGGCATGTTGATGTGAGCATTCAACAGCTATAATTTACTGATTCCCACATAATGCCTCAGCAGATGTTATAAACTGTTTATCACATATCTAGTACAATATCTTGATAATGCTATTTTTTAAATCCGTACTTAATAATTTTATTATATCATCATAATTTTTAGTCATGCTCCATTAGTATGTGTATAGGTACGTATATGTACTTAGATTAATATTATTTTACACCTAAATCCTTCTTATCAATGTGATAACAGCAAGCCCATAAGTAAGGATAATTAAAGCTTTAATAATTGTTAATATCAGCAAAAAGATTAAAATAAACAGACTATCTCAATTAGTAATCATAAACATTATCTAAAACACTGTTTTATCACAAATAATCCTGCCCGAACTACGACTTAGTTTTAATTAAAATTAATACGTATCGTAAAATTATTAATAAAGAAATGGAAAAAATTCTTCACCCGAGTGGGACTCGAACCCACGACCTATGCATTTCGTGCAAGTGCTCTCCCAACTGGTAGCTCAAGTACATATTGGGTATTATCCGTTAGAAAAGAATAATAATAACATAATTTTCATAATTATAGAAACGCAAAAAAATTAAAGCACTTTACCTACCTACCCAGTGTCTCAGTCTAAGACGAATCTGAGGATACCACTTAAGCTTATACAACCCAACGGAATATAGGTACTTACATACATGCATTTAAAAACCATAAGCCTCCTTAGCGCAGTCGGGTAAAAACCAACATAATACTAGATACAGTAGCCTACTGCCCGGTTCATTATAAATAGTTAAGCGGATCGAGAGTGAAGCACGTGCAATGTTTTTATCAATGAGTGCCGGCGGGTGTGTGGCCACCCTAATGCGAGGGTAAACAATCCCCCACCCCGCATATGAATAATTTGAACATTTTAAGGGTGAGGGGTCAGTATGAAACTTTGATATTTAGTTATTGACAAAGTATTTTTATTTGTTTTAAAAATAGTTCACACATTATACTAACAGGCGGCCGCCCACTACCTCACCCGTGTAATGTAGAGAATTCCCGTTTATTAAAATTATTAATAAAGAAATGGAAAAATTCTTCACCCGAGTGGGAATCAAACAGTTTTATCCATTCACGTGGGAATTTCGGGAAATCCTTTCTTATCGGATATAATTACAAAGAATACACTCTCCGAGTTGTTTTATTTTTATTTTTAAGAGGCTTTTCTTGAAATAAAATAAATTATTAATAGTAAGGTACCTACTTATATTGATTAAGATGACAGAATATCTCGATAAAAAGGGTTTACATATTAATAAGCAATTAACAATAATCGATACCGCAAAACTCACCTCAGCCGTGAATAATAGTCCGGGAGTAGAGAACAAAAAGTGCGCTCCGTGTCGATACACTCACAAAGACGAAACAATCAATTTACAGCGTAAGTAGGTGTGATTCGACACGGTCCGACTACGATCCGACTGCGCGACTAACAAAAGAAAATCCAAGCAATTAGTCGTCGTCAGTAAGAGCGGAAAACGCGCGTTAGCTGCGGTCACGCCGAGTGGCGCGGCCCGGTCACGAACAGCGAACCGAATACACGATCGCGTACAGGAAACTTTAATAACATAAAACCGTTTATTACTCTGATAACAAAAGCTTCGAATAACTAAATCTTTTTATATCTTTACATTAGATACTCTACCATTGATAAAAAGTCAATCTATCTTAAATTACACATCTTATCAGCTACAAAAAAATTGGACGTTTAACCCGAGACGAGATCGGTCACGCATGAGGGAAAACAAAAACAAGCGTAGTGGACAAAAAATACACCGTGTACTTGTTATTCTATTACGCTCCACGATACAAAGGCTTAACAAAGTCGAAGGGGTCGGTTTCTGGTTCTCGCTCGACTGAGCGTGTTAAGTGCTAATGTAATAATCCATTACAATGAAGCGCAGCAGTGTACGCTAAATAGCGCATTCAAGCATTGAGCTGGGGAGCGCCATCTGTCCGCCACAGAGGCAAACAATGCGACCCTTCGTAATCACCCTAGTTGCTAGTTCGCCAGACCCTAAACAAATATTGCTCATTGCCTTTGGGATCTCATAGAACTTTATAAACCCATAGCGCTCCAAATGTTCATTTGCAATAACTGTTGGCTTTAGCTTAATCCTCGAGCTTTGTTATATTCAAAATTAACTATACGTGTACATTTAAGCAACTTTTAAAATACAATAAGTTTATTACTAAACATGGTCTACAATATTTCATGTATGTCGTCTAATAATTATTAAAATATCCGACAGAGGGTTACCCAGTTTTTTTCAATGAAACCTGTAATTACGGTGTGTTTAACCTGCGCCATGTCATTAATATTAATTACAGGCTTGGTTTAATACACGTCGGCTAATGATAAGACAAAGATGTGAAACACCAAATGTATGTGTACGTGAAACATGTGCTGTACTTTCAATTATGGAGCCGATACAAAATGGTAGCCTATAAAAATAAGTTCATTGAAAAATATTTTGGTCATTATTGACGAGGAAATTATAGAGACTATTGTAGGCCTATGTTTGCTTGTAGTTTAAAAAGGCTCCGTTTCATACAATAACTCCTATGCATGATTTCGGAACTAACATTTTTTGTATGATGTGACATATAAAAAGGTCCTTAAATAGCGCCATAATCCAAAGGAACTGTACGGTGAAACGCACTCTAGAGCTATAAAATTTTAGTGTTATGCTGTGACCTACGTATGATGACAAGTATCGTACAAATTTCATAAACCTTTGACATTGGCGGCGGGTGGCGCGGCGCGGTTGCATAACTACATCGATTGTCAGCTCCCCCTTGTATCTACTCCACGTCTTAAACACCACGTGGGAGTATTAATGTGTGAAGCGAATGAGTGTTTCTTATTAGATGTTTGAGCGTTGTGAATTGATTGCCAACGTTTTGAGGACGTGTTTAGGCTCACTATTTATTGATAAATGGCGCGGTTTTGTATGTGTCATGCCATACTTTACTTTCACGAATACGTGGGCTAGTCACTAGACAATATTAATAAGCTCGAAGTGTGAGTTCAAAATGTTTTGTTAATTGTGTTATTAAAATGCAGCATCGATATATTAAAGTTTATATTACCTACAGAATGTATGTATTAGAGACTTTTCGCCGTAAGTAAGCCGTTCAACTGTGTTGGTTGTTAGCAAATAAATATTTGAATTAATTTTCCAATAACTTAACGGTTAAATTATTTTAACAATAAGTTGGCAAGTAAATGTAAGGTAGTAAAATTTAATTTCTACAATACTTTCTTCCAGCCGTTCTTCGTAGGCAAGTGAAAAAGTGGGGTGTCAGGGACACCGGTGTGCGTAAAATCAACAGATTTAATACAGAACCCCCGCGGCTCGCCCCAGGCTCAAGGAACCCCCGGCCGGTGCATATAATATCTATTCGTTGCGATATCTATTGTTTGTGCGGTTAGGGGTGACTCGAGTATTTTTTTAAATGCATTTTTATATCTTAGTTATGAGAATGTTTTTGTAGGTATAGGCAAATGTGCATGACTCTATAGGTAATATTAGATATTAAAATAATAAGTTTTACCATATAACTCTCACATAAACATTAAACTTGATTAAAGTACCCACCTATATCAAAAAGAGAATATTTGAGTCTACCGGCTCCCTGACTTAAGTATTTATTACCTTACTCGGAAATTCAGGATAAAGTAAGGCTATACTTATGAAACATTGAAAAACAAATCACATTATTCAACCTTAAGTGACAACCCTAAAGCATCCCCTTTTTGTGAATTCTACTAAGCGTCCCTAACCCGGAGAGATATTGTCTCCACTTTAGACGTGCACATTAGGGGAGACTCAGTCCCCCGGCAATATTTCTATCATAATGTATTGAAATAAACGCCAACACGACATTACGCAGACCGGCAGTGATTGTTAGACAAATTATTATTCCAAACTGCGAGGGGAGACCAAATGTAAATGTGAAAAAGTTTATTTATGTTGCGGTACAACAGATGATGCCGGTAAAAAAGGCCGGACAAAAACTTTAAAAAATTCTGAAATTAAATACCAAAATTTCCGGCAAAGTTAAGCGTGTCGTGTGTGCCCCTCTCTCATACCTGGGTAAGCCCCGGGCGCCTGTCAAACAACGTTCATCCAAAAACTCGTTGCGAAATAAAAAAAATTTAAAAGCTTTTGTTAAAAAAAAAGTAGTAACACCGTCGTCCGTCGAGTTGATAATATGCTTAAATTAATCTTTAGAGAAACATTTTCGTATACCAAACGCCAGAAAAGAAAATAAAAGCTGTACGTACCTGTTTATGCATTTCCACATTGAGCCCATAGGACATTTCATAATACTGTAACATAAACAACACACATTAGCGTTCAAATAGTGGCCGTCCGAAATGACACAAGTAAAATTTCTTGGCTCAGATATTAACTCTCAAATTATATAGGAGAATGACTAAATATCCACAGTCGAAAAGATTGGAAGCCAGCCAGAACAGTTCCCGACACACAAAAATGCTCGCGAAAATTTCCTCTGGAGCGTATTAAAATAAATTGCAAGCGATTTGGCAACACTTAATCGTGATTCATATCGGGATGGAGCGAACATGCAGGGATTAGGGGTTGCCAGAATCTCCTATTCATTTCACTCAATTCGTTTGGAATGTTTAAAAATGCAATTGATGATTTCTAACTACACGATGATCGTGGTATTTTTTTCATTTCACCAAGCACTATTTCATTTCACTGCCTACTTTTCTAGCACTCACCATAACATAATGTCTTTGAATTTCAATTTTTTCACTAGCCAGCTTTTCACATTCTAATTTTAAACTGAAACAAAAGAAACAATGATTAATTCGAATTTTTGTACTTGTTAATAAAACCTTAAATCCAACTAACTAAAGTCTTAAACATTTCTTGGTTTAATTACAGATTTAAACACTGTATAATTAAAATGCCTTGTACCAACATTAAGAACTCCGTTAGTTTTCTACCTACTTACCTAAGTATCCGAGTATTTGCTATAGGAATGTTGATAGGACCCAAGAGAAAATGATCAACTATTTACTCTCGAAATTACATTTAGATACTTGAAGGTTACTCATGAAATACATAAAGTAAATAAGTAATATCATAGCACTTTAGAAATCAATGTAGAAAATTAAACCATTCATAATAATAAGAAATGCATTAACAGCTCCCTAAAAGCGTAGCAGCCATACGAAAGGGAAGTGAAGTATTTTGAAGTAACTCAAGAAGAGCTGAAGTAGGGGCAAAAGCAAAAGTCCCCTGACTGCGGCGCTAGTGTTCATGTGATTTAATACTGCTCCATAATATATCTCAATTTAGTTCTCTAAATATCTGTGAGACTTCTTTCGTGCCATGGGCTATAACACTTGTACAGATTGTAAGTACGTACTCCACTCTAATTTTAAGTAAGTACCTACTGTAGGTACCTACTTGTTATTTAAACTGTCGAGATATAAATTTTATAGCATTTTAGCTGTCGCCAACGGCTCCGAGTTTCTCAACTTGAGTGTGGGAATAAGAAACACCATATCCAATAAGTTACAGCTTAGATATTAAGTATCTACGTATGCACTAGTATTTGTGAACAATTTACATAAACGAAGTATTAGTTTATAATGTAAACAAAGTGTGCGAAAAGTATGTCGATGAAAAAAATTGTATACAACTATACATAGATGAATTTTAAAAAGGACGTAGCTCTATCCCCCTTGTTTGACCCAGAAAACATTGTTACAGATTACTCCTAAATTTGGAATTATTGTGAATATTATGTATTTTAAACAAGATAAATACTGTTCCTAATTTTATTACGATTGACAATTTGACACATACACATTTCGTTATCCTTATCCGACAGTGGGTCAGACATGTTATGATCCCGTTATAAGTTTCCAATGTCATCAGAGGTGCTCTTTGCGCTCGATGTTTCAATTTTAGTGGTTATGTATTATCGATATCGGTAGCATTGTGACCTCCAATATCTTGGGTAGGTAACAAACTTTATATCAAAGCATTATACATACCTACATACAGTATTGCGTCTGTGTCTATAAACATAGTTATATTAACATTATATTATGATGTCTTCTAAAGATTAAGGTCTCTATTACATCGGTTAATATTGTCTATCAACTCGTAGGTAGATTATGAGAAAAATCTAGGGAATTCCATTTGGGAAGGACTTTTTCAAGCGAGATACTTAATACATCAGGTAGATGAGGCTGTGAGAATAGACAGATTATAAGCATCCACACAAAACAACTTGTATCATTGTTTGATAACAAAGGAAAGGGGATAAAGATCAAGGGATAAAAGTACTCCATGTAATATAGACAAGGATAGGGGTGTTTCGATCCAACTCTGACGAGTGATTACATGTATCTTGCGGGGATTTAATACGATTCAACTAGTACCTACCCCCGCATTGTTACATTAAAAATAACATAATAAACTCTGGTCGAGTAAACATTAGGTACTTACTTATGATATTGTGCTTGAAGAAAATTGAATTCTTCTTTTATTCTATCGCAAGATTCCCCTACAGTGAACTTAATAGGTTGACCGGGCTGCGGAGGTCCCTGAAAAAAAAAGAGATTAAGTTTTATCAGTTAGCTCCTAACATTTAAATGTTTTACAACACTTTAACACATTAATTTTAAACGTTTAATATAATAACCGCAAGAACTCATCAATCTTTGGATAGGTACAAAAACATTCCTATCACGAAACAAAAATTACACGCATCCCAAATTACCATAATACAAATTATCCTTTAATGACCATAATTCGGTGCGAGTCTCGATTAATGAAAAAAAAAAGAAACAACAGACCGCTCGCCTCTTAACACAAAAATAAAGTAATGTGAACACGCGAGCACGTAATAACAAAAAAAGAACTAACTCCATAATAAGAAGCACGAAAATAAAAATAAAGCGAGGGACACAACAACACACGGTCGCCGGGAGGGCCGGGCGGCAAAAAATAAATAACCGAACGCTGGAGCCGGCGCGAGGAACAAACGCTTTAAAAATAATAAAAGGAGCGTAAATAAAAGCGTAAAAGGAACTGGCGCGGGCGTGTAGACGTTGTAAATGGAGCTGCGGACAATCGGGCTCGAGAAAAATGCGGCCGGGAATTTAGTGAATGTAACCACCGCAAGATAGGCCTGCGGTTGTGCCTCGGCCTTCTGCTGTAATGGGCGATCGCACTTAATAACGTAATACGATCCCAGTGACCGCAGGAAGTCCTGTCGTATGATGCTTCAACAAATCTTGATGCAATTGCACATTTTCTCCGCCACAAAATGAGACTTTGAATCATTGTACATTCCGTTGGGTTTATTCAATCACATGGCACATCATGGATGAATTACCGATTTATTTTTCGTTGTTAAGATAATGAAATCTGTGTGACCGTTATGTTTAAGGCAATGTTAACAAATAAATAAATATTAATGGCGACTGATTATTTATGCAAATCGTGATTGAATAACAATAGTAATTTGAGGTTCACAGACACGCTCTAAACAATAATTATAATAACAATAGAAATAAAATTCATCCTGCAGTTCGTACTGAAGCTCCTTTAGATTTTTTAGATGTTTCTAGATTTTTACCTATTTAGAAATCCATACCACCTCAGTATACTTATACTTTAATTCATTCGGCAATGGCAATAAGCTATATAATTCTCATTTCAAAAATTGTTTACATTATAGTGATACATTCCCACGAATGCCAAATTTCTTCACAATAAGCACACCCTCGATTTATTACTACTAATAGCTCCAACTTCGATTCACGATTCCGGGACTGATCACAAAAGAAATGAAAATAATCCACGGCAATAATAGACTGGGTAAACGTTCCCCCTCGACAGAAAAAAAGATTCTCATAAATTATCGCCGAAAAGGTCAAATTAAAATACAATGAGGAGTTTTTGAGTGGCAGTATTGTTTGTGTACCTATAGGGCTCCGATGAAAGGCCCGCATCCACCGGGCGACCACTCACAAAAACAAAACTTAACAGAATGCGTTTAAACGGATATAAAAAGAAATACATACGCTTTCTTATTTTAAAATTATTGAATACGTCTGTCTACCCACGTCTACCTGCTTGAGACAGGTTTTCTTTTTATTCGTATTCGAGAACGGCTCTAATTTCCAAGATTTAGCGTAAGTATTGAGCAATGATATTGTTGGTATCAGACATGAAAAATTGTAGAACTTTTTGGGTTTTACGGAAAGGAATTTATTGAACGTTTACAGTCAACTAGTAATTAGTAATATTAGAGGCCTGGTCGCCCCACTAAGTGCACACATAGGTTGAGCGGCTCAGTCAACATCTAAACACCATTCGCACTTACAAACCAAACAGAATCCGACAAATATTTGAACATCACGACTACCATTCCAAACGTATTAACGTTGAAATATTTTATAGTAAACTCTACTCTAAACAGCTAAACATAAAGCTCGAAAGGAAAATAGTTGAAGGTGGTGATATAACTTATCGAGTTTAAAACCGAAAATGTTAGTAAACTAATATGGTAGCGCAGAGATCAGAAAGTTGTTTTTATTTTCTCAGAAACTCTATAGTTACTGTGAATGTCCATCGGTTGACATTCAATTGATGTCATAATACACTGAGTATTATATATCATTCATCTGAGCTGAGTATACATAGGTAATTTTTTTTTATTGTACCCGTTGATTCATAATTTCTTTCAATGTAGAGAAAGGCACTCCTCTAAAGTGCCAAGGAAAAAATATTGACATTGTCATCACACAAGAAACCATTATTAAACCATTACCTACCTACCTCTAATATAATTTAAAAAATTGTTTTAAACGCCGCCGTTGAATTTATTACTGGTAAAATGCCATTGTCCTAGTACTAGATATTACGTACCCATCTAGTTTAAGTAAGTAGGTATCACAAATCTGAAATGTGTTGATGGAATCTCGATTATGACGAAGCATTGTTTGCGTACTCCAAATTCTTGTTTGCACTCTGATAGATAGTGCACTATCTTGCTACAAATGTCGAGGATTATTATTCTAATCATTGACATAAGCCCAGAGAGTAAATATTTCACGTATCTGCCTAATCCTTCAAGGCATAGGTATTTCCGTCGTACCTAGATAAATTATAGGTTTTAAAATTACTCAACGTGTGCCTTTAGGTACTTTTTCAGGATGATTAAAACATTATACAATCAAACGCACTGAAGATAGGCAAGGTATAAGACATAAGTAACTTTTTTGTGCCCTCCGGCAAAAAATTCCTGGATTCGCCCTATTCACACATATTATTATTAAGTCTCACAGTGAGTAGTTAGGTACCTAATGGTTAAAAAGGCGATAAATATGAATACTATTTCTCAAATGCTATGAATATAGTACCTACCTAGGTACCTAAAGAACCAGGAATATGAGAATATGAGCTAGAGACACCATCCGATTTGTTTATTCGTAGCGGTAATTTCGACATTCAAATATTGACTGAGTAGGACGCGACACGGATTTTAAGTAAACAGACGAATAGGCATTTAAACTCTCCCTCCCACCTCTTTTGGGCGATGTTTATACTAACGTAAAACATGTCTTGAATAACCCTGTCTAGGTGAAAAATGGGCAAGCTCTCTCTTGTCTCTTCTTGGGCAAGCTCGTGTTTAAAATCCATCATGGATTTCAAGCTACGAGTAAGTGTAACCAATTCATTAATCAATTGAGATTTTTTAACGGATCCAAATTTAGTTTGAAAACAAAGTTTTATAAATATCACACAGTAAATACATAACTACGTAGTAGCATATTGGTACGACTGCGGACAGAGTTGAATCCGAGATCAGGTCTCCATATACGGATTTACAGTGAGCCTAATTCCTTAGGAAAGCTACTACGTTTGTCAACTCTGCCTTATTAAGAGGTGAACAGAACACATAAGCCCGTGAGAACGCCAGTAATCGCCTGCCATTGTTACGGCTTTGCTCATTACCGGTCGAATTCTTTACCATAATGGAGTCTGCATTATGGACGGCTAAATTGCTCAGTGTAAATGTCTAAAGAGGTGACAAAATACCATTAAACTTGCCATAGGTGACTTTCTTTTGTTTTACGTTTTACTACTACAATTTAATAAACAATAGAAAGGGTAGAATATTTAATTACGGGTCCAGTGATGATAGAAAAAGCTGTAACCTCACGAATAATTAAGTATTTTCAAACAAATCAAGCACGCAAAGTTTAATAGCATATGGGGAATAATAGTGGTGTGATAAAACCCTTTGCAGTCAATTTCACGGTTAATTGAGTGGCATACAATGCTCCGACGGCGTTGTCGGTCGGACCGCGCTCGACAGGGGACCGCGTTTTGTTGTAATATTTTACATTGGTCCCTTTGACGCGTTTTGTTATTTGCCATGTCCTCGGCATTAGGTACTGGCTATATTATTAACTATCTGATACTTCTAACGGTTAATGCGTTTTTGTTGCATGGGTTTGAGAAGATGAATTAACACACACTTAGTTTAGTAGAAAATTTAACTTTGTAAAAGTAGTGAAGTAAACTTTTTAAAAGACAATTTGATATTGAAATGTAAAATAAAAACCGGTTATTAAGGATTTAGAAGATTTACTTGGCAATGAAATTATAAAGCACCATGCATATCAATTAACGTAATTTAGAAAGTCAGCAAGTTAAGCAACTACGAGTAAAACAATGGTTAAGAACATATTTGCGGTTAGTTAGTTATCACCTCTTTTGTGTTAAAGTTAGTATTAAGTCAAAGGTATAAAGTTAGTACTTATCAGATAAAAACTTACCGGATGCCTTGCAGCCGCCACGGCAGCGGCAGCGGCGGCGGCGTTCATAGCGCCCGCGCTTGGATACATCCCTACGTCAAACACACGCGGTCATGTTCAGAAATCCACTCGGGGCAAACTGTACACAGCACACACTTCACTAACGCCACACAAACAATCACAATGTACACGCGCAGATGCCGCGCTATCAGTACACGCGGTTCACAAGTAATTATTTAAACACGAACGGACACGACCGTTACACAGCAGTGCTAAAAGCGAACTGGCGTGCGGGCGGGGGGGCCGCCTCAGGCCCCCTTCCCACCCGAGCTCCTCGACTCAACCCCTCGTTGCTTCGCATACCGCTGCCTGCCATACTCCACTCGAATTTTTCGTCGACTATCTTCATGTTTGAGAAATACTTAGAATCGGAGATATTTATGCTCTAATAGATACGTATTATTTGGGGATTTCGTTTGTTAAGGGGGGTACTCGGTGCCCCTGCTACTGTAGTTCGTATCTTCTCCCCAATGTTTTATGGCCAATTTAATCATGTTAGATTTAACAGTTAGTATGAATACTATGTCACAAAGTGGTCCTAAGGCTAGAAAAGGTGCCCACCACCTAATTCTATAACCAATTTACCAGTGGTTAATCGGGCAAGTTCGCAACCCTCGCTTAATGAGGCTAAACGGCTTCTAGAGTCGCTATTATTACCTAATTCTGGACTAATTGCAGTTCTCAGACGGCGTTACAACTTTGTACCGCGCTAATTAATACAATTAACTACCTACAAAGCAGATAGGTTACCGATATTATGGAGATGCAGATAGGTATCTAGTTAAGTGAAATTTAGATGAATTGAAACATCACTTAGGTATATAGGTAAATACAGAAATCCTCCAAAATTAATCATAATTTTATTGGGTTTGTGCTGTTAGTGAATAAGTTATCTCTTTATACCCTCTTTTTAAAGCTTTTGAACCAATCTGAAACTTGTTACGAGTAGGTATAGTATAGCGTAATGTTATCTAGGAATGTCAACATCCTGGCGCGGTCCCGAGGGTGTGCCGCCAAATTATCGGGAGCCTGAACTAAGATTAGAGTTGGACCTGATGCGACTCTTACGGTCACACTTCCACACATAGAATAAGCTTTATTTAGACTTTCTTATGCCTAAAACTATGCGTGTTTGTGACGTGTGACTACCGCGTCGTATTTTTTTACATAAGATTTAAATATGCACCGATTGTTTAGGCACGTCATTAGTCTAAAATTACAAATTCTATAGGTAGTGCGTAATATTTTGAATACAGTGGGCTCCCATTTTGTTACACCATGGAGCAAAAACAGAGACAAAAACAAAACATGCTTGGTAATTATTACCTACTTTACTTTTTACTCCGTTCTTTAAAAGACCTCATTTACCTAATTTGGTCGACTTAATATCAATTTTATATGATAGGTAAGTAGATAACGTATTAAGTGCTTATCGCATTATTAAATTAACTAACCAAAAAGTGATTAATTTTAGAATTCTAATTACGTGCGATTACATGTACGCAGTTGATATGAAAACATTTTGGGTTATTGCACAATACAGCAAAACATCTAGAATTGTTGTTTTGTACCAGCAAATTTTCTATAGTATTTTTTCACAGATTCACAAAAACTCCTATACTATACATACATTTAATACGGTGTGTACCCTACAAGTCTTATTGATCCCGTCTCCAGATAACTCATAAATAACAATCAGAAGATATCGGGCTTCCATCTCAATGACAAAAACGTTCACCGTACCCCGCCACACACTGCCCATCTCGACTATACCTGAACCCTGATTTACGAACCAGTTCCCCCGATCCTAATCTTTTCTAAGCTTTATAATTGAATAAAATTATTTATCCGCTTAAATGATCTGTCAGTGACATCAACCTTTTATTACACCCGATCTCTATTTATCCTCAATTCAACTAATGAATTACATACTTCTGCGTGCCGTTGTAATGGCAGAACAAAAAGCGGTTCAGCCGTGATATAATAATCGACTAATTGTCAAGTCATTGGACAATAAACAATCGTGTATCTGTGAGTGTGTTATCTCCGGTCGCCCCACGCCGCGTGGTCAAACAGAGTTTAACAAACAGTGCTTGCTGCATAATTAACCGGCGCGAACAATTAGTTGTATAACCAGACCTGCCATTGTGTCAAACGAAGGCGACCATTTTGAAAAAAAAATGGTTTCCCAGAAGGATCCGTTTTGACTCATGCATTCTTGCAACTTGTGCTTTTTTGTCGTTCGCAACTTAAGATAATGATGGCCAGTCACAGACAAAACTTACAGATATCTTCGAATTCTAATAAAAATTGTTTCTATGTATTAGGTTTTTTTAAAAATGGGCAGAGGTCTATACCTACTTAGTATACTTATGAATAAGTATTAAAATACCTGATTTAAAATTCTGGGCAATGATTGCTGTGTTGAAGGTAGATTTGTCTGTTCATGTTATTTATTCAACTTTTTCATTGAACAAGGAATAGAAGAGAGCTGTAAGTGTAAAATAAAAAGATTAAAATCTTTTTCCATTGGATTAATTTGGTACCTATTCGCGTATAATGTTGTGGATTTTGCACATGGCGATAAGAAAATCGTCGTAAGCAACCGGAAATGTGACCTGCGACCCGCGACTCGCCATTAGCGCCGCGCTTTCAATAATAATGAACGAGCCACACCAAAATATCCCCTGTTTACACCCACTCGCTCGCTCGATCCGCGCCGCCCGCACCGACCGACCGCATTTTATTTTTTCGCTGTCGCACATTTCGCCGTCATAGCTATTTCCACTCAAGGCATTATACGCGCGTCCATGTGTGCGTGAGTCCACGTTGACTGCTTCGTCGTCGGTGAACAGAATCAGGCAAATACGGCTTTGGTATTGGTCGAAATCGCGAGATCGCTTATTAAGGGCGGAGTTACATGCGTTTCTCGGCTGCTATTGGCCACGGTAGTGCGGGAAAAGAGTCTGATTGGACTAGACCATTTTTATAACCTCGTCGGTCCACGTGGACTCGTTTATCTATTCAGACGCCGGCGGCGGCGGCGCGGTCGCGGGGGGAGACCGGGGGGTATACGGGCAATCAGTAAAGGCGGGAGGAATACGGCCATATTTATAAGAGCTGCGGGGATGCAATCACGAAGCGGCGCGGGGGTCGGGCGGGTTACCGGGGGGAGAGGCGGCGGCCATTTTGAGGGCAGCTCTTTTTATTCGTTTTTCGCGCGGGGTGCGTCGTCGTCGGTAGGAGCACGCCGTGCGCTAATTGCGGGGGTAATGAGGGCGCTCGACTCACTCACTCTATTAAACTCACTCGCTATCGACTGCCTTATTGATTTGTCCTTAATCGAGGCGCGGTGAAGTGTCGAGGCACTGCCCGCTGTAATGTAAACAAAGTGGTCGCAGGCTGCCGTCTGCACGGAAATGTTCACACAAATTCAATTAGAATGATTACGAGCAGAAACGACAAAGCACTGACCTACTCTGAGATCGATCACACACAACGTGCCTACTTAACTAGATCGAACTCTAGAGTCATCGCTATAATGAATGATTAAACGTACTACATAGTACTATGAATTTCTTTGCAATTTTATGGAACTAGGTAGGTATCTACCTATTACGTACTTTATGTTCATGTTATCAACATAGTAAGTACTTACTCTTATCTATCATGGATGAATTGAAGATACATAATGTGTACGCATATGTATGCATACTGACAAGAATGGAATTATAAAGATAAATAAACTATAGAGATAACAAGTTTCATAAAAATATGAGAAGGACTTATAGAAATTTTCAAGTAGGTAAATACTTATTAATTTAGGTATGTAAGAAGCTAGATTAATACTTACCTTTTCTTACTTAATCCATTTATAATATTGTACGCTTCAATAGTTTTATATTGTTACGTGTTAGACAGGCCATCTTAACTTCAACGGCAGCGAGTGGGCATCACAAATAAAAGCACATCTGTAAAGAATTTGGTAGAGACAAAAATAAAATAAACAGGTAGAGTTACAAAGTATTTACAAAAAGATCTTAGGGAAATAACAATGGGACTCATCTGAGATTCTAAAATAAAAATAAGGAAGACAGAATATTTCTAGTTTCTACATATATAAATATAAGATTAGAAGCAAGTATGTGTTTGAGTTTAAAAGCAATTTAGTTAGTAGGTAAAAAATATGAAGCGAAACTCATTAATATTATTCACTGAATGCGATACTTTGTTTATACAGCTGATTAATGTCTCTAAAAGCATGGAAAAACAAATGAAATTCGTCGCAGCAACCACCTACATGCAAAGCAATATGTAAAGCGTGTAAATATTTGTCAAGTTGTTTAAAAATGAATTTTAGTGCAATCATTTTACGGTACAAGTTATAACTTGCGGTACTAGGGTTTGTTTAACAAGTTTCGTTCAGCAGTTACTTTATTATGGTAATGAGACATAATTTTATAACTCGACAACACGATATCGACCACATTTTATGTTCTATACTTGAAAAGGAAGAATTCTTTTCATGGGATCTTCATAAAACTGTAATTGGACTAATAAATTTAAAGCGATTAAACTTAGTTTATTACCAAACTATCCTATCTTATTCAAACATGACATTCAATACTTTCACAAAAGGAGGTGAGTAATGTTATTAACACTTTAGCTTGTAGAAAGTCAGTCATTCAATATTAAGTTCATATAACGCTAAGATATAGCGATAATAGTAGCTCAAGTGCGACAAGTTCCAGCTTGACACTCGAGTGTCTACAGTTAGCAGAACACAATGGGAAGCGACGGTAGAGGGCGCGGTATGAAATTTCATTAACGAGGGTCCGCACTCCACAAGACGGCGAGCAAACAGCGCGCGTGAACCTACGAATAATTCACACGCGAGCCCTACAAATAACAGACCCGCCCCGCACCCCTCGCCTCTACAGCCGCAAACTGAGTTATTTATCGCCCTCGCCCCCCACGGCCTCGGCGAGGACAGGACATACTCGCACGTAGTTTTACTGTCGGAGGACCACGCGTGAAAGCCTAGCGACATCTCTCGGGTGCTTCCCTAACGTCGCCCGACAACTTTATCTCGATAATTTCACTTTGGAGGACGGAGGCGATCAAAGCGGTTTTGCGTGATATTGAATAGCAGGAATTTTGGCAAAATATCATGGATCATAGCCCCTTAAAAGGATGGCAAACTGACACGATTACATTTATTTATTCGAAGTTTCTTTTCACTAATGTACTACTACTAGGTACTAAGCAGCCAAGGATAACTATAGTACCTACCTACTTACTAACAATTTTTTAATTTACTCGAGGCATAGTTTATTAAATTATTGTTCTCGCAATAATTACACACTCACAATTAATTAATAGCAACTATTATAATGTCCGCAGATTTCTTTGTTTTTTGATAATTAATGTCACGCTAAAAATAATTTGTACTTCCTTATAAAATATGGCAATGTAATTATAATCATTTAATTATACATTGAGTAGGTAAGTACTAAAAAAGCGTGTAAAGTAAACAGAGAGATAATTTAAACTCAAAAACCAATAACTTCTATCGCATCAATTTATCAAAACAGTTAATAATTAAAAACAAAATCGGTGAACTCTGTAGGTACCACCCTTGACGCAGAGAGGTACGGTTCACCCCCTATTTTTTGCGGGTAGGTAACGTGCTCGGTGACACCTCGGGTCAAGTGAGGCTCGGGAGGGGGCGCTAATTCCGCGCGCGTGACCGCACCTCCGCCGCCCCCACCCGCTCCGTTTTCCCGCCGGATTTTCGTTCATACAGTAAAATAAAAAGGGCGATTTGGCGCCCTCCATCGACGCCGTCCGATTAGCAGCGCCCAGGGAAATTAAAAGTATTTTATTCCAGCATTTATTCCCTTTTTATTTGCATTGAATAATACGAGCGCGTTGGGCGGCGTGTGCGGTGTATCCGACAGTACGTACGGACACGTCGAAATAGATCATGTTTATGCGATCTACATAAATCCCCCATGCATTTAGTTTGAGCACGAGGATGGAAATAAATTTTGAACTGTTTTTAACTTTGTGTTGGGCGCCATTATTCAATTAGTTTGTTGAATACTAAGTTTTGTTAATTTTAGTTCTTGAAAAGTCATTGCTCTTTTATGGCGTGGGTTGAGGTTTACTTATTGATCAGTAATTAGTTAGGCTTTGAATATAAAATAACTACGGCCGCCCGGCCGTACCTAGTGACATTGTCTGACCCGTTTTGTTAACAATAACTTGTCCTTTTTGCAATTCATAAAGGCAACCTTAAGTGACAAGGAGCATTAATATTTCCGGGTTTCTTATCGACAAAAGACCCTTTCATTGGATTAAGAAAACAATCATAAAAGAGCTTTTTAAATAGACGATTTGTTTACTTATTGAAATGTCCTTATTTTCGTCGCAACATTTTTTGCGTTTGAAGTTTTTGTACCAGGTAATACTTTATGGTGCGATTGGTAAATAATATGCATAGGTACCCAGTTAGTTAGGCAGTTTATGGCTGCATAAACAATGTGTTAACAGTGTATACTTACAAGGATATAAAAGTACCTACCTACCTATATGAAACGCTATGATAAGTAATAGAAATAACAAAAACTATGTGCGAAACCGTAAAAAACATCCACTTTGAAGTTTTTCTAATTTGGCCAGCAGCGGTCAGATATTCGCCATAAATAAAAAAAACTACATTTTGCACAAGCGCTCTGCAAAATATTGCGAATGTTGGCTGAGTGCAACGGCTGTGCTCCTCTCGAAGCGCTATGAAAACGTCGTGCCTCAGCACAACAGTTGACTCGGAACAGACGTACACACACACCCTCAAATATAGTGAACCCACAATAAAGGCGGGAGACGGTGGGGGTGAGGAGGGGGTTATGCTGTGACGATGCAGTTTGCACCGCGGCCTCCTCCAACCTTCACCAACTTGCGCCCGTGTTCTTGGGAATCGTTTTAAATTCAAGAACCGCAGAACACTCCATGAACAAGAATACACTCTATTTGCCTCAGATACGTTCCAAAATCATATCGCCAAGTTTTTATAAGTCGTTTTGAAAATAGGACCACACGCTTCCATTACGTAAGATTTCCAACTTTGACTCGGAGGCGGAAAGTTGATATTCGCCTAGCTTAACCAAAAATGGCATCTGTCCTTGGTGTGAGTGCGGAGGTGAGAAATACATTAGCGGTACCGTTTTCTATTGGTCGTTGCTCCTGTGTTGATATTAAGCAGTCCACGTGGACTGATCCATGGTCGCTTGTCTCGTTTTTTTCAGCGGGTGGCTCACTATCCGTCTCGTTCTAATCTACAACGAAACGTGGAATGTCATGTCCGGAGTTGTTCAGAAAGTCGTGAGCGTGCATCGTGCTTCGAACTTTGTATTTAATCCAGAAGGTAATAAGTCGAATCCTAATGAATACTGACTTAATAGATAACTATCTGACATAAAGTATAATTTAGTGCGTACTTATTGTGCGGATGAATTGTTTTTAAAAATGTGTAATATTGATAAGCATTTTTAAGTCAATTAAGGTTGTAAGCTAAAAGCGGTTGTTGCTACATTTAAATTATCGGCCGGCATTCAAATAACGCCATTTTTTTCTTGTCGGCACGATTTTATATTTATAGTTTCATATTATTGTAAGTATAATAAATTAATAATGAAGTAGGTAGGTGCTATGCGTAGGCAATACAATAAAGTAGTAAGCAAAGTTGTACCTACCTAAATTCAGTTTCAAAGGTAGTAGAGTCGAGGTAGAGTCATATTGAAATAAATAATTAGATTTGTCGCGGGGACACTACCGGATTATAATATTTATAATATAATCAATGAAAAACAACTGCCTGCCTATTTCATTTTTATTAGATAGGTAAGTACAGACCCACAGTGTCAAATATGTGGTTTACTTAATTAAACTTTTTATTTTAATAAAAGTGAGATTTTAACACACACATTGAGCGTTTATCTTGCAGTCTATAGGTACCTACTTTTACATGTGAACATAATTCACGGTTAACCGTATTTTTAACCTATCCATTACCTGAGGACTTAGACAAAATGCCATTATTAACCGACTTAAAAAAAGAGAGGTTATCAATTCGTCTGTATGTTTTTTTTAATGTGTGTTACCTCAAAACTCAGTCATTTATGAACCGATTTAATTTTTTTTTGGTATGCGCTTCCAAGTTGGTCCCATATTCACCACATTAGGATCTGATGATGGGATCTTGGAGAAATCGAGGCAATTCTCAAATATTGTACCTAGTCTGTTTTTATACTTTTACTGACCGTATTGATCACCTACAAATAAAACATAACATCTGATGAGTGAATCTCTAAGGAATCTAGGGATATCCTCAAATATTATAGGCACGAGTAGTCGGTTTTTAGATTTCTATACAGAATTTGGTCAGCTACATATAAGGAAACGAGGGTCTAATGATGGAGCCGCCGAAAAACAGATAGTGGAACTTTTTAGTAACCTGAAGCCTTGAAGTTTGGGCTTTAATTTTTTTGCATTCAGAACTAAGTACTTTATTGTTAGTGAAAAAGTTTCATATAAGTAGGTACTCCTTCGGTTTTGGTCATATACAGGATGTAACAAAAAGGGTATGTTAAGCGAAAAGCTATGTAAATATCCCACTGTAGAGAACCCATCCACAAAATTTGAGACCCGAAATCACATGTTTATTTTTCCCGATAGTATGGAGAATTTTTAAATATCTCAGGAATTTTCATACAATCTTGAAAAATAAAAATGTGATTACGAGTCTCAAATTTTGGAAATAGGTTCTCTATAGTGGGCTATTTACATAGCTTTTCGCTTAACATACCCTTTCTGTTACACCCTGTATATCTTGGTTAGACGAAACCTACAAATTGTATTGAATAATAATAATAACAACAAGGGTCCGATGATGGATCCAGATGAGAGACAATGGAACTCTTATACGGGTGTAAAAACAGCAATCTTATGAATGGGTGTTTGAAAATAAGCAGGCCAACAAAAGTGAGGCAGGCGAGAAACGTTGGTAAAAAAATGATCGCATTTTTTTCTTAACTACGGGTCCCATGTGCACAATTCTACTTGAAGATAAAAACAGTGTAAATGCCGAGTGGTATTTTACCATTTGTTTACCCAGGGTGTCAAAAAAAATTCGCGAAAGACGACCGATAAGCCGCGTTACATCCTGTAGAATGTCTACTAGAAAGCCCCTCCAGTTTTTGCTCATTACATAGCATTTTGGTCATGATATTATAATACTACTATGCAGGGGCGGCTCATGAAATTTTTAGATGGGGGTTCACATTTTTTTAATATGAGCGCAATGCAAAATTACAATTTGGAAACGCCGCGCGTGTTCACTCCCTTTCTGAATGAAATGATGAAATCTCACTCTTATTTAAATTCAGATGACCTAATGAAACACATTAAGGACAACCAAATCGCGTTCTAACACGGACTAAGCGCGCCGGCCTATGTCGGTATGTCTCTTTCGCACTCTTTGAATACAGTACTAGGAATCGTACCAAATTTCGTTTCATTGGAGCGCGATTACTGCCGCTCCACTCGATACATAAGATTAGGTACAACTTACTTGAGATGAACGCGTAGACACCATTGTATAAACATAGTAGAATTCAAAGGTATTCTTCTAAGAAAATCTTCGTGGGTGGGATTGCACTGCACCAGCGCTCCTTAGGACGAGCTGCCTCTGCTACTATGCAAACGAAACGGAATGGAGTTTGGGCTTATTTAACTTGGTTTCACGAAACCTACTTTGTACTCTTATTTGTAAGTAGGTACATAATCATAAGGTTCAATCGTAAGGTAAGGTTTAAGAACCAGTTGAGATTCTGGAACTCACTCGAGCTTACTAAAGCTAGCTTTAGTAAGCTTGAGTTTTGGCTCATAGGGTAGGAAGTCGGTTTTTTGTTTAAAAAAAATCTAGATAGAATCGTCATCGAAATGTTTTCTTTCTCCAATAACTTAATTTCTTTCATTTCTTCCTTTTAGCGAGTTCTTTGAAGGTCGAGATGAAGTCTAACCGCTATTCACGGGAAGGCTACGATAACGAACGGGAATCATCATCTTCCTGCCCTTTTCCCATTATTTATTTAGGTATGGGATCGGCGCAATATGGTTTCTTTCGAAACTCACATTGTCAAAGTTTTGGCATTAGTTTTTACGGCCGGCTGACTGCCTGACGCCAACCCTTCTCGGGTATAACTAAGTGACAATTTTTAGAAAAATCCGTACATGAAATAAATTCAGTGGTACAGGCCCGTGACTGGGATCGAACTCACGCCTCCCGACGGATAGGCGCACGTCTTAACCACTGGGCTATTATGTTACGAACGATAACGAACATCAATGTGAAAGATATTATACCTATCTCCATAATATTGTATGTTGCGCGACATTGTTTTGCTATGAACTATAATAGTTCACACACTACACAACACATTAACCTAGTCCCACATTAAGATCCCTAAGGTCTTGTGTCGTGGGTACTAAGCAACGGTATATAAATAGATAGATAAGTGTAGAAACATCCATGACTAGGAAACAAACATCGATATTCATCATATCAATGTTTGCACCTACCGGAATTCGAACCCAGAACCTATGGCGTCGCAGGCAGGGTCACTACTTACTAGACCAATTGGCCGTCAATAGTTCATGCTTACTATTAGCTATTGTATCATAGCATTCATAGCGTAGTCTAATAAGAGCTTTTAAGTAATCTATGGTGTCACCTACAATAATTGTGAACCCAAAAACAGAATTCTCAATTTTCATACATTTTATATTTTTAAAATTAAAATGTAGTACTAAACAGCTGAATTAAACAGAATTGGATAATTTTTGCAGTTGATATTGTACTGAACTCTAGCATACTGAAGCCTACCTACCTATTCCTTTATTTACCTTTCCTGCCCCCGTATTGGCTACCTTTTTTGACAGTTCATAGTCATGATCACTCATTGAAACTTATTGAACTGGAAGTGACATGTACCTATGTGTGTGTTGCTAAAATTTTCTTTAGATAAGGGATTATGAATATTTCTATTGCATTATGCCACTTCCAGTTGTTGAGTTTCTATTGAGGGATGGTCACCAGAACTGTCAAAAAAGATAGCCAATAGGCCTGCTGAAGATCTGTTCAGAACTCTTGTCGAATTTGTCATTATTGAAAGAAGTCAAAAACAAACAAAAAATCTGACTAATAACTAGCAAGGAAACATGTTAAACATACTTAACCTACACAATCTACCCAACTATTATCTATTATGTGAAGGCTAAAATAATATTTTACTAGGCACTAAAACAAATTACCTACTGAAAAGTACAAAAGCTACAATAATTACTAGTTAGTCTATACAAACATACCAAATAATATAATATGTTCTCATGATTATTCATTTAGTGCAAGTGTGCTACCTACCTATAGCACAGGTAATTTTCAAATCTAAATACTAGGTCTAATTTTGACAATTTCTTTTATGTGTGGAAGGCTTCATAAACAATGAGCAACAGGTAACCTTGTAAGTAAATCTTCTGCACATACAGATAGATAATAATGGAGTTGTTTGTAATTTTATAATAATCTAACTAAAGGCATATGGATATATTCAAATACATGGCACATACATAATTATACCAAAAAATTACTTTATAAAAATTATGTCTGTTTGTCTGGCCGTTTGTTCCAGCTCATCCCTGAAACGGCTAGACCGATTTCTATGAAAATTTCACTGATAAGAAAAATAATTAGTAGTAACTTGACTTACTCAATTGAATGTCTCATCACAGTGTCCTCTTGTTATGACTGTGGGCTTCCACAGTGCACCACAATCCCTCTCGACTTTGAAGTTCGCACATATAATAACTAATATATATATATATATATATATATAATACTTTTATTCCCATAATTCCGAGAACTGGGATTCTAAAGTTCACATACTGATATAGATAGACCAACTCATTGCGGCTATGAACATACATGGTTATACTACATGGCAAGTCTTTTGTTTTTACTTGTGGACTCTGATAATATTATGTGAGTATGTAGAGCTATAGAGGAAGTCTTCTTATAGCTCTATGGCAGAGCTACAAATAATAAATAATAAAAAATATTTTTTTTTACCTCCATAGAGCTACATTCGAAATATCAAGAGCTACATAGACATTTGGTTCGTTAATTAAATATGTAAGTAGTAACTTACCGTTGTTGATTGTCCCACAAAATAGGTAAAATAGCATTCACGTCTATTCTATCTATTCTAAATGTGAATTCTAAAACCTAAAACCCCCATGACCTAAAACTTTTGTTTCGGTAAAGGAACATACATTACAATGTAATGCATGTCATGCAAGGAAGATTTATATAGGTAGCTGTAACGCTAACGTATCTACTTGTAGGCATGAAGGTAATAAAATTATTACCTCCATGCTTGTAGGTATCTATTTCAGGAAAAAAACCGGAATAACTTTTCTTCATATTCAAATATTAGTTAGTTTTAAATTAGTTTAGTAAACCAGTAAGTAAACTAACTAAATACTTCAAACTAAATTCAAAATCAAACTGTTTTCACGAATATCGAAATTTGAAATCACCACCAACACAATTTTTTTTTAGTTTATCCCGAAGGAAAGGCAAAGGGAACTAAGCCCATACAGCCATTGTCTTTAGTAAATACCACCAACACAAACAAAACAAAACCACCATAGACTATAATTAATTTTAAGGTTTTTTTAAGGAAAGGTGCGTTACTTTCATCAAATAGTTCCTTTGAATGATGGCGCTAGTTACTATGTGCATGACTACATTATCGGTTTCCTGCATAAATATCAGTTCCGAAAACTACAGTAACTTTTTGTTTAGCAACTCTACAACACGGTAACATACTGTAACTTTTGTAGCTACTTTGTTAATGTTTGTTGATAATTGCTCATCGCGTCCTTAAAGACACTAAGGATATTACGGCAACATTTGTTGACAATAAATAACTTTTTGTTATCTGATGTATGTTACTGAGTTACATTTGGAAATGTTGATCAACAAAAGATAACTGCGGTGTGGATGCACGGTAAGCTAAATTACATGTATACCAGGCAAGTTCATTAAAATCCGTACAGTAGTTATTACGTGAAAACTTGGGCTTTACTTAAAACTGTCATTTGATTTTTAGGGTCTGAAAGTGATTCAAGCACATCATTCAGTACTTACAAAAAACAAGTACTTATACTTTGATTTTTTATTATGTAGACAAAAATGACAGCTACAATCGAGCTTTTTTTTTTTAATGTTGCCAGCATAATGCAATTAGTGTTGTAATATTTTATTGTGAGCGATTAATTGAATTGGTGATATGAACTTTCGACAACGTGATTTTACTCAATAGACTAATCTATATGAATATATATATGTATATAAATAAACTCAATCTATAAAACAGCTATTTTATTATTTAATGAAATTGACAATAAAATACATAAAATCGATAAAATGTAGTTTGAAATAAATGAGCTCTGTTTCTTTACAAATAAATATTTATTAGAAATAATAATGCCCCTTACCACTCACGTAATGTAGAAAAAACTCCATCTATGTCGTGGCGTAAATCCCAAATTCAAGAGTGGTTGAAATCAAAGAATTTAAACTTCGAAGACAAAATGATCAAAGCAGAACTAATGGAAATTGTTAACAAAGAAAAATCTAATTATAAAAAAAAAATTATTGATGAGCTTGCTGCCGAGTATGGTGTCACCATCTTAAGACTGCCCCCTTACCACTGTGAATTGAATCCCATAGAATTAGTATGGGCACAGGTAAAGGGGCACGTCGCCAGAAATAACAAAAATTTTAAAATGGCTGAAATTAAAAATCTATTCATTGACGGGCTAAAGTTGGTGACACCGCAACGGTGGTCGAGTTGTATCGAGCATGTTATAAAAGAAGAAAACAAAATGATGCAACTCGATCACCTCATTGATGAGGTGACAGATACATTAATTATAAATGTTACGGACTCTGACTCTAATAGTTCTTATTCAGAAATAAATAGTGATTAAGAAAATTTTAATGCGTTTCATTTTTTCCAATATAGATTTTTATAAATCTAATAAAATAGCTAGTTTTTTTTTCAAACCCACAAAGTAGCTTTTATTTTTTTAAAGTTTTATGAGTTAGGTTAGATTGAGTGAAAAAGCTTAATACAGATTTTAAACTTATCGAATACATTTTTAACCATTCGGAATTCAGACATTCGCCGTAACATAAATATACATGAAATTAATCGAAATATTCAGTTGAACAATTCGATTAATTATGACCAACACTATTTTTTTATTACGATAAAGTGGCAACACTCCAAATGTCATTTTAGTCTACATAATTAAAAATCGAAGTATATATTATATGGAGTTGATAGTTTACGCACACTTGGCAAGCCGGGGCGAGTCATGAAATAATTTTTCAAATCGGACTATTACTTTCTGAGATTAGCGCGTTTAACCAAACAAACAAACTTTACAGCTTAAATTATAAAGTAATTATTAGTAGGTAGGTATGTATAGATTTATTTCAAGATTTTTAGTACAGCCATGTATGCAATTTCTGGTATCGATGACATAATGTATATTTATGATTGTTTTGTGAGGAAAAAACTGAATGCTTGATACGGTAATTTATAGCGATTGCAGCACCATCTTCCAGTTAATGGGTAGGTACAACAGCTGTTGTACTACAATCGTAACTAAGTCAATCTCGACTACGTTTTTATAACACCTATAAACAATAGCGAGCACCCAGGGATTTGGTATACATTTCTATGCGAGCACCGCACAGTAGAGCCCGTTGTATAGAATAACTTATATGCCTGATTTTGTAACTAACATTCTTTGTATGCAGTGACACAGAAAATGTGGTCATACACATAGTAACTAGCGCCATCATCCAAAGGAAGTATACGGTGAAACGCACTCTACCTTAGTTCTAAAAAGAGTTTCACATAATATCCTATAGATGTCGCTCACAAGTTAAATTTAATACCTTTCATAAAAATGTTATAAACATATAAATGTCAATGTCAAACTACACACGTCACTCATCTTCCTTTTTCAAACAAAAATGGAATTGAATAAACTTTATTTTGTAGATTTTGTATTGTGGTAAGTATCCTACTTTCCTGACTATGTTTTGTTTGTTTGTATTGTAAGTACTTAATTAATTTTAGTCTAACAGACATATGTACTTATATAGTGGAATGATAATGGTTATTTTATTGCATTTAGTATTCTACTGTGTGTATGTCGTGTTTCTTTCAGAATAAGAATAAATAATGCCAAATGTAATTTTGCTGTTCAGTGGCAAAAGAAAATCTGGAAAGGACTTTCTAACTGATCATCTGCAGAAAGAGTAAGATTAATTTAATTTAATCATAATGTACCTATGTACTTACATACAAAAAATAATTAAAAGTTTTTATAAATAAGTAAATACTTCTCATTGAATACTTTTTGGATTTAAATAAGAAAATATAGTTTCACAAATTAAAGAAGTATCTTAACCATTTTCCAGATTCGGTGACAAATGTGAGATTATTAAAATATCTCAACCTATCAAAAGTTACTGGGCTAAGCAAAAGGATTTAAATATAAATGCTTTACTGGGTGACAGTGAGTACAAAGAACAGTACAGATTAGAAATGATACAATGGAGTGAAGAGATTAGGAATGCAGATTATGGATATTTTTGTAAAGCAGCTTGTAATAATGGTTGGCATTGTGTATATGTACATATGTATACATATTTTTTTTACCACATTTATTATTTATAATAGAACTGGTATAATACCTTATTATTGTAAACAAATGTCACAATTATTTATAAAATTCAACATTGTTTAGTTACTTCTTCTTGGAGTAACAGTCCGGTCCATCTTTGTTTTTATTCTAAAAATGATCTATATGAAATTCATTTTCTTGCAGCTTTGGAAAAACCAATCTGGATAGTAAGTGACATAAGGCGGAAGACAGATATTCGTTGGTTCCAAGAACAATATAATGGCATAATACAGACCATAAGAATACATGCAGATGAATCTACAAGGGTGCAAAGAGGTTTCACATTTCAACCCGGTGTCGACAATGCAGCTTCTGAATGTGACCTTGATGATTACCATGAATGGGATCTTGAAATAAATAATGGAGTGGGAAAACAAGACCTGCCAGATCAAATTGTAGAGATATTGAAATTGGTCCCCAAGTTATGATAATATCATTATCTTATTTATCATATATTAATGTAAAATTATTGTATGCTTACTTATTTAGAATATAATTAATGTACGATTTTTTCTAAAAATTGTCACTTAGCTATACTCGAGAAAGGTTGGTGTCAGGCAGGCAAGCCGGCTGTAAAAACAAATGCCTTTGGCAATGTGAGATTCAAAAGAATATTGCACCGATCCCATTGATAATGGGATGAGGGGAAAAGGGTAGATGATGATTGTATGTTTAAATTATTTATTTATTTATTTATTTACTATGGTTTGTATGGTAGGGTTGCAAATGTATTTTAAATTTCTTATTGAAAATTGACATTCTTTTTTACAAATAAAAACTTTGTTGTAAGTGTTGGTAGATTGTAATTGTATGTATTATAATGCTATATTTTTTATACTTAGCATTGTTATTTTGTTGTACGCTACCTTACCAAGAAAATATAGTGGACGTGAGTCAGTACTGGTTAGATGTGTAGTTTCGAATAAAATTGGTTATGAAAATGAGCTTCTAAGAGCGGGTGGAACTCCGGTACTGAAGGTCCTCCAAAGGCTCTTCAATACCGTCCTGCTCGAAGGGGTAACGCCGGAAGCATGGAACAGAAGTGTGGTGGTGCTGTTCTTTAAAAAAGGCGATAAAGCCTTGCTGAAGAACTATAGACCCATCTCGCTTCTGAGCCATGTCTACAAGTTGTTTTCAAGGGTAATCACGAATCGTCTTGCTCGCAGGTTTGATGACTTCCAGCCAACGGCGGATCCAGGGGGGGGGGTCATGGGGGTCATGACCCCCCCCTGAGCTGGTTCCAGGACTTAGGTGGACGACTAATTGAACATAATGATTTTATTTATATATTTTGTCATCATACAGATTTTATGTAACTACATACCTTTAATATTTAATTAATTTAATATATGTAGTATAATAACTTTGTATGATGGCAAACGTTTGGGAATGAGCACATCGAAAATTTGAGTTTTACCGCGCTACAATTGCGCGCGCTTGTCGACTACGTAACGTCTAGCTCAGGGCTGCCAGATCGTATAATTGAATACAAAATATGTATAATCAGACAGTGTATTGTATCCGTGATAATTTCGTATAATACGATACAAACGCATAAGCCATGAAATGGAACGTGAGTTCGTCTCTTGCTTTTCTCTTGGTGGACCAAATGTAGCCGCCCTGCTCCGTGTAGCGGATGCAGGAGAGAACCACAATCCGATGCAAAGTCCTAGAACGCGATATCGAAGTTTCTTACAATGTTTGGAATACGAGTATAAACATGGGCCAAATAATGACTAGTGGCCCGGTGGGGTCGGAAGCGCTTCCCTTTTCACCAACCCCACATTGGTGACCCCTGTGAACTGGACATACGCAACCTTCAGTCTTCAGGAACTTCACCATCATCGCAGCACTCTGTAGCAAAGGTATCACACAACAGCATCACCTCTCCTCTTCTTCCACGACAGCAGCAGCAGCACGCCAGTAGCCAGTAGATTCATAAGAAGCCGCCATGACAGCCTCCTGGACCTGTTAGTAATGCACGCACGCATCGGCATCACGGAACAACATGTTCCCATTCCACGCGCAGACCAGAACACATCAGCCGCATCACGTTCCCAGTCGCCTCAAAGACCAGAACGCATCGCCGCAACACGTTCCCAGTCGACTCACCGACCAGAACGCATCTCGCCTGCACGCTCGTCGCAACACTTTCCGGTTGACTCACTGACCCGAATGCATACTTGTGAAAATACACGCTGGGTGCTGCCGAAGACATATCGACCTCCGGTCTGGAAGGGGAGTGATGTAGCGGAGCCATCTATCGGATGCAGGAGAGAACCACAATCGAATGCAAAATAGAACGGGATATCGAAGTTTCTTACAATGTTTGGAATATATACATGGGCCAAGCAACAACTAGTGGCCCGGTGGGGCCGGAAGCGCTGCCCTTTTCACCACCCCCACATTCCGCGCTCCTGATCTATGTATTAGGGACGTGGCTGCGCCGCATCAGCCGTACCTACCTCACAACGGGGCCTCTGGCCTAACACAAAATTCTTATGTGAGAATAATAAAATATAATAGTAAAAATGCTATTTTTTACAAAGAAATAATCGAAGCTTTAATAGTCGAAAATGGCTAATAATTATCGTTCGCTTCACCTGCATCAGCATTACCATGATGCATTAGCGATCGTCACCAATTCTCGATAGAGCCTGCATTTTCGGGAAATAAATGGCAACAGTGTGCAAAAAAACCCTAAAAATATCTTCTTTTTACACATTCAGTGCCGGCGACTACTTATTACACTAAACTATTACACTATTTTGAAGGCGAAAATTTTTGAGTGTGTATGTTTCTTACTTCTTCACGTCTACAAACGGATGGAGCGATTTTAATAAAATGTTGGATGGAGTTAGCTGACACCCTGGATTAACACATAGGCTGTTTTTTCTGCAGTTAAGTTTTTCAAGTGTACAATATAGAATAAATATTTTCGAGTACAGTACTTACGTACTTACGTACATTTATATATATATATATATATATATATATACCTACTTTTACTTGTATCTATTGTTATCAAAATCTTAATATATATAAATCTCGTGTCACAATGTTTGTCCTCAATGGACTCCTAAACCACTTAACCGATTATAATAAAATTCGCACACCATGTGCAGTTCGATCCAACTTGAGAGATAGGATAGTTTAAATCTCAAATTATAGTCGCAATTTTAATTTATTGCTAATTATTTGT
This sequence comes from Carposina sasakii, assembly GCA_014607495.2. Taxonomy (NCBI): domain Eukaryota; kingdom Metazoa; phylum Arthropoda; class Insecta; order Lepidoptera; family Carposinidae; genus Carposina; species Carposina sasakii. The sequence goes on along the minus strand of CP053163.1, from coordinate 5,338,616 downwards.
CTGTTATACCTTTCGACTTGGTTGAGTAAGTAATCAATAGATGGCGCTGCTTTGGTAAACCGACAAACGTGTCATATAAGCTACAATTCAATTTCCACGCGGACGAAGTCGCGGGCGTCCACTAGTTAAATTATAAGTTCTTGACTTGACCACGACTATGTGACCCCCTCCTGGCGCCAAAGCTGGATCCGCCCTTGCTTCCAGCCTCCCGAACAAGCCGGTTTCCGAAAAGGGTTTAGTACCATAGATCATATCCACACGCTACGGCAGATTATACAAAAAACGGAAGAGTATAATCGGCCACTATGCCTAGCGTTCGTGGACTATGAGAAGGCCTTTGATTCGATCGAGACATGGGCAGTGTTGCGGTCTCTCCAGCGGTGCCATATTGACCATCGATATATCGAAGTGCTGAAGTGTTTATACAGCAATGCCACCATGTCGGTACGAGTACAGGAGCGGAAGCACTGAGCCGATTTCCTTGCAGAGGGGAGTGAGACAAGGATACTTTAAGATGTTATTTCTCCGAAGCTCTTCACCAATGCAGTGGAAGAGGAGGCCTTCCCGAGACCCACGAGACCGCCCTCACGTCGCGCAAGCCCAGCCATCGCCCCAGCCGCTTAGCGCCCGACCGAACACGAGCCCGCGCCGGAGAGACGTTCTAGACATGAGCTAGCAATACGCAGACGTAAGACATGAGAAGTGCGGCTCTATGGGTGGAAGGCATCAGCATCGGGTGATGGCTGGTCTACTCACGCGGTTACACTGACATCGCCAATCATGTGTAATACATCATGCGCAGCACTGAGCACCTTCGGTGATCACAGGAGATGACATTATTTCTCTCTCCAGAGACGACAAGGAGATGTTATTTCTCCGAAGCTCTTCACCAATGCAGTGGAAGACGCCTTTAAGCTTCTCGAATGGAAAGGACTCGGCATCAATATCAATGGCGAATCATCACTCACCTTCGGTTCGCAGACGACATGTGGTCATGGCAGATCGCTGAAGGATCTAAGCACAATGCTCGATGGCCTCAATCGAATCTCCCAACAGGTGGGCCTGAAGATGAACATGGACAAGACGAAGATCATGTCGAACGTCCATGTGCCGCCCACTCCTGTACTGGTTGGGAGCTCGATGCTTGAAGTTGTTGACGAGTATGTTTACCTGGGACAGACGGTCAAACTAGGTAAGTCCAACTTTGAGAAGGAGGTAACTCGGCGAATCCAACTCGGCTGGGCAGCGTTCGGGAAACTACGAAGCTTATTTGTGTCCAAGATACCCCAGTCCTTAAAGACGAAGGTGTTCAACCAGTGCGTGCTGCCGGTGATGACCTACGGTGCCGAGACGTGGTCTCTAACTATGTGCCTCATAAGGTAATATACATACTTCAAATCTTTTATACCTATATGTATACAGTGTTAGAATGCTACTACATGAAAGGAATCTTTTTTTCTCTTTTGTAATACAACTAACGCCATCTACTTGTCTCATACTCTCTACTCATAACCAGGAACTCTGTGTAATTTTACTAACTCACTGTCAAAAGTTGTACCTAAAGTTATTTTTGTCCATTTGTCAATGTTTATTAGATCTCTTGCACGCCGGTAGATGGCGATACTTGTCTCACCACATCACACTGCTGATAGCACAAGAAAAAAGGTGATGGCCAACTTGGCCAAGTGCAAGTTGGGTTAGCGTAGGAAACTGTTTAGGTTAATCGTGTGAAAGTTTATTCTCATTTTTCATTTCAAAAAAATCAAAAATTGCTTATTAGTAGAGATGCGCCGAATACTGGTTTCACCGAATAACCGAATACCGAACGGTATTCGTATTTTTAATCTAAGTAAGTGGTAGTGGACGCATGCGACTGCGTCCTCGTGGTCTGCAGAGAAAACATGGCGTACCTATATAAAAAATCCTTTCTCAGGCTCTAGACTATCTCTGTACCAAATTTCATTTATATCGGTTTTCTAGTTTTGGCGTGTAAGCTGGACAGAAGACAGAGAGACATAGTTACTTTCGTACTTCATTTCAATTTCGCTAATACACTTTCGTACTTATTAGCGAAATTGATTTACATTATTCGAATTAGATGTCACAACAAAATTAGTTAAACAAATGGCAGTTGATAGTTGTTGACGTGATGTTAAACGGATCAGCTGACCTCAAAATGGACAGGCTAGGCGTGGCGTTGTTAGTATGCAATTAAGTAATTAACTTAATACTTGTTTTCTTAATATAGGAGCTACATAGATATGTGTTATCTGATGATTCATTTTAGCTACGTAATTACCAAGTTTCATCAAGATTCATTCGTATGAAACGACACGCGCCATACGTCAACGTCACTTACGCCACTGTCAATGTCACCGCTTCTGGGTTCAATTTTATAAATCAAGCGGCTAGTCGAAAAACACGTTGTGCTATAGTATGTTTTTAGCTTTGCCTTGTATGATAGCATAAAAAGAATGAAAAAAGTTAAACAATTTTTTGTATGAATCCTGGTATACATTACATTTTGGTGGTAAGCGTTATACAGGATGTTTGTGACAGCCAGGCAAATATTGATACCATGATTTCAGACCATGATTCTGAGGCGGAAAACAGAAAATTTACGCAGGAAAATTCCGAAATTTTCCGACATTTTTCATATGTATTTTCAGGAAAAAAATTAGTTTAGTTTGTTTAATTAGGCCTTAGACAATGACTTAAAAAATAAAATTTTAACCAAAAGCTGATTATAAAAGTATTAATAAAGAAATGGAAAAGAATTCTTCACCCGAGTGGGAATCGAACCCACGACCTCTGCATTCCGTGCTAGTGCTCTTACCACTGAGCTACCGGATCAATTAGTCGGATGACGAATTTTACCATTACTTTGAATTGATAACCTCTCTTTTTTGAAGTCTTAGTTTTAGTCACCTACATATAAAACATAACATCTGATGATGGAATCTCTAAGGAATCTAGGGATATCCTCACATATAATAGGCACGAGAAGTGCGTTTTTAGATTTTCATAGAGAATTTTGGTCAGCTACACATAATATAAAGGAAACGAGGGTCTGATGATGGAGCCGCCGAAAAACAGTTAGTGGAACTTTTTAGTTTTTAGAAAATCCTCCTATGGCAGGGGGAGGCCTACGTCCAGTAGTGGACTGCAATAGGCTTATGAAGATGAAGATAGTTGTAACACAACTAGTCATAGTCGTGAAATTATATGTTGCATTAAGCGGTGTCTGAAGTAAGATGGTTATAGAGGAAAAGGTAGACATGAGAATAACGAGATGACGTATAATAGGGATGAATGAAACAAAAGTACCTACATATTGCACCGACCCCAAATGATTGGGAACAGGGCAGGAAGAAGGAGTGTAATTATATGTTGCTTAAATAACAGTGTACATGGTTGTTGTGCTGCCATATCTTTTATATTCCTCCGAGGCGTGGTGCATGTACCGTCGCCACATACGCACTCTGGATCGATTCCACCTCAAGTGCTTCCGATCAATCATGAGAATCAGATGGTCCGACCGAGTGCGTAATACCAAAGTATTGCGAAGAGCCAATGTAAGTGGCATTGAGGCCTACTTAATGCGTCGGCAGCTTCGGTGGTGCGGTCATGTGTCTCGTATGGCGGAGGAGAGATTGGCTAAGCGCATCTTCTTTTCTGAACTGGAGGAGGGCAAGCAGAAAAGACATGAAGAGATGCAATATAGATCCATCTAAATGGGAAGTTTTGGCAGCACAACGACCAGAGTTGCGTAGGATGGTGATGAAGCGAGTTCACGAGTTCGAGGAGCAGCGTCCAGCTGACCTTGACGCTAAAAGTGATGAACTAAAGACTCGTCCTCCTGCTGCCATTATCTATAATTACAACAATGGCGCACTAACCTGTCCTCTGTGTGCGCGGGCGTACAGGGCGAAGATTTGGTTATGTAAGCCATCTCTGAGCGCATGAACGCCAACTTAGTAATATATAGGAGTAGAAGTGGTCGGAGGTCATCATTATCATCATCATCATCATATTTTCAGACGTAAAGTTTCGAAGCCTAGTCATTTCTCTCTTTTATCATGTGGCCTATTTAATCATTTGCTGGCATATAAATCTGACAATATTATGCTATATTCTAAATTTCGTACACGGCTTAACGCAATATATATTTGCCCTTTAGTATAATTTTACTTTAGTAAGCTCGAGTTTTGGGAGGAAGTCGGTTTTTCGTTTTAAAAAAAATATTTTATAAAGACGTTTCATCCAATGCCTCAAAATAGAACAATCATATTTGTCAACAATAATCTTCAGGATGCCGTTGTTGCTACTGCGCACTCTGCCTAACAGAAAAGCCGCTTTTTTTGCGCATAATAGCATGAAAACCGTCCGTGTGTGCCCACACAAACATTGCGGATGCACTGCAGTATCTCGGCAATCCCAACAGCATCCTGGAAGCATTGCTGTACTATACACGCAGAACGTTATAGGCTCGCTGCGAATACCTGACCCAAAGGCTGCTCGAGTAAAATGAGTGAGCTCAATCTCCCCTGCCTCACCCCACACTCTAATCTATATTCATCCGACAATTCATTGGATCATCTTACATAATTTGTTTGGTTCATATACCAGTGCATCTCCAAGGGTAAGCCAATTCTTTTCAATTTATCCCATAGTACATCGTATGAGACCAAATCAAACGCCTTTGAGAGATGCAGAAAGCATGCATATGTATATTGGTGTTTTTCTCTCGGTATAATACCCGACTGTATGCTTGAGACACAAAATGGCGATTTCCGTAGACATTCCCGCCCTAAAGCCAAATTGAGTATCGCTTAGATTGAGGTAGCCGCCAAGTCTGTCGTTAAGCACACTGTCGAGCACTTAGCAGTTACCGTTGCTAGTGAGATCGGTCTGTAATGATTTTTATCAGCTACATCACCCGTCTTGTTCCCGTAAATGGCTCCGTCGACGATTCTGCCAACGTCAGGGTTAAACAAGACACAATGCGGTGATGAAAAAAAAATCAAACTTTTATTGCATAAAAACTTACAATCAACATACTTTTTTAAAATTAGTTTATTCCGAAGGAAAGACAGGGGGAACTAAGCTCATACAGCTATGATAATGATGATGATGAATGGAAACGTCGGGAAAATCCTCAAGACTATTAGAAAAACCTCGCAATTTTATTCGCGGCTGGACACTGTTTTTTGCATTTTTCTACTAAACCGCTGCACGTATCACAAAACTTTTAGCTCGATGCCTGCAGGGATTTGGTATCTAAATGGATGCCTGTCACAAATTTATGTGACACCCGTTGATATGCAAAAAGTCGTCTAAATCACTTCCTTTACCGAGATTCAGAGACCAGCGAAAAGTGGTTTTTTTAAGCCGTCTGGACACCATTTTGATCGAATATTCTGTAGCGTCACAAATTCTGAAATAAGGGTGTTTAGCCGTCACATAAAGTGCCCTATTGACCTAGTTAAATGTGAGCTATTTTGAAGATTTTTCCAGACAGCCTGAGTTACATTCAATTTAGGTACACCGCCGCGGAATGGAACGGAAGCGACTTTTTGCAACGAAATCGTATAAAGTATAATGAACTTTATATCATCAGCGTCAATTTCCAAATTCCGATAAGTCGAATCACCGGAGAAATCTCATGAATGCGCGGGGATTCCGCGGAAGACGCGCGTCCAATTTTTTGCTCGTATTTAATTTCTGTGTTACAACATTGATATAAAGTTCATTACGCTATACAGGGTGTGGGTGACAGCCAGGCAAATACTGAAATGCTGAATAAGTACCATTGTGTTGAGTTATACGACAGTGTAATAAATAAGTAATAAAATAACTCGCAGGAAATGTATTTTTGATTTGATTTTCAGTGATCTTTGCTCTCCGCGCGAATTGTATCGGGCGATTCTGTGACAAATTAAACAGGTTTATTGGCTATTGTGTGACACATTGCTGTTTTTTGGATCACTTATGACTCTCCAGTAGGTTTATTATGGTGACAGATCACTAAAAAAACGTTTACCGTATATTTTAAATAGTTTACCCGAAAACATCAGACTGGAACCGCGTTTATGTTGATTTAAGAGTTTGTTAAAAAAATATTTATTAGAGATACTTGAATCCTCGTAATATTTAATCCTTAATTTTAATTAAGATTTTATTAATTTAAGTAGGTATATAAAGAAACTATTACCTGCAGTCAAACCGCGTGAGCAGTTTTGCAGGGTATTGTAAAACAACTGTATATTTTTAAATTTAATAAATAAATAATAAGTAATCAGTTATTTGAAATTTTTTGAGGGCAATTTTTTTTAAATATAATAATTTAGTTAAAATTTTATTTTTATCTCATTATCTAAGGCCTAATTAAACAAACAAATTTTTTTTCCTGAAAATATAAAAAAATGTCGGAAAATATTGGAATTTTCCTGCGAAAATTTTCAGTGTTTTCCGCATCAGAATCATGGTCTGAACTCATGGTGTTTGTCAATTTATTTATCAATATTTTCCTGGCTGTCACAAACACCCTGTATGTATATGATTACGTAGTAAAAAGTCGCTTCCGTTCCATTCCGCGGAGGTGTAAATTGAGCCTAAGACTATTCCGTACGAGTATCTTCCTTTTCTGTACCTATATCTATGATCCCAACCTACATTCTCACAAACTCCTTATCTGTATGTATTTACTTATTACACGTAGGTCCTGTGCCTATATTCATAGTAGAATAGTGTTTTGTAATGTCATCAGGGATTTTCTATGCTATCTTATGCATTTTTCTGGTCGCCTCTGTTGATCCTGGCTCACAGGAGTTGCAGAGGCGGGAATGAGTGGTGGGCCAATCCCGGTAGATACAATCACAAACACGCCAACTAAAATAGTTTAAAAAGCTTTACTAATTTATTTAATAGCCTTTGTTCCGCAAAATACCTATTTACTAAGAAGGTGGGTATGTATTCGATCGCCATGGAAGGCTACAACCAGGTCACGCACGTTGCGCTGACCTTTAGCATGTCTGTGTCAACCTAATTCCGTATTCCTGCTGTAGATGTTAGCAACTAGATCAGTGGTTCCTAACCTGGGGGTAATTACCCCCGCAGGGGTAAAACGGAGATTTTAGGGGGGTAACACGGGATGGCACGAAATAGTATTAAAATAGCAATAATAAACGAAATAATAGTACGGTAAACGGCAGCACGGCGCTCTCGCGCGGGTGGTGTGGGAGGGGAGGCAGAGGCGGGCGGCGGCGGCCGAACCGAGCGGCCGGACCGAGCGGCGACGTTCATTTTGTTTACGGAAGCTTAGGAAGAACACGCATTTTATTTGTTCCGCCGCGCATTGCAGAAATCGTATTTTTGAATTGTTTATTAAATGCAAAGGTAAGCAGCGTTTGTTAATATCGTCACGATAATATTGTTTTGTTAATATTGTCACGAGGGATTTGTTTACGTAGGTATGTATTAGTTGACTTTTGTTTTAGGTACCTACAGGTGTTTTTGGCATGGCTTCTACTTCATCTGGCAAAAAGCGCACTTATAAAGAAGCATTTCTACAATGGGGTTTCACAAGCATCGTAGATAAAAATATAGAAAAGGCTCAGTGTGTTTTATGTAATAAGGTGCTTAATCCAGAAAGCATGAAACCGAGCAAATTAAAAGAACATTTTGCTAAAGTTCACAAGGAGTTCGCAGATAAAAATATAGATTTTTTTAAAGAAAAAGTAGAGGATTCTGAAGTCTTCGCGCATGGATTCTACAGACAATATACAGAAAGCAAATGAATCATGCCTTCAAGCTTCATACAAAATTGCTTATCGCATTGCACGTAATAAAAAACCACACACTATAGGAGAGGACCTCATCAATCCTTGCTTGTTAGATGCAGTAACACTTTTTATTGGTGAGCAATATGCAGCTAAGATTAAACAAATCTCACTCTTAAACACTACTATTCAAAGTCGCATTTGTGAAATGAGTGCAGATATTCTAGCAACCGTTATTTCTGAAATGAAGCAAAGTCCTATATTTGCCCTGCAGTTGGACGAGTCCACAGATGTTGCTTCGTGTTCACAACTATTGATGTTTACACGATACATTAAAGATGATGATATAAACGAGGAATATTTGTTCTGCAAGTCTTTGTCCACTACTACTCGCGGCGAAGACGTATTTAATACGCTAAAAGAGTTTATTGAGGAAAATTGCCTGGACTGGTTAAAGCTGGTTGGTATTTGTACAGGTGCCTTCCATGATGGGCATCCGTTCTGGTTTTCAGGCACTCGTGAAACAAGTTGCTCCTCAAGTTTTTGGCTATCATTGCTTGATACACCGTTACGCTTTGGCTATGAAAACGCTTCCATCAGATTTGCTAAACACGTTGAGTGAGATAGTAAAAATTGTTAATCATATTCGAGGCAGCGCTACTAACTCAAGATTATTCAAAGTTTTGTGCGATGAAGTTGGTTCTACATTTAATGCTCTTTTGTACCATACAGAGGTACGTTGGTTATCAAGAGGCAAAGTTCTAAGTAGGGTTTATGAATACGAGAAGAAATTGGATTGTTTTTTGAAAATCAGAGAACACAAAAAGAAAAAGAATATTATGCAAAAATTAAAGACCAAACATTTGTTCTAAAGATTGCGTACCTTGCTGATTTTTTCACTGAAATTAATAGTCTGAATATTTCACTGCAAGGAAATGACACGAACATTTTGACGTTGCAGGATAAAATCGCAAGTTTTTTGCGCAAATTGGAACTTTACCAACGTAGAGTCCAAGCTGGTGATGTGTCAATGTTTACACAACTAAGTGAGCAATTAGTAAATAATAATTTTTTTAAAACGAAAAACCGACTTCCTCCCAAAACTCGAGCTTACTAAAGTAAAATTTAACTAAAGGGCAAATATATATTGCGTTAAGCCGTGTACGAAGTTTAGGAGCATAATATTGTCAGATTTATATAATTTTTATATAAAATAGGCCACATGACAAAAGAGAAAAAGGACTAGGCTTCGAAACTTTACGTCTGACAATATGATGATTATGATGATAATGATGACCTCCGACCAATTTCGGTCATGGCGACCACTTCTACTCCTACTCGTAGATATTACTAAGTTGGCGTTCATGCGCTCGGTGATGGCTTACATTTACATAGCCAATCTTCGCCCTGAACGCCCGCGCACACAGAGGACAGGTTAGTGCGCCATTTTGTATTATAGATAATGGCAGCAGGAGGACGAGTCTTTAGTTCATCACGTTTAGCGTCAAGGTCAGCTTGACGCTGCTCCTCGAACTCGTGTACTTGCTTTATCACCGTCCTGCGCCACTCTGGTCGTTGTGCTGACAAAACTTCCCATTTAGATGGATCTATATTGCATCTCTTCATCTCTTTTCTGAACATCTTTGTATCTGAAGAGTTGCCCGCCGCGTTTCCGCTTGCCCTCCTCTAGTTTAGAAAAGAAGATGCTCTTAGCCAATCTCTCCTCCGCCATACGAGACACATGACCGCACCACCGAAGCTGCCGACGCATTAAGTAGGCCTCAATGGCACTTACATTGGCTCTTCGCAATACTTCGGTATTACGCACTCGGTTGGGACCATCTGATTCTCATGATGGATCGGAGACACTTGAGGTGGAATCGATCCAGAGTGCGTATGTGGCGACGGTACATGCACCACGCCTCGGAGGAATATAAGAGATTTGGCAGCACAACAGCCATGTACACACTTATTTAAGCAACATATACTCGTAATTACACTCCTTCTTCCTGCCCTGTTCCCAATCATTTGGGGTCGGTGCAATATATAGGTACTCTTTTTTCATTCATCCCTATTATCCGTCATCTCGTTATTCTCATGTCTACCTCTTCCTCTATAACCATCTTACTTCGGACACGGCTTAACGCAACATATAATTTAATGACTTAACACAATTATCTTCATCTTCATAAGTCTATTGCAGTCCATTACTGGACGTAGGCCTCCCCCTGCCATAGGGGGATTTTGTTACTAAAAAAGTTCCACTATCTGTTTTTCGGCGGCTCCATTATCAGACCCTCGTTTCCTTTATATTATGTGTAGCTGACCAAAATTCTCTATAAAAATCTAAAAAGGACTACTCGTGCCTTTTATATTTGAGGATATCCCTAGATTCCTTAGAGATTCCATCATCAGATGTTATGTTTTATATGTAGGTGATCAAAACGCTCAGTAAAAGTATAAAAACAGACTACATGTGCCTACAATATTCGAGGATTGCCCTCGATTTCTCCAAGATCCCATCATTAGATCCTGATATGGTGAATATGGGACCAACCTGGAAGTATACCATGACCAACTATAAAAAAAAAATTGAAATCGGTTCATAAATGACGGAGTTCTGAGGTAACACACATAAAAAATAAATAAAAAAAAATAAATAAAAACATACAGACGAATTGATAACCTCTCTTTTTGAAGTCGGTTAATAAACAAGACAAAATCACGTTTGATAAATCCGTGGTGCAACATTTAACTGCCGTGATAGACTCACTGCAGCAATATTTTCCGAACATGGACAGTCGTGAGTCGTACTCCTGTATTTTAAGACCATTTTCTACTGGCATCGATATTTTCAAGGACGAAGATGTGTCAGCGAAAGTAGAGTTTCTCGGACTGCGGGAAAATAACTAATTAAAAGTTGATTTTCAAAATGATAAACTCAGCACATTTTGGCGAAAAGCAGCTGCAGAATACCCTATTATAGCTGACAGAGCTTTAAAAATGTTGATTCCATTTGCTACAACTTACATATGTGAAAGTGGTTTCTCAAGTCTTGTTACATTAAAAACAAAAGCCAGAAACCGTCTGAATGTTGAACATGACATGAGATGCGCGTTGAGTGAAACCGAACCTAATATTGTCAAACTTGCGAATGCAAAGCAATTTCAACCTTCACACTAGTTACCTAAACGTGCAATTTCTTACTAGTTTTTTTTTTCTTTTTTTTATTTATTTGAAAATTACACATACACGGACAGAAGTAACATAGAAAAGGACAATAGAAATAGGGAAGAAATACAGATCAAAAGAAGTAAGTAGACAGGTAGAAGTAACATGAAACGAAGAACAGTAAGTAGAACTGTGTGCCCTATTTGGAGCCCGTCAGTCCCGTGTACGTGCAACCGCCAAACGGGTCCCTTTTCAGCTGGATCCTGCTAAGACAAGATAGGTGTGCCTACCTTGCAAGCAGCGCTGGTTTTCAAAAGGGACCAATTAGGAGCTGACGTTATGGAAGGTACCTATAGAATATACATACATACATGAGTTACAGATTATAAATACATAAGTAATAACTTACATATTTATTTTAACTTATGGATATATACATATATGTATTTATATATTATAATCTGTAACTCATGTATGTATGTATATTCTATAGGTACCTTTCTATAGGTATATTCCATAGGTATATATTTTGCATGTTATTAGGTACATGCAAAATATATAAATAAAACATTGCAATAAAATATGTACTTAAAAACTTTTGAAAATCAAAATTTACTTGTGAATGTGTCCATAAAGTGATGTTTACTAAAGATAATGGCTGTATGGGCATAGCTCCCCTTTCCTTCGGGATAAACTTAACAAAAAAAGGAAAAAAAATAAACAAAATGATCTCGAGAAAAAAAAAATTGTGTTAATACATACGACGACTAAAATTGATTTGAATAATAAAAATAAAACTGACTTTTAAAAAAAAAATTTACCGACTTCAAACTTCAACTAAAAAGCGATAAATAACCATCAACACAACAGATTACGTTACCTAGGCTGGCACCGACTCCAAAAAATAAGTCATAATTATAAATTTTTATATAGTTAAAGATGACTTAGTTAAAGTATTAGGTATTAAGTTGTAAATATTTAAATAATTTGAGATATTCAATATGTATTAAGTAGATAAATTAGTTACGTTATTTATCGCTTTTTAGTTGAAGTTTGAAGTCGGTTAATTTTTTTTTTTAAAGTCAGTTTATTTCTCGATTTTTAGTTGTGTTAATGCGTTGTGGACTTAAATAGATGCTTGTTTATACATGGTGAGTTTTGGTCGTCAACGTTTCCGAAAACTACGTAATCTCCTCATCATCACGATCATTTTTCTCCTTGGAAGCATACCTGGGAAGTGTCTGGTTTTCAAAATATTAGGGTCCAAAGTTGAGTAAATAGACTGCGTTTTCACGTTAGCCCTACATATATAGTTTCCATCGACCAATTGCAGTACTGTCTCCTAACCGTTAAGGAGTTCTGTAGCTTGACCATCAGCACAGCAGCATCAGATGTTGATTCAAGTATACCTCACAAGCCACAAGTTAGCCCTACATACCACTATATAGTTTCAATCGACCAATTGCAATACTGTCTCCCAACTCCTAATCGTTAAGGAGTTCTGTAGCTTCATCATCAGCACAGCAGCATCAGATGTTGATTCAAGTAACACGTTAGCCCTACATACTACTAAATAGTTTCCATCGACCAATTGCAGTACTGTCTCCTAACTCCTAACCGTTAAGGAGTTCTGTAGCTTCATCATCAGCACAGCAGCATCAGATGTTGATTCAAATAACACGTTTGCCCTACACACTACTAAATAGTTTTCTTCGACCAATTGCTATACTGTCTCCCAACTCCTAACCGTTAAGGAGTTCTGTAGCTTCATCATCAGCACAGCAGCATCAGATGTTGATTCAAGTAACACGTCAGCCCTACACACTACTAAATAGTTTTCATCGACCAATTGCAGTACTGTCTCCCAACTCCTAACCGTTAAGGAGTTCTGTAGCTTCATCATCAGCACAGCAGCATCAGATGTTGACACCCTGAAGCATATACCTGAGTAAGACATGATTACGTAACAAAAGCACCATACGAGCATACAATTTTCGGTGGTTGCCCTAGATTTCTCCTGGATTCCATCATCAGATCCTGACCTGGGGAAAATGGGACCACCTCAGAAGTGAACTCTATCCAACCAAAAAAAATATTTTTAAATCCGTTTATAATTGACGGAAATATCGGTGAACATACATAAAATAAAAAAAATTATACATTCAGACGAATTGAGAACCTCCTCCTTTTTTTGAAGTCGGTTAAAAAGTATACATATCAAACGATAAATAATGCCTAAACTAAATGGAGCAAGACCAGGCAGGCAAGCAGGCCCACGTGCATCAGCCATAGAGGTGGATCAATGCCAGGGTAAAAGGAACGACTCCCTTTTAGCCAATCGTTTATAAAACATTAGTAAGTAAACTAGGTACCTATCTAAAACTAATTTGGGAAGATAAGAGTAGTTTCCTAAGATGACTTTTAAATGTACCGACTGTTTTTAGGGCACGAATTGGAGGGGGCAGATCATTCCAGCATTTGGAGGCAGCAAACCTAAAAGAACCCCTGAAGGCCATCGATCTGTAGTGAACACGTGAGTGCAGCTCCTTCTTTCATAGCGAAAATAATGGTCTTTCGCCCACCTAAGCTTGGTAAAGAGATACTCAGGTATCTTTCTGTTCAGGACTCCAAACAGAAGAGTGGCAAGGTGAAGTCTCCTGCGAGCCTTCATTTTAAGCAAGCTAGAATTATTCAAATATGGGGTCACATGGGTCCGAGGAGGGATGTGAAAGCAGAAACGCGCACATGCGTTTTGCACCCTCTGTACCAACCTCTCGGTTCTAGCCAGCAAACATGGGCCATAGACAACATCACAATAATTCAGCCTGGATAAAACAAGAGACTCACATAAAACAGTACGGACATCTTCGCTAATGTATGGTCGGATTTTGTAGAGGGTTTTCAATCTTTAGAAACAGTTTCTTACACACTCAGCAACATGGCTCTCGAAGCGAAGGTGACTGTCTAGAATTAGTCCCAGATTCCTAGCCTCCCCGCTCTCCCCATCCCCACTATCTCAAGATCAATTGAAAAAATGCAGTTTCGTCGATATTAGTTGTGATTATTGCAGCTGGGTGATATCTGGCGCTGGGTGTGCTTGGGTGTTGATGTCGTGCCTTGTCTGCACAGTTGTATCTTTTACTTCATGGTGATTTAGGTCTCTGCTCTCATCTGTCATCAATGCTTGCAGTCTGCAGTGGTGAATAGAATAAAAAGAATAGGTCCAAGTATAAGAAACCCTGGGGGGACCCCAGACGGGACAGGCTGGAGTAGAGAACTAATAAACATATTTTTCGTTCGAATTTGTGTGGTTTTAATTATTTTGAATTAGCTAGGGGTAAACTCAATTCACATACTTGTTCACAGGGGTAGTGACATTGAAAAGGTTAGGAACCACTGAACTAGATACTAAAAATATGGTATCTTTCCCCATTATTATATCCCCATATATACTGCGGTAGCGCAATGCGCGCTCGGCCAAAGCAGTGGTGTCTGTCAGTCTGGCAGATCAGCATGCGAGGAGGTCTGCGATGTGGCTCGTCGTCGGCGACCATCTTGGATTCACCTTTATCCCACCATAGCACCGCCCTAATTGCAACAATAAACCTATTGCAAAATTAATTTTTAAAATACATTTCTCTCACTAATTATAAAGTTAAAAAGTAACGAAATCTTTTAATCTCTCCTACATATTCAAGTATCAACATAAGTTGCATGGAGCTTTGAAAGTTGAGCCGAGTTTCCTGAATGAGCATGCGGCAGGTCACAGGCGGCCGGTGTCAGTGTCGGCAGTCCATGCAGACGTCGGTATCCGCAGCGAGCGTCGCCGTCGCGGCTGGCGTGCCCTCACTTTGCTGTGTGCAGGTATCGATGGGGGTGCGCGCGCACACCCCGCGCCCCTAGGGTTCGATTTTCCCCGTCCGGGCGACAGTGGCGGCGCGTTGCATAACTACGCGACGGCACTTTGCGCGCGACCCTTTCAGGAGCGCCAGCCGCGAGCGCGCTACTCGCGCCCGATCGCGCAACGTCGCGCCCTTTACGTAACGCGCGACCACCGCGCGCGATCAGCTCGGAACGGATTGGAGTGATACGGAAAGTGTGCAGGTTCACATCGGATCGGGCTCGTTGCGTGCACGGAGCGCAGCGGCCGGCAGTGGGCTGGTAGGTGTAGCCGCAGTGCGCGCGCCCGTTCTTTGGTCTCGTGGTGGCGGTGGCGGTGGACTAGCGTGCTGAATAATTGACGCGGAGGCTGCCCGGTGGCCGCTATCGACCTCGGTCGCGTGACTGGCGCGTATTAGAGCCGCAAGGACGCCGCGCTGGCTGCGGCACGGAGCCGCCACCGCCGCCGCAGTGCCATGGACCTGTACCAATTGTACTTCGGTTGTGTTATGATTCACTTATACCAATAATTAGGTGCATGTTACAAGTCTATTACATCGCTTTAGTACACTTTCTGACTACACAATTTTATTATCCAACAACTTTACGAAGCGTCGACAATTTTCTCTAATACGACGCGATAGTACATGGATAGTACACCCACGCTTCTGTCTGTTATTGAAGGACCACATTCTCGTCCTTGATTGAAATTACTAGCTACTAGTCGTTTATTCCGAGGTTTCGTACTAGGCGGAAACAGCGTTTGACTGCATTTAAAAACAATGCAGGATAATTAAAGCTATTAGTACACTGCCTTATTCAGAGTCCCTGAGGGTATTGTATATTTCGGCTGACATGTAGAGGTTTGGTGTATTTTATTTCATAAAGAGCTTATAGAATGTAAGACATATTTTCTTCGGTGTAAATTCCCATATGAAGTCAGCCTCGTTTGTGGGACCCTCTTCTGTGTAGGTACATATTGTATTTTTAAACGTAAGTAGGTTACGACTTCATCTTGCAAAACATTGAAAAGGTGACGTTTTGTCTAATCTTCGTCAATAATCCTGAGGATGCGATGGGCAAAGGTACCATGCCATGGGTGCTAGCGAAACATTTTTGAATAACTTAACATCAAAAGTAATTTTTGGAGTAGAAGCTAATAGAAGTAGTTGTTACATGCTAGCTGCCCGGATTAGGTTTCTCATTGCTACAGTATTAGATTCGATGATCAGCGAAGGGTGTAGGGCCCGGTGGTAGGCGAGCACCATTTGGAGATTTGAGCATCCAAACAGTAACGTCTGATACGATCCAATAAAGTAAGTTGTCCTGTCAAGGCTCCTCGTGAATAAGCAAAGAATAGAGCTCAATTCTTCATCAGTTTATATTGATTACATATTGATTACTCCATCAAGACTGATGAAGACGCACAATTTTAACCGACTTCTTTTAAAGTCATTTACCTAATTTGAAATTCACTTGAGGCACCTACTTAGGTCCGGGCATCAGATGTAACGGGTCTGCCGGTTTTCGTTCTGTTATGAGCCTCGAGGGAAATAGCTTTTTAAAAAAAACTACAATTTAGAATTAGAATAAGGCAGCCGTCTAGCGGGTATGGAGGATGGAACGAGACTGGCAGGAAACGTGGGAATGACGAGCACTATGGCGAGGAATTGCTGACGGGGCAAGATTGGAGCTTAGTAAGCTTAAAAGGGTACAATACGTATATATAACACCTCCCAGGGGTAGACTAAACTTCGGGGATGAAATTCGAAGTTTGGGAAAATGAACATTATATCTTTACTCTAATACTAGGAGATGGAACATCTTCCACTATTGGTCGATGTTGATGCATCTTAACAGGGACGATTTTAGGTTCAGGTTTAGGAGTCTGAATAGACTGAAGCTCAGTTGAAGCTACAGGATTGGATTGAGGTAAACGGAAGGAGCGACAAGATAGACGGCTGTGGGATTTAATTATAAAATAAAGTTTACACATACAGTATAACACAATTAGAGAAATAATCAATATTAATATAATGGAGTAATGAGTCTCATATTTAATTATTTGATGTTGATTTATCAGTTTATTAGTTTTCGTAAGATAATGATTTTAATTTTAATTTTGATTCTAATGTGAAAGTATCTAAGTCAATATTTTTTAATTTTATATTAGGCTCATTCTCCGTATTTATTTCTAATTTAAATTTATCTAAAGTACAACATGAATCATTTATGATGTGTGAAATCAGAATTAATTACAGATATATTAAACATTAAGTTATTGAATTTAGGTATTAATTTTGTAGTTTTACAATAGGCAATGCAATTGTTCGGAATAGTTACAATTCCTGTTCCGATAATATTAATTTCTTGAATTTTCATATTAATACATTCGACGTATAATATTGTAGTTTTGGATTGTACATAAATCCAACTATTACCGGATAGAGATTTCCAGATATCTATTTTTCCATGAATAAAGTCCGTTTGACACTGCACTGGTAAGGCACTTATCACATTTGACAGTAGTTCACTTTCACAGATGGGATTTGCACTCGTAGGGAACACCGTCATTACGTCACAAATGTAGTTGCGGTAACTTATCGCTCTGCATTCTTCTAGTGACTCTAAGTTACAATATTCCGATTTATCTTTGGTCATTGCGATATACTTAGTACTAGGAACAATAAAACTGAACATATTAGGTTTCATATTATCATGTGGTGTCGGGAGAGCAAATGTATGAAACAAATTAAAATCTTTAGATGATACTAACGGTATCCTAAGAACAAACATTATCTTATTGTGCAAACTAAAGCACACTACACATTAGAAATATTTAATAAAATATGTATGTTTCTTAATTCTAAACTTACAGGTAATTTCATATCTATATCTAAATGCCTATAGTTATCGACAAGCTCTTGGTATAACAACGCAGGAGGCAATATCGCCGGATGAAGGATGTTTTGACTGCTGAACGCGATAGCGTTTGTTATGTCTTCTAACTGGAAAGATAAGGTGAGTAAAGCTGCTTCTAAGCTATTCAGAATCGAGATAATATTGCTCTTGTATTTAAATCATTAATTAATACTGAAATATTTTTTATGTTTCCCGAAAGTTTGTCGATAGCATTATTAAGTCTAGCTTCGTTAATATTTAAGTCAAATAAGGTTTTATTAAATTTACTTAAAGTAGAAATCGTAATTAATATGTTTTCGTTTACTAATGAGGCTAGTCTTTTATCATTATTCTGTAAATTTTGCAAGGCATTGTCGTATTTAATAGCATCGTCTTCGTCTAGAGTCCCAAAGATAGTTTTGGATAACTTGCCTATGCCACCTATCCATGCTTCACGTCTGAATCTATTATTGGTTACTAGATGAGAGATAGAAGAATATGCTGAGACTAGGTCATTATATCTAATAGTAAGCGGCTCTAAAAACATTATGACATTCTAGGTAGTTTGGGACTTCTATTTGGACTTGATTGCAAATAAAGCGTGTCGTACCTAATATAGTATTAATGTTTTGAATATGATGTTCGACATGTGAAATATCGAAAGGAGTTACAATATCTAAGTGACCGACATTAATTTTAAGTTCTCCGATTGAATCAAAGTATATGCCGGAGCTTGAATTAATTGCTCGGACATATTCTTGTTGACCTTGGGCCGGTACGCTGTAAAATAGGATAAGTGTATGATTATAATAAGATTAAGTAGATAGTATTTAGGGTATCTATTCTAACTAAAATATTAACTCATAAACTACGAGTTTTGTCAATCTATTCTTAAATTAATCTAAGGTATGTAAGTGTATAAAGTTTAAGGGAAATATAATTGTACATTAAATAATATGTAGGTATATATTCTAAAGTAGGTATAGGTATATATTTATATAAAAAGGTGTAAACTTGATGTACCTAATAATTATTTACGTAGGAGTTGCTACGTAACGTTTAACTTCATCATAGTGATGTTTTACATAGCGTCTATTTATAAGTAGAGATAAGGTATGGTTGCCATGTATTTTGACAACCTTGTAGGGACCTTTCCAAACGGGTGAAAGGGCCTTGCGTAGACGAAGATGATTCTTTAAGAGCACAAAGTCGCCTACTTTGTATTCTACAGGACGAGTGTGTGAGTCATAATAGTTTTTGGAGTTTATCTTAGATCGATTTATATATTCTAATGCTTTGTTTCGCGAATGAGTCATTCGATGTTGTAATAGCTTTACATACTCAGGATAGGTAGTATTAGAGTTATCGTCGTATACTGAATTAGGGATATAAGGTTTGTGACCGAATAATAACTCATATGGTGAGTAATGCGTAGTTGAATGTACAGCGGTGTTGTATGCTAACATAGAGGTATAAACATATTTAGGCCAGTTATCTTGGCCGTTATTTACATAGGATTTAAGGTATTCCTTAAGAGTAGAGTGTGATCGTTCTAGTGCACCTTGTGTCTGCGGGTGATAAGGTGATGACCAGAGTTGTTTGATTTTTAGGAACTCGCATGTTTTCTTAAAGAGGTCTGATGTAAAGTTAGTACCTTGGTCAGTAAGTATATGTTTCGGGATACCGAATAGAGAAATGAAATGGAGGAGACATTCGCTAGTTTCTTCAGCGGTAGTGCTGCGAATAGGATATGCTAACGTAAACTTGGTTAAGTCATCTTGCATGGTCAAGATATATTTGAGTTTAGCTCTGCCGGATTCCGGTAGAGGACCTACAATATCAAGGGCTAATCTTTCGAATGGAGATGAAGAAATTGACGTTATAACCATCGGTGCTCTATTTATTTTGCGGAGAGCTTTGTTGGTTTGACACGAGGGACATTTTTTTACATAATTTTCAATGTCACTTCCCATGTTTTTCCAATAAAATTGTTCTTTGATGCGGTTGTACATTCTTGTTGAACCTAGATGTCCAGCCATTGGAATGTCATGGTTTTCTTTTAGAATTTCTGAATTTCGCTGAGTGATGGATATATAATATTATTATGGTAAATATGTACAGTTATATTTTATTTTGAAATAGATAGGCTAGCATGTTGTAAATCTTTGCGAATGAATGTCTATCGAAATGATTTTTGAAATCGGAAATGCCAATTTCTTTTATCCAAGGATATAAAGTTATTTCATCACGTACGGCTTTTATAGATTTAAAAATATCGGGATATGAGTGATCATCAAAGTGATGAACTTTTGTAAACATAAAGTAATAGACTTTATTAAAAGCTGTAATGGTTAAGAATGAGCACAAAGTTCTCTCGGATTTTAGGAATTCATCGCGATCAGGACTAGGGCAAGCTCTAAGGACATCTTGGACGTAAGGAATAGATTCATCCAAATCTATCGAGGTAGGTATTACTATTGCTTGTTGCACTGCTCTAAGCAGACTTTTATTATGTTCGGATATAGGAGTGGAATATGATTTTGAGTTTGATTTCAGGAATGTGTTATAGGATTCTTCTGATGATAGTATATTTTCAGGTGTTGGTGGGACTTCTTCTTGATTTGGATACATGGATTCAGGTAAGCTTACAGGGCTTTGACGACTTGTTGAAGGTTGAGGTTCTGGATTTTGACTACTTGTTGAAGGTTGAGGTTCTAGATTTTGACTTGGTTCATTAAACGTTGAAAGCGGATCAATAGGAATCGTGACAGGGTCAGTAGGCATCGAAAGAGGATCAATAGGAGTAGGACTCAGAGGTTCAAAATCAAGGTTTTGGTCATAGACCGGACTAAAGTCTACTTGGGTTAGTTCTTCCAAGGTTTCTTGTGGAATCACAGGTAGGGGTTCTATGTTTATATTAGAACCCTCAATAGGATCAGAGGGATTGGAGTCAAGGATAGGATTCACAGGGTATCGAGAAAGAGCATCAGCAGCAGAATTCAACTGGCCTTTGCGGTATACTATTTCATAGTCGTATTCTTCCAACTTTAGCCGCCAGCGTTGAAGTTTGCTGCCTGGGTCTTTGTGATTAAATAACCACTTTAAAGGCCTGTGGTCTGTTACGATTTGAAATGTATGTCCATATAGATATGGACGAAAGGTTTTACAACCATATAAGATAGCTAACAATTCTTTTTCTGTTGTGCTGTAGTTTATTTCGCTTTTGTTTAGAGTACGAGACGCAAAAGCTACGGGTTGATCTTTACCGATAGGTCCTTGTGAGAGTACAGCACCTACGGCATAGTTAGAGGCATCGCAAGTGAGGACGAAAGGTTTGGAAAAATCTGGGTAAATAAGTAAAGGAGCAGTTGTTAATTTTGTGTTTAAGGTTTCAAAGGCGAGTTGTTGTTGATTTTCCCAATTAAAGGGTACATCTTTTTTCAGAAGACACGTAAGGGATTTTGCAGTTTTGGAAAAATCTGGGATAAATCGACGATAGTAAGATACCAAACCGAGGAATGATTTTATATCCTTGGGTGAGTTTGGAATTGGAAATTCAGTGACTGCCTTGATTTTATCTGGATTCGGTTTAACACCTTTTTCAGTGATAACGTGACCTAGGTAGCATACTTCGCGCCGCAAGAACTCACACTTGTCGGGTTGAAGTTTTAAATTAAATTCTCGAATCTTTTGAAAAATGGATTTAAGATTACTAATATGGCTTTTAATATCATAAGCATAGCAAACGACGTCGTCTAAATAGACAAAGCATCGTATACCTTGAATTCCCGATAGGGCAGAGTTCATAAGTCTCTGAAATGTGGAGGGGGCATTTTTAAGCCCGAAAGGCATTCTGAGGAATTGGAAATGTCCCTCAGGGACGTTGAAAGCCGTTTTAGCTTTGTCAGTTTCATTTAGTAAAATCTGGTGAAACCCAGATGCGAGATCTAGAGTGGAAAAGTATTTACTGTTACCAAGTTGATCCAGTATTTCCGCAATTTGTGGAATGGGGTAAGTATCACCAATGGTGACGTCGTTTAATTTTCTGTAGTCGATGACGACTCTCCATTTTTGGGTATTGGAAGCATCTAGTTTTTTAGGGACAACCCATATGGGTGAGGACCAGGGAGAATTAGAAGGTTCTATGATATTTTGTTCCAGCATTTTGTTAATTTGATTTCGGACTTCAGGTTTATGGATTTCTGGGAAACGGTAGGTTTTTGTGTGGATTGGTATATCAGTTGTGGTTCTTATTTCGTGTTTTAGGGCATTAGTATAAGTGTGAGGTGCTCTCCGGGTAAATGAAATATGTCTGAATATTCGGAGCATAATTGGAAAAGCGATTCCTTTTCCTCTATATTAAGATGTGAAACGCGTAATTGTTTCAAGACTTCATCTGTACGCTTAATATTGTTTAACTCGGTATGTATATGATTCATAGGGTATGAAGGCGTTTCTTTGAATTCTACCGAGTTACACGGAATTAGTTTTAAATGTAGATTCGATTTAATTGATATGGGTTTTCTGAAATATTTATAACTGATATGTTTATTCTATTGTTTTTCTTTACACGTACTAGGGAATTAGCGATCAGGAGGTTATCAGACAGTTTTTGGTCAAGAATTAATCCTTCTTTAATATGTGGATTTTGGACTGAACATTCAATTACTGTTTCAGTCCTAGCCGGGATTATATAGGCAGGATCATGGAATAGCAACTTCAGAGACGACTTACCTATGTAAAGAGCATTAGTGGTATAATCTATATTGCAATTATGAGCGTTAAGCAGATCGGAACCTATTATGCCATCATAAGGTAAGTGGATTTTATCAATAACGTGAAATTTATGATAAATATTATGTTTAGGTAATAGTAGTTTTAATTGAAAATGACCTCTGGTTTGTATTGATTCTTCCGATGAATCAATGCCTTTTAATTGGATAAGTTCTTTTGTAAGTTTAGGTTGATTTTCTATACATGAATGTTTCAGAAGGGATACAGAGGATCCTGAGTCTACAAGGAGGGTTAACGGAGTATTGGATACAGGGGATTCGACAAGAACATGGGGTAATAGCATTAATGCAGGATTATTCGATATTTCAAATATATTTGATTCCAAATTTTGTCGCATGTTCTGCTCGGGTATAGAGGATTTAGGAGGGTCAGCACATACGTGTGGTTGTGTGGAAACAGTGGATTGTGACAGACCAGCACTTCTCTGTGGCTGCACGGATACAGTGGGTTGTGACAGACCAGCACTTCTGTGTGGCTGCACGGATACAGTGGGTTGTGACAGACCAGCACTTATGTGTGGCTGCACGGAAACAGTGGATTGTGACAGACCAGCACTTCTGTGTGGCTGCACGGATACAGTGGGTTGTGACAGACCAGCACTTATGTGTGGCTGCACGGATACAGTGGGTTGTGACAGACCAGCACTTCTGTGTGGCTGCACGGATACAGTGGATTGAGACAGATCATCATGTAGCGATGTCGAGTAGGATTTAGAAGGGGTATCGATTTTGTTATGTGGAGAGCGTCCCGTACGATACCGAGACGAGACAATTATTCGTTTTTTGTTTCAGCATCGACAGTGTCGTAGCCATCGATTTCGACAGGATTAGTAGGGTATGGTTCATTTGTATTGGAGGTAAAATTGATTCGTTGGGGCTTTGATTGATATTGGTCCAATCTAAAGCGGTTATTATTATATTCGCGCTTACGGCACTGTTCCAGTGTGTGTCCTGGCGCTTTACAATAACGACAAATGGGCGTAGAAGGGGTGTTAGCATTCGGAGATTGAGAAGGATAGACGTTTGGTTTAGGCTTAAACTTAAAAGGATTTGGATGAAATTCTTGATTTTGTTTTTGACGCATAAACTGACTGGACTTTAAATAATTAGGCTTTTCTTGACGCGTGTGCTAGACGGATTTTGCTTGAATAAGAATTGTTGTATTTTTTCTTCAGATATAGCTATATTAATAGCTTCGTTAAGTGTTTTGGGTGATTTGCATCTTACGATATTAGAAACACGGGGTGTCAAACCCATTTGGAAATGATGGAGGGCTAATTCTTCCATGGCTGCGGTACGACCAATCATTTCCCTACTTTTATGACCGTGGGAAATAGAAATTTCAGTAAGTAATTGTGAAAGATTTGTTTCTAATCTGAGAGCATATTGGCTCACAGGTTCGTTAGGTTGCTGCTTGCATTCCTGTAAGTCCGTTAGTAAATGTGCATAATGTTTTCTCTCGCTGAATTGTGTTTTTAGAAATTCTCTCAGTTGTAACCAATTTATAAACTCTTTGACAGAGCATGCTATCTGTGCTTTGCCGTGTAGCTGACATAGGATATATTTAAAAAAATATCTTTCTGACTCTCAGAAGCAAGATCATGAGCATTATTACAATTGACTAAGAAAGAATTTAAGGATTCTCTGGACCCGTCATAGGGCTTTATGAACTTTAAGAGAATTGACAGGTCTAACTCGACCTTATTTGGGGTTGCCAACTTCTTTTTTGTAACCGCAGATCTAGTAACAGGGCCTGAAGGCTGAGGGCCAGCAGGTGGAAGAAAGTATGCATCGTCGTCTGTATCTGTGACGGCGACTTCAGGCTTAGGGCTTAGGCTTCTAGCTTCAGACATTTTTAGTCAACAGTGAGAATAGGAATTAAACAAATTAAAATTACAATAAGCGCAATGACCACAATGTATGGTTAACTTACTTTAGTAGTAACAGAGCGATAAGGGCAGTGAGCATTCCTGGAATTATACTGTAGAGATGAACTGCATAAGCGCCTTGACGTGGCGCCGGATGATTGTGTCAGACGGGCGTCTGAGCAAACAGGATATAGGCTCGCCTGGGGCCTACTGGATCTTGTAATAGGCTCGTCTCGAGCCTGCTGGATAAGTATACTGGATAGCCAGTACCGGTCAACGGGTACGGCTGATCAATAGTATATTGATGCGTGATTGGCACTAGCACTTTTTAGCACTTTCACCGTTGGCACTTGCACTTTTAACGCGCACTTTAGATACGGAGACGGACCGGGAATCTTACTCGAGATCCCACCGCTGCCACCAAATGTTATGAGCCTCGAGGGAAATAGCTTTTTAAAAAAAACTACAATTTAGAATTAGAATAAGGCAGCCGTCTAGCGGGTATGGAGGATGGAACGAGACTGGCAGGAAACGTGGGAATGACGAGCACTATGGCGAGGAATTGCTGACGGGGCAAGATTGGAGCTTAGTAAGCTTAAAAGGGTACAATACGTATATATAACAGTTCGAATATGGTTTGGCCCTCCATAGAATATCCATCCATCCATTTGCCTATTGTAGTCCACTGCTGGACGTAGGCCTACCCCAGGGCACGCCACAAGGCTGGATCTCCCGTTTTCGCCATCCAATTACTACCAGGCACTTTCTTCAAGTCATCGACTATCTGACCCGAGGGCGTCTAACGCTTCGCTTCAAACATAGAATATAGATAGTATTAAAATTTTCAAAGAGTAGATTTATTTTCTAGAGTCAAATTGGGATAATAACTCATTAAACTTTCCGATAGTCTTCAAGTAACCGGTAAAGTATCGTCGAACACCATTGAACCTAAATTGTGCCTAAAGTAAAGTTATTTGCATCTTCTTAACTTCAAATTAAGTCTATCTACGAACGAAATCAGTACCATGAAAAACATTACATGCGAAAACAACTATGCTATACTATACCCAACCTAACCGCCAACTCTCCTAGCACACGCAGTCGTAGAACGTTATATGACAGCCCGTGCCAGGAGCGTTGGCGTACTATAGTATAGTCCTTGTTTTCGTCTGTTTGTCAGTCGGCTTTTCTGTATAAATTCTGTTTTCTGGACTGGTTTCCAAAGTAGCAGTATTCATTCATCACTCCACTCTCATATTGTAGGAGAAAACTTTAGATGGGCAACCTCGAGAAGAACATATGCAACGTATTCTGGTAATATAGTTTGCCAAGGTATGTCAATTTTTGAAGTCAATTCTTTTTACTGCCGGTCATGGATTTTCATCTGGATTAATTAATTCAGACAAAAACCGTCGAATTAAATGGTCACAGGAAAGCTGCATGTATAAAACAGTGGTATAGTTACAAATTAACCAGCATCCGTCACTATACACTAACGTAGTTACTAAAACGATACCTATCCTGTCCTAATTACTTACATATTTTTACAATTATCTATGTGAAAGTTTGTCTAAATTTGTCTTTGATGCAAAAACTACTGAACGGTTTTTGACGAACTAGGCAGTCACGCAGCTAGTACATCAGTATAACCTATAAGATTTAGTGTACACGGCCGAAGTCGTATGTGGCGCCTAGATAGCTACATAAATATAAGCCAAGAGCTGGACTGGCCCAGAATCTGCGACGTCTGTTACGATAAGTGACAGTTCGACTCTGGGCTCCTCCGGCTCTATTTCTAAACGTTCAACTTTGTCAATGGAAATGGAATTTGAGTTCCGTGTTAAATGGAATGTATTTATAGCAGCTATTACTGTATCGATTTATATGCTATGAATGTTTATATAGATCGGGCAGTAGACAGGAACGAATTAATACTTTCAGAGATCGTTGAAAATCGATAAAATTTGATGTTTCTCGATACAACGTACCAAGGGTTTTGGGTTCGAATCCTGGTAACTAACATATTCATGTTTTAAACTGATAAATCGCTATTGATTTAGTGAAAAGATTGTTTCCAAATATAGGTTATTTCTATATTCGTTCATTGAAACTTAAAACTCAAAAGTTACATTATTTTTGTTTGTGGTTATTTTAAACAATTACCTTAGAGTTTGATTATTGATAATTAGAAAGCGAGCTGCTGTTCAACTGTCAGGGAGCTAATTCAATTATTCATGTTAAATTGCGTAATCACTTGAATTAATGAAAGTTGCGTAGTGGTTCTACGAACTACGTAGGTGTTTCGTAGTCTAACTACAACGTTTGCTACGAACTTTTGTGAGTCATGGTTTTATTATGAATCTCAAAAGTTTATTCTATTTATAAGAAATGTTATAAATTCGAAATTCTTATATGATACGTATACGTTTCCTTCAATAGGAAGCCTTAACTGCGTTTGTTAAATGACGTAATGTACTCTAACGCTTTTGGTGGAAATGATTCGATGACTTTGCGAACTTCTTATCTTTCGTACAGGTACATTGTTTTAACCCCCAGATTAAAATATTAACGGTGTTATTACAAAAGAGCGCCTTAAGTTAGACTCAATTTAAATATGACATTTGACAGCAAAATGTATGGCATATCTGCCAAATTTAGGGCATGTTTAGCTTAAATAATGTTTAAATTCTTTTGTAATAAAACGGTAAAAATCCTGTGATGTAATACTTAAACCGAATAATTCTCTACTCCAAAATACAAAATATAGGTCACAAAATAAATTATTGAATGAAGTTCGCGAAGGGACCAACCACAACAGTTCAGTTAAGTGCCCCTTAAAGGGCAAGCTGCTGAGTTTCAACGTTTATCTTCTGTAAATAAGAGAATTACGAGAAATGTATGTACCCTAATGGATAAATTAGTAGTATACCTACTTACAAATTTTCAGTGAAGTGTAGAATATAAGTAAAGATTAAATGCAGGCGCTGACGATACAAATTTCATAGATTTCGCTCTCGACCTATGATTTCCTTTGATAGCGGTGCCGTCTGATAGCGGTTTACAGGGACTTTATACATGTCGGCACCGTAGCGAGAGCGCAGTTTTGCGTCAACTTTATAACGGAACGCCGCATCTCGTCATCGCATCACGGAAACCACTGATATGCCGCCGTGGACGTAAAAAGTGATCAAATTCGTCAGTAACTGGGGGTCTACTCTGAAATGCCGCTTTCGAATCTTTCGGTCCGACCGAAGCCCGACCGAATCGAAGCCTTCGACCCTACTACGAAATTGCTTCGGATGTTCACAACATTCAGTTCACAACTCATTCGGAACCATAGAGAATAATTCACATTGACTAATATTATAAGCCTGTCAAATAGAGTTCGATCGGACCGAATGAAAAAACGGCGCGATGGACCCGATCGATGGTAGTTCGTAGTAGGAAACACCTCGATATTCGGCCGATACTTCGTTTATCGTCACTTCAGAGTAGATGTTTACTTTATTTCGTAGAGCTTCTTTATGAAGAGACATGATGAAGACACGTGATGTGTCCGAAGCTAAACGAAACTCACTTCAGTTCTGTTTGTTACATATACTTATATCGCCAAATTCAATACTAGAGATTAAAAAGAATCTCAGATTTTTTTATTCCACTTTTGAAATTTTGTATGAAGATCTAAATAAAAATCTCTCCCAATTCTGTTATAGAGATTGGCTGCTTGATATAGACACGGCCGTGTTCCTAAAATGCGGTAGGCAGAGTTGTAGAATCATAAGATCCTAAAGCTACGATTAGCAACGCGGGAGCAGATATAAATAATCAGTGACGAGTTGATAGTTTATTGCCAGAAAAAGACCCAAGTTCTTTAATCGAATCTTATGATATACTCGTTATATACGGCAGGAGATGCAGCTGATGTAGTCTAGTGAAGCTTCGCTTCAGCACAGGTTTTTCGTAACAACTCAAACTTATTTTGTAGAGTGGGTAAGATCGCCGAAATAAAATATGCAAATGGATACCTTCAATACAGGGACAGTCGTAAAGTTCATATGATACCTGTAGGTTATTTTGGCAAAGGCACCTCTGCACAATTATTACGATTCAGTACATTGTCCATTTGTATATGTCCACATGCTAGATTAGATAGTTTGTACCTTATCTACCTAACCTAATTTAGATATAGGTACGAAAAGAAAGTGTATTTAATCCGCGTCATTTGTCTTAAATTTTTTATAAGCTACTTATCAAGATTTTGAAATGACTAGGCTAAAATACAATGAACGTAAGTATTTAATTTTTTTACTTGCTCGTGAGTTTAGATGTTATCAAAATCATCATTTGTGATGACTCTCGTAACATAACCTTAATGCGCCCAGCGCACTACCTATTTTACCTGCAGGTTTTAGTTATTTTACTCGTCATTACTGTTGCTCACTATACCCGGTTTCAAGATAAGTAGGTACATGAGTTAAAAGCGGTGATACTCGTAGCCCAATGGTTTATAAGTACGCCTCGCAAGCGTGGGGTGTTTGGTTCGATCCTAGTCACGGATCTATACAACTGAACTTATTTAATGTACTCTTAAAATTGTCACTTAGCTCATGCCTTGGAAAGCACGTAAAACCAATGGTCCTGGGTCTGATCTCTCTCCGGTCGGATTTCATTCCATCCTACATATGCACTATTATAGGTACTACTACTAATTGTACCCAATGGATCTAAGACTAACACAAACAGTCGAGAAAAAAGGCGCTGACGTCTTTTTTGTGGCAAAGACGGTAGACTAATGTAAACTCAAACTTTTGACTGTAGATTTAACTGACATTTACTATGAATGTTAGTAGCATAGTCATAGAGAAATAGTCGATAATCTGATGTTTACTTTACTGCGCATACTGCCTAGCCTTAATGACATCATTACGGCAGTATTCTTCATTTTGAGCACACAGCATGCATAAAAACGAAGACACAATTCGTGTAATCTTAATTATTTATTTGTACTTAGCCATTCATTATCAGGGCACACTTAAAGACATTTAAATAATACAGATTGGAAGTGACAGCCAGGAAAATATTGATATGGCGATATGATTATGAGACGAAAACCAAATTCCAAAAAATTGGACATCTTTTTCATTTTTTTAGGAAAAAATTGTGTAGTTCGTTTAAGTATGCCTTACATAATGACTTTAAAAAAAATCAACCTATAGATGATTTTCAAAAAAAAAAGTTGGTCCCCATAAAGTTCAAAATACTCATCAACCCCAATGGAGAGTCACAAGTGGTCTAAAATAGTAATGTATCACAATATTCAAGCCCATTTAACTAGTCACAGGATCACCCGATCCAATTGGCGCGGAAAGCAAACATTGCGGATAATCAAATTAAAAATACATTTCCTGCGAGTAATAACACTGTCGTACAACTCAAAACAATGGTACCTACTTGTTCATTATTTCAGTATTTGCCTGTATATTTAAACTTCAATGACAAAGATTATTTTTAAGCAGCGAGTAATTGCAGTGCAAAAACAAATACATTCTGTGTGATCCGTGGAGAGAAACAAGGATAAGTTTAGACTTTATTACGTATGCAATACCACTGCTATTCGTTTTTAACGAATCAAACGAACTTACCTTCTTTCAATTAACTTGCATGAACATCGTCTGATGCAGGGGCCTTAGACAAAGTAGCATTATTTCCCAATCAAATCGATAGAGGTTCTTTTACTGACACATTAACACCAGCGGAAAGGCTTCATTTTCCTACTGCCATTGGTGGGAGTGTTGCGACAACGAACATACGAGTAGATGCTAAACGATGCTACATTGTCTAAGCATCCAGGAGCATTCATTAGACAACGTAAACCTTTTAAAAGCGACGCCGAGATCGCAAAATAATTAATCAAATAGTAAGCTTTAATTTAGTGTGATCTTTAAAATAACGTGACAAAACTCAGGCGCTATTGGTGTGGCCAGTTTTGATAACGAACACCGCTGTCGCTGTAAACACTGTAAGATCGTCTACTAAGTCCTATGAAAATTTACGTTAAAACACGTCAAGAAAACTGGAGCAAAAACTTTCCACTCAATAATCAACGTGCTGTACCCTTCGATCAGCTAATCACCTGACATTTAATAAGGTATCGGAGATTTACGATAAGGGTGGATAGGGTCGGCGTGACCTAAATAGGTCTATTGTAGTCGCACTCTAGAGACCTATGCGTCCTTTAAAAGGGTCCGCTGTTCCTCTGAGGATATGCTGCTCTATGTCGGTTGATGATAAATATTTTGATTCATTTGATTTGTTCATATTGTTTTGTCAATTCTATAACACTGTTTTATTTTTATGTATCTAAGTACCTAGTTGTCTAAGGTAAGTGATGTTAGGTAACTACTTTGTAATTTCTAGGTATATCCTATATTTATGTTTTTTCGTTGCCACCCATAACGAAGGGTACGTACTCTATACATCAAATAAAGTAAGTTTATGCCAAAAAAATGCTGGGAAACGATGTAAATTTTTTTGTTTTTTTTTTTAATTACTTGATTGTGCGAAATTTATAGTGTCCAGTGTTTATGTTAGTTTTTTCATAGACAGATATTAATTGTTTCTCCTCAAAATTTTGCTACACGCGTCAGTGTGCATTTATGCAGAAAAACGCAGTTTATTTACTCAACTTTGGACCCTAATATTTTGGAAACCAGACATTTCCCAGATATGCTTCCATGGAGAAAAATGATTCTCCAACTGTTGGAAACAATCTTCATTCTTCAGATTAGGTCCTGAATAAATCGCGATAAAATGTAGATATTTTTTTAGTACAATTATATTATCAAAACTAACCATCGATATACGTGAAACTAACAGACTTTTGGCAACTCTTTATAAATAAGTATCGAAATAAAGATTATAGCATCAAATAAATAGGTGCGCAATACATGGGTTAATTATGCTTACCATGTAAAAGAGACTGTACACCGCATGGTCTGTTTTGACCCTTTCCTGGAATGATACAGGTTATTATGTCGACATGCGGTTGGCACTATTCGGATCTGGGTCATCAATGTGCCTTGTGTCGGCAGGTGTGTTACAAGCCGAGCATAGTTTGTACTGGAACAGACTTGCAGACGTTTTAACTAGACTTTACTGAAGTTTTGCTTGTAGTACCTAAGTGCGTAAAACGTGTCGTGCGGTTTCGGCAGAGTAGAAGCGTCAACCCATGTCTTCCCGTGGGTTCTCTATTTTGTCTCATAAATTTTTTATACATAATCTAACGTGCCATAATGTTTTGTGACATAATCATCATGTGTCAGAATGATAAGTAGCCCTAACTTAATGTCCTATAATATCACTTGCCCGAAAACCGAAATTCCTAAATAGATATAATACTCGTATGACCAAATTTTTTTTGCAATATCACAATCTATAATATTCATCTATACTAATACTAATACTAATAATATTATAAAGCTGAAGAGTTTGTTTGTTTGTTTGTTTGTTTGTTTGATTGAACGCGCTAATCTCCGGAACTACTGGGTCGAATTAAAAAATTCTTTTTGTGTTGGATAGTCCATTTATCGAGGAAGGCTTTAGGCTATATATCATCACAGTGCGACCAATAGGGACGAAGAATAAGAGGAAAATGTGGAAAAAACGGGGAAAATTATTCAACTTTGGAGACTTCCGTTGCGTGCGCTGCGTAAACGGTTCAAGTTATCCAAAAAATATGTATGAAAGAATAAAATGACGTAGAAATGATATGAAAGAAAAAAATTGAAGGTCTAGACTGCCTGATGCAGAACCCTTAGCAGCCCAGCTAAACTTTGAGAGATATGAAAATACCGTCTTAGGAAAAGTTGCTCAGCATGATAAGCACTTTCTAATAACGTAATAAAATTGAAGGTCTAGATAACCTGATGCAGAACCCTTAACAGCCCAGCTAAATTTTGAGAGATATGAAAATACCGTCTTAGGAAAAGTTATTCAACATGATAAGCACTTTCTAATTTATACTATTGACTCATTATAACCTGTATATCAATATTTAATAGCTGTTGCCCGCGGCTCCGCTCGCGTGGATATCGCTTATTTCGTGGAAGGGTTATGAAAAACAGATAGTAGCCGATTCTTAGACCTACTGAATCCTACTAATATTATAAACGCGAAAGTTTGTGAGTATGGATAAATGGATAGATGTTTGTTACTTGCACGTAAAAACAGCTGGAGCGATTTAAATAAAAATTGACAGGCTACTTTTTATGTAGGCTATACCTATTTTATATACTTTTTATAAAGATAAAAGTTTGTTTTTTTCTGCAGTCCACGCGGACGAAGTCGCGGGCGTCCACTAGTAAGACATAAAATGCTTTTCTATAATAGTTAAGTCCTAACGGACCTAACCTTCCAATAACAACTTTCTTGTTTTAATCAACTATGCAACATGCACGCAAGCATGTAGTATGTAAGCAAGCATGCAGGATGCAAGCAAGCATGCAGCATGCAAGTGAGCATGCAGCATGCAAGCAAGCATGCAAGCAAACATGCAGCAGACACGGTTTCTGTCTCGACTCCGGCGCTGTGGGACTCCGGCGGCCCCACGCGAGCTTATCGTCGCAGATGGATATAACGCTCACCACCGCACCTTCGGCCTGCTCCTCAGCTCACGGGCCGCCTCGCCCCTCCGCGCCTATGCGCTTTTACATTGCACTCTAGGGGTAGAGCAGACAAGACTGCGTGGAGTCGGGGTATGCTGAGTCGATTTAAGTGCCTGTTTTTTTACCCGACTGCGCGACGCAAAGGAGTGGTATTGTGTTTAACAGCCTATGTATGTATGTATGCATGCATGTATGTATGTATGTTTGTATGTTCCTTTGAAGCACTACACAGACCAAACGCCTGGGCCGATTTGTATGATTCATACGTCAATCGATTCCTCTTAGTCCGGCGAGTGTCACTAAAGACATGATGTTAGTGAAAATCCAATATGGCGACTACTGGACGCCATTTTGTGAAAATGAAAAAATTTAAGTCGACAAACTATATCGAGTGGGGTATCGTTGAATAGGTATTTAAAAATTATTCGACTAACCGTTTAGGATCTATATCGATTGCAAGTTGCGTAACAATTATTCTCACATATAAGTTTTTAGACAGCAGCAAGACGAAAACTTCTTGCTGCCGAGCATGTTGAGCATGTTTCTTGAAGCGTACCTATTAGTAGCTAGGTACTTATAATAAAAAAGTATAAAATAAAAAAACATAATTTAAAAATCCAAAAACCCGACTGCTTAAAAACGAACCAAATAATGTAGTACCAAATAACCAAATAATGTAGTAGTTATGTAAATAAAAAAACTGAAAAGAAAAAAAAAAGCACTTAGATGTCCGGTGGTCTAGAATTCTATAATATTATTATGAAATGAATATTGAAGAACATAAAATAATATCTAATGATCGTAACATAACAACTGAACAGCCAGGATCCATTGAAATATTAGCTTGGCTGTCGGATAATACTACATTATTTAGTTCTTTTTTAAGCAGTCAGATTTTTGGATTTTTAAATATTCATCCTAATTTTTGTTTTAAATAATGCTCTAGACAGATTCCTACAATATTATTATAAACCATCATTCGGTCTAACATATATTATACAATATAACACTTAGGACATGTGACTTTATAGCAAGAAAAATTAGGACATCTAATCATTATAGCACCCGATTTTATTTCACCAAAGTATTAGAATTAAAGACGATTAGGTAATAAACAATTTTGTATACGCGAACATTATGACAAGTGATGATTATAGAAAAATTGTTAGTGATTATGATTTTCGGACGATCGATATTCGAAGAAGAAAGTGACTACCCTTCCCGTGGGTACCGAAGGAGGGGATTTAGAGTTTCCGGAAGATTTGCAATCCAAAAATCATACTGCGTTCACCAACTCACCTGCCCTACGGTTCTTAAAGTCATTAATCAGCTAATAACTCATCAAGTTATTCTACCTCGTTGAACTACAAGTAATTTTGCAAGTTTCTTTTTGCCTAAATAATTCTTAGTTCTCTAACCTATTCCTCCTAAATTTTCTTTTATATCAGACAAAACTAAGTAGAACACTCTTTGTAATTTTAAATTTCAGTGAAATCCAGTCTAGCAGAGTATGTCTGTCTTCATTTCTAGACTAGTGACAATGGCACTGGAATGAAAGAGCTCTCTGCCAAGAGGGAGAAGCGTTAAAATAAGAAATGTATTTCCGTCGAATTCTTTTTTAATACTAGCTTCTTTAATAAGCCTATGTTAGACCTTAATTTTTCCTGAAAGGAAATAAGAGTAGGTTATATTTCGGTGGACGGTTTGATCACGGGTAAGATCTTGCTTACAGATTTAAGTCACCGCAGCTTAGGATTCTGAACCTTGTCCTACTGATGAGTCATGAAATATCATAGATAGGAACATATACATATTAGAAAACATTAATAATACCAACTAATACTAAACTTAATATCATAAATGCGAAAGTAGTAAGTTTGTTTGTTTGTTACCTCTTCACGCTTTATTTACTTAACCAATCATCATGAAATTTTGTATAAATATAGTTGGGAGTAAGGAGAAGGACATACACATTCTGTAGTCTTCAGACGAAGTCGTGGGCAATAGCTTGAGTATGATACTCGTAGATATGATATATAGATATGATAGATAGATTTCACGTTTTGCCCACATTATTAAATGTCGGTAAGTGAGCCGGCATCAATCAACACAGTGAGGCATTTGTGTTACATTGAATTTGAATAAAATAAATAAATATAGATTGATAAATAAATAAATATATGTATATATAGCCATATAGATTTATATAAAATGGAATAAATATGTTGATGAATATAAAAATCCCTTCAAATTATTTCAGGTCAGAATTGTAGTTCAGAAATAATTTTCCGACCCTCTTATGTGTTTAAGTTAAAGCAAAGTTAAAGTTAATAATCTGCCTGGCCTGTTCTCATTCATTTGGGGTCGGCGCAATGTGTACTTTTCTTCCATTCATCCCTATTATCCGTCATCGCATTACTCACTTCCAGTTACTTAAGTAAGAGTTAATAATAAAATAAAGTTAAAAAGGGTAGCTTAGTACGTGTGGGCGGGCACGAGGCGTACCTACCATAATTCTGGGAACCTACATTACAATATACGTAACGCTTAAGAATACTTTAAGTTCATTAATTAACTTTAAATAAATTAGCATTGTATTGTCACAATAAATAGTTACACAAGACAGAAATGAAATAAATAAAAATTCAGCTTATCTGTTAACCAATATAGAAATTATTATGTACACTAGTATGCAGTAACGACCTATACAGTGTGTCTGGGAAAGAGTTAGCGATATTTTAAAGGCGTGTTGTACACTTCAATTTATCGATAAAAACACCCGTATGTGGGGGTCTAACTGCCCACTTTTATCTGAGTACCTGAGTAGCGGTACCTGAGTGACGGGCCATGGGCACTCACGCAAGGGTCAATTTCAAATAACAATAAATTCAAAACTATGTGACTCAGAGTAATAAATTTGGCGTTGTTTTGTAGCTATTATTACTAGATTACTGAAATTTACAAAAAACATGCATATTAACGAGCTAGTTTTCGTACCATGTTACGTAATAAGAAAAAGAAACAGACAAATTTGGGATAAAAATCTAATTTTTTTTAAAATGTGAAATTGCTGTTAAGTACCTGTTTTTTTTTCTAATTTGAATGATAGACAATGCTATTAGCTTTCAAACACAGTTTTTTTTTTACTTGTTAAACCTTTTAAATCCAGAGATATTGACATACCACTAACATGAAACCTCTTGCAGAGATAAGCACGCCTTTGTATGCATTCCTTTTGTAAATTTCTCTGTATTTATTATTATGTTTTATGTACAATAAAGAATAAGAATAAAAAAAATATTTAAAACTAAAAATAGCTGTCATTTCTAAAAAGAGGGCAGTTAGACCCCACATGAAGGTATTTTTATCGATAAAATGAAGTGTACAACACGCCCTTAAAATATCACTAACATTATCCCGGACACACTGTATAATTGTGTATGTAAAATAATTCCTTTCACTTTAATAAAGGTATCTTCTTAGGTAGGTAGGTACCAAACAAACAATGGTTTAAGGTAATTAATGTAATTACACCATGACGTACAGACGGACATTTTAATTCAACATAAGCGGAAATATAAATGCATATCAGCAAAATTAATGTGTGACTTATAACATACAAGTTCTAAAAAGGCCTTATTTACATACCTATACATATAATCACTACGCGGCACTTTTGTATGACTTGGCAGCATTGCAATTGGTTGCAATGATATGCAACATTTGACATTCATGAACAGAGTGTAAACAAAATTAATTTTAATAGAGAATGATGCTTCGAATTATTTACTAGTACGTAAACACCGTAGTAAGTACATAAAAAACTAGTAAATATCATCTTTTTGAATTAATATCTGCTAAGTGAATTTCTCGTATTAGGTTTCCGATTTCAAGATATCAAGCCTAAATTATAATAATATCTCAGATTTATTCTTCAATTCCAAACGCAGATTATTCATGCCAAAGTTTTAATTTAGGTACGTTAAATTACGTTTTAATATACGAATAGAATTAACTGGGCCTACAGATCAAAATGGTAGGGGAAGACCCAGGAGAAGATGGAGGGACGATTTGGATAACTTTCAGACAGTGTGGGTCACTCACTAGTGGGCTCGAATCGGAGATACATTTGCCCAGCATTGGGATACGGTGTAGCTATTAAAACAATGAAAATAATTTGTAAGATTCTATTAGTACCTAAGTACCTACCAAAATTGGAAACATCAGTAAATTGAAAATATTATAAAATTATTAATAAAGAAAATGGAAAAACTTCTTCACCCGAGTGGGAATCGAACCCACAACCGCTGCAAACCGTGCCAGCCGCTATAACCACTAAGCCACCGGGTCAATTACTCGGATGACGAATTTTACCATCTCTTTTCTAAATTACATATTGGCAACGTCTTCATCCCGATAGCTATACACTAGCCAAATCTCGGCAAACAAAGCTGAATCCCTCAGCACAATGTTTAAAGATGAAACAATCAACTATATCCTAACGGATTATATTAATGGAGAAGTGTTTTTAAATGTTTTTATAAATTTATCTTAGTCAAGATATTATATATTTTAATTAAATTGAAAATACTTTAATTCATTTCTCGACCTAGCGTCTTCATTTTGATATTTCGCCCTAATCCGGATTTTAAAGCAAGTGGAATTTTCCGTCGATGGAAAGACTAAAGGCAGTGAGTAGCTCTACGATATAGCCTACTTTATACTTACATATGCCGACGTTAAACCACGTCAGTGAGTGGCTAGCATCGATCGGATTTCTACGAAACTGTTTTGTATATAACTTGCCAGTTTAGTATATTTATTATTTGGTAGGATTGCTTTTTTTGCATGTCATGTAGGTGAACTCCGCGTTTGTGGAGTTTATTTTACTTTATTAGGTGAAATTATCCGGGATAATTTTCCCGGGATAAATAGTAGCCAGTCACAATATATTCCTGAAAACTGCATCGAAATCGGTTCACCCGTTTCTGAGATTAGCGTGCATAAAGGTACAGACAAACAGACAAAAATTCTTATTTTTTGGGTACTATTGCGTTGGTAAAGGTCTCCTATAATATTTTTCTCATATATCTTCTAAGATCTACCTATACGTATGTTATCATTATTTTTATTGCACATTTACGTACAAGTAGGTAAATGCGTTAAATTTTTTAAAAGCCAAACTCCAATATAAAAATTTCATGCCAACTCGCATTGTGTGAGTCATACATTCATAATATTCTATAGTCGGCGACATGTATGATGCCAACCTATCTTGGAAATACATTTAAATGGAGCCTGGAGACTTTTAAGCTGATGATCGTCTACCACCAACCAACTAAGCTTAGATTAATGATTGGTCTTCGCTCCGCGAATCATTATTCTAAGCAACCAAGCTAAGTTAGTTTAGATTAGTTAAGCAAGTTTTGCATACATGTGCGTCCATCGCAAGCTATGCGCATATAATACAAGAAAACTGGCTAACTAACCTAACAATATATGTATGTATTTATGATATAACTTAGTCCTTATAAAAGTACTCGCCTTTTAAGTAACAAAAGAAAATATTTTGTTTTCTTTTCAATTTAAAAAAAACTTTTTTCCACACGACGATTTTAGAATCACTCCAATAGTAATTGATTTGAGTTACAAAAAGAGCTTTACAGCTATACTATACTATATGTTTATTCTTCAGGTTTCTTCAGATTGATATAATTAGGGTTGCCACCCGTAGTTACCTACTTTATAAAAAAGAATTGTACGTTATTTCTGGTAATAGGGTCGTTTACAGTTTTTTTATTTGTATTTATTTATATCGAAAGATCATAAAATAAAAGAAACATTTGCGAAATAAAAACTTCGCTAGCGTGAAAACTTTCCGGGATACAACGATTTCAAAATCACAATTTTAGACTTGCCAAAAAACGCTCCATACAAACGGCTACCACGACGTGACGTCACTCACTCTACGTATCTATTGCGTCCACTAGTATCTAATAAAGTAAAATAAACTCCACAAACGCGGAGTTCATCTACATGACATGCAAAAAAGCAATCCTACCAAATAGTAAATATACTAAACTGCCAAATTGTATGCGCATAGGGGAAGGTGGCCTAAAACGGGTAAGCTAAGCGAGAATGTTTGTTTTTTGATTCTTAGGTAATTTATATTAATACCAGGATATTTATCAAAGTAATAAATAAAACCAATTGATTTTTTTAAATGAAATATATTTAGTTTGTATGAAAAATATAAAAGGTCTCCAAAAACCCGTTTTGCCCGCATATTGGCCAAAAACGGGTAACCCCCTCGGGGCAAAACAGGTAAGCCTAGGGCAAAACAGGTACGCGTTGTTTTTGAACTGATATATATTCTTAATGACTTAAATAAGTATAAAATAAAAAAAACATCAACTATTAAACTCTATACAGATAACGTTCCCGAAAACTACGGAATCTCCTCATAGTTTAGGCTACCTGGAAGTGTCTGTTTCCAAAATCTTACATTGGAAAAATCACGACTGTCTATACTAACATAAACACTAGACACTATAAATTTCACACGATCAAGGAAGCATTTTTTTTTGCATTTACAATAACCGATCTCGAACAAATTATTTATTATCTTTTATTTAATTTTTAAGAGATTTTTTGCTAAACATCTTTTTAGTTATATTTACATCCAGCAATCCAGCAATCTCTTTCTCTTGATCGACATTAAACACAGGCAATGCATTCCAAGATTCCCTTTTTAATACGTCGCTGCAAATGTTCTATTGTTTTAATACTTCAAATTAGGAAGAAAAAAAAACATATCAATTTAATTAAAAATTAATTCCAGGCAAAACGGGTAGGGGTAAGACGGGTACCCGTTTTGCCCTAAGTAAAACATTCGATATTCTTTATGATTTCTTGTATTGAAATTGACACACACACCTACGCCGTTAGTAGGAAACTGATTAGTTGGCGGTGGAAGATCGGCTTTGGGCTATCTCCCTAAATATATTTTTTTCGTCAGTTCCAACCCTAGATATAAATATATATTCCAATGATAAGATAGCCCGAAAAATCAACTCTTACAGTGTATCCGATTATCACTTCAAATTAGGAATGAAGTAAAACCTGAGCGTGA
This sequence comes from Carposina sasakii, assembly GCA_014607495.2. NCBI lineage: Eukaryota > Metazoa > Arthropoda > Insecta > Lepidoptera > Carposinidae > Carposina > Carposina sasakii. The sequence continues at coordinate 5,298,428 of CP053163.1, read as the reverse complement.
CGGTTTTCTTCATCCGTCACGCTCGTAAATAAGATTCCACTTCCAAAATGAGGTCGTCATAAAAAGATCCCCTTAAAATGCAAGACTACGGTATCGCTTACCTTTATTTATTCAATCGAACGAAACGTGAGATTTTCCTATATTTCGGCTGGTCAAAAACAAGATAACTTTCTTATGCCATTTCCAATAACTGACAAAGTATAACGAGTTATTCATCATCATCGTCATCATCATTTACAGCTCTGGGAAATCCACTGTTGGACATAGGCCGGGTTATTATTAAACATTTTTCTACTTATATTTTTTCACTTCTAGGATGACCATATAAAACGATATTAATGATCTATCGTAGTGTTTATGCACTGTTCACAGTTGGTACACATTTGTATGTGATTTCTAAAAAGCAGCAATGTATTGCATGGTACACTGGTATAACCGGGGCGTGGTTTTGCGTGCATTCGGCCGTAATACGACGGCAACGCGATCCTAGGGCACCAAAGCTTAACAGTGAGATAGATTTTAAGATTACCTACTTGCTGGCGATGCGATGGAGCAAATGTATATCTATTTAACATACATAAATAAATATATATACCTATAAGTATAGATAGCATTTAGCATGGCGAGGCCAGAGGTAAAAGATGAGTTGCAAATTGCTAGCTTCGCCAGAGAGAGGTGAAGGTTAGTTCAGATCTTCAGGTTAAATAGTATATCTCCATGTTTTTTTCTTTCCAGGTGAGTTCACAATCCGCTTACGTCGAACCGAGTGTTAGAGCGCCTTATGTAAGTAACATATAAGTTTATCTACTTAGTCATCACTAACGAGTACCTGAACAATGAAATAGACATCGTCTAACTGTAGTCGTGAACGACGTTGGCTATACAAATCAAGATTGATCTTGGCCTTTTTTAACACTCGAAATTTATGTTTTTTTAAATATTTTTAAATGAATAAGTCGATACATTTACAAATGTTTTGTAGGTAAAGTTTTTATTTTATAACATCCATAAATCCAAGCACCGCCGTTGTAGTTTAGGAGCAGTAGCAAATTGAAACCAAAAAACACCATTCAGTTTGTACAAATGTTTTGTTATATTTTTTTATTTTCGTATCGAAATTTTTACTACAGCAAGCAAGCAAATATTTGCCTTATAAATAACTTACTTAGGTAAACAAGATAAAAATTATAATATAAACACAGGATACCTACCACAACGACTAAAAGATTGTCACAAAAACGAAAAAGTATTTTGTTTAGCTTTATAATAAGTCCATATGATAACTCAAATATTTACATAACAATATTTTTAATAATTACCAATTATCTTATCAAACGAACGTCGTCGTACTTAGTCTGTGTTACCTACTCTGGTTATACATTATATATGTATATCCACGGGCACGAAGTATCGATCTATGCAGTACGGAGTTTATTCAACCCACACAAGCTAGCTAACTGGCTTTAGACTAGACACCATATAAGTATATGTACCTACCTATAGGTAGGTATATATATGAAATCCAGCTGAAAGTTTTCAAGCACAAGACAAGTTAAATCTTAGCATACGAGATATCGTATTTGACATACAGGGTGTAAAAAGACAACAATGTTTTTTCTTCTTTTAATTCTTTGTAAGGTTACGATCATTTTCTTCTATGGAACCAACCCTGGGAAACGACAAAAAAATATGAAAAAATACTGTAATTTTATTGCAAGCAATGTATTCGTTTGATGCGCAAAGTACAAATGTACCTACAAAACTAACATAACATTTTCACATGGTATCCCTGAACAAAATGTTTGTTAACCGATTTCAGATGTAAAAAAAATGATAATATTAATGTAACATTGGACCTCAATATCTTGGAAACCTGTGGTTTCCCAGGGGTGGTTCCATAGAAAAAAATGATCGTGATGTTACAAAGAATACGAGGTATTAAAAGAACAACGTTGTCTTTTTAAATCCTGTATAAACACGGCTATATTCCCTAAATGGGGTGGGCAAAACTGCAGGATCATAAAGGAGATCCCTCTGCTACATTTAGCAAAACAGGGTCAGATGTAATAAATCTGTGACAAGTTGCTAGCTCATCACGAATACGCCCTTAGTCGACTCTTACGACATGCACGGAAGGATATGCAGCTGATGTAGGTATTCTAGTAGAGCCCCGCATTTGCACATGGAATATTATTTATTGTCTTTGCTTGCGAGCATCGCCTAAGGTTAAACACTTTCTTTGTGGAAGCGAGACGTTTGGCGATAGTATGTCTCGCTTTTATAATGAAAGCGATGCGGTAGAACGTTCTCGACTATTTTGTTACTATCTATGTGCCCGTGTAGTACTCGAACCTCGTGCTTCGTGTTTAGGCGTGCTATGACAAACACTTCACACTTTTTTCTATGTTCTACAAAGTCTACGAATCTACTTTAGAAGTCTTCCCTTTCACTATTATTTAACAGGAGATTTCTCACTGATTACGCACAATCAACAATTATTATTACATGTTACAGTTTACAGTCAGCACCACATCATACATATGAATATATAGCGTACCTTATAATATTAATTATTATTATTATATAAAGTCAATTGATTAAAGGCTATATTTTATAAAAGTAGCTATTATGACTCCTGCAATATTGTTCTGGGAGGTTGCGATGGTTGTATAAATAGCAGGGTAGAACTAAATGGTGTCACTTTATTCTTGACTGTTGAGTTTGTAAGACGTTACTCTGCTCGATCTCTGTTCTATTTAAAAACATTGCAACGATATAATCTATTTACGGCGAGTCGGGTTTCTTGCTGCTTCTTTCCCCGAATGTTATATCGCCTGAAGCAGCTTTAACTGTATAAGTGATAAATAAATAGTTCTACATAGCAACTACGATGTTTGACTCCGCATCCTGAATATACTGCTGCGCCAACGAGTAATCATCGGTGACACTTCAGAAGTGGGATGCCGGAAAATAAACCCGCTCTGCCCACGGGTGACGACTGCAAGAAAATATTTGCGAAACATGGCAAAATCGGTGAAGAATGTACACAAAAAGATGGAGATTTTTTTTTTTTAATGGACAACTGGAATATATTCAACATGAAACAACAAGAAACTGGAGAAACAAGAAAATGAAGACAATGTAATTACTAGAACCCAATCAATGATGCTGCTGTACTACCTAAATTCCATGCTGTTGCTGTTGCTGTTAAGAGCGCCAGTGTCAAGATCTTTTAATGTCCATCTGCAGTGGGAGCCGATTCCGCATCACAACTTAAAGGTTAGATATATTTGTTTGTTAGCTCTGCTTATGTGGATACTTATACCAAAATCCTTGCTTCATACCGTACCGTTGGTACGTGATTTTTGTTTTAGTGTAGTTTACGGTTAGCGTAGGTTACTGTACGTAAATGTCGTACCTACCAGAAAGAAAAACTATGTTAGTTGCACAAACAGTACGTAAAGAATATTCATATCAATTTTTACAAAAATCTCGGTGCACAAAATGTATCTATTATGCGTTTGACTTTATTGGGGGTACCTAAGTATTTCAAATAATGTTCCGTTATTAAGTTTTAATTACCACTGCAGGTATGTTTGACTAGCAAGATTTATATAGTTAAATTTAAACAATAATGTCAGTCCATAATCGGTAATATTGTTATACTAAAATATGTAAACTATAAATTGTATTGGTGGTTTGTTCTGTTGGAAAATGAAGATTTTTGTCAGCAAACCAGCAAACACGTTTTTATTACGTGGAGTTTTGTAGTAATTTACTTACATGCTATTTAAAATATAGGTACTTTGAAATCTACCCACACTAGGGTAATTATCGTTAAGATAATTTGGTTCTAAATTATGTTCTCTTGTTTCATGATCTAACATGCATCGGTGTTCATGGTTATTTTTCCGGAGACCGTCGCCACCGCTTGGGGCCGTACGGGGGTAATCTGTGGGCCGTACAGAAGAGCACCTGGCGTATCAGGAGCTGCTTATTCTGGGTAAGATCGAAACATGTAATTTGTTTAATATGCTGTGTGAATTTTGCAACTTTAATCTAATAGTTTATGACAGTTTTTCAAGATACGGCTTTCGTGTATCCATGCCGTTATCATAATAAGTTACGACCCGTTTTATTATATTATGTGTAGATATGATACGAATAATATTCACCTTACAATAGATTCAAACCATGGGGTGTAGTAGCATAAATGCGAGACTTTTGTCTGGGCTTTATGTTTCTGGGCTTGATTGTTGGCATCTTCTTGCTACGCCATGCTTAGTATTTGGGAAGGTGATAAGAGACTTTTGAGAAACAATATGATATTGAGTATGTGTACTGACACATGAAAGTATTATTTAGTATTCATTGCAACTACAATATAATTATTTGATCCTTATATATTTAGCGGGTATGCCGTTATTAGCAATCGTGATAAATAGGAAATGGAAGGTAAATGCGGCATAGCAATACGATACCCTAGTTCCTATAGTAGGTATATAGATAAATTAGGTAGTACACTCGTAATAATGCCATGCATCTTGCTAATACAGTTTGCTAGTGCAATTTTAGGATACAATTTAACGATGCAGTTTCATAATGCACTTTAACAATGCGTTAAAACATTAGAGTTTCTGAAGTTCACAACAGTGTTGGTTAGAAATTATTAGTTTAGATATGCAGTTTTCCTATTAAATTTTTGAGTGCAGTTTAACAATGCAAATAGCAGTGTAGTTAGCTATGCAATTGAGCAATGCGGTTATAATACGGTATAAAGTTTGGTAAAACTATCTAGAGATGCAGTTCACTCTTTAGGTTAGAAATGCAGTTGACTAAACAATATACCTATAGAGATACAGTTAGAAGTACAATTAACTATAGTTAGAGGTGCGGTTAACTACGATTAGAAGTGCAGTTAACTAATATAGTAAAAGTTTTAGTTAACTATACAGTTAAGAGTTATACTAACAATACAGTTTAGAGTTTCAGTTAAATATACAGTTTAGAGTTGCAGCTGACTATACAGTTTAAAGTTGCAGTTGATTATACAGATTAGGTTTAAAGTAGCAGTTAACTATACAGTTTAGAGTTGCAGTTAACTATACAGCTAACTATACAGCTTAGAGTTGCAGTTAACTATACATTTCAGAGTTGCAGTTAACTATACATTTTAGAGTTGCAGTTAACTATATAGGTACAGCTTAGAGTTACAGCTAACTATACCTATACAGCTTAGAGTTGCAGTTAACTATACATTTTAGAGTTGCAGTTAACTATACATTTTAGAGTTGCAGTTAACTATACATTTTAGAGTTGCAGTTAACTATACATTTTAGAGTTGCAGTTAACCAAACATGCAGTTAACCAAACAGTTTAGAGTTGAAGTTAACTATACAATTTAGGGTTGTAGTAACTAGACAGTTTGGAGTTGCAGTTAACTTTACAGTTTAGAGATGCAGTTATCTACACAGTTTAGACTTGCAGTTAATTATAGAGTTCAAAGTTGCAGTTATTTATATAGTTTAGAGATACAGTTAACTACACAGTTAACTATACAGTTTAGAGATTCAAGTAACTATACCGTTTAGAGATGCACTTAACTATACAGTTTAGACATACAATTAATTATAATTTAGAGTTGCAGTTAACTATACAAGTTAGAGATGCTTTAACCATAGTTTGAAAATGCAGTTAACTATACAGTTTAAGGATGCAATTAAGTACATAGTTTGAGGATACAGTTAACAAAACAGTCTAGAGATGCAGGTGAACTTAACTATACAGTATAAGATGCAGATAACTGTACAGTTTAAACAATTGAGTTTGAAGAATAAATCAATAAATAAATCATTTAAAATAAATAAATAAATTTAAATAAATGAATTTAAATAAATAAATTTAAATAAATAAATTTTAATAAATAAACTTTAATAAGTAAATTTAAATAAATAAATAACTTTAAATAAATTATTTAAAATAAATTTAAATAAATAAATTTAAACATATAAATAAATTTAAATAAATGAACTTTAAAACATTAAATGGTTAACTTAAAATAAATTTAAGTAAATAAATAAATTTATAATAAACATAAATAAATAAATAAATTTAAATACAAAATTTAAATAAAATAAATATAAAATAAAAAGATATAAAATAAATAAAATAAAGTTTAGCACTGTAACTTAGTGGTGCAGTTCAGAAATACAATTAAGCGATGTTCCTTAGAAATACAAAGTAGTTAGCAATGCTGTTAAACAATGCAATGCATTTAAAGTTTACAGATTAGGAATACTGTTTAGAAAAGCAAGCTAGCAACCTATAGACAGGTTAGCAATACTAATGAAACCCAGCAATGTATAGAAAGTTTATGAATACATACATATAACATACATATAATCACGCCTTTATCCCTTACGGGGTAGGCAGAGCACCAAGGGCCGTTAGAACCACATGGTGCCACTTCTGACCAATTTTGAATACAAGTTTATGAATACAAGTTCACAAAATCAGTTTAACAATCCAGATGAGCCAGGCAGTTTAAGAATATGTTTGAATCACAACGGTTAGCAATAAATACAGTTTAGTAATATGGTTTAATAATCCAATTTTACAATGAAATGTAACAGTGTAGACCTGAACTGTAACTTAGTAGTTTAATTAATATTCATATTACAGTATAGAAATACTTTGCGATGATAGATATAATACAACAGGAAGTTAACATAATAATGCTAACATAATAGCATAATAAATATAAATAAAACATCGTGAAAATATTTAGCAAATTTAATGTGCCTCTGCAAAAGTCTGATGCAGTTTCAATAAAATAAACCAGTTCGATTAATGTAGATCACTTAGAATAATAACGTACCATATGAGAAGTAGGTACCTACGGTTCATGGTGTTAACAAGTCGTAGATACTGCTAGTAAGAAATTTTTTATTAAGGTTATTCAATTGAGTTCTAGATTTCTAATATTAGTTCAATGTGAAGCTAGTAAAATTTATAAAATAATTAGGAAAAATTACGGGGAATGTTAAAACTTATTGGTTTAAGGCTATGTTTGAGGAAAGTACACAATGATATGAATAGTGCCTAGAACTAAGTAAAGTCTATCACTGAGCTTTAACTGAAACCTGTAGAACTTGTCTTGATGTTGTATATGTGACTTAGTCTCTGTGACATAACCCACACTGTGATGTATTCAATCTATGTCTCCTAAACAAGAATCTACTCCTACTTAAGAAATGGAAACACCTTAGAGTTTTCGACCTTGTTCCAGCTATTCTCCTCTATGCTTGTACCGAAAATAATAATATTAAGTGTCTTTGTGACGTATGATCTATATGACGATGTTGTGTCTGAATTATCCATAGAAAAAAAGGAATGAATTATCTACCTATTTATTGCAATTATTATACTTCTAGTTAGGTACAAAAAGGGGGAATCGTCATCGTTTTCAGCCAATTGCAGTCCACTGCGGGATGTACGCCTCCACCAGAGCACGTCACACTACTTGATCTCCCATTTTGTCATCAAATCACTGCCAGCCCCATTCTTTAAGTCATCAGTCTATCTGGCTGGAGCGCGTGCAACGCTACGCTTACCGATGATATTTAAAAAAAAAATAAGGGGAAATAGAATAAACAAAACAATAAAATAATTTCAGTGTAGGATAATAACTTAAATATTATACATAGGTACTTTTACAAGCTTCAGAAAGTTAATTACAATGAACTTATAAGCCCCAAATAGTTAGCCAACTTCTGTCCAAAAAAAAATGTACTATGTGAACCCTCCAAACTTAAGCGATTCGTTCGCCCACTTTAATTGATCAGCTACTACTTCTCTACTTAGAATGCATGATTATAATAATTGACTCTACAAATAAGTAGATAAATAAATACTTTTAGTACACACAGTTTAAAAATGAAATAAGACTTAAGTACCCGAATCAAAACGAAAGAATCGCATACCTACCCGTTTGCAAAAGATGAAGACAAAGAATAATGCAGTTTACTGTCAGGTCTGCCATTATAACGACAGTCTGCTTCCATAATTATTATAACGTTGTCTATGTGACGCTGTCTATGTGACCCTGTCTATGTGACGCTCGCTGTCTATGTGACGCTGTCTATGTGACGCTGTCTATGTGACGCTGTCTATGTGACCCTGTCTAGGTGACGCTGTCTATGTGACCCTGTCTATGTGACGCTGTCTATGTGATACTGTCTATGTGACGCTGTCTATATGACGCTGTCTATGTGACACTGTCTATGTGATTTAATGATCTTTTTTTGTGTGATATTATACTTATTGGGAACAGCTGAAATCTGCGTGAATTTTATTTTACAGATCCTCGTCCAACCCACTAAGAGTGAGCGCCGTGGGACACGGCTTATGCAGGATGGCCGAGTGTTACAGTTTACAGTCAGCACCACATCATACATATGAATATATAGCGTACCTTATAATATTAATTATTATTATTATATAAAGTCAATTGATTAAAGGCTATATTTTATAAAAGTAGCTATTATGACTCCTGCAATATTGTTCTGGGAGGTTGCGATGGTTGTATAAATAGCAGGGTAGAACTAAATGGTGTCACTTTATTCTTGACTGTTGAGTTTGTAAGACGTTACTCTGCTCGATCTCTGTTCTATTTAAAAACATTGCAACGATATAATCTATTTACGGCGAGTCGGGTTTCTTGCTGCTTCTTTCCCGAATGTTATATCGCCTGAAGCAGCTTTAACTGTATAAGTGATAAATAAATAGTTCTACATAGCAACTACGATGTTTGACTCCGCATCCTGAATATACTGCTGCGCCAACGAGTAATCATCGGTGACATACAACAATTATTAAACAAAGTCGTTTGCCGTTGTCTGTCCGTCCCTATGTATGCTTAGATCTTTCAAATTAGGGAACGGATTTTGATGCGGTTTTTGCACTGCACCCATGCGAAGCCTGGGCGGGTCGCTAGTACGCTATGTACTGATACTACAAACTGGCCGACAATCCAAATCTTGACTTATTTTGCTGTAATGCGCAAAAGTCCAAGAACCTGGTGCAATGGTCCCCGACTGATTAGTTTTAATTGTCATTTTTCCCTGTAAAATTCCTTTTTCCCATCTTACTTTTTTTTACTATTAGCTACTAGGCAAACATTTGACCGCCATCGTGCCTGATGTTAAGCAAGATGCGGCCTAGGGTGATACATGTTTGCCTAGAAAGTGCCTATTCACTCTAGCTTTGAAGAGACCAATGTTGTAGTGCTCGGGAAATACATCGGCAGGAAGTGCATTCCACTCCTTAGCCGTTCGCATTACAAACGAGTTAACATAACGTTTGGTGCGGATGGGTGGGATATCAACAACACTTGGTGATCAACTTGGTGATCTTTTAAATGTCATACGCCTTTTTCTTTACGTTCCCCTTCCCCTTGTTCTAATCCTAATTTCCTAGATGCCTAATGTGAAAACATATTCATGGTTTAATGATACTTTGTAAGCTACTTCTTATTTTAGAATGCACCACACTGTTTGTTTTCATGCATAAAAAACAAAAATCCTGAATGTATACTTCACTTTACTAACATACTAACACTTGTATCTAGTACATATAAGTACACCTACAGATTTTCTAAAAAAAAAAACTGTGAAAATGGCCCGGTCCGGCTTCAGTCAAATTAACCTTGTAAAGATCAGGTTGGAGACACTCAATATTGTATCTTTATTTGATATCTCCTTAATTTCCTGTATGTAACATGGCTTGCTTATCTACGATGCTTGATAAACTGATTGTAACTATGTATATTTAATTTTGTATAGTATTCTGATGAATGGAATCAATAAACTACATATACCTTTCAGTCTTTAACCGAATATTCATTTCATCCTTTGCATGATGGCGCTAGTTACTATGTGTATGACTAGGTACATTATCTGTGTCACTCCATACAAAGAATGTTAGTTCCGAAATTAGGTATCGTAAGAGTTATTCTATGAAACGGACTCTAGTTAGGTACTCAATGTTACTGCTACCATTTTGTTTACTCTATGGTGTACGTGTATGTCACTATGTATAAGGGTATAGCATGGGGTACAGGTAGATCTAAAAGTCTGAGTTTAGGTTCGTAGCTCGCATTATCTTTCTATGCTCTAATAAAAAAGCTTTCTATTACTTTTGCTGTCACATGTCGTGTATTTTGTAATTTACAGATAAGGTACGAGTAGGTATATCACAAAACTAGTTTTCGATTTCGTGGTATAATTTTCATGATAACACCATTGTTAGGTCCAATAATTAGTCGATCAGGCTGAAAGTCCATTTCTTTTTTTGTTTTTACGGTGGCTTCCACCTTGAAATTAGAGAGAAACTTGACGATGCACATGTAACTTTGCATTTTAGCAAATCGCATCCCTGAAACAAAATTATAAATTCTATATTACTCGTGTCAATTTTCTGAAATTGTCCCACTGCGCCAGGCAGAATTCAATTTCAATTTTAAAAGAAACCATATTGCGCTGACCCTATAAATAATGTGATAAGGGCACGAAAATTAAAATAAGTAATAAGATAAATCGTGGTCATGGCAGAATCGCTGAAGGATCTAAGCACAATGCTCGATGGCCTCAATCGAGTCTCCCAACAGGTGGGCCTGAAGATGAACATGGACAAGACGAAGATCATGTCGAACGTCCATGTGCCGCCCACTCCTGTATTGGTTGGGAGCTCGATGCTTGAAGTTGTTGACGAGTATGTTTACCTGGGACAGACGGTCAAACTAGGTAAGTCCAACTTTGAGAAGGAGGTAACTCGGCGAATCCAACTCGGCTGGGCAGCGTTCGGGAAACAACGAAGCTTATTTGTGTCTAAGATACCCCAGTCCTTAAAGACGAAGGTATTCAACCAGTGCGTGCTGCCGGTGATGACCTACGGTGCCGAGACGTGGTCTCTAACTATGTGCGTCATAAAAAAGCTCAGGATCGCACAGCGAGCGATGGAGAGAGCTATGTTTGGGATCTCTCTGCGTGATCGAATCAGAAATGAGGAGATCCGCAGACGTACAAAGATCACCGACATAGCTGAACGGTCCAGCAAGCTGAAGTGGCAATGGGCAGGGCACATAGCTCGAAGAACTGATGGCCGATGGAGTCGGAAAGTTCTAGAGTGGATACCACGTATCGGCAAGCGCAGCGTGGGAAGGCCACCCGCGAGATGGACGGATGACCTGGCCAAGGTTGCCAAGGTCGGTTGGATGCAGGCTGCTTCCGACCGGTCGGAGTGGAGGTTGTTGGGGGAGGCCTATGTCCAACAGTGGACTTCTCAGAGCTGTAAATGATGATGATGATGAATAAGATAAAAGCGGTGATTGCCCAGTGGTTAAGACGTGCGCCTTTTAAGCGAGGTGGCGTAAGTTCAATCCCAGTCACGGGTTTGTACCATTTAATTTACTTCAAGTGCGAATTTTCTAAAATTGTTACTTAGCTAACCAGCCCTCTGATTACAAAAGCAATAGCAAAGCCGAAGCAAAGCGATAGCGAAAATTGTACAATATTCGCCTTTAAATGTCAAAGTTCCTTTGAAATTCATTTTACATAATACGAATTTGACAAGCAATCAGCGATTTTTGTACAATTTTCGCTATCGCTTTGCTTGTGCCAGTTAGGTAATAAGGAGGCCGAAGCGGGTTGGCGTCAGGCAGGCAGACGGCTGTAAAACAATGCCAAATCTTTGACAATGTGAGAAACCGTATTGCGCCAACCCCCTAAAAATAATAGGAAAGAGGCAAAAAGATGGTGAAGGGCAGGAAGATGATTATAATTACAAATGTGAGGCAATTATAGGTAATTGATAAAAAATGGGATAATAGTCGCGACTACATTTATGTAGGTATATAATATCGGCCCCAATAAAAGAGCTAACTAAATGAAAAATAATAGAGGTATGAGGAATTTTCAGAAAGAGAAAATATTATGATATCTACTAATGATGATCTCCGACTGTATTTTCGGTCAAGGAGACCAATCTCTACGGAGATTGGCCAGGTACGCAGAAGATATTATAGTGCACAAGTGTGTGCGCAAACACAGATACACTCTCTATTCCGTTACTCTCATAGTCCAATGGGACGGAAAGCCGACACGACCGGAGAGAGATCAGGCGCAGGAACAACGGTTTTTACGTGCTTTCCGAGGCACGAGCTAAGTGACAATTTTGCAACATTAAAATCTGTACATGAAGTAAATTCATTGGTACAGGCCCGTGACTGGGATCGAACTTACGCCTCCCGCTTGGACCTTCCAAGCGGGAGGCGCACGTCTTAACCACTGGGCTATCACCGCTTCTATCTATCTACTAATACACAATTATTAGAATCTAAAAGTCACTTACCAATGCAATTTCTAGGTCCAACTCCAAAAGGTAAGTATGCACAGGAATGTTTATTGGCTGAATTTTCTTTTGTAAACCTTTCCGGGTCAAAAATATCTGGATTTGGGAAATATTTGGCATCGCGTTGAATTCCCAAGGGTGAAACGGATACCACAGTCCCCTTCTCAATCACCAGATCCATTCCCGGAATATGGTAATTCTTTTTGGTTCGACGCAGTAATGGATCAACTAAAGGGTACATTCGCAGAGTTTCGTCAAACACCTTTTCCAAATATGGCATATCGTTAATACAATCATATGTAATTTCTCCATCGTGTCTTGAGATACCTCCATCGATCTCTGCTATTAACTTATTTTGAATGTCAGGATTACGTGCTAATTCATAAAGCATGAATGTCACTGTAGTGGCGCTGGTCTCATAGCCAGCAGCATAGAATACGAATGCCTGTGCGGCCATTAAACTCTCATCCAGTTCTAAGGTAGTAATATAATCATCTTCCCTGTTTTTAGAGCCTTGAAGTTCTCCTTCTAGTTTTAATTGCAAAAGTAAATCCATGAAGTCCTTTCTGTTTCCTGGTTTAAAGTTTCTGTCCTTACATACGGCATTTACTAAATTTACAAAAAATGTGGTTATTGCTTTCGGAAACAAGGAAGAGTTGAACTTCTTCAGTATTCCGGGATACATCATGTCTAATTCGTTTGCAAAAGTTACTGTGAAAATTTTCTTATCTATAAAGTCTAATTCCGAAGTATCACCATAATATACATCCATATCGATACCAAAAGCACAAGCTGTTATGGTAGACAAAGTATATTTTTGAATAATTTTGAATTCCTGTTCAGGATTTCTGTTTACGTTATCATTTACGTAGTCTATAAATTTATCTCCATTTTGACTTAGCAAGTACAACATATTCTTCAGTTTGCCAGACGTAAATATAGGGGACAATTTGTTTCTTAACACTCGCCAAGTATCTCCATCGGCATGAAATATATTTTTTCCAAGGCCTTCACTATCAAAATCAATGCCACGATCACTGAACAAGTCGAAGTCTTTGATCATAATATGTTTAATAATGTCCAAATCTCGAATCAGAAGACTTGGAGTTGTCATTCTGTATACTTCCAACAACTTTTTCTTCAGGAAAATTGTCGTAAATTTCCTTATATATGACACCGATATTTTTCCGTCTTAAGGCCGATTCCATCAAGTTTCCAAACAAAGGAAATCTGGATTTAGGAGTGGCAACATTTTTCCTATCCCAATAACCGAACTGTCTTGTAAAATATTTGTAAACTCCATAAACGACCACAGCGAAGGTCAGTATAACATATGTTACCGCCATACTCAATTGAATACGGAACTGAGGATGCAAATCAGCAGTAGTACAGTAACTATTCAATAGTACTCGTAATAATATACAAAGTTAACTATGACGTTTTTGGGTTCCGTTGTCCATTTCAATTTGATGTGGAAGTTTGTGAAATCAAAAGAAATCGACGGTAGGTACGGCTTATATTTGCGAATTCCTTAAAAGGGATTATTTTTATATGTAAGATAAACTAAATTTAAAATAAAAAAAAGCCATAATAAGTTACATTATAAATGCCTACCAACTAGAGGCAACAGTATGTAGAAAATAATAAGTGAAGAGTGTTTAATTTCAAGCCAAATAAAACTTTTATATGCTTTTAAGGAACGTTTTTACTTTTTCCCGACTGCGCCAGGAGGGTTATATTTTGTGAGTGTATGTATACAGGGTGTTTTTTTGTGGCCACCTTTAACGAAGGGTACGTATTCTATACATGAAATAAAGTAAGTTTATGCCAAAAAAAATGCTGGGAAAAAAATTTTTTTTTTGAATTTTTTTTTTAAATTTCTTGATCGTGCGAAATTTATAGTGTCTAGTGTTTATGTTAGTTTTTTTTATAGACAGATATTAATTATTTTTCGTAAAAAAATCCTGCTACGCGCGTCTATGTGCATTTATGCAGAAAAACGCAGTCTATTTACTCAACTTTGACCCTAATATTTTGGAAACCAGACACTCCCAATGCTTCCATGGAGAAAAATGATCGTGATGATGAGGAAATTCCGTAGTTTCCGGAAACGTTGACGACCAAAAATCACCCTGTATTTATTAGGCACGCTCTAGAGCCTAAGCAGCCTGTCGCATTAGAGCTTAAGAGGTAAATATCATTAGTAGTGAGAGTGACAATGAGAACACTATCCGACGCAGTTTTGACGCAGTCGGGTTTTTGTTTTTTAGATTAAACTTTAACGTCTCGGAAACGTCAGTCATAAGAATAATTTTAGGTCAATGGTTACCTTAATATCAACTTTGAAGATGTAATTTTTATAATAAGCACTTAGTGATGTCGTCTTATATGGGTACTTCCTACGAATACATAATGCACTGTCATTAATCATTATAAGAATTATATTTTCAGATACCTAGCGCCACTTCGCTTGGTATTACGAGTTTCCTTAAATAATTGTTATAAATGAGCTACCAAAATTGATAGGACCGGTTGCATGTTACAAAATCAGCCTGCGGGTTTTACTTAAACATGCCTCATCTTGAAATTCTATAATTCTATAGGTCTATAATCGAGTATCTAATGTAAGTGGTCTATCTATTGTATTGTGTATTTTCTGAGTGCATTAGATCTCCGTTATGCAAAATTGGAGTTGTGTATGTTAACATTGTTACTAATGGACGAAATCAGTAAGCCGCGGGTCACCGTTCTTGCATGCCTGACTTATTGCCGATAAGATTATGCTATTTTATATAAAAGCTTTAAAAAATAATATTTAATTAGTTGTATCAGTGTACCACCACGGTTTCGTGCTCTTTATAATGGTGTTGACGTACATTTTGGTATCTACCGTTACGATTATATATCTACTTTACAAATATCTTACCAGACACTATGGCTACTGGGAAAAGAGAAATGTTGCTACTCCTAAATTTAGGGTACCAATATTTGGTAATTTAATGGAATCCGCTCTGAGAAGAAAAGTAATGGGAGTTATATATCAGGAGATATATAATGAGTTTCCGAATGAAAAAGTTGTTGGAGTGTACAGAATGACCACACCAAGTTTACTAATACGAGACTTGGATATTTTAAAGCATATCACTATTAAAGACTTCGACTGTTTCGTGGATCGTGGCATCGATTTTGACACTGAAGGCCTCGGAAGAAATCTATTTCATGCCGATGCAGATACTTGGCGCGTCCTAAGAAACAAATTCACTCCTATGTTCACTTCTGGTAAACTTAAGAACATGTTATACCTGTTAAACGAAAATGGAGATAAGTTAATAGATTACCTCAATGGCAACGTAAGTGAAAATCCTGAGCTAGAAATGCACAAGGTCGTCCAAAAATATACTCAGTCCACAATTTCAGCATGTGCTTTTGGAGTAGATATGGATATTTTTTATGGCGATACTTCTGAATTAGATTTAGTTGATAATAAGATATTTACAATGACATTTGCAAACGAGCTAGATATGATGTTCCCGGGAATTTTAAAAGTACTTTGCGCCTCTTTATTCCCGAAAGAAGTAGGCTCATTCTTTGCAAAACTTGTCAGCCTCGTATGTAATGAGAGAAATGGAAAGCCTGGTACCAGAAAAGATTTTATGGATTTACTTTTGCAAATGAGACAAGAAGGAGAAATTGAAGGATCAAAAAAAAAGGAAGATGATTACGTTACCACTTTGACACTGGATGAGAAATTAATGACTGCTCAAGCATTCGTATTTTATGCTGCTGGATATGAGACCAGCGCCACTACGATGACATTTATGCTTTTCGAATTAGCACGTAATCCAGATATTCAAGACAACCTTATAGCAGAGATAGATGAAGTACTTGCAAAGTACAACGGAGAACTTTCATACGATTGTATTCACGACATGCCATATTTAGATAAAGTGTTTGACGAAACTCTTAGAAAATACCCATTAGTTGAACCATTACAACGACGAGCTAAAGAGAATTACCGAGTTCCTGGTACGGATCTAGTGATCGAGAAGGGGACAATGGTATTGTTTTCTCCAATGGGAATTCAAAATGATCCAAAATATTATCCTAACCCGGAAAAGTTTGACCCGGAGAGGTTTACTAAAGATAATTCGGCGCAGCGACATCCCTGTGCTTACATGCCTTTTGGAGTCGGGCCGCGAAATTGCATTGGTAAGTATCAAGAGTTCCTTGTTGGTCTTAATAATTTATTTAAAAAATTTCAGTCACAAGAATAAACATGTTTCAATAGCTAAATTTTCAATAGGTGGTGGGCGACCTCTCAAATGGAAATTTGAACTTCCGAATAGTGACACCTGATACAATTTAACATTTTCTACTCGACTGTGCCAGAAGGAGGGTTACGTTTTTCGAGTGTATGTTTGTATGTATTTATATTTCTTTAGCACGCTCTACAGCCCTCAATGGCTTGTCGCATTTGAGCTTGGGAGGTGTTATTAGATTCGTCTTAGTTGTAAGAGTGACACTGGGTCAAAATTATTACGCAGACAGGTTTTTTCTTTATAATATATCATATGCATAATTTCATAAATTTTCAGGTATGCGGTTCGCTAAAGTGCAAACACGTATTTGCATTATAAAATTGTTATCCCATTATAAGGTGGAAGCTACTGAGAAAACAAAAAAGGTTATGGACTTTCAACCAGACAGATTCATCATAGGACCTAACAAAGGAGTTATTATGAAACTTGTGCCCCGAAATCGAAAAGCTGCATTGTAAATATTATGAACTGACTTATATAAAACTTATTACTTAAAGATAAATGATTATAAAATACAATACCTAATTGCTTAGTTATAGTTAAAGGCTATTATTAATTGTAGGTAGTGTTTATAATCTTGCATTATACCTATAAAGTTTGCATTGTTATGTAATCTCAGTTTATTAAAAACAGGCGGTCGCCCACGACTTCGTCCGCGTGAGGGTGTATGTTTTGCAACCGCCCTTATTACCTAATTAGCAAAAGCAAAACGATAGCGAAAATTGTACATAAATCACTGATTGCTTGTCAAATTCGTATTACGTAAAATAAATTTCAAAGGAACTTTGACATTTCAAGGCGAATATTGTACAATATTCGCCTTTCGCTATCGCTTTGCTTCGGCTTTACTATTGCTTTTACGTAATCAGGGGGCCGTGCGAATCGAGGCGGGTCCCTAATTATACAAATAAACCTTCGTATAACATTGGCGTAAACATTAATAAATAAATAACTTACACATACATACTAATGTATTACATAGTTCTCTATTAACTACCTATAGGTATATGTATAATTATCTTGAGAAGAAGTATACAATATTTAATTAATTTAATGCCTAATTAAGTTTATAACTGTGTACTTATACTCTATTATCTATTATTTTTAAGCACATTGTTATTAGCTATTCATAAGTTAAAAAAAAATTAAGCGCCTAACTACATTGTAGATAGTACCTACAATAATGTCTAAAATTTTATTTTTGGCCTCTCTGTTTTATGCACAATTTAGTTGAATTTATAAATGATTCATTATACAAAAAATAAATTCAAATTAACATTAGCATACTGACTTAGCACACTAGCGATGTGCTATGCTATGTTTTATGTTCATTGGGCCATAATCATGTCAACACATTTGATTGGATTGGCGTGCTCTGGGGGAGGCCTATACCCCGTTTTTTTTAAAGACGGAAATCTTAGAATAATGATTCGCTCCGGAGCTAAAATATAAATCTTATTTTCGAAGAATCATTGTTTGTAAACATTAGAACACTCATACTTGTAAGATATGAGTAAAGTTTGACGTTTTTCCATATTGATGTATCCTACTAAGAAATTAAAAAATCCAAAAACCCGACTGCTTAAAAAAGAACCAAATAATGTAGGTAAATAATAAAAAAACCTAAAAAGAAAATAACAAGCACTTAGATGTCCGGTGGTCTGCAATTCTATAATATACGAGTAATTATGGAATGAATACTATTGAAGAACATAAAATATTTTCTAATGATCGTAACATAACAACTGAACAGCCAGGATCCATTAAAATATTAGCTTGGTTGTCGGATAATGGATCCCAACTGTTCAGTTGTTTCATTCAATTCCATAATTATACTTATAGAATTCTAGACCACCGGACATCTAAGTGCTTGTTTTTTTCTTTTCAGTTTTTTTCTACTCAAGGGTGACTTTTATATAATTTTGTTTTCCTGCAACTCTAAAAAAGTTGTAACAATACCATGATACCCAACCACTACAGACTACTAAATCAACGTCTACTCAACTACAAAAATAAGGATTTATAAAAAGGTTAATACATATATGAAAAATAAGGAAATCTATCGGAATCATATATTTTTCTTATTATATTATTTTTATGACAAATACTTATCAACATACATACTATTTAAAGAAGTACTGAAGACATATAATTTTTAATGAGGTATATACTTCAAATTCAAATCAGTTTAAATTAATTAAAATTAGGATTAAGAAATTAAATGAAATTAAGTACCTATTCATCTACAGAGGAGTAGTATTATCATTAAAGGTAGTTTTTTTAGTTTCATCAACATCATCGAATAATTTCGTTTTTAGATATTATGATATCTAAAATTGAAGTCGACTCTCTTTTTTAAAATTCAACAAGCAATAATATTGTCTGGACATACACACATAAGTAGGTATAAATTCTAAATAATGCTGACTCATGATGACTTATTAGGAATAATTTGATTATGTATTTATTTATTTGCTGAGATATGGTAGGTACTTCTAAATTTGCTCATCAACTTAATAGGGTCATGCTAATATTTCATTTACTAGTACCGAAACTTTACATATTTATATTATATACATTTAAATAACCTATTTTCTATTTTGATATCATTATATTTTTATTAATATCATAGGTACTATGCAATTCAATTATATTATACTCCTACACATGAATGGCAAAATATTGTGTGTAGTGCGTTATCTCCAGTTTATACAGGGTGTAACAGAAGGGGTATGTATTGACTTTGTAGAATAAGTTGCGCAAGCGCAGATTTGTGTGATTGAGTTTTAATGTGTGTGAAGTAATAATAAAGAGAATGCTCCTAAACTGCTTAGTCAACTCATACGACTTGCACGGAGATGCAGCTGATGTATTCTAGTGAAACGCGGTATCAGTACAGGAAGAAATTATATAGCGTCCTGAATTCTATCCATAGTAGTACCGCGTATATATGTATATCGCTGCTTTGTTTCGATAATGTCATAAACTAAAAACACACCTTTTTCAGGAGAGCGATTTAAAAAATTACTTACAAAGTTCTGTTGCTCATAACTTTTGTTGCCTTTAATGTTTTTGCGTATAAACTGAAAAATATGATCCAATATTTACTAAAGCTTAGTATTTAGCATGTTTACAATGATCATCTAGTAAAAACAGTACAAAAATTATTTAAAAAATGCATTCATTCAGAGTTACGTATAGATTCCGTAACGATACTCAAGTAAATGTGTTTTTAAATGACACATATCAAGTTTATGTTGACTTTTTGGCGAAAAGTGACACATTTAGGATTGTTACATAATAAGGGAGTTCTTATATTTTTTAACAGTGACACATTTCACTTTAATATACTAAAAGTAACTTAAAGTAAAGTAGTACTAAGTAAAACTATACTAATTACATGAAAATATACTAATTACATAATCGCTGTGGTCGTTTGTGTAGGAATGCTAAAAGATATTACATTCATGAGACTATTGAGAAGTACAACCCAAGTATCGTCTTGTCAGCCCATTCCAGTCCACTGCTGGATATAAGCCTTCCCCAGAGTATGCCGAAGGCTCGATCTCCCGTATTTGCTGTTCCAGTCTGCCGTCTTTAAGTGATCAGTCCATCTGGCTGGAGGGCGTCCACCGTTACGCTTGCCAAGGTGCGGTCTCCATTCGAGAACCCGCTTACCCCACCGTCCATCGGTTCTACGACAGATGTGACCAGTCCAAGTCAAGTTTGGAAATTCCTTAAGAAATTGAAATCTAAAATCTTTATTGAGGGATCGCCCGCTATACCCTCGGATCCGCCCACTCATGATTACGAACACAAGACACTACAGTCGCAACGAGAAGCCAGATCCAAGCACCTAGCATGCAACCATAAATACACAGCCGCTAATCCGAAAACCAATTAAAATTTTAATCGACATATGTTTCGCCAACACCCGTGGCATCATCAGGATTAGTTTTCCATGTTAGTTCTATCTACCGAACCAACTAACTAACAACTAAAACCAATGTATTGCAAATCATTTTTATACCCTCAATCAAAATATAATATAAAAATGTTAATACCTACATATTAGTTTGAAATTTAAAATTATTATAGATAAATAAATATTAAAAATATACATATTAGTTATTAATTGTTAAATTAGTAGAAGATAAATAAATTTATAATAATATTAAATATATATAAAAAAAACCATATCAAGGCTGCACGATAAAGTCATTACCTTTGTCCGATCCTATTGACTTTGACATTGACAGATTGCAGCCAAAACAGGGCTCGTGTTTACAAAATCTATTTGATTATTTACCAAATTAATGCCTGAAAATTTTGCTTTCATAATTTCTAGTTTTACTAAAATAGACAGACGGATGCCTTTATCTGCAACATGTTACCCTTAACTCATTATTATCTGCCAGGGAGTGGCCCGCATGGAGTAAATGTTCGGCAAAGTTGGATTTATTAGGATTACCATTTCTGAAAGCTGATATATGTTCCTTGTATCGAACATTAAAACTGCGACCAGTTTGTTCAATGTAACAAGCATCACATTCATCACACTTAAACTGATATACACCTGATTTCTTTTTAAGTTCCAACTTTTGTTTTGTGTTAATTAACTTTTGTAATGAATTATAAGTCCTAAACGCCACAAATATGTCTTCTTTTTTTAATAATTTAGATAATTTTTCCGAAAAACCTCCATAATATGTCAAACTACCAGTGGTTTTTGAATCTGATCAACTTTAGGGTATAACATTTGTTTAACCAAAATGTTTTCCTTTTTATTGACCAGATTATAAATTAATTGAGGACTGTACCCATTAGATCCTGCAATTTGAACAATGGTATTAAATTCTTTATTATAATTGTAATTGTTAAGCGGTAAAGTTACCAGTCTATGTATCGACTATGTATAGACTTATAAGCCGCTAATTTATGTTGCCATGGGTGGAAAGAATCAACCGGTATTGTGACATCTGTATGGGTAGGTTTTCGGTATACAGCAAAATCATGAAATGAATTGGGAAGTGTAATGATGGCTTTCGGTTTGGCATTTATGTCATAAAACTTAACAAACACTTTTCTTAACCACACGCTTCATAATTGGCGAAACTTGCCTTTACCTTGTCCTTTTATTTTTATTTCTATCACTATGTGTAACGTCAATAAGGCAATCCTAGCCACTACATCCAAAGCGGTCGGTGATGACGAAATCTGCGCTTAGATGATGCATCCTATTTTTGACGAGGTATTTGTTGCTTGCAATCCATCTTTAGCTGTTCTCTTGTTACAAGAGCGTTCCCGACTGCTTGGAAGAAGGCTTACGTTATCCTTTAAATATCTTATCCTATATTTTTCAACCAATACCGTCCTATCTTTATTCTACCTTTCCTCTCCAATGTTCTTGTATCACTAGTCTACAATCAATTGTCTACTTTCTAACATTAGAATAAGCTTCTGTATCCACTGTAATCTGGTTTTCGACCTGGACATAGCACAATTACTGCCTAAGTTAAGATTACTGATGACATTCGACTTGCTATTAATGATAAAGTACTGATATTCTCAACTTTGTTAGATTTTAGCAGTGACTTCAATTCTGTGGACTTTGATGTTGTACTTGGTATCCTTGCCTCTCTTAACGTATTCCTCTAGTGGTACAACGGTTTGACTCTTGCATCGTGGACGCCAGTAGTGCATACGCTCAGACGACGTATTATACAGTGGTGTGCTAACTGCTGGTGTTCCTCACGGTGATGATCTATCCCCTCTTCCTCTTTCCATTCTCATAAACTCACGTTAGTAAAGTAATATCAACTAGTTTTCATCTCTTTACACAGACTTTACAATTAGAAAGAATGGTTCATTTTTTTTGACAATGACAAAATACAAAAATTCGATAAAAGTTTCATAGAAAAGTGACTTACTTCAAAAAGCAAAAACGTAATTTGACTAAAATTTTATTTTAAAACGACATATTTCATTTAGAGTTTACCGTAGTTACAATGTTTTTATTTATAAATTATTATCACTAAATACTTCAACACAATTTTGCACTTTGTAGATTAATGTCATATAAACAAAAAGCACTATTTCAAATAAAAAACCGCACTTCTTATCATTAAATTTATATTTTGTAATTAAATTTAATTAATTAGAAATGCCGTTTTCAAAGAAAAAACGCAAAAAACTTATGAATTATTTAGTGAACAGTCATGTGTTTACCACAAAATATCGATGCAACATTGTCAAATAACTTGAGCATTCTGGTAATATGGCGGTGTTCGCTAAAAATGGCGAGAAAATTCAACCAGTCAGATGTGTCACAGGTGTCGCCACGTCTTCAATGTCTAATGTCTTAATTTCTATTTTCGTTGAATGGTGTTATTAACTCAATTTGGACACATTTGGTTTTACGTCACTATCGAAACAAAGCAGCGATATGTGGCCGTTGTATCTAGTACAACATAACGTAATCTCCTCGAAGGTCAACAGAGGATAACATAACATACCTAGTTAGGTATGTTTATTAATTATATTTTGATAGTGTCATAAATACGTTGAGTCATCGTGACTTTTTATTTAACAATAATTAAGAATAGGTATGTGCTAGATACAATAAATAAATTAATCTTTTTGTTTCATTATCATTAATACCTACATCTTGCCCTTGTCCTATTATTTATGGGCTCAGCGCAATATCTTTTGTTTCAAAACTCATATTTCCAAGGATTTCACATTTTCTTTTACGCCGGCTGCTTGCCTAACGCCAACCATTATTGAGTGTAGTTAAGTGACATTAGTAGTACATTAAAATCCGTACGAGAAATAATTCAGTTGTACAGGTCCCTGACTGGAAACTAGAAGGCTGGTTCTTCTTGTTTAGGTATACCTACTTAGTTTGCAAAATAAAACGAAATTAAAAAGGAACTAATATTTTTGAAACTTAGGTACATTATGTAGGTAATCCTCACTCATCCACTAATAGATAGGCAAGGACTTGTTAAATTAGTTTTAAATACTACCTACCTACGGTGTTCAGATAAATAATTGTTTATGGACTTATCTGCTACTCGTTATTAGGTAGGTATATACACTAGTGGACGCCCGCGAATCCGCCCGCGTGGACTGCGGAAAAAAGTAGAAATTTACCAGGATTAAAGTTGTATTCCTGAGTTGTTTAGGAATTCTCCATACAATATAGAAAAATAATAACGTACTTTCGAGTGTCACCTTTTGAGTATAGGTTTTTCATAGTGGGGTATATTCATAGCTTTTAGCGAGCCGAAATAACAAGATACAAATGTTAACTGTTAACATGTCTGATAACTGTTAGGTAGGATACAAAGCGACTATTAAATAAGTTCTTTGAATTATTTACCGTTACTATTATCTAAATTCACTATAATATTTAATTTAACTGAACCCTATACACAGGGTGTAACAGGGGATATGTTAAGCGAAAGACCAAAAAAAGTCCACTATGAACAACCCTCAAAGTTTGAGACTCGAAATCACATGTCTTTTTTCAAGATTGTAATAATTTCTGAGTTGCTAAGAAATTTGTCCATCCTAAAAATTACGCTTAAATACCCCTTCTGTTACACACTCTTATTAACTCCCTTTAAACATAAGTATAGACATTTCACATAGTCTACTTTTTTATGACAGAATTTTTAAACTATTTAGTAATTTAAAATTGACTTTTTTCTTAAATGACCCCTTGTGACTAGTTTCGAAATATTTTTTTCATTTGAGCTCATTTATTTTGTTAAATATGGAATCAACTTATATATCAACACAAACGGATCTCTAAAAGCAAACCGACAACTTATAATTAAAAGATAAGAGATACCTATTTTTATATATATTTATCAGCTGCTTAGCGGATCGCTAATGTAGTAGTGCAAGTTCTACCGCAACATGTTGTTAACGTATACTTTAGTCTCGTGTGCCGTTATCATCTTTCTACTTTACAAATATGTTTCACGACACTTTAGCTACTGGGAAAAGAAAAATATTATAACTTCTAAATCAAAATACCCGTTATTCGGTAACGTGTTGGAGTCAGCATTAAGACGAAAATGCATTGGAGTTGTATTTAAAGAGTTATATGATGAGTTCCCAAATGAAAAAGTTGTTGGAGTTTACAGAATGACAACGCCAGGTATACTGATTCGTGATTTGGATATCATTAAGCATGTTATGATCAAAGATTTCGATTTGTTCGTTGATCGTGGACTCGATTTCGACAGTGAAGGCCTCGGAAAAAATCTTTTTCATTCTGATGGAGATACCTGGCGCATCTTGAGAAACAAATTGACACCAATCTTTACTTCTGGAAAACTCAAGAATATGATGTACCTGTTAATTCAAAATGGAGATAGATTTATTGATCATGTCAAAGAAATCATACAGAAACAGCCGGAACAAGAAATGCATAAACTCATTCAAAAATATACTCAGTCATCCATTTCAGCTTGTGCTTTTGGAATCGATATGGATGTGTACAATGGTGATACTTCAGAATTAGATTATGTAGATGAGAAAATATTTACAACGAATTTTGCAAACGAATTAGATATGTTGTTCCCAGGAATTTTAAAAAAACTGAATGCCTCACTGTTCCCAAGAAAATTAGGCGACATTTTTCTCAATCTTGTAAAAACAGTAAGCAATGAAAGAAATGGACAACCTGGCAAAAGAAAAGATTTTATGGACTTACTTTTGCAATTAAAGCAGGAAGGGGAACTTCAAGGATCTAAAAAAAGAGAAGAAGATTCTGTTAGTACAATTGAACTTAATGATAAATTAATGGCCGCTCAGGCATTTGTATTCTATGCTGCTGGGTATGAGACCAGCGCTACTACAATGACATTTATGCTGTTCCAATTGGCACGTAATCCTGATATTCAAGATAAGTTAATAGAAGAAATTGACGAAGTGCTTGCAAATCACAACGGACAAGTTACATATGACTCTATTAATGATATGCCATATCTAGAGAAGGTATTTAATGAAACTCTTCGAATGTATCCTCTAGTTGAGCCATTGCAACGACGCGCTAAACAGAATTATAGCATTCCTGGCATGGATTTAGTGATTGAGAAAGGTATGTTAGTGCTAGTTTCACCTTTGGGAATACAAAACGATCCGAAATATTATCCTAATCCAGACAAGTTTGACCCGGAGAGATTTAGCAAAGAAAATTCTGCAGAGAGACATCCATGTGCTTACATGCCTTTTGGAGTTGGACCTAGAAATTGCATTGGTAATTACTCTATTTTTTTATTTCTTATTTCGGTATTTTTTGTCGTTCTAAAATTTACTAGACAGTATATTTTTATGATTTTGGAAAATAACTAATGTTTATTCTATTTTTCATTGATCTAAGTAAAATTTACAAAAGACAATATTTTAAACACCTATCAAATCAGTGTTTTTTTGTTTTGTAGGTATGCGTTTTGCTAAAGTGCAATCACGTATTTGCATCGTGAAGTTGCTGTCTAACTTCAAAGTAGAAGCTACTGAGAAAACCAAGCAAGTTATGGAGTTCCAGCCGGATAGACCCATCATTGGACCGAGACAAGGAGTTGTGATGAAAATCGTTCCCCGTTAAAAAGTAACGTAATTATACACATTACCCACATTAATAATCTCAATTCCAATTAATATTATAAATGGGAAAGTTTATTTGATTGTTATATTTTCAGGTTTTATCTACTCAATCTTCTTCAAATTTTGCATATAGTTGAAAGTACGGAAAAGTACATAGTCAACTTTCCGCAGTCCACGCGGATGATGTCACGGGCAACAGCTAGTTAAATATACTCATTTAACAAATGCTTCTATTGAAAAAGTACTTGTAATTCCAAAAGGTCTTTTTTGGGAAAACTAGCCTATTTCCTTTTTCAGGGTCTAGCTAGACTATCTGTGTACCAAACATTTTAATCGGTTCCGTAGTTTTGGTGTGAAACGTACCAGACAAACAGACTTTACTATTTTTAATATTAATAAGGATAAGAATTTTGAATAAAATATGCAAATAAGGAATTATGCCTATTTTCATAGGACTAATACATTTTTGAGACTACATAAAATATAGTACTATATTGGAATATTGTAATAGTGGTAGTTTATAGGCTCAACTTAAGTCATAAATGTGATAATTTGATATTAACAATCATGTACGATCTATAGGTAAATAATTTTAGTACTTAGAGTAATTTAATAAATGTATACAGGGTGTTCGTGACAGCCAGGCAAATATTGATATGGTGACTTCAAACCATGATTCTGAGTCGAAAACCACTAAAAAAATTTCACAGGAAAATTCCAAAACTATCCGACTTTTTTTTCTGGAAAAAATTGGTTTTGTTCTTTTAATTAGGCCTTATACGAGTAGAATGGCTTGAAAACCAAATTTCAACCAAATAGATATTTAAAAAAACAATTGCGCCCATAAAGTTGAAAAAACTGATCAACTCTAATAGAGTTCCAAGTGATCTAAAAAACAGTAATGTATCACACAATAACCAATAAGCTCATTTAACTAGTCACAGGATCGCCTAATACGATCTGCGAATTGCGGATAACTATATTAAAAATTCATTTCCTGCGAGCTGCGAATAATAACACTGTCGCATAACTCAACACAATGGTACTGGTTCAGCATTTTAGTATTTGCCTGGCTGTCACCCACACCCATCATATACGAGTAGATCATAGTTATAGACACGGCTGTAACGTGTTCCCGAAAAGGGGTACCCTGAAGTATAAGATCAAGTAAGAGCTCCCACAGTCACGTGTAGCATTGTGTGGATTACTGATCATTTTCATCGACCCAGCTATGCTAATAATGCGGGATCTCCTTTATGAGCCTGCAGTCCTGGCTACCCTGATTCAACAAACACAGCCGTAAATGTATATTTATTATTAATTTCCAGCGAAGTGCTAGGGGTTTAATTTAAATTACATATTATATTTTGGCCCACTTTTAGAATGTAGAAGGGTACCCTACACTATACATAGGTACTCAGTTCTAGAAGAGACTTTGCCAAAAAGTCAAAGTTTTTGTATATAACTATATATATTTTGTATAAAGGATCCTTAGTGCAAATGGATGTAACTTAGATTTTATCTTATTTTTTGTACAATTTATCTTTGTTTTGGAAGCAATAAACAATTATTATTATATTATTATTATTATTTGTATCTCTTTTGAAATTCTCGGGACTACAGAGTCCCGGTCCTTTGAGAGGCGTGCAACGGGCCGTGGCCAAGATGTAGAGGCCCTTTTTAGAGAACTTTAATATGGTGTGGGATGCACATGGCGGATACCATCGCCGACCGCACAATATGATACACCCGGCGATGGTCCCCGCCATGTGCAAGACTATTGGAGTGCAGATCTATGTCATGCGATGGAAACAAAGGTCATGGGCTATAGGGCTGAATGTTGGGTGGGTTTGGGTAACTGGGCTATCAAAGGAGACTAACGGACGCCTGCCATTACAACGAAGTCTCATAATTGTTTGGTGGCAGACGGTGACTCGCCGACTAATTTCATGAGCCCCCTGAAACGGCCGCACGCATGGAGCGACAAAAGGGGCAACATTTGGTGAGCGGTTAGGGTGGAGCGGTGCGCCTGGACTTTAAACCGAAGCCAACTTGCCACTTACTGACGGGCACGTCCACCCTCGAGCTGTCATAGCTCTCGTGACTCCACTCTGCCCGGCCGGCGAAGGCAAGGCAGAGGTGGGGGAACTGTTCCTCGTCAGACCTCACTCCGGCGCCGGAGATGAAGAACAGGGTCTTCCCCCGGGAGTACTTCAGGTCCGTGGGAATGCTACCTCTCAACAGCTCGCCACAAGCTGCACTGCGGGCTTATTATTATTATAAAAAGGACAAGTTGCATCCCCGCGCATTACTCGTCGTGATAGCATCGCAGAAATATGACCTTACCAGTAATAAAACGACTGATTCGTGTAGTAGGTTGGTAGTGATCCTGCCGTGACCCTGCCCTCCCCTAATCAAAGATCCTCTCGCGATTTACTATACTGGTGGTAGCCCAGTGGTCAAGACATGCGCCTTCCAAGCGAGGGGGCGTAAGTTCGATCCCAGTCATCGGCCTGTACCGCTGAATTTATTTTTAATCGACTTTAAAAAAGAGAGGTTATCAATTCGTCTGTATGTTTTTATTTTTATTTTTATCCGACTTCAAAAAAGAGAGGTTATCAACTCGTCTGTATGTTTTTTTTTGTGTGTTACCTCAGAACTCCGTCATTTATGAACCGATTTCAATTTTTTTTATAGTTTGTCATGGTATGCTTCCAAGTTGGTCCCATATTCACCCTGTCAGGATCTGATGATGGGATCTTGGAGAAATCGAGGGCAATCCTCAAATATTGTAGGCATATGTAGTCTGTTTTTATACTTTTACTGAGCGTTTTGATCACCTACATATAAAACATAACATCTGATGATGGAATCTCTAAGGAATCTAGAGATATCCTCAAATATAAAAGGCACGAGTAGTCCGTTTTCAGATTTTTATAGAGAATTTTGGTCAGCTACATATAATATAAAGGAAACGAGGGTCTGATGATGGAGCCGCCGAAAAACAGATAGTGGAACTTTTTAGTAACAAAATCCCCCTAAGGGCAGGGGGAGGCCTACGTCCAGTAGTGGACTGCAATAGGCTTATGAAGATGAAGATAATTGTGTTAAGTGATGAAATTATATGTTGCGTTAAGCCATGTCCGTAGTAAGATGGTTATAGAGGAAGAGGTAGACATGAGATGACGGATAATAGGAATGAATAAAAGAAGAGTACCTACATATTGCACCGACCCCAAATAATTGGGAACAGGGGAGGAAGAAGGAGTGTAATAATATGTTGCTTATATTGTCAGACGTAAAGTTTGGAAACTTACTCATTTCTCTCTTTTGTCATGTGGCCTATTTAATCATTTGCTGGTATATAAATCTGACAATATTATGCCTTCTAAACTTCGTACACGGCTTAACGCAATATACCTATATATTTTCCCTTTAGTAAAATTTTACTTTAGTAAACTCAAGTTTTGGGAGGAAGTCGGTTTTTCGTTTTAAAAAAATTATTATGTTAAGTTTTTCTACAACTTGACACTTAGCTATACCTGAGGGTTGGCGTAAGACAGACAGCCGGCCGTAAAACAATTCCAAATCGTTAGCAATGTGAGTTTTGAAAGAAACCAACCATATTGCACCGACACCCCATAAATGATGGAATAAGGGTAGAAAGATGATGAAAATTTATCATGTATTTACTTTCTCACTAACACCTTCTCGCTTGGAAGACGCACGTTCTAACCACTGGACTATCACCGCTTAAATAGATGATAAATATCTTATCTACATTATAAAATTGTTATTTAAAAAAAGGAAAAAATTCTTCACCCGAGTGAATTGAACTTTAAGTCTGGGAGAATAATTGGCCCATCGGATTGGTCTGGCTGCTTACAAATAGTCTTGAAATAGTACCACGAGTACTATTTCAATGTATGTCAAACGTAGGCTTGCTAAAATCACGTAGTTTACCTAATTTTTAAATAATCTTTATAACGTCTGGCGGAAGTAATGGCCCACGGAAATGGTCTTGCAATAATAAATATCAATTTTTGATAATATTCTTTAAAAACTTGTGATACGCGAGTCAATATGAACATCAATATCCAGCAATGTGTTACTAATAATATTAAATTATTTGACGATCCTAATGATTGTACTGATGAGATTTTTCCTATACTCGTATTAGTACGCACAAGAGGAGGACAGAAAACTTTTGCTATAGGATGTCGTGGCAGTGTTCTAAGAACGTTAAATCTGATCTGTATTAAACTTTCTGGACATTGACTATAACCCCTGACGATCATATAGAATAGAGGAACACAACACCATACACCTTTCTACGATTGGGCAAGGAAGATATTTTGAAGAACAAAAGTCATTCGTCATAGGGTTTCTGATACATTTAAAAAATGATCCACACTCCACCTTTTTTTTTTTTTTTATATTCACACACTTCACATCACATTGACCTAGTCCCACACTAAGATCCCTAAGGTCTTGTGTCGTGGGTACTAAGCAACGGTATATACATAGATAAGTATATAAACATCCATGACTCGGAAACAAACATCGATATTCATCACATCAATGTTTGCACCTACCGGGATTCGAACCCAGGACCTATGGCGTCGCAGGCAGGGCCACTACCAACTACACCAATCGGCCGTCCTGATCTAAACTGGACTTATAATACTTACCTACTTTTTAAGTTTTCAGCAATATGTACTTAATTAAGGAATGCGAAATAATTTTTATTCATAGCTGATACATTTAGCTATAATAAATTTTTTTATTAGAGCATAGTCTTGCAGTGTTTCATATCAATTTAATATAAAATTAATCAACTTATAAAAATATGTTAAATCAAATCTAAGTTAAAAACATGAAAAGTAATAGGCATTAGAATATAATATTTGTTTATTAAATTATATTTATAAGGTTACAAGGTAAGTACATATAATTAATTTAATTTTCAAAAACAGAAAACAAAAAAAAAATAAGGAGTTATTTATGACAAGACGTAACTTATAAAATAAATTGGTATTTCTAATAACACGTATGGCATAAATAAAATGAAATTAAGATATTCAGTCTATCATCATCATCATCAGCCTATTGCAGTCCACTGCTGGACGTAGGCCTCCCCCAGGGCACGCCACAAAACTGCCATAAAACTATTTGCCCATAGCATAGATGCCCATAGTCACCACGCTGGGCAGGCGGGTTGGTGACCGCAGTTTGTATTTTGGACTATGTTGTCAACACGTCCATATCAGATCATATAAGTAACTTATTGTCATACTAGTGGCCGCCCGCGACTCCGTCCGCGTGGGTTACAAAAAAAACAAAATGTCGAAATTTTCCGGGATAAAAACATTTCCAGCCATGTGGATGGCTGGATCTCCCATTTTTGCCATTCAGTCACTACCAGCCGCCCTCTTTAAGTTACAGCTAAATACTAGAGTTTAAGAGGAGGCAGACCTTATTTAGCATCTTTTTGATGAAATATGCTGAAACGGGTGCATGTTTGTTTAATGTGAGACTATTACACTATATTCTTAGTACCCTTAACTATGTCATGTAAAGCCAAAAACATGATTTAATGATTTTCGCTCGATAGTTTTGTTTTTTGAAATCGACATGTTTTTTAGTCATTTTTACTTTTATTTCGGCTATTACATGAGGTAGGCGTTTAAAATAAATTCGGATATCAAGATAATAATGATAGTAAACTTTTGTAAAGCCAAAATTAAAAAACAATCATAATTGAACACACAATTAATAAAAATCTTTTTGAGACTTACGCCCTTTACTTCTGAGCTCAATCAGTTGTTTAGCGTGCAAGCGATATTCTACTCTAATGCTTACTGAAAAGCGTTAAATAGTAACTTCGTGCCCGCTGACGCTCAGTACCGCGCTGTGCGCCGACGACGTAGGGTCTATGTCGCTTTCGCCCACGGCAGTGGCATTTTTTATTATCTTGTGGTGTAGGTATTACTCGATTGAGTTCGGACTAATGGGAAATAAAACTAAAAAATATGTTTCCAAAAGGAAGATGGCTCAACGTTGGAGAGAATTTTCTAAAAAGGGGAGAGAATCAAAGGTGTAAGTAGCTATAATCATAATTAGTAAGTATGTAAAGTTTAGTGCTGAGAATGCATTTTATAATGGACAACAGAAAAAACAAAATGTCGAAATTACGGGATAAAATATTTACCCGGGATAAAAAGTATAATGTGTTATTCTGATACGTACCTAAGCTAATATAAGGTCTTTCCGAAATTAGTGATTTGCCTTTGACACGAAACTAGGAAAGTAAAAAGAAACAACTTTCACTATGGGGCCAACTCCGATATAGTGAAAAAAATCAGCTGTTCCATACATTTCAGGATTTTGCGTGATGAAGTAACAAACATACACACTCACACACATACAAACTTTCACCTTTATAAATTGGTAGAATTCCTTTGAACGATGGCGCTAGTTGCTTTGTTTATCTATGTAAAAGTCTACAAAAGAAATTAGTTCCGAAATCACACACACAGCATGAGAAGTATTCTATAAGCGCACTGCTTTACACATGAAGCACATACACAAATTTTATATACATTTACGAGTATATGTAGGTACAATATCTTTCACCCACCTAAGGAACTTACTTACTACTACAGGTGAGGCATAAATATTGGAATAGGTATGTGGATTAGGTATTTTTCAATACTAGTCGGTACCTAATACAACGTGATTAGGTCATCATCATCTTCCTGCCCTGTTCCCATTTATTTGGGGTCGGCACAATATGTACTTTTCTTCCATTCATCCCTATTATCCGTCATCTCATGGCTCACACAGTCCATCCAACATTTCTTTGGTCTACCTCTTCTTTATATCCATCCACACTCATGCACAAAGCTCTCTGTAAAATATGCCTTTCATCCCGTCGCTTTACATCATAGACTCATAATATAGCTTTACATGCCCGTACCAAGACAGACGGTTACTTCGTAACTTGTCTGTGATCGGCGCAACTTTCAAACTTCCTCTTATATACACATTTCTTATTTTATCCATTCTTGTAACTCCACACATCCATCTCAACATTCTCATCTTGCTTACATGGAATTGATTTTTATCCTTCTTCTTTACGGCCCAGCATTCAGATACAAGACGACATTAGGTATTAGGTATCGCATAAAATATCATCTTATTATGAGAAATCAACCGTAAGGCATAGACTATAAGTTTCAATTTTATTATTTAGCAAAAATACTACAATATCATTAGAATATGAAGATAATTTTCACCGTCTCTATCAAGTTTATAATAGCCCAGCGGTTACATCGGCGGAGTCGAAAATCAGATATTCCTGGTTCGTATCCGGGTACAGACAAGACTTTTTTTTCCTTTTTTTTTTACAAAATTAAAATCCTTTATTTAAACAAAATATGTGACACAAACTAAAAACAATTTAACTAAATATTAAAAATTTAACCTAATATAAAAAATGCATTTCGCTATTATCACGATATTTTCTATTTCCACAACTATTCTTTCTACGTAGGTATTTATTAGATAATGGATCATTCACCGAAAACCGATACTAAATATTCACCGAATAAAGATTCTACGTATTTATCTAATACGTAATGGATCACAGTAATGGAACGGCCATATTGCATAAATATTAGTATGTATTAGGTCGAACAGGTACGATTTTTACCTAATCCGACCCATCTTTACTTACTACGTAGCATCTTCGGCAGCAGTTCCTTATCTACAATATTTTGTTTATAGAATTTAAACAAATTGTGCCGAACAAAAAGTCCTGGAGTCGCCCGTCAAAGTTTATACCGAACTAATACCACCTGTAATGTTTGAAGAAAAGTGAGTGAGAACTTACCTACCTGCTATAATTTTGTTGTTTTTGCTCACTTGTTTTCACTTTTGGCTACTAAAACTTTTTTGATATTTTTAAACTCATTTCATATTTTAGCTCTTCGATTGACAGTTTGATGGTAACAGATGAGGTGGAGCATAGAACAGAAGGTATTTTACTGTATAAGGTAAATAGTACATATATATTTCTTGGGGAGTGTAGAGGATTAGTAAGAAAAATCATTTAATTTAATTGTATAGTATTTAAACGCACATCAAATAAAATGATTTTTTTTAGTCACAAATAATTGGAATTCGTATCAAAATTACTGACTGCACAGCAAAATCCTCAAATGAGAATATTGCTAATCAAACTGCAATTTATATTTGTGGCATACGCATACCGCTATTTATCTTTAAATAAAGTTTTTTTTATTTATGCACAGCTAATATTGCGAATGCACATTATACATACCTGTTAACCCTTTATTTTAAAAAAACACCTACTATTTATATTTAACATACAGCAATTTACCTAAATGAAACGGCATTTTTTTTACATAATCATCTTAATATTAAAATTTGTTAAGTTACTACTTGTAACATTTTAACATATTGACTCGCCTAAAAGCCTTTTTAAAAGCGATCTACATGAGTAAATTGGTCCCATTTCACATATGTATCGGATACTATTTTTTGTGATATATAAAATAAATCTTTGATATCTACCATTAATTCGTTTTATTCAAAACTTCCTAATACTTGTTGCATTGGATGAATTTCATACATAAATATAACTATGATGCAGGTAATGTGTTCTATTGTATGAATGATTTTTTAACATACCTATATTACTTATTAATAAATTAATTAATTTAATTTAATTGCATTTTGCAAACAAAAATAAAATAAACATAACATTGAAATCAATTATAATAACGACTCTATGGGTTTTTATGTTCTCTGCGTTTGACCTAGCGTTGACCCGCCTGCTCGAAAGCGCGCGAATTTCGAATTTTAACACTACGCAGATCTTAACGCGTATCCTTGCATTGCGGATGGCGGGGTATGTGGGCGGAGCAACCGTGGGACTTTTATTTGACTGCTGGCTCTTAATTACATTTTTTTATTTTCTTGGCACCAAATTAGCGTATATCCCCCCTAAGGGGCTCAAGACTGATCTGTAGGGATCGTAATCCATAAAGGGTTTTGTATTTTTACTGCGCTCAATTTTATAATTCGATAATAGTTTCGTCAAACACACCCGAGACTGTAACTTGGCAAATCGTAAACCTGGAAAAGATAAAAACGTATATTATTTAAAAAATCATATCGATTTTTACGTCTAGTATTTCCACACAGGAAAGTTTCTAAGGGTAAGAAATTCTAAGGGTACTTATTCCAGTAATGGTACTGCAGACACACTAGGTAGATATTCTAATATTTAATATTTTTTAATTTATGATTTCTATTAAAAAGTGTGTCTTTAATAAATAATTGATCAAACAAGTTTAAAACAAGGTTAAAATAATAATTACACTTTTACGAGGATGAGTATATAGTACGAGTATCTAACATTATTTTGATTCATATTTCTAGTAGTCATCCAGTATAGTCCGGGCCTGAGACCTTCAATTTTCCACACAAAATGTCACTTTATACCTCGAAGATAGCTTTAGTCTTCTCTACTCAACATTTATTACTTTTTCCGATAAACAATAACTTTTCATCCAACTTTCACTGTTGCAAACGTTTACTATATGTAGTGTATTACACTTACCTTTATATTATTAAGAAAAAAAAACTTATAAGAATCTGATATTTACTTACCAACGCAATTTCTCGGACCGATTCCAAATGGAATATAAGAACACGAGTGCCTATTTGCTATATTTTTTGCGGAAAATCGTTCAGGATCAAAAACCAATGGATCTGGGTAATATTGCTCGTCTCTCTGTATACTATATACAGGAATAACAACAACTTCACCTTTTCTTAGTGTTACGTTTGTTCCAGGTAGCTTGTAATCTGATATTGCTTTCCTTTGTAAAAAATCTACAATAGGATACATACGTAGAGTTTCATGAAATACTTTTTCCATGTAAGGCATCTCGTTAATAGCTTCGTATGTAATTTTACTATCATGCTTAGCCAATACTGTATTTATTTCATTGTAAAGTTTTTCTTGTACTTCAGGATTTCTTATTAACTCGTATAGTAAAAATGTCAGGGTATTTGCACTTGTTTCATACCCAGCTGCGTAAAATACGAATGCTTGGGCGGCAATAACCTCATCAGTTAACTCGATGCTTTTGGCAACCTCCTCGCCAATCCTCTTATTTGCGTGGATGATTCTTTCTTTTTTCATAGCCAATATTAAATCTATAAAGTCCTTTCTACTTGTCGGTTGGCCATTTCTTTGTTCAGTAACATTTCTTACAATAGAAAAGAAAAAATCATTAACTAATCTCGGCACATGTGATATATTTAAAAGTTTCAAAATGCCAGGCACGAGCATGGCGAATTCAATTATATGCTTTAGTGTAAATATCATTTTATCGATTTTGTCTATTGTTGGTTGCTGATGATTAAGAACATCAAAATCAAGACCAAATGCACAAGCAGATATTGTTGAAACAGTGAATTTCTTTACTATTTCGTTTACTTCTTGCTGTGGATTTTGACTTACTTTTTTATCGATGTATTCTATTAATCTATCACCATTATCTATCATCAAATGCATCATATTCTTCAATTTGCCAGAAGTGAAAATTGGAGAGAAGCGATTTCTTAAAACACGCCAGTTGTCAGCAGACGCATTGAACATATTTTTGCCAAGACCTGTTTCACTGATCTCAAAACCGCGATCGACAAAATTATCGAAGTCTTTAATCATCACATGTTGGATAATATCTAAGTCACGAATGAGAAGGTGAGGTGTGGTCATTTTGAATATTCCAACTACTTTCTCATTAGGGTAGTTATTGTAAATTTCTTGCAATACAGGGCCCTCTCGTGACTTTCTCAGGGCCACATCCTTGATATTACCAAATAACGGAACAGGTTTCGGTCCAGCAACATTTATTTTTTTCCAATGATTGAAAGTTCTCGTTATAAACCAGTAGATACTGACACACAAAACACATAATGTTGATACAATGTATAAAGACATGGTGCCGGTTAAATGAGCGACGATAATACTGACGAATTCGTCCTCGGTTGACGTAGCTTTTATAGACAAGATAAAAATGAGGATTTAAGTACACAATGGAAGATATAATAAGTAGGTAATAAATAGTTTAATCCAATATAACTTAACTTTAATGAGTTGTGTAGTCGTGGTTGTTTACATTTTTATGTTTAGTCATGTGAGTGCACATGTTTTTACGTTTAGGTAGTTTATTATGATAAAAAGCTCTAATTTAAGGCTTTTTTAGAGGAAAAGTATCGATTACAAGCCTCTTGAGTGGATATGCTTTGTCTCAACCAGCAGGAATAAGTACAGAACATCTTTTAAGAACTAAAATTTGTTTAAATTAATATTCCTTTAAAAATAGTTTTTACGCAGTTTTTCTCGTGAGGCCGCGCGCTGTTGAAAAGTCGTGTTGAAAAATATTTGGCCTTCTAGCACTAAATTAAATATTTAAAGAAGTCTTTGAAATCTGTTACTTTAGTAACTTAGTACTGTAGTAGTACATTATACTTCAATGGTCCGAAAACTGGCAGACTGTAACGTGTTAGTTCGCAGAAACAGCGCGCCACTGCGGCAATGTCGACCCCACAGGTCGACCCGAATGCACGCTCCACCACCGCCCTCCACCAAACGGCATTTTAGTTTTTGCCTTTGTTTCTGATTGTTTTAATAATATCAATTTCGTGACTTTATTTGATAGTAGGTAAATAAATAGGCTTATCTTTTTTTTCGATTCTAATTATGTTGTGTCATGATGATCTGTAAAAGTATATTATAAAAATATGAAAAAAGTATATTATGTTCTCAATTCGACAGTATAGGTCAGTGACGTGTATAGATTATTTTATTTATTTATATAAAAGGTAGGTAGATAGATACGTGATATTTTACGCATTTCCTTGTTCGATTAGGTTATTTTTTGCATTAAGTCCACATGATATTATTAAGGGCCTCTCCTAATGACCTTATTATTACACCGCAAACGGTGGCCTGCCCACGCTGCGCTTGGCGGTTCATGGTCTCCAACTCCACTCTAAAACCTTTCCGCCCTCGGTTCTTTGAGCTATGTATCCTTCAGCGACAACAGCTACCTTAGATTTTTTTTTTTTTTGCTTATTCCATAGAATAATAAGTTCTCCAGAACCCGTGATCTGGCACACTTTTGAAGCAACTTGAAGTCAGTTAAGTTGACCTAGTTGAAATTTTTCTAAGATTTTTTTTGTGTTTTTTCGCTTCAGAATCATGATTTGAAGTCAGCATATCTTCAATATTTGGCCTGGCTATCAATTACACACTATGTATGTATATCACATATACCTAGGTACTAGCATCTAGTTTTTACCGACATAAATTGAAAAAGAATTTGTATCCAACCTGAAAAATACCAACCGCAGGTACTGTAAGTCTTCATATTTATACAATACCTCTTTATTATATTTTGCCATATGTTTGTGTCTTTCATTTACGACAATATTTTTTATTTCCCAATTATCATGATGACTTATAAAACATGTTAGGCAATGATTTATTTATTTATTTAACATCATTTTACATTGACCTTACAGATAAACTAATACGACAATGAAAACTAACAAAACAATTATTTCCATTTAAACTAATTCTATGTTTAGGTACTAACTAAAAATAAGTTATACAGGATGTTTTTGGTATATACCCTATAAATTTCGCCCGATCAACTAATAAGAAAAATAAAATAAAAAATACATTGTTACCCAGCATTTTTTTCGGCATAAACTTATTTATTCGATGTATAGAGTACGTACCCTTCGTTAAGGGTGGCAACGAAAAAACATCCTGTATATATAATATTTACTACATATAATACATACACACCTAATCTAACCATAACAGATAACATATAAAGCAGTTGCTGTGAACTCACTAAGGGAACAAATAAAAATGTCCACCCGATCACTAATCACATTGAGCAGCTGAAGTGCCCGTGTCAGCGGAGCTTTCCGATACAGGTTTGTTTGTCCTACCATCAGGTATAGCGAATAGTCTAGCTTTCCGCCGTCTCAGAAATCCATTTGGCACCCTGAGCTTCATCTCAGCAAGCAATATAGAATTAGAAATTTTACCGCACCACATCTTAAATAGGTTGGACACTAGGGCCAGTTGCCGCCTAACCTGCAACGTATTGTATCCAACCATACCTAACACCATAACACGAACAAGGTCGGATATATCAACGGAAACTTCGGGTACACTACACCCCATGATAAATTATGATGCCTACATACGTAGGTATCTAATTATTTTATTTTAAGTAGGTAGGTACACCTTGTACGTACCTACTTTTTATTTTTTACAATTGACTTAAATATTAAGTCATTATTACCTATGAAATTGGCGTTTTTATTATAATATATTATTTATTTAATTTAAATATAGTAGTTCATTGATCCCTTTACTAAAAAAACCGCTCGGACGGGAATCAATAAAATCTTTGAAGGCGCTTTGAACTGCCCCATCGGAGTAGATGTTTTTCCCTTGCAAGAAATTATCGAAAAAAAAATTGGTAATCTGTTGGGGCTATTCTCGAGGAGTACGGTGGTTGAAGACATTCCAATTGAAGCTCCTCTAATTTGGTAGCCGTCTGTTGTGCAGTGTATGGTCTGGCGTTGTCCTTAAGAAGCAGTGGCTTAAAGCGATTGACCAGGATTGGTTGTTTAACAGCTAGCTTTTCTATCATGGTTTGCATTTTTTGACAAAAGACATCTATCGTAATCAGATTTAAGAAAACTGTAGTGAATGACACCGGCCCACACTCTCAATTTGCGCATTGTTTCAGCTCTGCTACTGCGAATTAGTTAATCAGGGGCCGGTATCCTGTTGTGTGTCTTTTACGACAATATACAGCGTACTATATGAATATCAACCGAAAGAGGTGTGTCAGGCAGGACCGTAGCAAGTGGAGATCCGTGATCTTTGCCTACCCATCCGGGAAAGTGGCTTGATTTTATGTATATGAATATTACGCTATTACGTGTAAAAAAATGTTTATAACTAAATAAATAAATATAAATGAAATAAATATTCACACACTACACAACACATTAACCTAGTCCCACACTAAGGTCCCTAAGGTCTTGTGTCGTGGGTACTAAGCAACGGTATATCAATACATAGATAAGTATATAAACACCCATGACTCGGAAACAAACATCGATATTCATCATATCAATGTTTGCACCTACCGGGATTCGAACCCAGGACGTTGCAAGCAGGGTCACTACCTACTAGACCAATCGGCCGTCAAAGGCCGTTTACGAAGACAGTTATAATGTAGGTACTTAGGTGGTACATAGGTAGAACATACATACGTAGACGTGCCTATACACTACAAGTCTGTACCTAGTCTTCTAGTAGGTATATTTATTAATATTCCGATTTAGAAAGCTTACGTTTTTGATAATAAATAACGTTCCGGCGGAACCGCAGTATGTCCATTATTACAATCATTTTTCATTCGCTGCGTGACCTTTTTAAGGGCTTCAAATAAAAGTTAAAATTTATGTGTTTTTCTCGAAGAAGCGACAGTTTCCATAAACTTAAAACTTTAACTGACTACCAATGTAAGAAGCTCAATACTTTTTAATGTAGGTACTTAAGTTTTATTTTTATTTATTAATGTAACAATTTACTTACACACAAACATATAATACGGCTATGTTCCCGAAATGGCGTAACTAGAACTGTGGGATCATAAAAGAGATCCCATGGCTACGTTTAGCATAGTGAGGACAGATGTAAATAATATCATTAACAAGTTGCTAGCTTATCGCCTGAAAGAGTGCCCGAGTTCCTTAGTCGACTAGAAACCGACTCTTGGTTAATCGCATTATATTAACATTCATCATTACTGAAGTAAAGAATATACCATATTGTATTTGATTTATATCAAGAAATGCAGAAAACTCTTGCCGTAGCTGCAATAGAAATAGAAAGCGCTCCATGCCGAACGTAGTTTTCAGGAAGAAAGTGAAAAAGTCTGTCCCATTGCGCATACTGCGAAGGTTCGGAAAACTTCGAGAATGTTCGGTACAGGCTGTTTCCCGAAGACTTCCCACCACCCCATCCCTTTCTTGCTGGAGTTCGGCGACTGACTGAAACCCGCCCTCTTGCCACAGCGTAAATATCATGTAGTAAGCCACCTAAAGCCGCGTGGTGCCGGCAGAATAGAATTCGTACCACCCCATATCTGCCCGTGGGTATTGTACGAGGCGATTAAGGGTTTCCGGGAGGTGGGCAGCAGCGCCTCCCGTGTTGACAACATAGTCCAAAATACAAACTGCGGTCACCAACCCGCCTGCCCAGCGTGGTGATTATGGGCAAACACCCCCCATGGCAGCTTGTGGCGTGCCCTGGGGGAGGCCTACGTCCAGCAGTGGACTGCAATAGGCTGATGATGATGATGATGAAGCCACCTAAAACAGTAGGTAAAGTTTACCAAAATTGTGGTAGAAAAAGTGCCACGTAATACATCTGTGGATCACGTACCCACAGTTGGCGTAAAACCATGACTTGTTCGTAACCTTAGGGTTACTATTATCAATTCTATCTAAAAACTATTTACATAGCGTAAAGAATATGGTACAAGTTTTACTCAGAGAACTATCTACTCTTGCTTGCATCGACTATCGACTGCTTGAATAAAATTTGAGAAAGTAAATACGCTCTCTGGTCGATTAATAACAAGCAGTCTGGTGTACAAGTGCGACTTCACTTTGTAATATTTACCTGCTCTGTGTCCATTTCCTCCCCACCTCTCATAGACTTGCTCAATACTACGCGGACTGACATACAGCCGGTTACATTGCATTGACATATAATTCTGTCCCTTTCTGACACGTAGAATATACGCTATTGTTTCTTTTTCAAAGGAAATATCTCTGGCTTACATCCCATCACCGTAATAGGTGTTATTAATTCATAAGTGTTTAATCAACGGGCAAAGCTGTGCGTTAGTCACTAAGCTACATCTACAAGATCATTAGGTAAATGGGCAGTAGCTCTATAATTGTTTGTTTACTAAATAAAATAAAGCAATTATATGTAAATTGAAGTGTTTATTTTTAAAGATATTAATATTATCCGTCCCAAAAGGCATGTCCGGTTTTTAAGTAAACTACGTATTTCCTCTTTGCTGTAAGACGCTGTTCTGATGCGGGGTTTTACTATAGTACAACATTTGCATCTCCTTCCGTGCATGTCGTAAGAGTCGACTCAAGGATGTTCCCTCAGGTGATGAAAGATAGCTGTTACTGAACATTAATATAACCTAACCTAACCCCGTCATACAAAACGTGGCCGTAAGGATCTTCGTGATCCTGAAGCTATGGCTAACCCATTATGAAAACACAGTCACTGATTATATCTTTATGTATAAAAACGATGTATTTCTGGTTGTTTCAGTCGCTGAAGTGATACCGCAGATGTGGCGTGCGCGTCGACACGATTCAGAGCAGCGCGCGCGGCTTTCGGGCGACGCCCCCCCGCGCGCCCTCTAGACACCCGTGGACTGCACTATATACGGTACTCAAGGACCAAGGCTTAGGGCCGCCACACAGCTTTATAGAAAAAACAAAATGTCGAAATTATCAAGGGTGTCAGCTAACTTAATAACAAAATTTATTAAAATCATTCCAGCCGTTTTTACGTGAAAGAGTAACAAACATCCATCTACAACAAACTTACAAACTTTCGCGTTTATAATATTAATAATAATAGGATATGTTTAGTACTAGGATTAATAGGATAAGAACGAACATCCATTTTCGTTGTAAATGTGGTCCGATTCTGATTAAGTTTGGCACATACATGTGAACTTAAAATTTATTTTATCTGTTTCTGTCTCAGCCATTTACATAAAAAATGTATAGGGACAGTCACAACATACATGGTGTTTTTTCGAGGGTACATACTCTATACATCAAATAACGTAAGTTTGTGCCAAAAAAATGCTGGGAAAGGATGTAAATTTTTTTGATTTTTTTTAAAATTACTTGATCGGGCGAAATTTATAGTATCCAGTGTTTATGCTAGTTTTTTCATAGACAGATATTAATTATTTCTTGTGATAAAATCTTGCTACACGCGTCAATGTGCATTTATGCAGAAAAACGCAGTCTATTTACTCAACTTTGGACCCTAATATTTTGGAAACCAGACATTTCCCAGGTATGTTGATGATATGTAAAATAAAGTTATTCACGACATTAAGAGTAAGTACACTTTATACAAAACTGTTGTGAAGTTGCCCTAGCTCAGGTAGTTATATGCAGTTATGAAGCCTGCGCTGATACTCTGCTGAAGCCACTGACACCCAAATAAAATTAAGAAGTGGACACAAGTAATTTATTTACATTTACTAGTTACTTATTTACTTACTAAATATCTATCGACTAAAATCGACAACAATACATAAGTACCTATATATTATTGTTAACTTATGTCAGCGCGCGAGGCATTGAACTTAGGTAAAATATCATACTGATTGCGTATAAATACCTAATAATATTACAATATGCATTGTAACTGATTAATACAATTATAATTATTATCGTAACATTATTATTTTGCTAAGGGCGAGCGTCCACCAAAGCATAGGTAGGAGCAATTTTAATCATACTCGTACATGGTGTTTTGTTTTTGCAATCACCTCTGCAAAGCTTAGTGAAGTTTGAATAGATCCCACTGATATTATAAACGTGAAAGTTTGTGACAATAAGTCTTAGAAAATATTCACGTAGATATTCGGTACTGTTTCATGCAGATACCTACTACCAATTTTGATGAAACTTGGCAGTTGCATAGCTTATATATCTAAATAACACATAGGCACAACATTAAGATATACAAGGTGTAACAAAAGGGGCTTTATGTTCCACAAAGTCCACTTCAATTCCTTTCCC
Organism: Carposina sasakii; assembly: GCA_014607495.2. Taxonomy (NCBI): domain Eukaryota; kingdom Metazoa; phylum Arthropoda; class Insecta; order Lepidoptera; family Carposinidae; genus Carposina; species Carposina sasakii. The sequence continues at coordinate 5,254,080 of CP053163.1, read as the reverse complement.
TTTTGGCCGGCACCTGATGATGAGTAATACAGATCGAGATAAAATTAACCGCAGATTGTTTAATTAGAAATTTAATAATTTAAATAAAAAAACTCGACTGCATTAAAATTTTGACCCAGTGTCACTCTCACGAAAGGCGAGTCTGGTGATGCCTCTCAAACTCAAATGCAGCAAGCCGCTTAGCTCTAGACTTAGAAAATGCCAAGAAAATATCGACATAGATTATAAAATTATTAATAAAGAAATGGAAAAAATTCTTCACCCGAGTTGGAATCGAACCGACGACCACTGCATACCGTGCCAGCCGCTCTAACCACTGAGCTACCGGGTCTACATACATACACTCTAAAACATAACCCTCCTTCTGTCGCATTCGGGTAATGTGTACCTTTGTGTCATAGGTATCTACGATCCGCGAATTTGATTTCGTAGTATTGTAATTAGTGTGCAAGGGGGTTGACTAATGCCTTAGGACCCAAAGTCAACCTCACCTGCCCGTGGTGCACCCTGCTGTTTAACGGATGAGGCTCTGACGCTAAATAGCTTATTACCTATTTAGAATGGCACGGAAACATTTCCTATTGGATTCGTTACCGATCGCTAGATTGTTGTATTTGTGCCCGAAAAGCGGCAGTAGGCTCACTCCTTACCACGTGGGACAAGATAGGCTAACTGGTGAAAAGTGTGTGTGAAAATAAATAATTTCTTTCTTTCTTTCTTAATTTGCACTCAATTTGCATTTAATACATACATGGTGATTTTTGGTCGTCAACGTTTCCGAAAACTACGGAATCTCCTCATCATCACGATCATAATTCTCCATAGAAGCATACCTGAGCAGTATCTGATTTCCAAAATATTAGGGTCCAAAGTTGAGTAAATAGACTGCATTTTTCTGCATAAATGCACATTAACGCGTGTAGCAAGATTTTACACGAGAAATTATTCATATCTGTCTAGGAAAAAACTAGCATAAACACTGGATACTATAAATTTCGCCCGATCAAGTAATAAAAAAAAAATAATAAAAAATACATTGTATCCCAGCATTTTTTTGGCATAAACTTACTTTATTTGATGTATAAAGTTCGTACCCTTCGTTAAGTGTGGCAACGAAAAAACATCCTGTATAGTGACTATATGTATCTATGTATTGTAATTTATTGTGTGTGATTGACTGGAGACGACAATGAGATACGATGGACTTATTTTTATGATATAAAAATTCTCAGCTTCGAAATCCGGTTTTTTTTACAATCATTTAATATGAATAATGGGTAGTCACCATTATTTGCTTTGCCCTTTAGATAGACTGTAGGTACAAAGATAAAACATTAATATTCCTGATTCATACAATTGCAGTTCCATCAGTCAGAACGTGACCTGTGTGATTTCATCTCGTCTCAGTGGAGTGCAAAAAACTTGTTCTGTATAAAATAAAATTGATTTATTTCTATTGGATTGGTAAACCTCTTTTTAGATTACGCTATGTTATTGTGCTTTACAGCGCGATATTGTTGTGCTTTGAATTAGGGTTTCCGGGAGCATCGCCTCCCGTGTTGACAACACAATCCGAAAGTCCAACGAGTCCCAAATCACACTGCGGTTTCCAACCCGCCTGCCCAGTGTGGTGACTATGGGCAATAAACCAACAACGGCCTTAACCTTGTGGCGTGCGCTGGGAGAGGTCTACATCCAGCAGTGGACTTTGGAAGGCTGATGTGTGATGAACTAGGTTTTTCCTATTATTTTTACTGTGGGTACATGAATTTAACCTATAATAAGGAAAAAGTTAATTACTTATATAATTGACCTTATACTGCTGCGCCTCATCCGACTCATTTTTCATGTTTTTGCTACCAATCCTTCAAATACCTAATATTTGACAGCTCATCATTGTGATCACTCATTCAAACTACTAAAGCAAGTGGCATGTATAACTTTGTGAATTGCCAAAATTATTCTTCAGGAATGGCACGTCATTTCCATAAACAAATTTTTAATGGGTATAATCCAGGGATTTGGTGTCTGCTTGTATACATTTCTATGGGTATAATCACTATGAACTGTCAAAAAGGATCTGCAATGCCCGTGCTGATCGTCACGCCGCAATAATGTTACAGTATGGTCGATTCTAGGTCTGTCCCTCTCTGTTCTTAACATAAATGCCTGAGAGAAATAGAGACAGATAGGACTAATTTTATAGGTTTAGATTTAAGTGTGATGGTCAGAAGCAACCATAACATCTTACATGAAAAATAAACTTGTTTCAGGTCGGACATGAAAAATCTTGCCCATTTGCTGGCTGTCCCTATCAGCGAACTCGTGGTAACTTTCATCTCCCTCGTAGCCGCAGCCACACTGCTCTCGCGGACGACAGGTAATCATTCTGAGACATACATTTTGCGTGTGTAGGGAATGACAATCAGACAAATACATTTAATTGTATCAAGCGTTACTATTCAGAAGTTCAAATTTCCATCAAGTGATCATTTCGTGATCATGAATCGGAAGATCCGAGGGTCAGCGGATAGTGTAGGGCCCGGTGAACCCTTTATGGAAATACTGAAATGCTGTACAAGAACTTTCATGTTGAATTATACCAGTCTTTTTACTCGCAGGAAATGTATTTTTAGTTTCATTGTCCGCAATGTTTGCTTCCCGCGCCAATTGTATCGGCGATGCTATAGTAACTCTCTAAATGGGCTTATTAGTTATTACGTAATACATTGCTGTTTTTAGGTCACGTAGCTCTCCGTTAAGATCAGAACTCGGCTTCCATATCTACTTGACGATCACTTAAACGCTTTTTACCGTACTGTCAAGGAAGGGTATTGTTTTTTATGTCTTTGTAGTACAGAAAAACTACAAACCTATTTCTTACTTATCGTTTCTAGGTATAGTCTGGGTCGATGTGTTATCTGGGTCAGGTCCCACGATAAACAGAAAGGGATATAAAAATCGGAAAGAGAACATTTACGGCATCCGCATACCAATGATTACGTTTGAAATGGAACCAATATTGCTCGTTTGTAAAGAAATGTAGGTTTATCAAATAATTTGCGGACCGATTATACGAGCATGTCATAAATTGATCATTAGTACTTTGGCTGTTACTACACCCTGTGTAATAAATATAAATGTAACAACAGGAAAATTTCTGTTAAAATGATAAGAGGATTTACATTCTTTACACATTGCGATTGGTGCAGTTGGAGTGACCCTACCTGCACGCCATAGGTCCCGGGTTCGAATCTCGGTAATGATATAGCGGGAAGCATGAAACTACGGCTATTTTCATTATATGCCAATAAAGGGCTTTACTAGACTACATCAGCTGCATCTCCTTGCGTGCATGTCGTAAGAGTTGAGAAAGGTACCTACTCAGGGTTTTTCCTTCAGGCAGATGAGCTAGCAACATCTGACCCCATGCTAAACAACAGACAACGATCATTTTCTTCTATGGAACCAACCCAAATTATATGGAACCAACAAAAAAATTATGAAAAAATACTGTCATTTTATTGCAAGCAATGTTTTCGTTTGATGCTCAAACACGATGCACCTACAAAACTAACATTATAACATTTTGACATGGAATCTTTGAAAAAAATGTTTGTTAACCGATATCAGATGGATTTATGTAAAAAAACGATAATATTAATGTAACTTTGGAGCTCAATATCTTGGAAACACGAGGTTTCCCAGGGGTGCTTCCATAAAAAAAATGATCGTGATGTTATAAAGAATATGAGGTAGGTATTAAAGAACAAAGTTGTCTTTTTACATCCAGTATATTATTAGTTAAAGCAGGTAAAACCGTTGGTCCTGCGCCTGATCTCGCTCCGGTAGTGTCGGCTTTCCGTCCCATCGGAGTGAGGGAATAGAGAGTGCATATGTGTTTGCGCACACACTTGTGCACTATAATATCTCCTGCGTACCTGGGCAATCTCTAGAGATTGGTCGCCTTGATCGAAATACGGTCGGAGATCATCATCATCATTATTTGACGACCGATTGGTCTAGTATAGTTGACCCTGCCTGCGACGCCATAGGTCCTGGGTTCGAATCTCGGTAGGTGCAAACATTGATATGATGAATATCGATGTTCGTCTCCGAATCATGGATGTTTCTATACTTATATACCGCTGCTTAGTACCCACGATACAAGACCTTAGGGATCTTAGTATGGGACTAGGTTAATGTGTTGTGTAATGTGTAAATATTTATTTATTTATTATTATGTTCGTATTTTCAATAAAATAAACTCGTAGGTCGTAACTTGTATTTCCACTTTTGACAGAAGGGCGCTTCGCCCGGAGGTGGTCGGCGGGAGGTCGAGGGCGAAGATCGTGCGGCCGCTACTTCACCCACCACACTCATCCGCCCATTCACTGTTAGCAGGTAACCCCCACTACACATAACCAAGAGCTACAGCATGCTACTCCAAATTTTCTTAAGTAACAAACAGGTTAGTTGGTAGAGAATGCCATTGCACTTTTAAGGTACACAATTAAGCTCGCCTTTATATAATATTACATTTGTAGTAAAATATATAATTTCATCAATCTATATATTAGTGACTGAAAAGCGACGGTAGATTGACCTCATATCACGTGGGGCTTTATGGGCTTAACGATGAAACGTGGCATTTATGGGACGATAGATACTTGAGTGACAACATCAGCAGGCCTATCGGCTATCTCTTTAGCCAGATGATAGTGATGATCACCCCTTGAAACTTAATAAAATGAAAGTTTCTTGTGTGTATGTGTATCGTTAAATTTTCTTCAGGCAAGGCATGCCACTTCCACTTCATCTTTGAACTGTCAAAAAAGATACGTGTAATCAGAGATTTAGAAAAGGAAGATAGGGTCTTACGTTCCCTTGCTCAAAACTGAGCTAGAAACAACTACACTCGCACTCTTACTCTTACTCTCACACATGCATTTAGAGATAGTAAACATTAGAAGCAATGACAGAGATAGGGGGACGTACTTTCAGTGTAGCGCGAACGAGAATATTTTTCGACAAAATTGTAATGATATAAACTTTTAAATACTGACGCATGATACGTGATTCGAGACTAAGGCGATCGGAGGATCAGTGCCCGTTGTTCGGCCACGCTTGTGCATTCATGATCACGTGTACCGGCAGTTTATAAAACAATATAATATAACTTATAACAATTAAGAAGCTTATTACATGTAATAACCATAAAAATAGACGTAAACATAATAATACACGTTATGTTTATAAATCTACTATAATTAGCAATGCAATATGCAATGTGACATAGGTATAATCGCCGCAAAGAACGACACAAATAATAAACTCTTATTTGCATTCCGGTCTGCAGAAAACGCGAAGTGGGACCTATTTTACGAGGCGGGATCTGTTTTTCAAGGCGGGACCTACGCACAGTGGTATTACTGAGCAAGGGGAGCCTTGGCCTAGTTCCTGAAACAGTTATATAACTTAGTAATATAACTACGCATACTGTTGCCAAGTTATTTATTTGAACTTATTTCGGACACGATGATTAATTAGCTTAGCTATACAGGGTGTAACAGAAATGCTTATGTTACGCGAAGAGCTATGTAAATAGCCCTTTATAGAGAATCCATTTCCAAAATATGAGACTAAAAATCACAATATTAGGGTTCCGTATCTCGAAAGGTAAAAACGGAACCATTATAGGATCACTTTGTTGTCCGTCCGTCTGTCTGTCAAGACCGTTTTTCTCAGGAACGGGTAGAGATATCAAGCTGAAATTTATATCAAATGCTCGGGTCTACTGTCCCTTGGAGCTGTGAAAAAATCAAACTTCTAAGCCAACGTAATCAAAAAATACAGCCGTTTGTACCGCAAATTTTCGACTTTCGCAAGGAAATCAATACCTACAGCCTACCTACAGGGTACTTCCCATGAACTAAGAACTTAAAATTTGGTACGAAGCAACGTCATATAGCACAGATAATGGAAAAATTGCGAAAAACTTAAATTTTTTGTTACATCATATAATAAAACAGGTTTGTACGGAACCCTCGGTGCGCGAGTCCGACTTGCACTTGGCCGGTTTTTTTTAATTGTATGAACATTCCTGAGTTGTTTAGGAATTCTCTTTAGATTAACATACCCCTTTTGTTGCACCCTGTATATGTTAGATTTGGGAGGTTTATATGTAACTCGGTCAAAAATAAAGTCGGTTTACGTACCACCATGTTTTGCAATTCTACTCATATTAACCGACTTTTTATATAACCCTTTTTATGACCACGTGACTAGGTGGTTACGTGAAGTCCATCAAGTGAAGAAAAATATTATTTTAACAAGTTAAACTTTAAGTTTAATTTTACGAACTTTGGTTTTTAACTAAGACTTCTTTCATTATTATATAATACCTACTTATGAACATACTAACTATTAAATATTGCAGTACTCGTATATAGTCCGCTGATCATAGGAGAAGCGAAACTTACCATCATTTTGTCTTTAATATTTCATAACACGATTGATTGATTTCCATCATTGTAAATTTACTACTGGAAGATTTCGTTAGCAATTCACTACATACATACATATTAGCCGCGTGGTGCCAGCAGAGTAGAATTCATACCACTCCATGTCTACCCGTGGGTATCGTACAAGGCAATTAAGGGTTTCCGGGAGGTGGGCAGCATCGCCTCCCGTGTTGACAACATAGTCCAAAATGCAAAATAGAAACGCCTGCCCAGCGTGGTGACTGTGGGCAAATACCCCCCATGGTAGTCTTGTGGCGTGCCCTGGGGGAGGCCTACGTCCAGCAGTGGACTGCAATAGGCTGATGTTGATGATACATATATACGGCGGTGTTCTCGAAATGGGGTAGCCAAACTGCACTATCATAAAGGAGATCACACAACTACGTTTAGCATAGCGGGGACAGATGTTAATGATCAGAGACAAGTTGATGCTTCTCTAGAATACATCAGCTGCATCTCCTTCCGTGAATGTCGTAAGAGTCGATTAAGGAACTTGGGCACACTCTCAGGCGGCAAGCTAGCAAGTTGAATGATAAGTTAAAATTAATTAACACACCATATAATTTGTGCGATCAGAAATTCTTATTTACTTTCGTTGACCCAGAACTTGTGCGGTATTATGCCAGAGTAATAAAATAAAGCAGTGAAATATAATATGAGAATGGTAATAAAAATAACTACCTAAACCTTATTAAATATACCCATGGGACCGTTGAGCTTGAGCTCGACTTGTGGTCCCATTTTGTTCTGTCACAAGTTTATAACTTGATAGAGTTTATTAAGAAATCCCATGTGGGTTCAGCTATATCACAGCATAAGAATGAGTCCGAGTATAGAAAGTGTTAGTTGACTTCATTACATAACTGTGGTTCTACAGTAATAACCCCTTATGATCTTGAGAGATTATTTGCATATTTCCGATTTAAACTTCAATTGTTTCATACAACGGGATATAAAATCCGAGATTCTTTGCTCAAATGCTACAACCCCCTTAGAGTCTAGAATAGAGCGTACCATGTAAAAAATTCATTCTAACAGGTACATGATTAGGTACACTCGAAAAACTCATTTCATCATTGCTTAATGTCGACTTTTAGTATGTAGTGTACAGCCCCCTTATTACTTAACTAGCAGAAGCAAAGCGACAGCAAAAATTATACAAAATCGCTCATTGCTTGTCAAATTCGTATTACGTAAAACGAACTTCAAAGGAACTTATTTCAAGGCGAATATTGTACAATTTTCGCTATCGCTTTGCTTCGGCTTTGCTAATCTAAAAATCTCTGAGTGTCATCTGTTTTACACATCTCAATTCGTAATGCAATACATGTGCGAATTAATGTTATTAATTACATACGAGTATTTTATATTCTCTACATATTGTATTGACACAATTTGTCGCTTCCTCGTTAGGTATGTTGATATTGTTATTACTTTTGTTTTTTCTTAAGCCTATTATTGTGTATCCCAGCACCAGTAGCATGCCGTCCACGACTCACGTATGTCGCGCTTTTTGTGGCGCCTAAATGTCAAAATTCGCGACAAAATGACGTTTCAAACTTCAAGCCGACATTGAAACTCGCGTCGCGCAGCGGGCGATATATAACCCGCAGTTGCGAGAATGGCGTATAAATTCACGTGGGTCTTATCGCTAATGTTGACGTTTAGTGACTGTATATCAATTCAATTACCGATTCAGTGTTGAACGTAATAAAGTTAACTTTACTTTCGCAATGGTAGCACCACTTCCACGAGTTGTCCAAAAGATGCGTCGCGCGCGGGTTCCGAATCTCTGTCATTGCCATGCTCGCATTTGGTTACTGGAAACACGCGCGCTGTTAATAAAAAAATTCGCGTCGCGTTTTTGCCATGTTACCGGTGCAGGTTATCTGGAAGAGGATGCCTTGTACATGATGTTTTTTGTAGTACAATAAAGAATTTTATCTACCTTTCATTTGAAAAGTCAACTCTTGTCCCCGCTATCGTGGTCCACTCCGGCATGCACTTGTCCAGCCAGCAGGCCTATTGCCTATTTTTTTTGACAGTTCTAGTGATCATCGATCAATTAAAACTCAACAACTGGAAGTGGCATAATGTCTTATCTGAAGAAAATTTTGGCAACGCACACATAGGTACATGTCACTTCCAGTTCAATAAGTTTCAATGAGTGATCATGACTATGAACTGTCAAAAAAGATAGCCAATACGGGGACAAGTCGTTTCTCCATATTTTTAACCGACTTCAAAAAAAGGAGGAGGTTCTCAATTCGTCTGTATGTATAATATTTTTTCTTTACTTACAGTAACTTGTACGCTATTACTTTAAAGTACTCTATCTTCATATTTTATTTGAGAAATATTAAACCTAAAATACATTTTATAATTTACAAAATACTTGTTTATTTTTTCTTTGTCTGGAATATCTCACATGTAAATTGGAATTACTTTTTGCTGGCTCGCCAACTAAAAGGTAAGAACAAGCTGTATGCTTGAAATTTAAAAAGTAGCTAGTTTTTATACAAATTACGTATTATTTATTCCAATTCGCTCCGTCCTTAAGTAAGGAAAGGTCATGGACGTATAGCGGCCCATGACAACGCTATCATATGGTTAAATTTGACTTGACCCTGAAACGTATGGAGTAGCCCTTGCATTTTTATAGAAACCCTCTTATATTTTATAATATGTAACAGCTAAATCTACTATATTGTAGGTTGGTAGGTAAATACAGGGTGTAGGTTACAGCCAGGCAAATACTGAAATTCTGAACAAGTACCATTGTGTACAGGAAATGTATTTTTGATTTGATTATCAATAATCTTTGCTCTCCGCGTCAATTGTAACGGACGATCCTGTCACTTATTAATTGGGCTTATTGGTTATTGTGCGACACATTGCTGATTTTTGGATAGGGTTGATCAATAAAGCAACTTTTTTTAAATAATTTTTTGGTGAAAATTTTATTTTTAAGTAATTATCTATGGCCTTATTAACCGAACTAAACAATTTTTGCCTGGCTGTCACAAACACCCTGTATAGAGTGTAAAAACAGGGGTAAGTCAAGCGAAAATTGCCCCCTAATAGAGAATCTAACCACAAAATTTTTTACTCCAAATTACATGTCTTTTTGCAGATAAGTTGTATGGAGAATTCCTAAACAACTCAGAAATATTTCAAGTTTCTATGCTAGTTTAGTATTCGGTATGGTAATCTAACTTTATTCTGGAATACATAGGTCAAGTCATCAACAATTCTAGTGTGCAAACGAAGAAGTAAATGTAAAAATACCTCATTCTATGCATATTTTATGAAACTTGATGGCTGTATGTAGGTAAGTTAATCGATTACTTTATTTCTACTACATATCTAAGTGCTGCAACAATAAGTATTTACTGGTACTATTTTAATACAGCTTAACTTTGTCAAAAATACTTACTTACTTAATATACATACATACATACACGGTCGCCAATAATAAGCCGACAGAACTGTACGATCACGAATTCGCTAATAAAATCTTCCAGCAATGTTCACATAGCGGGGTTAGGTGTTTTTGGATGAAAATAAAATACTGCAAAAAGTTCTATAAGTAATATACAAACAAAGTACAATACATAAAAAAAAATAAACGCCCGTGTATAAAATTATAATGTTCGAACTGTATTAAATAAAAAATTAAGGTCACAAACAAAATTAGTATGTAAAACACTGAGTATTGATTTACGAGTAAAGCAACTTGTGAATAATCAGTCCGCCTGTGCTATTTATGGAAAATGGTTTATTTAGGAGACTAAAGTGTAATAGTATTATTACAAAGCCGCATCTAATACTTTACACTTCTTACAACACCGTCTGACATTTGACAGAAAAATTTATGGAATATGGAATGTCTGTCAAATCTTAGTGTAGTTTAGCTTTTCAATAAAGTAATGATTTTTGAAACAACACCTCATGTCGCAGTTATATTGAATAAGACTTCCGAGAGGATGTGTGGAAAACAATTTTATTTCTAGCACTCCGCACTGTATTACCTACTGACTATTAAAATAACAACTGTTGAAAATAATAACAAATTCTAATACTATTCAAAATGCAATGGTTTTGTAAATGGAAAGATACTCGTTCCCTCGCCCGCGATCGGACTGCCTAAGATTGAAATAAATCGGTGATATAAAAAATATCCAAAAATGTCGCATGAGCATTTTTACCTTCCCACCGTCGAATGTACCTACATTAGGTTGTTATAAGTTATAACATATACATTGTTATAAGATTTAAATAATGAAAAGAACAAAGTAATCATTGAAATATTCATTTACAAAATAGATTTAGCCCAGTTAATTCTTAGTATTGCAAAGGTTATTCCGACTTAACGAGTTCCCTTTTTGGACATCAGCCAGTTTTAACCAAAGAGAGATGGCCATACTCCGTGATGTATAGTCTGCCTAGCTCATACATACTGTGAGTCATTTGCAGCTTTTGTTGTGTTAATCGAACATGTTCTTTTTTTACGTTCGCTTTTATCGTCATCATCCTTCGTCGTCATCTTCCTGCCCTGTTCCCATTTATTTGGGGTCGGCGCTATATGTTTTTTTCTTCCATTCGTTCCTATTATCTGTCATCTCATTGCTCACTCCCAGTACACGCATATCCTCCCTCACACAGTCCATCCAACACTTCTTTAGTCTACCTCTTCCTTTATATCCATCCACACTCATGCACAACGCTCTCTGTAAAATATGCCTTTCATCCCGTCGCTTTACATGCCCGTAATTTGACGTTCGCTTTGTAATGTTTATTTACTTTTCATGATCATGACGTGAATACTCGTATGTAACAAAATGTTCGGCGGGAAAAGCTGGAAGGGAGCGGGTGTATGTATTAATTTTCTTGTGAAAAACAAAATTTATTTGTAAATGGCTTGCATGTATCCGTAAAGTGATGTTTTCTGGTAGATAAGTTATATTTTGTTTACTTGTGATTTGAATCTAGTGCGTGTGCATGGTTTTATGTGCAGGTAAGCTAAGTAAAACTTTAGTCGGAATACGATCTTTTCATGGGCTCATGTAAGTTGTTTCTGCAATTATTTTTAATTTTCATTAATTCGTTTCCATTCATCATCATTATCATCCATCATAAATTCAGAATTCATTTTATTATTTTAAAGACAATGGCTGTATGGGCTTAGTTCCCCTTGCCTTTCCTTCGGGATAAACTAAAAAAAGTATGTAACAAAAACAATAACGTACTTACCTCAGGTAATTATAGACACGGATGTGTTCCCGAAATTGAGTAACCAGAACTGCAGGATTACAAAGGAGATCCCACAGCCGCGTTTAGTAAAGCTGGGAGAGATACCATTAAAAATAGGAATAATGTAATTTTTTTACCAAATTATATGTAATCCCCGGGGGTTTCATACTACGAGTCAATGCTACTCAAGCGTAGCATGCTACGACACGCGTAGCGTGCGGACGCCGTATTTGACATATGGTAGCAAACATAACCTACATTTTTAACACTTAATTAGTTCTTGGTAAGTTAATACATGTCAAATGTAATTGATTTGGATAGAAAATGCTTCATAGCTGTTTAGTTATTATAGGAAATGACTTATATTTCGTAGTTAATACAAAATTTATTGCTACGCGTCGTAGACTTTACCAACGAGAACTTAAAACTTGAAGTTGAAATCTTCCATTTGATATTTTTTTCAAACTAATTTACAAACAAAATGTAAATAAACACTTCTAGAAAGATCTCTGACATGGAACAAAGATCTCGTACTATCTTACTCCACTTCTAAAGTAATATGGAAAGCACAAATTTAAATTGGCTTGTAATCTAAAAGCATTCTCTAACTTCGCGGGGCTTCCTCGTATATACTTATAAAGTGATTTCAGCGCCCACTTTGATATACTTTTTAGTTTAAGTTATCAAAGAGCTATCTGTAGCACGTTTTTAATTTAAATGATCTCTTTGTACGTATTTAATTTATGTAATACTTTTGGTAAATATCACTTTTCTTTGATAACATTTAGTAATAATTTTCCCAATGAATGCCCGAATTGCTTGGTCGACTCTTACGACATTCACGAAATTTTCTGCAGCTGATGTATTCTTTTATGTAACTTCTATGCTGGTCTGGAAGTAAAAAAAAAAGTATGATTCTACAGCTACTACTCTTCCCGGGCATACTGTACAAGTCAGTAGAGGGACAAGAGGGTCTTGGTGTTTTGTAGGCGACGGGCTGACCACCTGTCACCTAACCGAACTTGTACATCTCAACTATACCCTCGAAATTGGTCAGAAGTGGCACCATGTGATTCTGGCGCTCTGCCTACCACGTAAGGGATAAAGGCGTGTTTGTATGTATGTATGATGTATTCTGTGTTCCCGAAATGGGTTAGCCAGAACTGCATGATCATAATGGTGGTCCCACAGCCACGTTTAGTATAGCGAGGACAGATGTCAGATCAGTGTCAAGTTGCTAGCTTATCGTTTGAGAGAACACCCCAATTCTTTAGTCACGGAAGGAGATGCAGCTTATGTATTCTAGTACAGCCGCACAGGAAACCGATTTTAATAAGGAATAAAATTATATATTTTTGTTTTATCCAACAGTAGGCAGTTCACTCGGCGGGAGTTCGATAGACAATGTCCGAGGACTTGGACTCGATCAGCGAGGAAGAACGAAGCTTGTTCCGACCCTTCAGTCGAGACTCGTTGGCTGCCATCGAAGCCCGCATCGCCGAGGAGCATGCCAAGCAAAAGGAACTCGAAAAGAAACGTGCGGAAGGCGAGGTAAGGGACTAAGCTTGGCGGTTCATGAAGGAAAGGCAGTTTGCAGGTGTGACGAATGTATCGATTTTTGCGTAATTTTCTCAGTAAATCCTTGTTATCATCAGTTCACACGCTTCGATTGATGAGTAGCCGCTGCTGGTTTCCCGGTGACGAAATGTATGTATCTTTTCGGTTCGGTTATTAAGCCGGTTCACGTAATAGCTAACTTATGTGGCCATACATTTCACCATCGTTAACCCGGCACTGACTATCTGGAAACTAGAACGTGTGAAAAGACGCGTAAGGCAAGCACAAACATTTTGCAACGTAATTATCACATCGTAAAAATCTTTTTGCTTTCTTGATATTATATAATAATGCGTGACGATAGCGTTACCTATTGTTCAGAATTTGTGCCTGCCCTGACGTTAGTTTGTGTATGTAGTATGAACAGCGAAGCCACCTTCTCTCTGTCCTTTCTTTCATGCGACGATTCTAGCAATCACGTGTGACCCATGTGAATGAACCACTAACGCAAGACTCATGTGTGGTGTGTAGGAACATTAACACAACAATGGCACATTCAAAAGAGATAGCTCTCTACATTACTGTAACACTTGTCCTTTTGTTGAATCCGACGAATAATTTTTATACAATTATTCCAGAACGATTTGGGGCGGACGAAAAAGAAAAAAGAAGTAAGACTTGCTTTGCCCCTTTTACCTTTTTACGGCTCGTTTTTAGAGATATTTGAACAAGTTATCGCCTGATATCTAAATTATTTGGAGAATTGAGTGTAATCTTGAAAATTGGCGGTGTTTTTGTTGTATGCGATAACTTGTACAGGCATTTACGCATCTGACCGCATTAAATACATCGCTTTCGGCAAAGTATGCATTATAATTAAAGTTTAGCTGTTCAATGCTGACAGCTAACCTTACTGTAGATAAAATAACGATAGCTTGTCATATTTATTTGCATTTTAATGGTGTACGTCATCTAACTTCGCCATATTACTCTAATTTTATAAAATAATATCAGATAATTGTAGATTTGTCCTGTTGTATTGAATCAAATGGGATAGATATCCTAATTATCCATTAGAACCTCAGAAAGAGACTAGTCTAGAAATAGTGATCCAAGTAATTTCACAACAATTTAGTTTACAGAACAAGAAAAGATTTCATGACGTCATGATTACACCAGCACCTAATATCATTCATTTAAACATCGCACAGGTCATGGATTGCTGTCATGTAGGTCTAGCATGATGGCATCACCTAGCCAGCTAGTGCATTCGATACTTAGCTAGCTGCTATTATAGCAATAGCATCAAGTCTTGATAAACTTGATTTAACTCGACTTGAATACGCTGAAGACTACCTAGGCAAGTGGCTTTTTATTCGTGAAAAACTTAGTAGAGTAGAAAGGCAAAAGCATCGGTTCGAGATAATAATTGATGATCTCCGACCGTATTTCGGTCAAGGCGACCAATCTCTATGGAGATTGGCCAGGTACGCAGGAGATATTATAGTGCACAAGTGTGTGTGCAAACGCACTCTCTATAGTCCGATGGGACGGAAAGCCGACACGACCGGAGGGAGATCAGGCGCAGGACCAACGGTTTTACGTGCTTTCCGAGGCACGAGCTAAGTGACAATTTTGCGACATTAAAATCTGTGCATGAAATAAATTCATTGGTACAGGCCCGTGACTGGGATCGAACTTACGCCTCCCGCTTGGAAGGTGCACGTCTTAACCACTGGGCTATCATATAATGATTAACGTATATGTCAATCCTATACTTCTTCTTTGTATTCTGTTTGCGTTTTTACGAAAAGAATGCCACTTGTTTAAGGAGCCGTTCTAAAATCGATTTCAGTGAAAAATTTATCGAATTATTCGGTTTATCAGTAAGGGAAGCATAGCTTTTAGTCAAGCCAGATATCGCATAAACACACAACAGCACTAACACTTTGAACTTAGCTTTGAGCGCCTTTACAAAACGCCACTGAAATGCTCTGTAACAATACCCCTTGTTTCCATAGAAATCATACCGGCTTTGTTACAGAGTGTCACGAATCTGCTCTTGATTATTATCTATTGTAGGCATTGTGATAGTTTACGTCTATTATAAAGAGATTCAGTAAGTCAATTTAGATAAGTTAATTCACGGTTATCCAAAAACGTTGCTATAAATAAAGGCATATCTTTTAGAATCACGTCACTGGGTATAACCAAAAGTTTGTAAAAGTAAAGTAAATGAAGTTAACGTAACTTTAATACTGTTTGGATATGCATTCAAATATATTGTATGAATTAGAAGTTTATCGTTTAAAACATCAACCTCGTCTATTATCAAAGTAGACAATAGTAGGTACGTAGCTCTACCTACCACTGACTAGATATTGTAGGTATGTATTACTACCACCAGCCAACAAATAATTTAGAATTAAACTGAATCACAAAATTAGATTCCACAATCGATAGAGTTCGTAGTCTTGATTACCTGCCTTAAATTACTTATGCTGTAATATAGGCTTTACGTGAGTAAAAATACAATAAGAATAGGAGAATGACCCAATACCGGGTATCTTGCAACTGTGAGATTGGACAAGGAATATCGTATTTCCTGTGAGCTTAGTAAATGTAACAATTTAAAGAGCGACAGTGAAGTTGATAACGTCCTTAATTCGAACCATTTTCACCAATAGCGGTAGGAAATGGTTCGATAACTACGAGTATCTTATTCTAACTATGCGATCTTCGCTATCCCTTATATTGATTACGGCCCCCTGACGGCCCTGAAATACTCGTTAGAAGTCTATATAAAATGTGTTCGATAAATGACGTAAAGTTTGACCGCAATTCGAGGATGTCACAATACACATACATATAATCACGCCTTTATCCCTTACGGGGTAGGCAGGGCACCAAGGGCCGACAGAACCACATGGTGCTACTTCTGACCAATTTTGAGTTGAGATGTCACAATAAACTATATATATAAAAGCAACTGGAGGAATAACTGAATACCAGTACCTTTCAACTGAACCCTTCGGTTCTCTAGATTTTGCTCCAATAGAATTGTATAGAGAACGTATAGACGCCATTCTAGAAATTGGTCAGTAGTCAGCACTGATAACGACATGGAAATAAAATGCACTTTTATATTAGGCTGGCGTATTTCACCTCAATCTTTGTTTTAACCTATTTTAGTTGTCGAGGATATATAACAAGTAACTTGTAATTAATACTTTGGCAGCCACAAAGTCATTTCGAAGCACAGCTTACGCTATTTTTATTACTAAGTACTTGAGTATACACTGTGAATGAAAGCCAACCAGTCTAGTTCTTATGGAAATCTGCCATATGTCTAGGTCAGTTATATCTCTTTGTACTAATATTCGCATATTGTTCATATATACATACATCAATACATAAATGAAACAAGCTTTGATTCTCCGGATTGGTGTAGATGGTAGCCAGCTAGCTAATCGAAAGGTCGTGGTTATTTCCATGATCCTAAAGTTCTCTGAAGTTAGTCAATTATTTTTAATTATTTACAAATCTAAGATTCGGTATTTTTTTCTTAATATAGTACATACATATAGATAACGAGACATTCTAAAGTCATGTATGAACCACTATAGTTACCTTAGTATAACGAGCAAATAAAGCTCCAATACTATTCCAATAATTCGAAAAAGTTATTTAGTTATTAACGCCTAAGAACGAGTCAATTAAGCTCTTATACGATACTAATGTGACAAACTGTATAGGTCCGTTACGATGACGAGGATGAGGACGAGGGCCCGCAGCCGGACCCGACCCTGGAGCAAGGCCTTCCTCTGCCGGTACGCATGCAGGGCTCCTTCCCGATGGAGCTGGCGTCCACGCCCCTCGAGGACATCGACCCTTATTACCACAACCAAACAGTAAGTGTAGTCGCTGAGGATGAGGATGTTTCTTTCGCTGATATAGCTGAAATCTTATACTTACTTACATTCGTTATCGACCAAAAGATTAAACATTTTTATTGTAACTTCGTTTCAAAAATTTTCAATTTGATGACAATGCCACCTACGGCGATCCAAATATTAATTATTTGGAGCTACGAGTATTGAAAGCTGTAGGTATCTAATATTGAGCATACTAGTTATAATTAAGATATGTCTTGATACATGCTTGATACAGATTTCGATAATTTGAGGATTGACATTATTTGACTGGTTACATTGGCGTCCATTTTAAAAGGTCGCAGTACACAACGGCTCTTCCATACTTAATTTATGACGTCACTTACCCATGCTCAACTATTGACATACAACTCTGACGTTATACCTAGGTTTAAGGTAATTACTAAGTTTGTTGATTTTTAACTTTTCTGTATTTCTGTCTAGAATAGAATAGATTTTTATTTGGTGACTACACACACACAGATACAATAGCAACAATGAGACTAAACAAACAGGGTAGAAATAGAGACAGTGCAAATGTAATTAAATAATATAAAAATATGTATATAATGCAACACAAACATTCTAGCTAGAAGAATCGTGCACCCTGTCAGGAACCTGCCAGTTACATCACACGCGTGTGTAGCCGCCAAAAAGGTCCCTTTTCAGCTGGATACTGCTGTCTCTAATAAATGCTCTTAATAAAAGTCCAACTGCGAGGTGGACGGACGACCTGGCCAAGGTCGCGGGTGTTGGGGAGGCCTATGTCCAACAGTGGACTTCCCAGTGCTGTAAATGATGAATGAGATTCATGCTGATCAAAATTTATTTTGTTCCAGACTTTCACCGTTATAAGCAAGGGCAAAGATATCTTCAGATTTTCGGCCACTAATGCTCTATGGATACTAGACCCGTTCAACCCAATAAGAAGAGTGGCGATATACATTTTAGTGCATCCTCTTTTCTCATTATTTATTATTACTACTATTTTAGTGAACTGCATTCTTATGATAATGCCTACCACGCCCACTGTCGAAAGTACTGAGTAAGTACCCACATTTTTATTACTATGTTATTTCAAACTATTTCAACTATAGCAGTTTATAACTTTAAAAATACCGAATTATTTAACGTTCCCTAGGATTTAAACCATATGTAGAATGCACGCTAGTTTCAAAATTAATAGTGGAGCTAGATTTAAAAATTGGTCGAAATATAGAAATACCTACTGATTTTTTACTCCTAGACATTGAAGTTGAAATTAGTTTGTTTATAAATGTAATATTTAATGTTAAAAATATATATTAACTTTATCGTATTCTAGTGTGACTTTTTATATTAGTGAATAATATTAACTTTTTTGTAGTTGTAAGAGTATAATTAAATACTTGATACAATATTTAAATTGCATATTTATAAATTGAACAAAATATATTGTTACTGTAATTATACAAAATTTTCTCCTTGACGAATTCATTACCTTCCTTAACTCTCCCCTAAACCTTCATAATGTACATAATTATCATAATTTCTTCAAAAATAATATACCTTATTTGTACCTAATTAAACTCTATGGTTTAAGGACAGGTTCAATGAAGTTTAGAACCAATGCCCATTTTCAATATTTCCTTTGTTCGAGTGGCAATCCTCAGTGGAGGTGAATTTTTCCAGAGTTATATTTACCGGGATCTACACGTTTGAATCGGCGGTGAAAGTAATGGCCAGGGGTTTCATACTAGAGCCATTCACATACCTTAGAGATGCATGGAATTGGCTTGACTTCGTAGTAATAGCTTTAGCGTGAGTAGTAGACATTATTGAATTTTGTAGAAAATAACATTTTGAAGAGTAGATTTTTTCTTGTTACTTAAAAGGTTGTCTAGTTTTGTCATAGACAGAATATTTAACAGTTTAGCGGTTTTAATGAGAATTTACTGTACTTAATGTAATTAAGATAAAACATTTAAAATATTTCTTTAATGTACCTACTATGTGTAACTTTTAATCTTTTAGTCGTAGGTTTTCTAACTGATAGTTTAGTAGTTCTGTATATTAATCTAGTTGTTGTTGTTGTGGGTGTTTGTTTCCAGCTATGTGACGATGGGAATAGATCTCGGCAACTTGGCCGCCCTCAGAACTTTCAGGGTACTGCGTGCTTTGAAGACCGTGGCCATCATACCCGGTAAATAGATATAGAAATTAGGCCATAGAATTTGTTAGAATTACTTAGGTTTTGTTACTGTCGCATGAATACCATACTCGTAGCTGTAATATTGTAAATAGGTACAAAAATATATAAGATAGTACTCTTTATTACTTTACTCTGCTGCTCTGGGAGTGAAAAAAAAACGTATAATACGACAGATGCTTCTCTTTCCGGGCATACTGTACAAGTCAGTAGTAGAGGGACAAGAGGGTCTTGGTGTTTTGTAGGCGATGGGCTGACCACCTGTCACTACTGACCGAACTTGTACATCTCAACTATACCCTCAAAATTGGTCAGAAGTTGCACCATGTGGTTCTATCGGCCCTTGGTGCTCTGCCTACCACGTAAGGGATAAAGGCGTGATTATATGTATGTATCGCTGGAAAACGATCAGATCTTGCTACAGGTATACTTTATGCTCTACTGTCTAAATCGCTTCGTTAAAAGAAAATACGTACTCTAGTATGTATTTTTCAAACTAATCTTGCATTTCACAGACAGGCATCCCACTACCTACACCTGTCTTGACAAACAACTTAAATCTTACAGGTTTGAAAACCATCGTCGGAGCCGTGATAGAGTCGGTGAAAAACCTGAGGGATGTGATAATCCTGACGATGTTCTCGCTGTCCGTATTCGCGCTGATGGGCCTGCAGATCTACATGGGGGTGCTGACGCAGAAGTGCGTCAAGGTGTTCCCGGAGGACGGCTCGTGGGGCAACCTTACTGACGAGAATTGGGAGAGGTTCTGTCAGAATTCTAGTGAGTTTATTTTTATTTTACATAGTAAGTACCTATAGGACTGCAGTGGATGTTATTGGGGTGGCCTATAATGAGCAGTGGCCATCGTATAACTAGGAAAGGAAAAAAACCGGTGGAAGGAGGAGCATGCTTGGAAGGTAGAATATTCTGTAAAGTTAGTTTTATTTTGGACATTAATATGAAAGTTTAAATTATTTCAACTATTTTGATATGGCTGTGGGATCTTTTATATGATCCTGCACTGCAGTAGTGGCTACCCCATTTCAGGAGCATAGCCATACCTATATCTATGTATCTATTTTCACAACTTTTTAAAGCATGAATAAAAACGAAGTACTCTGCATAATTGCAAATTAAATGACCCCTATTTAATACTACAATTAATTACGAATTAAACGACCTCTACAAATATATTATTAATTACGAATTTCAGCCAACTGGTACGAAGAAAATGGAGATTACCCCCTCTGTGGGAACTCGTCAGGTGCGGGGTGAGTGAACTTCCCTTCTTTTAATACTTTACTTGTTTGACTTAATAAAATATTAACTTTGTACTACTTTTGCCGTCTGGGATTATTACTGACGAAAGTAAAAAGCGCGAATTTGTTAATCACAGACGTTTCGGTTTAGAAAATTTAAAAGGTTCAAGGACTTAACTGCCTACTGCTATTAAAAACGATGTAGCATAATACGTTTTAGCCAGTACCGAACTGTGGGATTCTAAATTAAATTATTCAGCGTCGCCACACACACGCAATGTCAGAACCTATAACAACATCGCACGTAGACAAACATACCCAAACGTAAATAAATTCGAGTCAGGCTTGCCTGATCGATACTAAACCGAAGTTTAAGTGTCTAGGTTATGAAACAATTTCAATATTACCCTAGGATTTAAGGGTCACATATCTAAGGGCAGGTCAGACACCAAGTCGACCAAAAGTTCAAAGAGCCCCCCGTACCTAATATTCGAAAGTGTCGACTAACGAACTCAGGGGCGTTCTCGGCGATGAACCGCTAGCTTTGTCCCCGATCTTTCTTCGTGATCCCATAGTTTTGGCTCCCCCATTTTGGGAACACTGCCATATGTGTATAATGTGTATATGTACGAGTATGTACCTAATTCAAAGCTTTTTCGTTGATTCCTCTATTATTTTCTAAGTAGATACGTGTATTCTATCATATTATTAGTCTTGATGCAATAGCTAATTTTGGCACGTGTTTCAGAATAATCATAACTGTTTTCAGTCAATGCGAGCCTGGTTACATCTGCCTGCAAGGTTACGGTCCCAACCCAAACTACGGCTATACTAGCTTCGACACCTTCGGTTGGGCCTTCTTGTCGGCCTTCCGACTCATGACCCAGGACTATTGGGAAAATCTCTATCAATTGGTAAGTCAATATACCTTATACCATTTTGGTACTGCCCAGTGACGTGATTCATCTAAGGTACTGCCAGTAAGGTAGTTTAAGATGCCCTATAGAATCAGCAGTAGAATCTGCCCCCCCCTACTTTAATTTTCCTTGGATCATTTTACTTTCATTTGACATACTACTAGATAATGTACCACAACTAACTGCTGCTTACTAATGTTATGCTCTAATTAAATTTTGTAAATACATACACAACACAATACACATAAATGTTTAGATTTGATGTTGTCAGGTCGCACCCACACAATACGGAACGTAATGTGATTAGAGTCGGTAAGGTATGTGTAGTGTAGGGGAACACGTATGTAGGTTTAATTTGCATCGCTATGTCTCGAGTACCTAAAGATTATGTAAGTCTGGAATTATGTCACGTATTCGTATTACGAAAATAGAACTTTTTAGAGAAAACAGATATGTAGGTCTCTACAAGAAGACACAAAAACATTACCCTGAAAAAAAACCGCTTATGTTGTGTTCAAGATTTCTTTAGCTCCTTCAGCAGATACAGGATGTAAGCAAATATCGACACCTATATTTGCTTACACCCTGCGACGAAAGCTTCCAAATATTTCTTTAAAAAATATTTTTACAGACTACCTTACATCATTTATATACTTTTGAAAACTATTTAAACGTATAATATAAGCCAAACAGTCAAATTAATAAAGGTATATTACAAATACTTACATGCTCTCTATTTCTACAGGTACTTCGGTCGGCTGGTTCGTGGCACGTGCTGTTTTTCGTAGTCATCATCTTCTTGGGTTCCTTCTATCTCGTGAACTTGATCTTGGCTATCGTCGCTATGTCGTACGATGAATTGCAGAAAAAAGCGGAAGAAGAGGAAGCTGCTGAGGAAGAGGCTTTGAGGGTAGGATTCACTAGTAATATTTATACCTATTAGTACAAAAATATTGTAAATGGTATAGTATTATACGTATAATTGCGATGATAATACGAATAATTTGATTACCAATTTCCTTTCATAGTGGATGTAACATATTCTGATTTTCAAAAATTCGTGGATAATCTTATTTGAAATACAGTGAACTTACATGGCCCAATGGCATGATTAAACTAATTTACACACTACCTATATAAAAAAAAAATTTAAAGCCATTCGAAAAGGTAGTACCTAAATGGAATCCCCTTCTCCAAACTTCAGGAAGCGGAACAGAAAGCGGCAGCGCGCGCCGACAAGCAAGAAGCGAGAGAAGCGCACGCGAGAGAAGTCGCCGCAGCCGCAGAAGCTGCCGCTTATGCGGAGGCGCACCCCGCCAAGTCGCCAAGCGACTCCTCGTGCCAGAGCTACGAGCTCTTCGTGAACCAGGAGCGCGGGAATGTGGACGACAACACGAGAGAGCGCATGTCCCTCCGAAGCGACCCGTTCCAGGACTCGGTGAGCACTCAGCCGATGCACAAGCCAGAAACGCACCACGACGCACGCCGGCACAGGAAGGTCAGCATGGTGAGTATGCAGACACGCTAACGCGCGCTGACAATGATTCAAATATAATTCTGTGTTAACCTTATTTGTTTAATATAGTGCACGAGCAAAAAGAAGTCAATAACGTTTGAATAAAGAGAATTCTACCTTTCGTACTTTATAATACTTGCTTGAATCATTGACAGCTGGAACACTGGTTTTTTTAACTTGATCGAGCCACGCTTTTATGAAGTCACATATGTAATACTTTTTCATTTCCGATTTCATCACAATTTTGAGTACCATTTTCATAACTTTTGCAGATTTCATGTTACCAGTAGGTAACATGCACTTTATACATAATCGACAAGTTAAAAAGAAGTCTATATGTGTTGCTATGAGCTTTGACTCTTCTAGTTAATCAACTTTAAAAAGTCTATCGTATTGCAAATAATTCTTGTGCCTGAATGCACCAATGGGTACTTTGAAATTATTTACTTTAAAGGATATCTTTTATTTAAGTTCTAAGAATTTCCTAAATATTTGTAATACGATAGACAACTGATTTATTCTTTGTCTTCATCTAAACATCGTCATTTCCTTTTTGAATCCCATGAATCATGCTAAAGCTTGGACGCTTTGAGATATTATTATGCTCTTTAGATTTCATTTCTATTTAAAATATCTATTACTGTTAGATTTTTCAAACATTGCCGTATATTCATGAATGTTATGTAAATATTTCATTTTAGTTATTTCCTCAATTTAATCTTGTTATTTTAAAAAGTATTCAATTATTTAAGAATTGGTAACTTTAGTTAGCCGTTTATTTGGGAAAAGAGAGAATTCTTTAACTTTTTCGTGATTAGAACTTTGCATGAAATGTTGTTTCTTCAAATTCGTTTTATTATTGACATTAAACTCGATCATGCATCGTACTTGCGTAGATCCTTTTAGTGAAATAGAGCCCCTATCTCCAATAATATTCTTTTGACGAATTATACGGAGAGAATCAATTAGATTACCAATAGAATATGTAGTAAAATCTAAATAAAGTTTGATGAAAATTTAAAATAAAAAATATGGATGGAATAATATTGGAGAAAATGAATCTATTGTCATGGTATCATTGTTTCTTTTGCGATGTGAGTGTTTAAGAACGGTCCGGGCGGGCCGAGCTGATACTGAACTTATCATCGACAAAGAGGTACGTTCGGTCTTAATAATATAATTACATACCTACTTTAAGATTCTAGATATTTTAACTGATTCCTCAATTTTGATTAGAGTCGTGCGGGCAGAGGCTAAAACAAAAGAACAGTCCACATGACTATAGATTTACTCGTAGATCTGTAAATGAAGCACAGTAACGATAGGAATTAGGTGAATGCTGAAATACGCATGTAGATGACCCCTCATTACTTCATGTGTTTATAAACAAAGTTACTTGACTAACCTAATGCTTTCATCTGTTATCACAGCTTAATCTGCAACTTATATCCATATTCACTTCCATATCATACGTTTTCCTTCATTTGCTTTTCTTATATACATAAAATGAAATCCTTCTTTTTAAACTATTCATTACCAAAAATGTATCAGCTTATTCACTTTCTCGCGTTGCAGCTTAATCATCTTGCAAAATATTGTATGATTTGTGGGCAGTATTTTACATTTAGTAGCTAGTATTTTAATTGTTAAAATACTAGCTACTCAAGTTATAATTTTAATTGATCAGACTGGCCTTATTTTAAAACCTTTTGTAGTACTTATATCTTTCACATTTTGCTTTAAAGCTGCAATTATTGTCATATTCTCATGCTTGTTTTTATTTCTCAGTGTTATTTCATCACAACCAATTGCGTCCCTTTCCTTAATTGGTGGACTTAGATTTGATAGAATTAACAGTTGATTATGAATTCAAAATTTTGTTTTGTGTATTGAAGGTTCCCCACCCCGAACGCATAAATAAATACAGCCAGTTGTCGTATGGGCCACTGCGGGAGGGCTCTCAGGTTTGTCCCTCATTCCTCATTGGTGTTTGTATTTCCCTCTCCTCTTCCTTTCTATCGAGCCTCATTTTCTTTATATTTTCTAATTTATTCTCTTCTATATTCTGCAAATTATTTTTTACTTAGTCCTTTGTAACAAAACATGAATTTTATATCGCAAAATGGCACGGTTTAGGTATGTAACTTACAATACTTTCATTATGTCATATGAATACTGAATTTAAGAGCCGACGACATTGATTAGGATATTGTAAATAATCCATAATGTTCATACTTAATTATATTTTTCGTTTGTCCACTGAGTATTCACTTACATGTTTTGGTGCAATGCGACATCGAGCACGGTTGATTTAAATATTTTTTTCTTTCTTCAATTCTTTCCTTATCTGGTGTGTCTTTGTTTCTCACTTTTGTTTATCAGCACATGAAAGTAAATAAACATTAACATTACGTAATGTACAGACAGATATTAGAAGCTATACAAAGTTTCAAGCCTCTGCAACAGGTTTCATTATGTCGTACATAGAAGTAAAATGTAGATCTAAATTGAGGAAAAGCAATAAAACATTAAATTTGGTATCAACGAAATTAGTTAAGCTTCTCAAAAATTTGATCAGACTCACCAAACTGATGATAAATAAAATGTTCATGTATACTCCCAGGCATCTTTATCACTGCCTGGGTCGCCGTTCAATTTGAGGAGAGGGTCGAGAGGGTCTCATCAGATGGCATTAAGACCGAATGGAAGAGCGAGATACCCGCCTGGAGCTGATCGGAAACCTTTAGTTCTTTCCACGTACCTCGACGCTCAAGAACACCTGCCTTATGCTGACGACTCCAACGCTGTAACGCCAATGTCTGAAGAAAACGGTGCTATTATCATTCCTGTCTACTATGCTAATTTAGGTATGTAAATGAAGTAGTCCAACTAGTGACCCGTTAGGGGTTTCAATTGCGGAAACTGATGCATACAATACAGAATTGCATATAGGCGGCTGTGTTTCCAAAATTTTGTAGCTATAACTGCAGAACCACAAAGGAGATCTTACAGTCACGTTTAGCATAGCGGGGACAGATGATGATCAGTGAAAAGCTTGCTAGCTCATTGCCTTAGAATTCCCAAATTCCTTAGTCGATTCTTACTGCATGCACGGAAGGAGATGTATCTGATGTATTCTAGTGAAGTCCCGCATCAGCACAGAACACTCAAAATTTTACATTTAAAATAAGATCTCCCTAGAAGCCATAATATTGGTTTTCTACACGCGTAAAACATAAAATTGATGGAATCATCTGTGGGGCAAGCACGAACGTTTTGATAATCCGTAACACTATCGTCACACTGTCGTATCTCATAGAATTTGCTTGAGAGTCGATAGCGTAACGGCGCGTAAAAAGGTTCATGCTTACCCTATCTGTCAACTTCACGTTCCAGGTTCACGACATTCGTCATACACGTCGCACCAGTCGCGACTGTCGTACACCTCGCATGGCGACCTGCTGGGCGGGAAGGCGCAGACCAAGGAGGCGCGCCTGCGAGGACGGTCCGCTTCGAGGAACCACAGTGTGACGTCACAGCCGCACGCTTACCCACTGCCAAGACAAGATTCCTCGCTCGCCTCTAGACCGCTTAGGGAATATGTAAGTATCTTTTGGGATTACAACTCTCTAACGTGGCTTGCGGGAAGATTGAACTGTCTCACTTCATTTTTCTATAAAATTGAATAATAAATCAACTTCCAGTCACCATTTGTCATCATCATCATCATACATTAGTACCTGTGGGGGTGATGAAAAGGGAAGCGCTTCCGGCCCCACTGGGCCACTAGTCGTTGTTTGGCCCATGTATACCTATATATTCCAATCATTGTGAGAAACTTCGATATCGCGTTCTAGGATTTTGCATTCGATTGTGGTTCTCTCCTGCATCCGATAGATGGCTCCGCTACATACCTAACGCCATTATGTCGTCATTCTTGTCATTAAGCGCTGATTACGAGTATTCCAATGGTCATATAGCTTATCTTAAGGATAAAAGTTCATGCTATTTTTTTCTATTTCATCTCAACTATACCCTCAAAATTGATCAAAAATGGCACCATGTGGTTCTATCGGCCCTTGGCGCTCTGCCTACCCCGTAAGGGATAAAGGCGTGATTAGGTACATGTATGTATGTATCTTTTTCTAAAACTATATCAAGATTACAGCATCAACCTTATCCTACAGCTATCTGACCTTTTAAAAATCTACCCTTACTCTACGAAAAGATCCTCAGTGGCATAGGTTAGAATAAATTACTTAGTAACTAATTGTGCGCTTTTACCTATTTCAGGAAATGAGCACAGCCGAATGTACCGATGAAGCTGGAAAAGTACTGAAACCATCTAACGATAATCCTTTTATAGAATCATCACAACCCTAACGTAGTAGATATGAGAGGTAATGCTAATGCACATGATGTTTATTTGAATTTATCAATACTGATATGAAGCAAAATAATAATATTGAAGATTTAATCTAACAAACACACACGGCTCTGTTCCCGAAATCAGGTAGTCAGAAGTACAGGATCATAAAAGAGATTCCACAGCCATGTTTATCATAGCGAAGACAGATGTTAATGATCAGTGACAAGTTGCTAGCTTATCTCCTGAGAGAATCCCCGAATTCCTTAGGCGACTCTTACGATATGCACGGAAGGAGATGCAGCTGATGTATTATAGTGAAGCCCTACATAAGCACAGGATATTGAAGATTTCACGTTACAAATTGCACATTTCAGATGTAATGGTCCTAAATGAAATAATCGAACAAGCTGGCAGACAGAGTCGAGCAAGTGAACAGAACGGTATGACTATACAAAGTATTTACAACAATAAAGCTTTTCCCGTTTTATATAACAAAAGAATCGATATTTTCAGTTTTGTCTGTTTTTTATTAATTCACATTTTATTTACGTCGAGTGTATTTTTATATATACTTTTAAAAAAATAAGCGACCAATATAACTTTTACGAATAAACTGTACAGTAACTCGTGGTATTTGAACACTACACTTACACAGTCAACACATACCGTACGGTATTTGCTCATTATGCAACAAAAAAGCATAATTGGCAAAACAATAATTTGTGGATGTCATTTATTTTGAAACACTTCTTGTGTGACAGCAAACCAAATTGTTTTATGCACTCAAAGATCTCCCCATATTGTACCGCAGCAGAGTCTGTTTGGAGATTCAATAAGCTAAGCTAACAAGTATTAACTTAAGAATCTTATTTTAAGAAATTTAAGCTTTTTTGACGGGCTTGAAGCCTCATTACATAATACCATTTTAATTAAAGCAATAAATGACTGGCATTGTTTAAACTGACATTTGTCATAAACACGTTGTTCAAGTACTAGTCAATAATGGTATATATAATTGTATAGGTATATAAATAATTGCCCTTGAGTGTTCAAGAAAATGGTATCATGTTCATGGACCTTACATGATTCGCGTGGTGATTGGAGAGATTCTTACCATCCCTAAGCTATACTATAAGTAGATCCAGATACACATTATAATGCTTATCTATATATGAAGAATCTAAATTTAAGTAGATCAAGTATTTATATAATTATTTACACATGTTTTGAGACATCACTAGTAAAAGACGTAAACATATGAGTAGATCACCAAAATTCACAACTGCACAAAAATTACCTATTAATTACACTATTTTTTGTTTGAATTAGCACGCTTTATATGTTTTTATTACAACAAAAATAATTTCAATTATCTAGATTAGATCCCAATACTAGCTAGAAATGATATGACTAATATAAAACCTTTAAAAACTGTAGCTTGCGTGTTCGACTATTGCTTCACAGACACATGGTGTGATTTGTTGTCACGGTATTCATATTTTTTGGTATTACAAAAACCCAAAGCTTAACCATTACTTCATAAAACAGTAGGCGAGCAGATGCGATGCAAACGATACTTCCTTCTATCGAAAACTGCATATATTTCAATTGCATGAGTTCCTAGCACAAGAGTTGACAGTGGTGGATTAATCAGGAATTCGTTCATATTCAGTTGTTACCGGGAACTCTGGGAGCGAGATATCTCTCTATACTGCTTTACCAACGTCTTGCAATTATAATGGGAATAATTCTGTTTTAAGAGTTCATGGTAACCCTCAAATACTGATTGGTGTTATATAGGCTTTAAGATTAAAGCTTCCAATCACACGTTTAATCTACCACTAAGTTTCATAGATCTACATTATGCAAGTACTGACTGTCAATGTTTTATGAGTGTCACTGATTGGCACGAGTTTCCGAAGCAAATGTAAATGACAACCAACAAAATTGCAAAAAATATGGATATTGGTGTCAAAAAAGCTGAGCTTATTACTGATTGCCAAAATTGTAATATGAAAGAATGAATCAAATCTGAATAGTTACGATTCCTTCTTTTATTAGAAGACAATCGGAAGAATTAGAAAATAATGAGCGAATACTAACATATTATTTCTCTGTCAACACACACATACGCACTCTGCTGGTTATGGGACGCAGTGTCAGTGTACTACTTCCCAACAGCGGAAGATGATGAGGACGGACCCACGTTCAAGGAGAGGATGGTTGAGTGCTTCATGAAAGGAATCGACGTGTTTTGTGTATGGGACTGCTGCTGGCTCTGGCTAGAGTTCCAGAAATACGTCGCGTTATTAGTCTTCGATCCGTTCGTGGAACTGTTTATCACGCTGTGTATCGTCGTCAACACCTTATTTATGGCCCTGGATCATCATGACATGGACAAAGATATGGAAAGGGCGCTCAAAAGTGGCAATTACGTATGTATCCGTCGAATCTTAAAACTATTATAATTTTGCTGCTGGGTGTTTTTTAATCATTTGTATTTTTCAGTTTTTTACAGCAACATTTGGTATTGAAGCCATGTTGAAATTAATAGCAATGAGTCCTAAATATTATTTTCAAGAAGGATGGAATATTTTTGACTTTATCATAGTGGCCTTATCACTGCTGGAGTTAGGATTGGAAGGAGTTCAGGGTTTGTCTGTGTTACGTTCATTTCGTTTGGTAAGTTCTAAAATAATTTAATCAAGTAGGTATATATACTTAAACAAACACTTGATGTTGGTTATGATTACAACAACTAGTAAATATTTTATAGAAATAAAGTCAATGATAAGTCCGTATTACCTAACAAAAAAGGTAGTAAGTATCATTTGTTTGTCATTATATTGTTTGTCACTTAATGATTTTAAATTGTAACATTGTATTGCACACTATGTTGTCTGAAGTCATATGAGTTTACATTTTACACCAAAAGCTACAATACTACAATCAGAATAATGGTATTGTTAACAATTCTCCAGAATCTCGAAAACAGAATTAACTTTTACATGGATTCTCAGACTGAAATAAACCACACACATTGAAATATAATTAAATATTTTCAGCTGCGTGTTTTTAAACTGGCCAAGTCTTGGCCGGCGCTAAACCTTATTATATCCATAATGGGTAGGACCGTGGGAGCTTTAGGGAACTTGACCTTTGTACTTTGCATCATTATATTCATATTCGCTGTGATGGGAATGCAGTTATTTGGGAAGAATTATACAGGTTCTCTTAAAAGAAACTTTAGCATCCCTAAAGAAATAAGCTTCATTAATAAATATTCAGCTTAACACTCCAGAATATAATACACTGGGCTTTGGTTGAACATTACTTTCATAAAGTCCATGCTGTGGCTTTATAACACGGAACGTGGCTCCATAAAACTTTAAGGGCCTGAACAGAACACGTTATAAAGCTATGCCACGCAGCTTATTCAATCATAAGTTGAGCTTTGCATCGAGTAAATAACATAGATTTTGATATGCAGCTTTGCTTTCAGAGGGTTCAATTCAGGCGTCAGGTTTATCTGATGGGATCTATGTCATTTACAATTAATTAGGAAATCTATTTAAAACACAAAAATGTAAAACAAAACAAAAAGCTCTCACTGATGGGTGAAACAGAAACATATATCCCACTCATACATAACTACAATAATGCACATTTTGATAGGTTACTCGAGCACATTATTTGCTAAAATCTAGAAAATTACAAATAACGCAGAATCACTCATGACGAAACAAAAGTGTGATTTGATCTAACGTAGTAAATAAGAACTTTTGTGAAACATGGGTGACTTTGAGTTTACGGAGACAACGCAGTAGCATAGGTGAAGCGCCGGTAAGCGAGCTTGTGTGACGCCTTTTCACAATTTGTAATTGCAGCTTCGAGTATTCAAATTGGCAAAGTCATGGCCGACACTTAATTTACTCATCTCTATAATGGGTAGGACGATGGGTGCTTTGGGCAACCTAACGTTCGTATTGTGCATCATTATTTTCATATTTGCCGTGATGGGTATGCAACTATTCGGAAAAAATTATGTTGGTAAGTTGAATTGGTGGGAGTGTAGCATGTTCATTGATGTTTTGATTGGACGTTGTGATGGTGACAGATAGAAGACAATTCCTAATTTTATAGTGAACCTATTTCGAATAAATTCTTATTATTCTATGACTAGAGTAAATCGAAGTATGTTCACATCCTAATGCACAATTTGTGACTTTCCGATGGATTGTTCCAAAGGTTGAGACATTTAAAACAATTGCAGGAATGAATTATTTAGTCGAACCTTTCAGCAGTCCATTATTTTTAGACTATACTCTATTTATCATTTAAAGTATGGATGTAGGTGTTGAC
Organism: Carposina sasakii; assembly: GCA_014607495.2. Taxonomy (NCBI): domain Eukaryota; kingdom Metazoa; phylum Arthropoda; class Insecta; order Lepidoptera; family Carposinidae; genus Carposina; species Carposina sasakii. Next base: position 5,222,203 of record CP053163.1, on the reverse strand, counting down.
AAAATTTAAATTTAAATAGTAAACTAGAAACACCTATATACATAGTTTAAAATGGGTTCGCCACGATGTCTGGATAGATACTGTCGATGTGCGTCACACTGTTATGCTCATTGGTATGTTAGGTGATTGGCAGTCGATGTTTCCTTTCCAAGTGAGACTGAAACCTTAGTATTGATTCTAAAATCCCCAACATAAGGCGCCTCACTTGTGAAACACTTATCAGCTTCTATTTATTTACTTATCTCTTTTATGGCTTCAATTATTTTGAGAATAAAAGCCTAATTATCTGTCATTTATTTGAATATTGTTTTACTAGTCGCTTTTATTTATGTACTTGAAATTAACATGGATATCAACATCACGGTATGTCAAGGTAAATGTCGTGGTCGTGTATCAAACATAATGGACAGTATTAAATTTGAATCGCACGATATGTAGTGTAAACTAAAATTTTCATGCTTTTAACTTATCCAATCCATCACTGACAATCACCGTGATGATGGTATTTTTATGTTAATTTCAATCACTTTGTGAATTATTGAGCGCCCTAAGCTTTCTCCTACCGATATACCTAATCATTACTGAACTATAGCATTGCATGAACGAAAATAAGAATATAGATACTAGATCTATAGGTCTCTATACTTTTAGTTCAAAGTAACACAATAAGAGCATGATATAACATTGAATGATAGCAACAAAGTTTATTTTGTACATCAATAAAAATAGCTAGCTATCCCTAAGAAAATAGCATTAGGTCAAGTGACAAAAAGTATGTATGAATTTATAGTACGTTAAACGGCTTGTATAAAATATTGCTAAAATATAAATATGCTATACCTACCAGAGATAAGAATATTGCTTTTACAATTATTGAAGGTGTGAAAAAGTATTAATACAAATTTACTGTGTGTAGATTACGTTGACCGTTTTCCTGATGGAGATCTTCCGAGGTGGAACTTTACAGACTTCATGCACAGCTTTATGATAGTGTTCCGAGTACTTTGCGGAGAATGGATAGAAAGTATGTGGGATTGTATGCTGGTTGGTGACGTATCCTGTATACCATTCTTCCTGGCTACTGTTGTCATTGGCAATCTAGTGGTTAGTACTGTGCTTCCGATTAAAATTACTGATTATCGATCTGAGGATGCGGTACAATAAATCTCTTATCACGTTACAGGTACTTAACCTTTTCTTAGCCCTGTTACTGTCAAATTTCGGCTCATCAAGCTTATCAACACCGACCGCCGACCAGGATACAAATAAAATTGCGGAAGCTTTCAATAGAATATCCAGATTCACAGATTGGGTTAAGAAAAGTATAGCGGACTTTCTGAAGATGTTGAAAAACAAATTAACAAACCAGATAGCTATACACGCACCCGGTAAGATTTCACGTGAAGCCAGTTACTGTGGCATGATTGATAAGGTTTTCTGTATTGTGTGATTATTGTACTTAAATAAAGCTTAAATCTATTAATAAACGGTAAGTATTGGGTGGTAAATGTTTGTGTATTTGTCGTGGCTGAATTAAAGAATCTTCTAATTTACTTAATAGCCAACAATGTTTCATGACAAATAGTTTTGAAGGAAGTAAATAAATAGGTTTAATGTGGTGGATTCTTAAATTTAGCTTCAACATATCTCTACCTTCTGTAGCATGGTCCGTGTGATTACTCGTACCTTGTTAAATATAGCATGCTATGGTAATATCTACTGTAAATTACGTGTACCTTGTGACCTATTTGTGATTTCGTGAACACCGCGTTGCCTGATCCCTACTTAGTAATCCAAGTGTAGAAATTGAAGACCTGTATTTGTAATTGTGTTGTGTATATTTTATGTTGTGTCTTATTCGGTTTTAGTTAAATTTCCTTCTATTACTATAAATACCTACCTACTATCATTACCTATATACTTAAGTTAATGTTCACTCACGCTTATGATTGAAACTGTATTTGTGTACTCAAATATTTGTGTAAATGCTTTGTGTGTATCTTCTATGTATAAGTAAATGTGCATGTAGTGAATATCAAATAATATGTGCCTACTAACCTATACAAATATTTCTACAAAAAACTAGAGTCCGGCTTCCACGACCGTGATCAGCTCAATATGCTTTTAGTTACATACCGTATCATAAGCATTTGTAAGTTTACCTAGTGAATTGGTCAGTTTATGCTAGGACACTTCAAAATTTTATCGACTAGTGCTCGAGTCATATCATTATGCCCATATCATTATACACTCTAAAAATTTCATATTTGCTTAGACATCTTTATAATTATGATTTATGTGTATGTAAGTACCTAATTCATATTCAATTTCAATAATGACATTTTACCAATTACAACAAATAGACTAAAAATCATAGTTATCAATTATCATATAACCTACCTACCCTTGTACTTGTATCCAAATAAATGAACTGATTTTAATCTAACGTCTAGGACATTAAAAGACCTCTCTAGAGCCAATAAATTTTTGGGCGGGAAACCAGTTAGATTTATGATTTTGTTTCTCTATTAAGGATTTTACATTACTACCTCTACACTCAAAAAAATGTATTTTCTTGGAACTTACCAATACTGGTCTGATTTCTATGCTTGGTTGGTGTTGCGGCGGGCTCGATGGCGAATGGTCACGACGGTCACGGCGTACAACAAGTAGGTTTAAAAGCGGCATTATGTGGCCGATGTGTGTCTTCAGAGCGAGTGGACAACGAACTTGAGCTGGGAACTGACCTTGAAGATGCTGTACTGTATAAAGACAAAAAATTAAAAGACCAAGTAGAAGTAGCTATAGGTGACGGAATGGAATTCACAATACCCGGTATGTTACTAAACCTATGTTTAATTATATAATTATAATGTGATTTAAATGACATTTTAAATGTGTGTTAGAATGGGTAATATATTTTCTTTTTTTCCATTTTTAGGTGACAATAAATACAAGAAAGGAAAGATATTAATGAATAATGTAAATTCTATTACCGATAATCATAGAGATAATAGAATTGAGTGTGAGCTAAATCATCGTGGATATCCGATTCAGGTAAATAATACATTTTTGTAATGAAATATATTATCTAATAAATATTAGTTACTTACCTACCAAAGTATTACAGGATGACGATACAATTAGTCAAAAATCTTATGGAAGTCATAAAATTGGGTCTTATAAGGATGAAAGTCATAAACGATCAGCCGATACGATAGACGGGGAAGAAAAGAAGGATGCAAGTAAAGAAGAATTAGGCCTGGAAGATGGTAATATTAATTTACTGGTAATTTAATAGAGACCGCTAATTTAAATTTTTAAAAAATGTAACTGATTCTTTATACTCCAGAAATGTTAGATGACGACGATGAGAAATTAGAGGGAGACTTGGGAAAACCAGACATCAAAGTAGCAGCTGACGAGGAGGTTGTAGATGATAGTCCTGCAGACTGCTTTCCAGAACCCTGTTATGCCAAGTTTCCCTTCTTGGCTGGAGACGATGAATCCCCCTTCTGGCAGGGATGGGCTGTGCTAAGACTAAAGACTTTCAGACTTATCGAAAATACTTATTTTGAAACGGCTGTGATTACTATGATTTTGCTCAGTAGTTTGGCATTGGTAAGTTTCTTCTTTTTGATTACTTACTTACCAAAATTAAATGATGTTATCCTAAAATTAAACACGATTTTATTCTTCACAGGCGTTAGAAGATGTACATTTACCACATCGACCAATCCTACAAGATATTCTCTATTATATGGATAGGATTTTCACGGTTATTTTCTTCATTGAGATGTTGATAAAATGGCTCGCCCTTGGATACCAAAAGTATTTTACGAATGCCTGGTGTTGGCTCGACTTCATCATTGTCATGGTAATTTGACCTATTATTCGTTTTATATCATGTAGCTTTAATCTATTATGTTTTAAGTTATTTCAGACTTTCTAAGGAATGGTTTGTGTAAGATTTAATAGGTTTACTTATATATGACCTACTCAAGCTGATATAATTTATAACATTGAAGTAATTAGAAACAATGTAGACTTTAATCCAACTGAGATAATGACACTGGTGTCGCATTAGTTATCCCTCGTAAACCACGGTGCGGTGATGGCGGGGGCAGACGACATACCAGCATTCCGTTCTATGCGCACATTGCGCGCACTGCGCCCGCTCCGTGCGGTTTCAAGATGGGAGGGCATGCGCGTGAGTACGCGCCTCGGACGACAGTGGCGCTTAAGTGATCATCTTGTTGTGCTGCTCATGTCCCCTGGATCTATTATCAATATTTACATCGATTTCTCTACCCTGAGTGATATGAGCAGCGCAACAAAAAGCGTATAGCTTTAATTGTTCAGTGTCTTTCACGGCGGAGACCTTCTAACGGTCTCAACGCGCTGCTGCCTCGAGCTCTCGATGTCGTGATGTTGTATGTGGATACTGCTTCTATGTATCTCTATTACCCAAGACTCCTAGCCTAGGCAACTGGTTTTCTAGAAGTCACAACAATGAAAGCACTCTTGTATAGAGCTGACTATTGTTTGGTTTCCTTCCATTTAATCTGCATGTTTCGACATGACCTCTGTGTTTGTGCTCTAGATGGTACCATTGAATATGAATTTTTATCCAAGTACAAACATTAAACATCTATATGTAGCAATTAATATTTTTTCCAAATTTTCATATAAATGGTCCATCTTTTTCTTATATAAAATTGGCATTTGCTGTTGATGTCATATTGCGTTTTACTATTGTTTACAATATACATATTATTTTATAGAAGTGTACCACTATTTTATTGTACCTATACATACATTGTTCCTATTTGTTTAAATTTTCACTTCTTCTGTAGTACAACTGTCTCAATCTTGTAGGGGCTGTAATTATTTCCAGCAAAGTCTTCTGGTGCTTCAAGTGCCTGTATCTTAACTAGGTTCGATGTTTCGGTTGTAAGTCTTCACTATAATGAATTTCTAATCTTGTGTTCCAGGATACCAGCAAAATAAAGTTAAAATGTCCTTGTGATTTAAATAATAATCCATGATATAATATGTACTAAGCAGCAATTCTTTAAGAGCATTCGTTAATTTTATCAGGTTTCGCTTATAAACTTCGTAGCGGCGCTTTGTGGTGCCGGTGGCATTCAGGCGTTCAAAACGATGAGAACCCTCCGAGCTCTGCGACCCCTCAGAGCCATGAGCCGCATGCAGGGCATGAGGGTACGTACCTCCTGCCGCGCGGCTCAGATCCATTTCTTCATCACTTCATAACACATCACACTTTCACATCCGTAAATTTTCAAAACAACATTATACACAGTCACAAGTTTTGGAACAGTAACTCACAAGTCAACTCGTAATTTTGCATCGATCATTCGGTCTTTTTATTTACAACTCTTGAAAATAGTTATAACTTCATTTGGCAGTAGTCTACATATCGATACTTAGAGTATCGCCAACCGTCGATGGCACCCCTTGAATGGCTTAGTAACATCATTTAAGATTCGTTCCATCCTTTTGTAGAATTTGGTTCTGTCGATTTCATATCGGGATTCAATGTCATGTTTGGTCTAATATCATTTCTCTTTGAATTTCTCATTTTAGCTAGATTAGATATTTTCCAGATTTTAGATGCACTTAGATTTTTATCTTTATTTTCAACCTATGCCTATGTATCGAATGATCTATTAAAAATGCATGCACAATATTCTTCTTATTTTGGGATGACATGACGAGATAATTACAGGTATGCAATTGTTCTTCTGTTTATTTGTTAAATGTTAGGTACTTTATGTTGTTGCATGACAATAATGTTGGTGTGTTCAGTAAGTTATCGCAAAAACTAATTAATTAAGAAACTTTGATTAGCATTTAGCTTTTGTGGAATATACACATTTTTCATACACATACGACTTGCGTATTTCAAAATAGCTAGTTAAAGTTTTTTTGGCAAATTCATTTACAACTTATGTAAAAGAAATAATTTGATATTATGTTTTTTAAATTCTGAATTCTAACATTATACTTTTGGAATGCAGGTGGTGGTAAATGCTTTAGTGCAAGCTATACCATCTATCTTCAACGTGCTTCTCGTGTGTCTCATATTTTGGCTCATCTTCGCTATAATGGGTGTCCAATTATTTGCTGGAAAATACTTCAAGGTATGTAGAGCATATTACATGAATTACGCATTTTCTCGCGATTATAAATTAGTCCACATGATTGAATATAAATAATGATCATTTGTTCCAGTGCGTCGATTTGAATCACACGACTCTCAGCCATGAAATCATTCCGGACAAGAACGCATGTATTTTGGAAAATTACACCTGGGAGAATTCACCAATGAACTTTGATCATGTTGGCAAAGCATATTTGTGCCTCTTCCAAGTAGCTACGTTCAAGGGATGGATTCAAATAATGAACGACGCCATTGATTCAAGAGAGGTATTTATTGTTAGCTCTAAATGATGTATTTGATCTTTAAAATCTTCTTCACTTTCATTATAATGTTTTTGTTGCAGGTCGGACGCCAACCAATACGTGAAACGAATATATACATGTACTTATACTTTGTATTTTTCATCATATTTGGCTCATTCTTCACTCTCAACCTGTTTATCGGAGTGATCATTGACAATTTTAACGAACAAAAAAAGAAAGCTGGTGGAAGTCTTGAGATGTTCATGACAGAAGATCAAAAGAAATATTACAACGCTATGAAGAAAATGGGTTCTAAGAAGCCTCTAAAGGCTATTCCAAGACCTAAGGTACAAGCATTTTATCTAAGAGTTGTTAATTAGTTACCTGAGAGAGAAGTTAAGTATCCTCATCATCATCATCATTTACAGCGCTGAGAAGTCCACTGTTGGACATAGGCCTCCCCCAACAACCTCCACTCCGACCGGTCGGAAGCCGCCTGCATCCAACCGACCCCCGCGACCTTGGCCAGGTCGTCCGTCCACCTCGCGGGTGGCCTTCCCACGCTGCGCTTGCCGATACGTGGTATCCACTCTAGAACTTTCCGAATCCATCGGCCATCAGTTCTTCGAGCTACGTACCCTGCCCATTGCCACTTCAGCTTGCTAGACCGTCGAGCTATGTCGGTGATCTTTGTACGTCTGCGGATCTCCTCACTCCTCATTCCTGATTCGATCACGCAGAGAGATCCCAAGCATAGCTCTCTCCATGTTAAGTATAATAACAAAGTATTCTTTCATTTCAGTGGAGACCGCAAGCAATAGTGTTCGAGATAGTTACAGACAAGAAGTTCGACATGATCATAATGTTATTCATCGGATTTAACATGTTGACGATGACTCTAGATCATTACCAACAATCTGACATGTTCAGCCAAGTCCTCGACTATCTCAATATGATATTCATCGTGATATTTAGTTCCGAGTGCCTACTTAAAATATTCGCCTTACGCTATCATTACTTTGTCGAACCGTGGAATTTGTTCGATTTCGTTGTTGTGATGTTTTCTATTCTAAGTGAGTAGCCCTAAATAAATACACATTGAATTTTTAACATCGATTTAGAATACTATTTAACAATTAAATCTCTTTCAGGTTTGGTATTGAGCGATATAATAGAAAAATATTTCGTATCTCCAACACTGCTAAGGGTGGTGAGAGTAGCAAAAGTAGGTCGAGTACTTCGATTAGTTAAAGGAGCTAAGGGTATCAGAACACTATTGTTCGCTTTGGCCATGTCACTGCCAGCTCTGTTCAACATTTGCCTGCTGTTGTTTCTGGTCATGTTCATCTTCGCCATATTTGGGATGTCGTTCTTCATGCACGTCAAAAATAAAGGCGGTTTGGACGACGTTTACAACTTTAAGACATTCGTGCAGAGTATGATCCTGCTATTTCAGGTAAAGTATTGAAATAACTGGATGTAGGTACTATGTTCTCTGGCCATTTTTTTATTCAAATGTTAAATTGTTTCAGATGTCAACATCTGCTGGATGGGATGGTGTTTTGGACGGTATCATAAATGAGGAAGAATGTGATTTGCCAGACAACGAACGAGGTTACCCTGGCAACTGTGGGTCGGCCACAATTGGCATCACATACCTCCTCTCCTACCTCGTCATATCTTTTCTCATCGTCATCAATATGTACATCGCCGTCATTCTCGAGAATTACTCGCAGGTAAGTAAATATGTGATCATTAACCTAAAAATCATTGAAGTTTGTCAGGTCGAAGCTAGTAAGTTAAGATTTGAGAGATAATTTAAATAAATCTTTTTCTCTGCAGGCTACTGAAGACGTCCAAGAAGGTCTAACAGACGACGACTATGACATGTATTATGAAATTTGGCAACGGTTCGACCCGGACGGCACGCAGTACATACGCTACGAGCAGCTGTCCGACTTCCTGGAAGTACTCGAACCGCCGCTACAGATACACAAACCGAACAAGTACAAAATTATATCCATGGACATACCTATATGCCGCGGCGACATGATGTTCTGCGTCGACATCCTGGACGCGCTGACGAAGGACTTCTTCGCGAGGAAAGGCAACCCTATCGAGGAAACCGGCGACCTGGAGATAGGGCGGCCCGACGAGGTCGGCTACGAGCCCGTGTCATCCACGCTATGGCGGCAGCGCGAGGAGTACTGCGCGCGGCTAATCCAGCACGCGTGGCGGCGGCACCGGCGCGGCGAGGCGGGCTCAGGCTCGGAGGCGGGCGCGGAGGGCGCGGAGACGGCCGTGCTGCTGGACGGCGGCACGCCGGGCGGGCACCGCGTGGTGCTGCAGGGCGCGGGCGCGGCGCCGCGGCCGCCCGAGCCCGCGCCGCCGCCCGCGCCCGTCTGACCCGCGCTGGCGCTCGCGCTGCTGCCCGCGCTGGTCGACGACGCGCCGCTGCCCGCACCGCTGCCCGAGCTCTTGAGCCCACCCAAGCGCACTTAATTATTTTTTACGCTAGATGTTTCGTGTACATAGTGTGTCGGCGGGCGGGCGAGCGACGCGCCGCACTTGCGCCTGCCGCTGCGCGCCGCGCCGTTCTTTTGACTCTCTTGCGCGTTTAGAGACGTTCGAAGTGTTAACTGGAGTGTTTTATATTCGCGTGGCCGAAGCTTAGGAGACTGTTGTTTTGCGACCGATGTTCGCGCGTTTGATATTTTAGCGATTCGTACCTATTTACGTTCGCGTTTGACCTGTCCCTGTGAGAGGAGCCTGTTGTTTCGAGAGAATTGTTTTAGCGTGCGTGCCGTTTTTTTATTTGTCACTAGTGATAATGTAAGGTATCGGATAAAACTGAAAAAATCTAAAAGCTTATTTTTGTATACAATGAATATCACTGTTTATCTGTATAAATTCTAAAACGTGAGCATAATGTAATTGTGACTGTAGGTACCTATATTTTTCAAATTGTAAGATATCATTTTCCTTCCCCGAAATGGTGTCGAGCAAAATTGCAGTATTATTGTAAATTAGCACAAGGCCGCATGTCCGCTCGGTGGGTGCGATTCAGAGCACCACTGAGGCGACATAGCTCATGGCTTATTAACCTCACCATTTGCTGTCAAACTATTTACTTATACAGTGAACATTATACACGAGGTAACAATTTCAAGTCGTCCACTGCGATTGGACGTTAGTATAATAATAATCGTATCTAATAAATGCTTAGTGAAAGCAATGGCTACGCCGATTCATATCAATTTTGTCCGTAATAGTTTATAATAGTTCCAATTTTTAAGCTTCTTACTGTACCGAAACGATGTCACGTCGTACCTTTCTATACGAGGCCCCTGCGAGGCACCTCGGCGTTAAGTGAGTTTAGAAAATTTTTGCAAAGTTATCTTTATAAGCTTAACAAATCAGCTGTGAAATCGGTACCAGAATACACTTCCGTCCTATTTCAGTACGCATCATAGGAATCGAGCCATTTTATGTAACGCGCACTTTTCATGTACATAGTTAATGTGATTTCCTTCCCCGAATCACATTAACTGTAGAGGGAGAGGGCAACTACGCCACCGGTTTTCCCCAACCGGTCGCTGTAGTACTCTCTCTTTCTAGCCCCAGTTTATCTCATTGTCAACAGAATGGCAACTCCATTGAAATTAAATTTCCATGCGTCATTTCCTCTATATAATCTTATGGCGCCCAACGTGGGGCCATGACGTGGGAACGTGACGCCATGGACTAGCTTGTATTGTTGCTAATTCTGATAACAATGTCATAATAGATACCTAATTTTAATTATTGCGAGCGGGCTGGTACTGCTTCGATAAATATTGCTCTTGCAGATTACTATCGAGAAAATTATTATATTGTGACGATCTTTTTACAATATACCTATAGATATTACAAAACCGATTCGGCTATCCACAACCAGATCATCGTAATTAGCAATAAGATAATGATATTACCTAAGAGATCGAACGTCCCTTACCGAGTAAGGTAGATATTATTGAAGTATTTTTATTTTTCGATTGACATCTCTCTAGATATGGTACTAGCGCAGTTGTGAAGTTCGAAACGAATGCCGAGTGTAGAGTCGCAGCTCACGAGTTGAGTGCCGTGTCAGTCAGTATCGACTTTTCTAGCACAACAGACTTAATGAATCATTAAATTTTGTAATTTAACTTTGGAAGTGGTCAATTTTCTACTACTCTGTAAATATTGAGAGCTTAGCGCCGGGTAGATCCCAATTCGCACGTCGCAACACATTATTTGTATCATGTCTCCAATCGACGTACGTAGCGATACGTAACCCCGGGTGGCATTCAGCCCAATTCTGCGACAGTAGGTAGCAGAGACCAGTGGGCAGCGCGAGTATGAGGAACCATGTTCTTCATGTTCGGGCCGCCAACTTCCGGTCTCGACCACCGCCTGTCGCGAACGTGGCCTCAGTGTAAACCCAGCATAATACCTAAGCTTGAAGCAATAACGTTAACGTGTGCTCGACCAATGTTTCGCTTCTTGTCGCGAATCACGTCACAGAATAGTTTTCAATTCGTTTATAATGTGAAAAAATCTAAAGTGCAAGACAATCTAAGTGTTGCAAAGTTATTAAGGGTCAGTGTAATGTAAACTAAAATGAGACGCTTACAGTTTTGCACATATTTTGCAATAATTATGGTTATACAGATAATAATTATGTAGATAATTTTATAAAGTAAATAATTAGCTCGGGGCATGAGCGCGCGCTCTTCCCCGGCGCCCGCACATGCCCCGCGCCCCCGCCTTGTCTGTGACGTCACGCGTCACAGCGCGCTACGTTCTTCTGTTCATTTACGTTACGTTCAACACTAAAACCTTGTACCGTTCAAACTGTGGGGTAAGCACGAACCTTTTTACGCGGCGTAACGCTAGCGAGTCGCGAACAAAATCTATGTGATTTGACAGTTTGAAGCTAGCGTTACGGACTATCGAGAGGTTCGTGCTCACCCCACTGAACATACTAACGTAGTTGGTATTTCGTTAATTGTAAACGACATTAGGAACGCTTTATGTTATTTATAGGTATCTAGTTACAAGAATAGTGCTGCCTAGTCCGTAACCGAAGTGTATCGGTGTATCATGAGGTGTTCATTACTAGGTATAATGCAAGGAAACATTAGAGACCTAAGTCGTTTCCAAGTCACATAAAAGGCTAACTACTTTAGTAAGTACATAATGTTTGGACTAAAGTACGCAATACCTGCTTATGTTGGTCAAACCAAACATTTTTACCTATTGATTAGGCATATTTGCACAAAAAAGTTGTGTTTAATTTAAGTTTAGACAATAAGTTACGATATCATTGTATTATTTATTTGACTATACTTATGACAAAAAAGTGAGTTCAGTTTTCAGAATGATAGAGGTTTAATTGAGTATTTATTATATATATATTGTTGAAGTTTGTACAAAATAAATTAAGTAAACGATAAAATATAGAACTTGACTGCTTTACACTGTATTTTAATTTATTTATTGATTTATATCCTCGAGTGAGATTTTCTCGGCTATTTTTATTAGAAGGGAAAATAACAAACGTCAAAAACTATAAACAAACAATAATCATTTTACTTGCATAAGTATCACTTCTAAAACATAAATGGAAAACATTATCAAACAAAACCTAACATTAACACGCATTTGAAACTATTAAGTAGTTTTCTCTTAAAGTGACAACCCTAACGAATTAAATTGACAGCCTGGCAGGCCTATCGGCTATCGTTTTTGACAGTTCAAAGTGATCATCCATCACTCATTGAAACTTAATGAACTGGAAGTGACATGTGCGCGTGTGTTCGCAAATTTTCTTCCGACAAGGCATTATGCCACTTCCATTTGTTAGTTTTCATTGATTGATCATCACTGTTAACTGTCAAAAAAGATAACCGATACAGGGGCTGAACTTGTTTGCTCTTTTCGGATATTTAAATATGAGTCATGTTATCAAACAAATTATACACTTTCCTTGTACAAAACAAAATATAAAAATCGCCCTAAAGTCCCAAGAGCATAAAAGGCAAACGAATACGTTTGTAAGCCTAACTGAAATTTAAACATGGTGGCCATTAAATCAATTTTTGGTTTAAAATAAACGTGGTTTATACAATGCACGTCCAAATTTATATAAAAAGACATTATAAATAAACAACGAAATAATACATATTATGTTCTATATATGTAGGTATGTAGGAATAATTACTACAAATAAAGAGATTACATAGTCATTTAAAACAGCATGTCTATTTTTATTTTGTTTTTATTGATAATACAAAACTTTTCTATACATTATTATAAATACCTATTACATGTTCCGTAAATTGTGTTGTTATGATAGAATACCGTCTTAACTATATTATCAAACACTCCATACTATAGTCTCTATTCACTTGTTTAAATTTTCACAAAACAAATATCCGAAAAGGTAGAACTAAAGTTTTTTCAGCCTGTGAAAGGAAAACTGTAGTGATTGCGTGTACTCATTAAGATCAAAATCTAAGCTACCTAAGTAGATTTTCTATGCTAAAGACTCCACTGTATTTTTTTTGTACCTAATGGCTAAGCTAAAGCTCATAGACAGTACCTACAGAATGGAATCAAGATATCCTGGACTAATTCTACATTAGCCGCTCATACATTTCCTAAAAATGTTTGGATTGAGAGTTAAGTCCACTATATTAATCAAATTATAGGTATGGTACCTATCCTTAAGCATTAGTTGTCGAATTGTCTACGGTCGTATAGTAGGTATTTGCAAAGAAATTCAAACTAGAACTGACCTTGTGAGTCTTCACTAAGCTTTACTAGGTCTTGTCGGTGAGGGCGCCAACGCATCCCTGTATGAAACAAACGGTTAGTAGGAACTACTTAAAAATTTCATAAAAACTATATACCTACATATTGTAGGTAGGCTCTATTGTACTGCAATTTTTGTTGCTCCCCATTGTTCTAGAAGTGTGAAAATTCGTCTAATGTGTAACGTTGTCCGGTAAAAGGAGTTTTAGTCACAGTAAGATTATATCCCGATCGCATCGATAGAGGTTCGTCACCAACACATAAGTCTTCATTTTGGCGCGTTCGTCAAGTCACGTGATGAATTTCAACCGCTGCTACTGGTGGGAGTGTTGCGACAACTAAGATCTAACGAACGTCGATACCAAACGATATTACCTACATTGTCTAAGCACCATGCACCGCCTCCTTATCACCTAACTAGCAAAAGCAAAGCGATAGCAAAATTGTACAAAAATCGCGGTTGCTTGTCAAATTCGTATTACGTAAAACCATAGAATAATAACCCAGAACCCGTGATCAAGCACATTTTTGAAGCAACTTTTAGTCTGTCAAATTGACCTAGTTGAATTTTATTTCTCCCCTTTATGAGTCATATTCAGCCTATTTTTGGGCATATGGGCAATTTTTACAACCTATTTACTATATTAAAACTCTAAAAAGTGATAATATTTATCGATTTGGTAACAATTTTCGGGTTAGAAGTGCCGAAGATGCGAGATTTTTGCCTCGTTTTTTGCTTCACTGCCCGGCATACATTTGTCATTGATGACTCCTTCTGGAGACTTTTTATTCTATGCGTAAAACGGACTTCAAAGGAACTTTGACATTTCAAGGCGAATATTGTACAATTTTCGCTATCGCTTTGCTTCGGCTTTGCTATTGCAAATTAAGTAATCAGGGGGCCGGTTAGTGAAAGAAACACATGTGACTGGACTAGACCCCCTAATACCTAATTGTGACGCACATTATGATGCATTAATAGGTACATATAGACTTATAGAGCAAGTTTATAAGATTTTCTACACATAATATATTATACAGGGTGTAAGAAAAGGGGTATGTTCAGCGACAGGCGTTGTAAATAGCCAACTAAAAGAAACCTACCCACAAAATTTCAGACTCGAAATCACATGTTTATTTTTCCAGATATGTAGTATGGAGAATTTCTAAACAACTCAAGAATGTTCATACAATCTTAAAAAATAAATATGTGATTTTGAGTCTTAAATTTTGGAAATAGATTATAGTCGGCCATGCCGGTGATGACCTACGGTGCCGAGACGTGGTCTCTAACTATGTGCCTCATAAAAAAGCTCAGGATCGCACAGCGAGCGATGGAGAGAGCTATGCTTGGGATCTCTCTGCGTGATCGAATCAGAAATGAGGAGATCCGCAGACGTACAAAGATCACCGACATAGCTGAACGGTCCAGCAAGCTGAAGTGGCAATGGGCAGGGCACATAGCTCGAAGAACTGATGGCCGATGGAGTCGGAAAGTTCTAGAGTGGATACCACGTATCGGCAAGCGCAGCGTGGGAAGGCCACCCGCGAGGTGGACGGATGACCTGACCAAGGTTGCGGGCGTCGGTTAGATGCAGGCTGCTTCCGACCGGTCGGAGTGGAGGTTGTTGGGGGAGGCCTATGTCCAACAGTGGACTTCTCAGGGCTGTAAATGATGAATGATATAGTGGGCCATTTACATAGCTTTTCGCTTTATATACCCTTTCTGTTACACCCTGTATACAGGGTGTTTTTTTGTGGCCACCTTTAACGAACGGTACGTATTCTATACATGAAATAAAGTAAGTTTATGCCAAAAAAAATGCTGGGATTTTTTTTTTTTTTTTTTTTTTTTTAATTCCTTGATCGTGCGAAATTTATAGTGTCTAATGTTTATGTTAGTTTTTTTATAGACAGATATTAATTATTTTTCGTGAAAAAATCCTGCTACGCGCGTCTATGTGCATTTATGCAGAAAAACGCAGTCTATTTACTCAACTTTGGACCCTAATATTTTGGAAACCAGACACTTCCCAGGTATGCTTCCATGGAGAAAAATGATCGTGATGATGAGGAGATTCCGTAGTTTTCGGGAACGTTGACGACCAAAAATCACCCTGTATACCTACTCGTAGGTATCCTTTTAGCGTTGAGTAAAAAAAAAGAAAAAAGTTGCCCTCAAAAGTTTAAATAACTGATCAACCCTAATGGAATCACAGGTGATCCAAAAAACAGGAATGTGTCACACAATAATCAATAAGCCCATTTAGGGGAAAGTAATACGAGTTGATACCTTGGGGTAAGATGATCCTTTGCGATTGTGCCGAAACCACTAATGCCATCTAATCGATTTCACTGGTAATTCATACCTTCGGACACTCCACCGCCTCTGTCAAATCGTAATGGCGGCGTGAGCGATAGATCGATCCCCAGGGATCTCGTACATATAGATTTTATTGAATCCTTACTAATATTATAAATGTGAAAGTAGGGATGTTTATTACGCTTTAACGCGAAAACTGCTTAACCGATCATCATGAAACTTTGTATCTTATAAAGTATTCTTATAGGTATTAGAAGTAACATAGGATACTTTTTATCCCGGGAAAATATTATTATCCCGGATAATTTCAACATAATATATTTTTTATGCGGTCCTCGTAAGTTATATTTTCTTTATTCATTCATTACTAGGTGTTTATTGTTTGCTACTGTTGATTTTATTTTTAATTTGTATGACTTTCAAAGTCACTTGACTTTTGAGTTTGCAAATTTTTTTGCCTTTGTTAAGTAAAAACTTAACATGAGTAAGATCCTATAAATAAAGATTATGTTTCAATATTGCATATTTTTGTTTTTTATAATCTTTTTCTTCATAAAAATATTTGTTTACTGGGAATGGGTGTAAGATGGTCAAAGGCATCATCTTACCTCTACCTGGGGATCATCTTGCCCATAGGGGTGTACAAGATGATTACTTTGTAAGGTTTTACAAAAATATATTTTTTTAAATGAAATCTTAATTAAAGTCCGGTTTTGAGTATGAGGAAAGTTAGATAGATAAATATACTAGTAGTAATCGCCTTTATTTTCAATTCAACTTGAATGGTATGCGATTTACAGCGATTCCCGCTTAAGGGGATCATCTCGTACTACTTTCCCCTAATTAGTCACAGGGCGCGGAGAGCAAAGATTACTGATATGGAGTAAACGTGCATAAGGTTAGCCGTATGACGCTTCTATAGACAGTTACATTCGCTTATAAGCATGCCGATATCAGTTCAACGAGAGGACGTAAATACGCGTCGGCAGCACCTCTAGAAACCCAAGTAGACGCAAATACGTAGTCGCCTTAAGTTCGTTGCTTTTTCAGCGAACGCAAATTGCATCTTGTCTAGTGTCATTTAGCTCCAAATACAGGATAGGTATCAATAAGTAAATAAAATAGGAATGTTGTGAAAGGATAGGACAATAATAAGGTGTCAAATGCGTGTAATAAAAAGAATTACATCGATGTTACTATTTTTATTTCCGTCTTATCCACAAGACAATATTGTGTCCTTAGCATAGACACACATACATGATGCCCCTCAAACATTACAGCGAATTACACGTAACTATATAAATAGTTTATACAGCGTCTATATTTACAAATATGTATGTGTGTACAGTAAGTCTATGGTTCTTGAACTAATGCCTGGTGTAGAGGGCGCTAGTAGTTCTCTGAGGGAAACTACAATACGTACCATTCGTTTACTCATCTACTATTGAGAAATATCCCTTATGCCTATGACACAAAGTAACTCCTCCAGTATCAAGGGAAAATAGTGACTCTGAATACTAGCGACAGCACTCGACCTGAAACTGTATGCTCCGTTTACACCAGGCTTACGAATAAGGTAATTCGCTAGTCCAGAGCCTAACCCTACCCTATCAGTTCACTATGTGAACTCACTTACAGCAAGCATTTATTTACTTTTTACTGGCAGTGCAACCGACTTATGCTTAACTTTTCATTTTACAATACGATTGATTTATGAAGACAGATATGTAGCGCGATGAGTTATTTTTACAAAAGCACACTAACACTAGAGCTTGCTAAAGACTTAACAAGTTGTAAACTTGTCGTAATAAGGTAGATTTATAAATTTGTTTTGTGTATGTACTGATTTTATTTATACTGTTACATCTATAGTGTTATGTTATCAAATAGGATTTATCTCTTTAGCACGATTTATAAAGCTGTTGGAATTTTATGCTTTCCAGACTTTTTGATACTTATTTGTATAAATATATTCATTTTTGAAATTTTATCTGCATTGCAATTAAAATTAAACTTTTGGCAAATATACAACTACATACGATATTAAGATAAATTTGATGTATGTTAAGAATCTCAATGGCTGCATTTTTGAATGTTTAGAAAACAAATATACAGATATCTTAGTTTATTCGTTTCTTATACTAAGTTTTTTAACAGTGCGAACGCCGAATTTTTTTTCCATTTAATCCGGAAATCAGTAGTTTGTACTGTTTTGTATTTAATTAGCCATTACACATGTACTAAGTATATACATTTGAAAAGCGGCAGTTGCTTTTAACTGCCTTCACGAGTTAATTAATATTGATTAAATTTTAAACATATACCGTGTTATTACAAAAAGCTTTAAACATTGTTTAAGCAAACACGTTTAAATTTGACAAGATACATTTTGTTGTCAAATAAAGCGTTTAGACGCGTTTTTGTAATAACACTTAAATAACGCCTTCCAGGCATCAAAATAAGTCGATCACAGAATACAAAACGTACTATATCCTGAACTAACAGCTTAACCTTTACGATAAACAGTATTATAATAACAAAAATAGGATTTTTGGTAAAAATATTTTTTCTCCTTCCTTAGTTTAACCATTAGTTACTGTTGTGCCACTACCTTGACTTAAGATTTTAGAGATATAAACACTAAAATGAAAAATAGACGACTTTGGGAACAGGGGTACAGATATTTGGTGGTACTTAGTTACATATTTTTCATTTAAAAGTTACTTTATTTTATAAATATTATATAAAGAGTTTTTATCCAACTGTCAAACATCTCTTATAGATTTTTAAAGATAATCAAGCAATAAGTAACAATAGACTAAGCCCACACGAAAAAAAAATCCACACCATGAATAGAAGTACCACATATGTTAAACACAGAACATAGTTGATGACGAAGGCTATAATAAAATGAAATAAAGAAGCAACTTCAATGTAAAGACTAGCAGCAGTTTACAATTTTGTCAGCGTAAAATTTAGTATTCCAGCGTCTCTCATTCCCGTAGGAATTTTGGGAAATCTTTTCTTATCTGATGCCTACGTCATTGTTAGAATCTAACATAAAGGTTAAATGTAATTGATGGCATAGCAGGCAACAATGTTTTTGTTTTATTCTTTTTTTATTCTTTTTCTATGTTTAAATTACTTCACTACAATATGAATTCTCGGCAATGTAGTATATTGAAAATACAGTCCACTAATTTTACTACTATGAAATCTATTATTTAATTACCAGTTCCTAAGCCGACTTTGGTCCTTCGAGCCGGATATGAACCAGCGACCTATGGATGTATACCCTTTAAGTTTCAGGTTTCTAAGATCAGCGGTCTAGGCTGTTCGTTGATGCGTCAGTCAGTCATATACAGGATTCAAATTGATAATTATCTTGATAAACACAGGGTGTTTTTTCGTGGCCATCCTTAACGAAGGGTACGTGCTCTATACATCAAATAAAGTAAGTTTATGTCAAAAAAATGCTGGGAAATTATGTAAATTTTTGAAAAAAAAAAAAACTTGATTGGGCGAAATTTATAGTGTCCAGTGTTTATACTAGTTTTTCCATAGACAGATAATTATTATTTCTCGTGAAAAAATCTTGCTACGCGCGTCTATGTGCATTTATGCAGAAAAACGCAGTCTATTTACTCAACTTTGGACCCTAAATATCTTGGAAACAATTATCCTAATGATGAGGAGATTCCGTAGTTTTCGGGAACGTTGACGACCAAAAATCACCCTGTATACCTTGATAATTATCTTTGATAATTATAAAAATCTAACACTAAAATAATCAAAGTTATTTATGTGTATCCGAACGTTATTTGCTTATCCAAACGTGCTAGACATCAAACAAAACATTTGTCTGACGAGAGAAGTGTGAGTTTCTTTTCTTTGTGTACTTTCTTACTTTAGTTTGACGCCATAAAAACAAACTCTGAATTTAAATGCATATTCCTCACAGTTATTCTTTGCTGTTTATTTAATAATGCTGAAAAAGTTAGACCCTCCTCTGGATAAATTAAATACTTAGTGAAAATTTCATGTTTAATTGTAAATTAGCTAGGATAATTATCGAATAATTATCACAGAATTACCGGATAATAATCAACAAAATCATCAAAAAAAATTTTTTTTCTTGATAATTTCGAACCCTGGTCATACAGAACATACCATTTTATATGTGTAGAAATACGTCACCAAATATCCTATTACCCTACTCTTAAATATCGCTCACAATTCGGCGGATTGTACCGCAATATTCCAACACTGGGATTCAATATACATATATAAATTCACTGAGTGAGTGACTGGAAAAACGTGTCCGATAGGATGGCTCTTCATCTTCACATTTCATATAGCGATCACTTCACTTGTCATTATACAGAATCTAACAAAAGAGGTATGTGAAGCGAAATGCTATGAATAGCCCACTATACAGGGTGTAACAAAAAGGGTATGTTAAGCGAAAAGCTACGTGAATAGCCCACTGTAGAGAACCTATACACCAAATTTGAGACTCGAAATCAGAAGTTTATTTTTCAAGATTGTATGAAAATTTCTGAGATATTTAAAAATTCTCCATACTATCGGGAAAAATAAACATGTGATTTCGAGTCTCAAATTTTGTGGATAGGTTCTCTATAGTGGGCTATTTACGTAGCTTTTCGCCTAACATACCCTTTTTATTACACCCTGTAGCATTTTGCTTAATATACCCCTGTTGTTACATCGTGTATAGTCGACAGACTGACATAAGCTACTTTCCAAATAATTAATGCAATATTCATTGTACATACAGGCAGTGTGACTCAAATATAAAAATATCGCCAATCAAAATCTCTCATCATTCTTATACCCGTTTTGCATATACTATGCTGTCTCTATTAGTTAGTTTATTCCATAAAGAGTAAGACAAATGCATAAACAAACTCCGCTTTGATTTCAATTAGCACTGCATAAGCTCAGAGCAACAAAGTTAATGTAGCGGAAAATGACAGTGGAAACGCTATTTAAAGTTTTAGCACAGCCTATGACAGACTATAACATGATTTATGAAACACAAAGACAAAAATATCACGCCAAATTGCAAGGATATAAAGTCGCCGTTTAATTGCTACAGTTAATTTACAAATACACAATATATTATGACAATGAAAATGAGGTCGAACCCAAATAGATACATATACATACATCGATTATACAATAAACTAAATACACAACTCTAATTTACTTACTGAATTCAATCAAAACTAGTGTCAACTCAATTGTACAATTCATATTTTTTCCAATTGTTAGTAGAGTGCGTTTCACTGAATAGTTCCTTTAAAGGATGGCGCTAGTTACTATGTGTATGACTACATTATCTGTGTCAATGCATACAAAAAATATTAGGTCCGAAAACAGGCATAAGAGTTATGGTATGAAACGGACTCCAGTATATTTTAACAAAATCATGAAAATAGCATACGTCGGAACGCATTTTAAATGGCTGAACAATAATAAACTTTATCTGCCCCATGATTACCTAATTTGCAATAGCAAAGCCGAAGCCGCGCGATCGCGATAATTGAGAGTGTGTGTGCTTGGGCGAGGTGCGGGGCGCGGGAGGACGCCGAGCGCTCGTTGCGCGCACGCACACACTCGAGATTATCGCGATCGCGCGGCTTCGGCTTTGCTATTGCTTTTACGTAATCGGTGGGCGGAACGCATTTCAAATGGCTGAACAATCATGAACTTTATCTGTTTCACATTTCAGCTCAACTTCATGAGTTTATGACTTTACGAGTGAGATTTGAACTTACGACCTCTCGCATTCAGTGCATCGCTCTAACCAGTTTGTAAAATAACTTTTGGTGTTTATTTAAGATAGAAGTTACTATTTTTATATTATTTTTATAATACATTTGTGTAATAGATAAAGAGCAGTATTGTGTAAAGCCTAATCACTATTAATTTATATAAATCAGGGTTACAGTGTAAATATATTTATTTTAAAAGTATTTGTTGTTCGTTTCTATTCTCTTTGGTACTTCAGTGATGTCAAATCAAACTGAAAGAAAACTGTTTTAAAAGTGTCACAAATAGCATAGTATTTTCAATATAAATAATAGTTTATAGTCAAAACTAAACAAATAATAGGGGCGATTCTGACGGGCACACTTAAACGTAAACCTAATGTCAGGTCTATCTCTTACCGTTTTTAAAATAAATGGCTAATAGAGAAAAGGACAGGTAGGACGTTTAGGTTTAAATGTGACGGTTAGAATCGACCATAATGTTTAATATACAACATATTATATTAATAATAATAAACACTATTAAAAAAATATTGTGTACAATAAAAAATATTACTATAAAATCTGTCTAGTATTTTTAAGATAAAAGTTTTAATGACTCCATTCGGTCGTAAGGTAGTTACTTTTGTAGCTAAGTTGTTTCTTTTTTTTTTTGCTATGGCATTATTAATAAATCGTGATAAAATGTCAAAATGTTAGTTGTTTTTGTTACTAAATGTTACTAAGTAATTTAAAAATATATCTTTGTATCGAAGTTTTATTACAAAGTGCGATGTGGGGGTGGAGTATTATAAAATATTAATTTAAAAAATTTCTTTGCTAGATGAGATCTCAAAACTCCTGCAAACGTGGCGTACATGGAATTGGAAAATTATGCTTTTTATAAAGAGCTATTATCGCTTTTAAATTTAAAATAAGTAATGAAAGCGAGTTAAAAGCGGAACATCCGTGAAAAGGTTAGAAAAAATACTTTAAATTTATTTATTTTCACACAGAAATCAACACCTAGGGGACTTGGGCCCGCTCCAAGATCATAAAGGACACACCAACACTGTTATCTACCTCTAACATATTATACTATATGTCAGCCGGCCAAGCCAGGGCCGCCTACGAGAAAAATTTAAGAGTATTCAATACTTTATACAACTTCATAACTATACAACATCATCAATCACGAGAGCATCCTTTAAAAACGAATACACAGATCTAGCCTGAAAAACCCGAGGCTTAGATGCACCGAAGTAGGTTTTAGTACATTCGCTGCCGGTAGATTTTCTAACGGCAGTCAGGTCAACGCCTAGTGCCATGACGCAAATAAGCGTCACCGTCACCTCTAGAAAGCCTAGAAGACGCAAATACGTAGTCACCGGCACTGAATGTTTTAATCAGCAGTGGCTACAATCAGCCGACCTGTAATTGAGGTGTGGTGTCGTGTAAGGTATAGAAAGGGCGTTTACTCTGTGTAGTCCCAGCATTCTTTCTCGTAGCCTTCGTGGACGTGCTCCAGTAACACTTTGCGTCGGCTGTCGCAGTACCTGCAACAAAACGTCGCTTTAGTGCACGTGGAACGGTGAATATACTGTGCAAATTATGTTAATATATTATGTTAATAATATTTTATTCAAGCCTATTTTAATGTATTTTGTATTATGTTGGTTGGATTAACCTAGATTCCTGTTCAAACATTGTACTAAACATGACAGTTATTTATGGATTAAAAGGAATAATATTTTTTCATATTAAATTATAAGTAATTCACTACAATATGTCATCTGCGTCTCCTTCCGTGCATTTCGTGAGTCGAATACTGATCTAAGAAGCATTCCCTCTCTGAACTAGCAACTCGTCCGATTTTTTCCGACTTACATCCTGCATAACAGCTAGGCGCATTTGCATGCACTGGCAAAATATGCAGGCGCAAAATTTTCATTTATACTATTTTTGGTCTCGTATCTCTCCTCATCATCACGAATTTTTCTCCATGACATTTTTTTTCCAAAATATTAGCCAAAGTTATAAATAGACCCGTAGTAGACGCACGTCAAGATTTTTTCCGAGAAATAATTAATATCTATAAATAAACCCCAATATAAATTTCGTGTGTTTTTTCCACTAGACGACACAACCACAATATTTCGTCATTTACTATGGGAGGCCGTGTCATAGTCGTGTCGTCTACTGGAAAAACGAGTCTTACTGTTTAATACATTTTTGCTTCCAAAAAAGCCGTGGGCGTGTCGTGGCCGTGTCGTCTGGTAGAAATATGCCCATTTTGGGAACTTAGTCGTATAGTATGTTACATGTATGTATCTCAGGGAGCGTTCAAGTATTACGTAACGCAATATTTGAAGACTTTTGACCCTCTCCTTGTAAAGCATCGTAATGTTTTTCTGTACCCCCCTGCCACTCTCTAAACGTTACGTAACACTCATTTTTACCCTAAAGTCGCAAAAAGTTATGTTATAGTTTTCAAATGACGTACAATATGTTATAGTTTTCAAATGACGTACAATACAATCTAGGGATTCAGATACAGACTGATATAATCGAAGGATTCGCCGTAAAAAGTAAACGAAAAGGGTTGCCAATTTGGAAGTTTAAATTCCCGTGTTGTAAGAAAGACCCCCTCCCATCGTATCGTTGCTTTACGTAACTTAAACGCCGCCTCACCTGTACTTATCCTGTACTTTCTGCTTGATATCGTGCAGGTTCTCGCTAGTGATGTCCCTCTCGAGGTACTCCGAGAGAGTCTCGGTGGCGGACTCGAGGTCTCGCTGGTTGTCTTCGAAGATCACCGACTGGTTGTTCTTGCGCAGGTAGTACGCGAATACGTATGTGTACATCAGCGTTTGTCGGCATTGGCAGAGAATGTCCACGGCTTTCTTCAGGAATTGCACCTGGAAACCACATATGAAATCTCTTGAAGAGATAAGCACGCCATTGTACATTTCTCCTGTATATACTGAATTACTGTTTACATTTTAACTCCACTAGGATCACATTAACTTTAGTGTTATAAAAAGCAAAAAATCGTTTTTGCCTACTGCAGCTTTATCTTCTGTCTGTACATGGAAGATATATGAGAAAAAATATTATAGGAGACCTATATCAACGCAATACAATGATTTTTGGAATTTTTGTCTGTTTGTCGGTTTGTCTGTGCGTTTGTGCACGCTAATCTCAGAAACGGTTGAACCGATTTCGATGCAGTTTTCAGGAATATATTGTGACAGGTCCCACTTAACATATAGGCTACTTTTTATCCCGGATAATTTCGACATTTTGTTTTTTCTGTAGTCCACGCGGACGGAGTCGCGGGCGTCCACTAGTTATCTACTATATTTCAAACCGTAAGTAGAAAAAAATGTAATTATTCGTCTACGTCAATTGATGATGTCCTGCCAAAATTTCAAGTGTCAGATTTTCTGAAATTTCATGATTAATCAATCAGCGGTAAACTTACCTAAACGAGGCTTTAGTCTACCAACCTCAATCCAGCTCATGTTATGATGCTGCATCTCTTCCATCTTCTCCTTAACGGACGCGTACAGTTTGGACTCGAATCGCAGCGACTGCATGTGGTTCATGTAACGGTTGCAGTAGAACAGATATCGTTGTAGCGCCGCGCGGGAACGCTCTTGCGCATCGCGGGCCGCTTTGGCCTCGTCCTCATCGTATCTGAATAGAAGAGAGATTATTTTATACATAAATAGTAGATACATCTATAGGTATTCAAAAAGAGAGGTAACAGAACTGCAGGATAGATGTAACAGAACTGCAGGAGAGAGGTAACAGAACTGCAGGAGAGAGATAACAGAACTGCAGGAGAGAGGTAACAGAACTGCAGGAGAGAGGTAACAGAACTGCAGGAGAGAGGTAACAGAACTGCAGGAGAGAGGTAACAGAACTGCAGGAGAGCGGTTCTACAGCCACGTTTAGCATTACGATCCCATAGTGAAAGTTGTTTCATTTTGCCCACCATTTTTTCTACAGTTTCGTGTCAAAGGTAAATTACAAATTTTGAAAACACCTTCCCCCTTATTACCTATCTAGCAAAAGCAAAGCGATAGCGAAAATTATACAAAAATCGCTGATTGCTTGTCAAATTCGAATTACTTACGTAAAATGAATTTGAAAGGAACTTTGACATTTCAAGGCGAATGTTGTACAATTTTCGCTATCGTTTTCTCTTCGGCTTTGTTATTGCTTTTACGTAATCAGGGGGCTTATCTGAGATAGCGTCACTAAGTTCCTTAGTCGACTCTTACAACAGACACGGAAGGAAGAGATGAAAGAATTTATTTACTCGGCGCCGTTGTCACATCTGACCATTGGAAAAATCTGCCGGGATAACAATTATTATACCACCAAGATCTCTCTCTCTCTTTCTCGAATGGATTCCTGGAGGAAGCACGAGTTTGTACTTTTTTTCGAAAAACTTTTTGTTAAAATTTTAGAATTGACCCGGTGGCTTAGTGGTTATAGCGGCTGGCATGGTTGCAGTGGTCGTGGGTTCGATTCCCACTCGGGTGACGAATTTTTTCCATTTTCTTTATTAATAATTTTATAAAATTTTATAATGTACAATCACAACATATTATGTTTTATAAAATAATTTCGCCTCCCGCTGTCTATAGGGACAGACTTAGATCCTTAAAACTACGCAACGGGTTTTGGTGAGGTTTTTAATAGATAGAGTGATTCAAGAGGAAGTTTTATATGTATAACTACGGACCCGCCCTGGCTTTACACGGGTGTAATGCCCTTTCACGCGGAAGAAGTCATCGACGGTCGCTAGTAAAGAATAAGAAGACTCACCTATTACAGTTGTACCACGAGGAGCCGTGCGGCTCCCACGGCCCGAGACACACCCAGCAAAAGTCGGCCTTGCAGTTCTGGTTCTTGCACACCATGTGGTTGCAGCCGCCGTCTTTCTCTATTGTCACGTTGCACTTCGGGCACTCTTTAGTGTTTGCTGCTATCCAGTTCGACGTTTCCGAGTCGTCGTCGCATTTCTGCGAACAAAGTTATTATGAGTAAATAAATAAATAAATATTTCACACACTTTACAACACATTAACTTGGTTCCACGTTAAGATCCCTAAGGTCTTGTGTCGTGAGTATTAAGCAACGGTATATAAATATTAAATATATAGATGACAATAGAAACATCCATGACACAGAAACAAACAACAATATTCATCATATCAATGTTTGCATCTACCGGGATTCGAACCCAGGACCTATGGCGTCATAGGCAGGGTCACTACATACCACACCAATCGGGCGTCAAAATTAGCACTAAAATTAAAATTAGTACTTAAATACTTCAATAGTAGCAGCTTCATCTATCGGACGCAAGACAGAACCACAGCTAGGGTTGCCACCTTTTCTTTTTGCATTGAAAGTACATTGGCTGTTATAGGTAAGAAAAAAAAGTACATAGCATCAAAATAAAGTACCTATAATTTACTTTTCTTTATTATTATATTTAGAAACATATTCGCTATACGAGCGTCTTTTTTATTTTTTACTATGAAATGGCGTTATTTATTGAAAAACATTCCATTCTATCAAGTTAATCAGATTTTCCCTGGCATAAAAATCCACGGACGCCCTCCAAACTAGGACTAATCCGGGGAAACCCGGGCGGATGGCAGCCCTACTTAAGACTAAACTTTTCAAAATCCCAAAGAAATCAAATCATACGAAATAAAGTATTTTCACGTACTTTTTTTTCTCATAAAGTATAGAGTACAATTACCTGAAATAACGTACAATACTTTATTATAAAGTACGGGTGGCAACCCTAACCACAGCCCAAAACAAATCCTAGAACGCGATATCGAACTTTCTCACAATTACTGGAATGGACATGGGCCAAACAGTAACTAGAGGCCCGGTAGGGCCGGAAACGCTTCCCTTTTCACCAGCCCACATAATGTTTACTGAAGACTTAATATACCTATGAGACGAATGAAAAAGATGCTGTATAAAACGTTTATAAAAGACTAGTGGACGCCCGCGACTCCGTCCGCGTGGACTGCAGAAAAAATAAAATGTCGAAATTATCCGGGATAAAAACATTTTCCCGGGATATAAAGTAGCCTATATGTTAAGTGGGACCTGTCACAATATATTCCTGAAAACTGCATCGAAATCGGTTCAGCCGTTTCTGAGATTAGCGTGCACAAACGCACAGACAAACAGACAAAAATTTAAAAAAATCATTGTTTTGGGTACTATTGCGTTGATAAAGGTATTCTATAATATTTTTATCTTATATATCTTCCATGTACAGACAGCGATCCGTTACATTTTTATTATATGTATAGATATATATTGCTGTCTTCTACATACATAAAAGCTATTTTGTTCTAACCGACCCACCTTAATCCACTTTTTAAGCAGACAGCACTTCACAGGGTCGTGCCAATTCTCCCCGCACAGGAAGCAGAATGTGTGCCCGCATCGGCACGTGACCGGCGCAGCCTCCACGTACGACACTTTGATGGCGTTGCTACAATCCGGGGACGGGCACCAACGCAACAGCCGGTTACACTGGACGAAACGTGTACAGTTTAAAATAACTACAATCTCTTACTAAAGGGCCTTACAATAAGGAATATCGTATAAGCTAAGCAAAGTTTAATTTGACAAATAATCCGTCAAATGACGTGTTTAACGGCCCCCTATTACCTAACTAGGAAAAGCAAAGTGATAGCGAAAATTGTACAAAAATCGCTGATTGCTTGTCAAATTCGTATTACGTAAAATGAATTTTTCAAAGGAACTTTGACATTTCAAGGCGAATGTTGTACAATTTTCGCTATCGTTTTGCTTCGGCTTTGCTATTGCTTTTACGTAATTAGGGGGACGGAGTATAACTTTAATCGCTGGTAGTAGCATCGTACGAAAAGTTAATCGTAACACTGATAGCTATGTTCCTAAAAATAGGATCGCCACTAGCCAGAGCTGCAGGATGGTGAAGATCCTAGTAACGTTATTTGTAAATTATAACCGTTTTAAACGTAAAAGTAATATGTTGTAGACTTTTTCACGTAAAAAACACGAATTATGATGAAACTTGACAATTTAGATAAGGTATTTTTAGCGGAGGAGGTAGGTAATTATTAGTATATCAATCAAAAGTTTAAATATTTTTTCGATAACTAGCTTGTCGATTTTAATATTTTCTCTATTTTCTTTTTAAATGCCCTCTATGAAAAGAGTTAGTTCGTTACAAAACTGCCCATTCAACTCCATAATAGGGCCCATCATCCAGTACTTTACAACATAACATACCTCAACAAAGCTATTGGTGATGATGTGCTGGTACTTGAGCTTGACCCTCGAGTCGCGAACCAGTCGCATGACGGTCGCGTCGTCAACCAGGATGTCGCACGCGTGCGCCGCACACGCTATTGTTTGACCCTGGGGAATAATATAACATTAGATATGTATTTTAGATCATGGGTCCACTTGGTCCAATGCGGGTGTGCTGGGAAAAGCCTTTTGAGTCCACATCTCTCAATTCTTTGTCAACTCCGGCCAACCGTGCAGAAACTTATCGACGTCATCCCACCATCTCCGTTTTGGCTAGCCTCTAGGAAGCCGTCCAGTGGAACCCAGTCGATGGCGACTTTCGTACGAATGGCAAATAAAGAATTTATTCATTCATTCATTCATTGGCCAGTTCGTTTGTCCGCGTGGAATATAAAAAATAAAGCCTACGGCCTCTCCTTACCGTGCATTCACACTGCCGTTACCTTTTATCGATCAACGTTTACAAATGTTATACATCAACATTGAATAATAAAAAGTTATTTCTTGTTTCTTGTCAACAAATGTTGCCGCGATATCCTTAGTAACTTTATGAACCCTATCAGCAACAATCAACAAACATTAACATTAAGTAGCCCCAAAAGTTACAGTATTGTTGAGTAATGTGAAAATGTAACTTTTGCATTTATTATATTAATTGGAACATGTAACATTATTTAGTTTGTCTTAGACACATTTTCCAACAGATTCCTTCCCAGTGGATCACCCAACATGATAGGGTAAATAGTGGATAGAAGTGTGTAATTTAAATTTACACACTTCTACCCTATTTCATTAAGGTTAATGGGCTGTGAGTGACTTAAATGCATGCATATTTACCTTAAAGTTTTAATAAAATAATAACACTAAACTGAGTACTTACTAAGCCTTCTTCCATAATCTTTGTAGTGAGGTATTCGCACCAGCATTGGGTGCAGAACCTGTGGCCGCATTCTAGGCCTGTCATGAGCTGGAAGGAAAATATATTGTAGTTGACAAGCATCTAAAACCCGAAAGCGGCGGTAGGCTCACCCCTTACCACGCGGAACTTAATAGGTTAACTGCTGATAATGGGTTGCACACTTCTGCCCAACCTCCTTGGAGGATAATGGGCGTGACTATACAGGATGTTTTTTTGTGGCCACCTTTAACGAAGGGTATATTCTATACATGAAATAAAGTAAGTTTATGCAAAAAAATCTAAGAAGAACAACATCTTACGCGCGTCTAGTTTTATGGAAAAACGTATTTACTCAACTTTGGACCCTAATATTTTGGAAACCAGACACTGACTTCTATGAGAAAAATGTTATATGAGGAGATTCATTGGGAACGTTACAAAAAATGTTTGTATATTTGTAAAGCATTAAGAACAACATTTAAGTTGGGTTCTTTTTTTGAGTTTGTGTTTTTCTTTTTTTGAGACCTTTCGCATTTATACAGGATGTTTTTTTGGTCGTCAACGTTCACGAAAACTGTGGATTCTCCTCATCATCACGAACATTTTTCTCCATGGAAGCATATCTGAAAGTGTCTGGTTTCCAAGATATTAAAGTCCAAAGTTGAGTTATTAGATTGCGTCTTTATTTTTGCATAAATGCACGCAGACGCGTGAAACAAACATTTTTCAGGAATGAAAATTTTAAAACTGTCTATAAGAATACTAACACAAACACTGACTACCGAACATTTCGCGCGATCATGTAAATAAAATTTATTTTTCAAAAAAATTAAAATCCTTTCCCAGCAATTTTTTGGCAAATTAGTAGCTACCTTAGATAGGCACGTTAGTGGCTATTAAGCCCCGAATCGCCAACTAATGCCTGATAGCCCGTAACAAAACAGATTAATTTTTTTAGGTTGTTTAAATTCACCTCCTTTTTTTGTTTGGTAGCGGTTTCATTTTGGGGTGCGAACATAGAAAGTAACATATACCTAAAAAAGACAATCGACAAACTTATTAATGCTTTCATGTCGAATAAATTATTTTGAATTTGAATTTTGAATGTACTTATGGATTTCTTATTATTAACTTACTGTTGTGGGGAACACCGAAAAACATATTTCACATTCCTCAGTTCCTGATGTGGATATCCGTCTGGGTAACTGAAAAAATGTATACATTTTGATAAGCAATAATAGCAAAGTAATTTTCTAGATGCAAAAAAAAGTCAACTCTCAAAATATGTAACAAATAAATAATTTGCCAATAATTGAGACAAGCATTTGTAATTTAGAACTAGGAAATTTTAATTGTAACAACAGATTTTGTTTATTTGATATTTTATTTAAATTTTCCCCCTGAAAACAAGAATTATTAGAATCTATGTAATTCCACCCTAGATTTGTCAAATTTGTTTACTCACAGTTTGAAATGTAGTAAGATCTGGTTCTAACTGAAATATATAGTAAGAAAACTAACATTAGGGTCGATTCCGGCAGTCACACTTAAAACTAAACCTAATCTTAGTCAGGTCTATCTCTCTCCTTTCTTAATGTAAATGGCCGAGAGAGAAAAGGACAGGTACGACTAATTTTACGTTTAGGTTTAAGTGTGACTGCTGGAATCAACCATATTATCATCTAATCAATGATTGCAAAAGTAATTCAATTACAAATGCTTGTAAATTTGTATATCTAATATAATATTTTACATTTAAAATTTATAATAATTCCAATAAGATCATTAGTTCTAAGATCCAATAGGTTAAATTCATTTTATCCACATTAAAAACGATATCGGGAATACAACCATATGTATTTATTTATTTAGGACTTCTATAATGTCCCATATCATATGATTACACAGCAAACAGAGTGTAAACATACCTTAGGTCTCTGTATGACAGGCCTCCTGAATGGATTTATGACTCTAGCTTCATTAAACAGCTGGTCTTGGTCTCCATCATAGAAACGTTCCATGAGCTTCTCCTTGTCCCATTTGAAATGATTTAAAAGTATGCGTGTGGTTGTTGCTGGTATCTGTAAAATTTTAAGGATAAAATATTAAACTGTAAGAATAGCTGGGATTTTTTTGAATAAATAAAATAAGCGAATGAATACAAAATTTGTTATTGCCCAAATAATATGTCCGTAGTCCACTTGGACCAAGATAAAGATAGACACTTGGACAAGAAACAGCCAATTTTTAACCAATATTCAAAACTACCTATCTGATCTTAAAAAGCCAAATAGAACTCAATGATACAGACAGGTACCTAGGATAGATTATGGTTCATCAGTCAAGTAACAAACATCCATTCATTTTAGTATAAGTAAACTATTGTAGTTATGCCTGCTCAATTAGCATGAACTGCGAATGCTATAAATGATGCGATAAACCAATTTATTGACATTTAGCCTATCAAAATACTATAAATATAGCAGCCATGTTGAATTTTGTATAGAGACGATACAATATCCACAATGCGTGGTCATGCTAGGAGGGCTGGGATATGGTAAAGAAAGAATTGGCATGATGCAAATCCTAATATGACAAAGAAAAAGTCTACTGAGATTTATTTTGTCTGCATGAAGTAAGGGTTGGTCACAAGGATTGTATTATCAACTAGTGGACGCCCACATCCGCGTGGACTACAGAATAAAACAAAATGACAAAATTATCCTGGATAAAAACATTTTCCTGGGATAAAAAGAAGCCTATATGTTAAGCAGGACCTGTTTCAATATATCCCTGAAAACTGCATCAAAATTCGGTTCAGCAGTTTTTGAGATTAGCGTGCACAAACGCACAGACAAACAAACAAAAATTCAAAAGATCATTTTTTTTGGGTACTATTGTGTTGATAAAGGCCTCCTATAATATTTTTTCTCATATATCTTCCATATACAGACAGCGATCCATTACATTTTTATTATATGTATAGATTGGATAACTAAGTAGGTATTATAAATATACAATGGAGTTTATCCCTTCTACATTACTTGCAAAATCCAAATAATCATTAATTGCAAGATTAAACCTTGTCCCACAGTACAATTTTGTGGGTACATATTAAGATATAAAACACATAAACCATCTTATTATATAATTTTTAAGAAATACCTAAATAGAAAGTATATGTAAGAAACCACCAGCAAAAAAAATGTGACAAGGGTGTCCTATACTGTCACCTGTTTATATAATTAATATGTACAATTATGTGTTCATACATAATATAAAACATTATGATATTGAAGTATTACATTGTTGTGCTGTATGTATAGATTTGTACACACTTATACCTACATACCTACTTAAGTTTTGAGCAAAAACTCAAGGTTGATGATTCACAAAAGATGACAAATTTTATTTACTATTCCAAAATCTAAGATATACTGTACATTTGAACATTCATACTATAAAATACACTGTGTACTGCTCCTATACCTATCTATGTATCATTGTTTATAATCAAATATAGTTCACTACATAAAATTAGGTTTGTATGCCAGTGGAACACATTAAGATTATGTTTATAGATTTTACTCAATTGAACTGAAGCACTTAAAATATCATATTATCGTATTATGTATAACGAAAAATATAAATTCAACACAAAGAGATATCATTTTGCTGATCTAAATCAGTAACCTCATTCAAGTCTACCATTGTTTACTACTAACATACATACCTCTACAACTGTATTCACTTCTTTGATGCAGTCTACCATGTGCTGAACGATTTCTTCCGTAGATAACACTTCGTATGGATAATCCTCAAGTTCTTTTTGTCGTTCCCTTGTACTGTGAGTCTCAACGTCCATTGCAAAGTCGACATCGTCTCCGCTGGACTCATTACCTGAGTCCACATCATCCTTTGTGTCATCTTCGGAATCCATCGTGGGGAGTTTGACAATGTGTAAATATTATTAACAATAAGGGTGCAGCCAGAGTACTTCTAATGATGAAATAATTACACCTAAGATTTAGGAAAGGTCAACAATGAAGAAAATAGTCCACCCACGGGCTGCCAAAACCTCTGACGTTAAGATGGGTGTTTTGTTTGTCTATAAAAAATGAAATGTCGTCTTGTTTGTCTATGACTAGATAGCATCGGTGTTTCCAGCGGATTCGGCGGGAAAAGCTGGAAGGGAGCGGGTGTAATTTTCTTGTCAAAATCAAAAATTATTTTTAAATGGCTTGCATGTGTCCGTAAAGTGATGTTTTCTGGTGGATAAGTTGTATTTTGATTACTTGTGATGTGAATCTAGTGTGTGCATGGTTTTATACATACATATACGCAGGTAAACTGAGTAAAACTTTAGCCGGAATACGATCTCTTAATGGGCCCATGTAAGTTGTTTCTGAATTATTTTTCATTTTGACCAATATTACATTTGTTCTTGAGGATTTTCCCGGCGTTTCCATTCATCATTATTATTATCATCCATCATATGTTCAGAAATCATTTACTAAAAAAAATGGCTGTATGGGCTTCGTTCCCCTTGCCTTTCTTTCGGGATAAACTAAACAAACAAACAAAAAAGGTGTTTCCAGCTCTTGTTATTTTCGTTTAAGCTGCATTTCCGTTGACGCTACTAAAAACCTCATGATTATTAGGGCATAATGGATGATGTGATTATTCATATGTTGATTTTTAAAACAGGGCTGGAATAGAATGTGATACTTTAGCAACGGATATCCCGAAATCACAGCTTTTTCTGCTAACGCTTCTACAGATAAAAACGAATTTTCCCTTCGATCACCTATATTTTCACTCCGTCCTATTCGCCCAAATCAATAATCCAACAGATTTCAACTAAGCTTTTTGGGAATTATAATTATAAAGTGTGTAGTGGTATAAATATATTAATAATAAACTTTTTTGCCAAGGATTTTCCTTTTTTACAGCCCGTTGTAGCTCAGAGTAGGTATAGCTAAGTAAGGTATGTAGTCACAGAACACTATACTAGTACGTAGGTATGTAACTACCTGGATAATTAAAGAAATTAATAAACCAACCACATGTGTTAATTCATTGTGGTACATATTAATAATGATTAACACTTTTTATGAAAAAGCTTTTTATAATAACATAAGATTGTAGAAAGAACATTAATACAAAACTAGTTACATAACATAAATAATTTTATTAACATTTTGAACATACTACATCAGACCATCTAATTCATTCTGAATTGATTCAAGCTGTAGAAAAACTGAATAAAGTTCAGGTTGAGTAAACTCTATCTCATTATCCTCATTACCTGTTTGCAAAGACAAGTATGTTTTAGGAATTTTATACTTTTTACGGACATCTGAACTCAATTCAGCATTTAATTTATACATACAATTTAGAGTGCTATGAAGGTTGCTTGATGTTTCTGTATTCAGATCATTTAAACTTGATTTTGTTTCAGATGACCAAATCTTAAATATCACCTCTGCTTTGTCATCATTTAAGCCAATGTTTTTTAAATCTCTCCTAAAATCAATTGGCATAAAAACATACTTTATTGATCTCTTGTATAGGTATAATACAGATTTTGTTACTAAATTTAAACTATCTGCATCAATTTTAAATATTTTTTGTAACTTTACTTTTTCTTCATCTGTAAACAGCTCTTTTTCTTGGAGTTTCAATTTTAAAACAACCCGCTGTAAATACTGTTCAAATTTAATGTCTTCAAGTATGTTGATAATCTTGATACCTTTGATAAAGCTGAAAAATATATTATGTAGGTATATTAGTCAGGTTAAGGCGATATAGATTTTGATTTTCTAGTATTTCATATGCGAAAAGGGTCAGGCAAGGGCCAGCCAAACAAACGCCAAATTGACAATTTGAGTTTCGAATGAAACCTTAATGCGTCGATCCCATAGAATGGGGTAAGGGCAGGAACATTATGATCAGTCAGGTTAAAGGTAGGTAACCAAGATGTTATCTTGATCATAGGTACCTAATTATATAACTATAATATTGAAAAGTACATAATAGCGCTGTGAAAATAAAATACCTTGGAGACACCTTAAGCCATATGCAGTCCATGATTATTATAACGAAACAAAAAATATGTGCCCTATGAAGAGCCTAATAAAATATGTATTCAAAATTGCACATACGCCACAATCGAATCGACAAAATAAATAAAAAATAGCATTTTACTACACAAACTGTAACACAAAATTAACAGAAACTTATTTTTTCCTAGATTTTTTCATTATTTTGTATGGGTTTGACATTTATTTTATTTGTTGACGTTGACAGGAGAAACATGCGTTAGCATCTCTACTTAGTCTGTGGGCGAACCGCGAAAGTACAAAACATTGGGAATTCGGCGGGAAAAGCTGGAAGGGTGCAGGTGTAATTTTCTTGTGAAAATCAAAATTTATTTGTAAATGGCTTGCATGTGTCCGTAAAGTGATGTTTTCTGGTAGATAAGTTATATTTTGATTACTTGTGATGTGAATCTAGTGCGTGTGCATGGTTTTATACGCAGGTAAGCCGAGTAAAACTTAAGCCGGATTACGATCTCTTCATGGGCGCATGTAAGTTGTTTCTGCAATAATTTTTCATTTTGACTAACTTTACACTTGTTCTTGAGGATTTTCCCGACGTTTCCATTCATCATCATTGTCATTCATCATAAATTCGGAATACATTTTACTAAACAATGATTAGGCTGTATGGGCTTAGTTCCCCTTGCCTTTCCTTCGGGATAAACTAAAAAAAAAAAAAAAAAAGTACAAAACATTGGATTCGACGGAGCCATATACGAAAGATTGAATTGAATTGTCGACGGAGCCATATACGAAAACATTGGATTCGGCGGGAAAAGCTGGAAGGGTGCAGGTGTAATTTTCTTGTTAAAATCAAAAAATATTTGTAAATGGCTTGCATGTGTCCGCAAAGTGATGTTTTCTGGTAGATAAGTTATATTTTGATTACTTGTGATGTGAATCTAGTGCGTGTGCATGGTTTTATACGCAGGTAAGCTGAGTAAAACTTTAGCCGGAATACGATCTCTTCATGGGCCCATGTAAGTTGTTTCTGCAATAATTTTTCATTTTGACTAACTTTACACTTGTTCCTGGGGATTTTCCCGACGTTTCCATTCATCATCATCAATATCATCCCTCATTAATTCAGAAATCATTTACTAAAGACAATGGCTGTATGGGCTTAGTTCTCCTTGCCTTTCCTTCGGGATAAACTAAACAAAAAAAACAAAAAAAGTACAAAACATTGGATTCGACGGAGCCATATACGAAAGATTGAATTGAATTGTCGACGGAGCCATATACGAAAACATTGGATTCGGCGGGAAAAGCTGGAAGGGTGCAGGTGTAATTTTCTTGTTAAAATCAAAAAATATTTGTAAATGGCTTGCATGTGTCCGCAAAGTGATGTTTTCTGGTAGATAAGTTATATTTTGATTACTTGTGATGTGAATCTAGTGCGTGTGCATGGTTTTATACGCAGGTAAGCTGAGTAAAACTTTAGCCGGAATACGATTTTTTCATGGGCCCATGTAAGTTGTTTCTGCAATAATTTTTCATTTTGACTAACTTTACACTTGTTCCTGGGGATTTTCCCGACGTTTCCATTCATCATCATCAATATCATCCCTCATTAATTCAGAAATCATTTACTAAAGACAATGGCTGTATGGGCTTAGTTCTCCTTGCCTTTCCTTCGGGATAAACTAAACAAAAAAAAAAAGTACAAAACATTGGATTCGACGGAGCCATATACGAAAGATTGAATTGAATTATCGACGGAGCCATATACGAAAACATTGGATTCGGCGGGAAAAGCTGGAAGGGTGCAGGTGTAATTTTCTTGTTAAAATCAAAAAATATTTGTAAATGGCTTGCATGTGTCCGCAAAGTGATGTTTTCTGGTAGATAAGTTATATTTTGATTACTTGTGATGTGAATCTAGTGCGTGTGCATGGTTTTATACGCAGGTAAGCTGAGTAAAACTTTAGCCGGAATACGATCTCTTCATGGGCCCATGTAAGTTGTTTCTGCAATTATTTTTCATATTGACTTATTTTACACTTGTTCTTGAGGATTTTCCCAACGTTTCCATTCATAATCATCATTATCATCCATCATAAATTAAGAATTCATTTTACAAGACAATGATTAGGCTGTATGGGCTTAGTTCCCCTTGCTTTTCCTTCGGGATTTTTTTTTTTTAGTTTATCCCGAAGGAAAGGCAAGGGGAACTAAGCCTATACAGCCTAATCATTGTTTAGTAAAATGTATTCTGAATTTATGATGAATGACAATGATGATGAATAGAAACGTCGGAAAAATCCTCAAGAACAAGTGTAAAGTTAGTCAAAATGAAAAATTATTGCAGAAACAACTTACATGCGCCCATGAAGAGATCGTAATCCGGCTAAAGTTTCACTCTGCTTACCTGCGTATAAAACCATGCACACGCACTAGATTCACATCACAAGTAATCAAAATATAACTTATCTACCAGAAAACATCACTTTACAGACACATGCAAGCCATTTACAAACAATTTTTTAATTTCACAAGAAAATTACACCTGCACCCTTCCAGCTTTTCCCGCCGAATCCACAGGTCCTTCGGGATAAACTAAACAAAAAAAAAACGTACAAAACATTTTTTTTTAGGGTTCCGTAGGAACACTAATAGATTCATCAAGTCTGTCCGTCCGTCTGTCACAGCCACTTTATTCCAAACCTTTAAGAAGTATATAGGTAGAATACTCAAGTTAGTAATTTATTTATTATTGTGTCCGATTCTGACCGTCACTCTTGAAAATTGCTTAGACTTGATAGAAATGGACAGGTAGATTTTTTTTTAGGTTTATGTTTAAGTTTGGCAAACAGGATCTATAGGATCTATCTTAATATGTACCTAGGTATTTTTTTATCTGTCTATAATTTTAACTACTAGTGGACGCCCGCGACTCCACCGGCGTGGATAGCAAAAAAAAATACGAAATTATTCGGGATAAAAATATTTTCCCCTATATGTTAAGCGGGACTTGTCACAATATATTCCTGAAAACTGCATCTAAATCGGTTTAGCCCTTGCTGAGATTAGCGTGCACAAACGCACAGACAAACAGACAAAAATCATTATTTTGGTTACTATTGCGTTGACAAAGGTCTCCTATAATATTTTTTCTCATATATCTTCCATGTACAGACAGCGATCCGATACATTTTTATTATATGTAGTTATATGTCATAGATTACCTCCTAAAGATACCGATTTTAGTATAAACTCTAGTTCACTGAATTTGGCGGAATGCAAAGAAGTGCGGGACGTAACATTGCACTGTGATTGGCTATTTCAAGGTCGCATTGAAAATGGCGAGGGAAATAGTGATGCGACAAAGTAGAACGAAACTATCTAAGTATCGATATTTATGCACTTTAAGCGATTTTTATTTTATCGATATCATTTTATTTTACATACATACATATTCACACTTCTGTTCAATTCAGATTAATTTAGAAGGTCTCTGCAATTAAATTCATGTTTGCTTAAGTTGACAGAATTTTATTCCAATAACATTATGTAAGAAAACAATTAGAAACTTCAATAAATTTCAGTACGAAATTTGATATTATACCAATTCGCCCCGTTTTACAGTACACAATGTTTGCTATTATTTTTACCCAGCTGCGGCAAGACCAAAAACGTATAATAATTTTAGCAGACTATATTTTAGTATCTAAATTTATAGGTGTGTTCTACAGCGGCCAAACTAATAAATTATTTTTTGTAAATGAGGTGTTAATCGATTTTTTACTATGATCCGGGTGACAGACTACATTTTCTAGTAAAAATATATATACGTATATACAAATGTATATTACGGAATTTACAGCCAAAAAAGTAGGATGTTAAATGAAAGCAAATCCTGAGTTTAAAAATATAATGATAACACAATCAATATTAATGCGTAAAGCGAAAACGTTGTGCACTAGAAATACTTTTTATTAAATAATATATCGAAATACTCTAATATGGCCAAACGACCATGAGCTGACCACTTGAATCCGTTTCATAAAATAGCTCGTATGCATGGTTTGGGAATTAACATATTTTGTATGCAGTTACACAGTTAATGTATTCGGAAGTTCAAATCTCTGCAAACGGTGTTCGCCCACCACCGGTTCCTAGACCCTCCACTGACCCTCGAATCTGACGACTAATGATTGCGATCACAGGCAACTACAGTTGCGATAAGAAACCATATCCCAGCACCTCGCATACGAATACGTAGGTACATAGCTGATACTCCGAAAAACACTAGGATATAGTGAGTTTTTAACTATTTTCTGCACTGTTTCGCCAGCACCTTCGTTGCTTCGGATTCGGGACATTTCTTTGTTATTCGGCTATCCTCGGTAAATATTGTGCTGCGCTTGCTATAGAAAACATGGTATAGAAAATCTAATCTAAAGCAATAACCTATTACGCTCGATAACTAGTTACTATAGCTGTCGATATTGTATAAAGATTATTGCCCTAATAATTGGTTACTGTAACTGATTACAATTTGCAAATACCTAGAACAGGGATGGCGAACCAATGGCACGCGTGCCACCCCTGGCACGCAACAAAATAGTTCAGGCACGCCGAATGATACAGATGAGAATGAATAACATAAAAAAAATTGCATCGAAACCGATGACTCTAGTTCAGCAGCTTGCATTCTGCTGAAAGTAACAAAGTAAGAGCCTGACATAAAATACTTAGCATCTTATTTGAAACAGCAGAAATAACACAATTTTTTTATATGTTAAAATAGTAACATTACATACTGTTGAGCTGATTATTGATGTGGAGTAAAGAAGGCCGCTGATAGATTGAGATTGTATATATTTTAAGCAACATTACAATAGTAATAAAATGGCTATCCGCCAACTGTGTCTGCCGAACCGTGAGTGCTCGGTAGTGTTCGGCGAGGGCCCGGTTGCACTCCGTCCCCCGCGCCTCTGCGATCTTGATGATGGTGGTTAACACATACCGATAATTGTACTTTTGAATTTTTAATAAATAGTACAGTATACTTAATATCTAGTTTTATTTTTGTTCAATAATACCAATATGCCTAAATTATTTGATGGCACGTCATAGATATAATAACTATTTGTCTCATGAAAAATGTCTCACTAAAGGTTCGCCATCCCTGACCTAGAACTACGTCAATGCAACGTACATTCAGATATGTAGACTTTGGTGGTGAAATTAAAACAGATTTCACTGACGAATGCACCGGACCTGGAAAAAAACAATTTTTATTATGACAACTATACACATAAACGAAGTTTATAAAATTTATTAAAAAAAAAATAGGTAATCAATATTTTCTCATTATATCACTATTTTGAGACTAGTGTAGACTATTACGTCACATGTCACGTCGTTTTAGTATGGAGAGCCGGTTACTCCATAACTGCTTTGTCATCGAAACTACAAAATTACTATAAAATAAAATATTTTATTCTATTGTTATCGATACAAAGTCGATTACGTTATACATTCACTTCACTAGCTCACGACGTACTATTACTGTTGACAGTGACAGTGACGTTGACATATGTAAGACAGTGACAACAATAGTGATTAATGTGTTGAGGAAAAGAGACGACATTTTTTTTTTTTTTTTGTTTAGTTTATCCCGAAGGAAAGGCAAGGGGAACTAAGCCCATACAGCCATTGTGTTTAGTAAACGATTTCTGAATTTATGGGATGATAATGATGATGGTGATGAATGGAAACGTCGGGAAAATCCTCAAGAACAAGCGTAAAGTTAGTCAAAATTAAAAATAATTGCAGAAACAACTTACATGGGCCCATGAAGAGATCGTATTCCGGCTAAAGTTTTACTCAGCTTACCTGCGTATAAAACCATGCACACGCACTAGATTCACATCACAAGTAATCAAAATATATCTTAAGAGACGACATATTGTAGTGCGATTATTGACCAGTATAAACTGATCTCCGCGTCCATTGAAAAAAACATAAATAAGAAAATTTAATTTACTTACCGGTGAAATGTTATGCCATCTTTTTTGTAACTTGACGTCTTAGCGTTCTTTCCACACCATTTCACGGAACAAGAACCCATGATGACACGGTTATTTAATGAAAAGTAATAAGTTTTTAAATAAAAACAATGCAATTTACACGCACGTGCGCAAGGGTCATTAACTTGGTAACTGACTGGGGCTAGCTTTCCAAACGCGGAATTATATACAATCTAGATACAGTATGAGTGGCGCGCGTATTTTATCCTGTATGAGGTATCTTTAGGAGGTAATCTATGTTATATGTAGATTACCTTGTATTATAATATTTATGTAAGTATACCTGTAACATAATTAAGGTGTTTTTTTTTCAAAAATAAACATGTGATTTCGAATCTCAAAATTTGTAGATAGGTTCTTTATAGTGGACTGTTTTCATAGCATTTCGTTTAACATATCCCTTTTGTTACATCCTATATGCATGGTTACAGCTAAATAAAGGTTCCCCAATTTCTAAAAATCTCCCAAAGTGGTAAATCGTGTCCGCTCCTTACTTATTTTTGAATGAAATGAGTAAACAATTTAAAAAATACATAGGAAGGCGTAACAATGTGCTGTAGTTCACAATCTAGAATAGAACTGAAAATTTCTTTGAACAATAGGTACACACAATAATAAGTTTTAAAATATAGTAGGTACCTGAAAATTTACCAAACCGAAGAGCATAATTTTGTAACAATATGAAATTAAATGAGGTTATGTATGAGGACATAAGTACAGCCAAACATACATCTAAAACTCATTTCTGTGTTGTTATGGGGGACTTCAATGCGAAACTGGGCAAGCGGGGTGAAAATGAGTTGAAAATGGGACAATTTGGATGCGGCGACAGGAACCCCAGGGGCTAAAGGCTGGCCGATTTTCTAGAGATGGAGGGACTCTTTATGATAAACTCCTTCTTCAAGAAGCCGCCTCATAAGAAATGGACCTGGCTCCATCCCAATAAGCACACGAGGAACGAGATAGACTTCATATTGACCACCGATAGACGGATATTCAATGATCAACAGGGTGAAAACCGGTAGCAATCACCAAATGGATCGAGGCACATTGAATATTAATGTCAAACGGGAGAGATCACGACTAGTGAAGTCTACACTCCGACCCTCATCCTTGCACATTCAAAACCCCGAGCGCTTTCAACTCGACCTGACAAACCGCTTTGCTTGCCTAGAGGATTGCATGTCAGTGGATGATATAAATAACAGGCTGGTAGAAACTGTCAACACGGTGGGGTCTAAATTCTTCAGATCTAACCGTAGAAATAGACCCCAGAAACTAACTGATCATACCCTCAACCTCATGGCGGAAAGGCGCGCAATGTCTCTGCAGTCCTCTGATGACGCTGAAGCATATCGGCAGCTCAATAGACGCATCTCCAAGTCTCTGCGACACGACATCCGCAGCTTTAATACTCGCTGCATTAAGGAGACAATAGAGCGAAACCAAGGCTCCAGAGTGTTCGCAAGAGAATTATCTATTGGGCAGAGCCAGTTGACGAAGCTGAAGACAGAGGACGGCAGTGTAGCGTCTACCGTACCAGAGGTGCTAAGGGACGAGAGGTATGGACAGCCTTATACCTCGCCTAAACCTGAATTAGAACCCAAGAACCAAGCTATATACTGAAGACATCCCGGATATCAGCCTGTACGAGATTAGGACTGCCCTTAAACAACTCAAAAACAACAAAGCGCCGGGCGAGATGGAATTACCATTCTAAGAGCGGGTGGAACTACAAGGTTGTTTCAATCCGTCCTGCTCGAAGGCGTAGCCGGAAGCATAACAGAAGTGTGGTGGTGCTGTTCTTTAAAAAAGGCGATAAAGTCGAAGAACTATAGACTTGCTCGCAGTCTACAAGTTTTTTCAAGATTACGACGTCTTGCTCGCAGGTTTGATGACTTCCATCGAAGTGAAAAGGGTTTAGTACTGAATATCCACACGTGTTACAAAAACGGAAGAGTATACAGCAGCGTTCGTGGACGAGAAGGCCACCATGTCGGTCTCTCCACGAGTACAGGAGTGTTTATACGGAGCACTGAGCCGATTTCATTGCAGAGGGGAGTGAGACAAGGAGATGTTATTTCTCCGAAGCTCTTCACCAATGCAATGGAAGACGCCTTTAAGCTTCTCGAATGGAAAGGACTCGGCATCAATATCAATGGCGAATACATCACTCACCTTCAGTTCGCAGACGACATCGTGGTCATGGCAGAATCGCTGAAGGATCTAAGCACAATGCTCGATGGCCTCAATGCATGTTAAAAAAGACGAAGATAACGGCACGATGGTTGGGAATGAAGTTGTTGACAGTATGCTGCGGTTAGGTAAGTCCAACTTTGGAAGGAGGTGGGCCAACTCGTAGCGTTCGGGATCTTTTTGTGTCCTCAGTAAGAAAACGCTGGTTTTAACTGGTCTCTAAGTCCTCATAAAAAAGTCATCGCACAGCGAGCGATGGAGAGAGCGTTGGGATCTCTCTGCGTGAGCAGAAATGAGGAGATCCGCAGACGTACAAAGATCACCGACATGCAGTCCAGCAAGCTACTGGGCAGGGCACATAGCTGGATGTAGGCGGAAAGTTCTAGAGTGGATACCCGTATCCAGCGCAGCGTGGGAAGGCCACCCGCGAGGTACGCCAAGGTTGCGGGCGTCGGTTGGATGGCTCGATCTGGAGGTTGTTGGGGGAGGCCTATGTCCAACAGTTTTCAGGGCTGTAAATGATGAAAAAATGATGAATGACAGTATGCTGCGGTTCGGATCCAGTCACTACCAGCCGTCCCCTTTAAGTCATCGGTCCATTTGGCCGGAGGGCTCTCAACGCTACGCTTGCCGAGGCGCGGTCTCCATTCGAGAACCCGTCCATCGGTTCTACGACAGATGTGGCCGGCCCACTACCACTTCAGTCTGCTAGATTTCGAGACTATGTCTGTCACTTTGGTCTTCTGTCGGATAATCTCGTTTCGGACTTTGTTCATTAGCGAGATTCCGAGCATTCCGAGATTGACCTTTCCATAACTCTCTGAGTGACATGCAATCGGTAAGCCAGCCCCACCGTCAGGTTCCACGTCTCGGCTCCGTAGGTCATGGCTGGTAGAACGCACTGATCGAACACCTTGGTCTTGTGGTAAGGATGACTCAAAGATATGACGCAATTTTCCAAACGCTGCCCACCCAAACTGCACTCTTCTAGTGATTTCTCCCTCGAAGTTGTCTTTACCCAAGTGCAATATTTGCCCAAGGTATACATACTTCT
The DNA here is from genome assembly GCA_014607495.2 of Carposina sasakii. Taxonomy (NCBI): domain Eukaryota; kingdom Metazoa; phylum Arthropoda; class Insecta; order Lepidoptera; family Carposinidae; genus Carposina; species Carposina sasakii. The sequence goes on along the minus strand of CP053163.1, from coordinate 5,177,209 downwards.
AAACAACTTCTAGGGCTACACCTTCGGCGGATATAGGCTCAGAGATGATGTGTCGATTGAACATTACCTTGGTCTTGTCCAGGTTCATCCCGAGTCCCACACGCCTCGAGGCAGCATTGAGACTAGACAGCATTTTTTGTAGGTCTTGCAGCGATTCAGCCATCAAAACTATATCGTCTGCAAAGCGGAGATGCGTGAGACATTCACCATTGACGTTGATGCCTAGTCCATCCCACTGTAGCGTATTGAAGACGTCCTCCATCGCGTTGGTGAAGAGTTTCGGGGATATTACGTCACCCTGTCTCACGCCTCGGAGTAATTGGATTGGTCTTATTTGGTGGGTTTGGTGGACTTGAACGAACATGGTTACCATTTGGTAGATATTTCTTAGCACCTCCACATATCGCCAGTCGATTTCGCATCGCTGCAAGGATTCCAAAACGGCCCAGGTTTGGATGGAGTCGAAGGCTTTCTCGTAGTCCACAAAAGCCATACACAGCGGTTGGTTATACTCCTCCGACTTCTGTATAACCTGCCATACAGTATGAATGTGGTCCACGGTGCTGTTGCCTTTGCTAAACCCGGCCTGTTCCGGTGGCTGGAAGGTTTCAAATCTCAATGCCAGACGATTTGTGATGACTCTCGAGAACAGCTTATAGACGTGGCTCAAAAGTGTGATCGGCCTATAGTATTTGAGGAGCATTTTGTCTCCCTTCTTGAAAAACAATGCTACTACACCTCTGCTCCACGCCTTCGGAGTAGTCCCATTGGCCAATACGGAGTTAAATAACCTTTTCAGCTCCTCAAGGACTGGTTTTCCCCCAGCCTTAAAGAGCTCACAGACCACTCCGTCCTCCCCGGGAGCCTTCCCATTCTTAAGCTGTCTGAGAGCCGCCCCAATTTCGTCTATATCTATGTCTGGGAGATCGTCCGTAAAGTGGCGGGAGAGTGGGGCTCTGGGGTCGCTTGCGTCGGGTGGAGGCTTCGGTGTATGCGATGCGTACAGATTTCCATAGTAGTCCTCAATTTCGGCGAGAATCTCTGAAACCGATGTGACGGTTTAACTAAGTACTTCAATATTATACTTCAATATTCACTATGGGTGCGCCCACCACCGGGCCCTACACCCTCCACTGACCCTCGGATCTGATAACTTATAACGAAAACAGGCACTTGCACTAACTACAATCGCTACGAGAAACCAGATATGAGTTATCAGATCTGAGGGTCAGTGGAGGGTGTAGGGCCCGGTGGTGGGCACGCCCATAGTGAATGTTTGAACTTCCGAATTGTAACGCCTAATACAATTTCATTTATAAGTACCGATATATAATAAACTGACCAAACTAATACACAGTAAATAGAAAAGAGTGGAATATAATATTAGGTTAGAGAGCTCCTAGCGGTAGCGAGCGGGGTAACTGATTATGCGAACAGGCCGCTTGCGAACATTATCTATCCTACGGAACCTGTTACAAGGTAGTCCGACTCAATCTTGCCCCTTTTTATTTTATTTTAGAAAAAGGTGAACGAATATATTGCGAATGCACCGAATAAAAAAAAGATTGTTTAATCAAGTAAACTATAAGTAGATTAGGAAATCATTCCCTGGAGTAAAAATAAATTCTTATTTTTATCTATAGATAGATTATTATTGAAAAATAAAAAAAATATTTTTTCTGGTAGGTGTTTTATTCAATATTCATAGCCACAAACTTGTTCATAGCCTTCTCTTGCTATCATAATTTTAAAGAAACTAGGTACAATAAGATTTAAGAGAACGTGGAACCATTTTTAGGGTAAACTAAAAATAAGATCTTGTATGTAAACTTATCACTGATGTATATCACATTTCCAGAAAAATAAAACATGTCAATTTTTTTTTTTTTTTTTTTTTTATTTTCTGTAGTAGGTTTAAGTTATTTTATTTGACTATATTGTGAAGCTATAAATAAATTTTATTGGTGTCAATTTTATTTTACGTCAGCCGTCATTGTCAACAAAATGTATGACGGATGGATTAACTAGTGTATAGTCTATGGGATGGATGATGAAAGATGGCGTGGAAATAAAGGTTAGAAAAGGAAAATTGACGACAAATCATCAACATAATTATTTGCATCATGTCGCTGAAAGTTTATAGAGTTCCTGAAAGTATAAATTTTCCAAAGGAAGAGGAAAATATATTGAAGTTCTGGAAAGAAATAGACGCATTTCAAAACAGTCTCAAGCAGTCCAAAAATAAGCCGAAGTAAGGTTATTTTATTCGGCGAAACTTTTAGTTAGGGCTTAGAGTCGGGGTGTCAGTCTAATAAGGGTCAATATAACTTTTTTCCTGTGTTACTATTTAATTTACTATTAAATTACTTAGTTAGTTTATGACCTAATTGCTTCTTCTTCTTACTTGCATAAGTTGCCTACATAGGTATTGTAGGTACCTGGTATTAGAAATATTTTTACTTTTATGACACTGAAGTTTCATTATCAGAGTTTAGAATAATATTTGTATATTATGCAAAGCATTCTTTTTTAAATTTACCTACTTTTTGTTTTGTTGTTTGGTAGCATTTTGGTTTCATTTTAAGGTGTGAATATAGAAAAGTAATATTATATAAAAATGACAATATACAAACAAGCTTGTATATGCTTTCATGTCGAATAAATGATTTGATTTTATATATTATTGTGTTTAACGTAAGTACTATTGTAATAGTATAATGATTTACCACATTTTTATCCTTTCAGGTATTCATTTTATGATGGCCCACCCTTTGCTACAGGTTTGCCTCACTATGGGCATATACTTGCAGGTACAATCAAAGATGTGGTTACACGGTATGCCCACCAACAGGTAATTTAAAATTAATACTGTTTAGTAAGATTTGTCACCGGTTGCTAGATTGTTATGGGCCAGAAGAGTGGGGGTAATCCCTGTAGAGTTAGTTCAATTCAATTCAATTTGCGATATGGTGTCACTCTCTCGCTTACACTAGAGTTATTATTATAGCCTTTATTCTGAAATTTTACATTTATATTATACAGGATGTATCAAAAAGGGTATGTTACGCGAAAAGCTATGTAAATAGGCCACTGGAGAGGCCAAAGAGAACCTATCCACAAAATTTGAGACCCGAAATCACATGTTTATTTTTCCCGATAGTATGGAGAATTTTTAAATATCAGGAATTTTCATACAATCTTGAAAAATAAAAATGTGATTTCGAGTCTCAAATTTTGGAAATAGGTTCTCTATAGTGGGCTATTTACAAAGCTTTTCGCTTAACATACCCTTTCTGTTACACCCTGTATATTTACATTTTAGATGTTAGTAGTGTTAGTTGAATGAAAAAAACTGTTAGTATTATTAGTTTTATTTTATTCGGACCCCAGTTTGGGTATAGGCCTCCTCCAGAATGCTCCACTTTCCTCTGTCCTGTGCATCTCTATCCAATCCTCCTGTCCTGCCGACTTGGCTGTCATCTTTCCACCTTTTGTATGGACAACCAACTCTCCTTTTACTTTTTGGACCTTTCCACTTTGTTGCTAGTAATGTCCATCGATTGTCCTTGTCCTTGTAGTGTGCTACATGACCAGCCCATCGCCATTTTAATTTGAGTTAGTTAAAATCAAATAAGTTATTTGAGATATCATGTTTGTAAACTTACCTAAATAAATTTTAACTATCGCTTGTTTAAATAATACAATATCTTATTTTGTAAATAGTTGATGATGAAAAAATACTAAACATCTGTAGTTAGTGCTTAGCTTATTGCCCAAGAGAACACTCCTAAGTTTCTTAGCTGACTCCACATGTAAGCAGATGCAGTTGATGTATTCTAGTGAACCCCCATATCAATACAGTGGCATTAGGAGAAATAGATTAATAAGTAAATTTTTATTAATTTTAGGGTTTCCATGTTGAAAGAAGATTTGGATGGGATTGCCATGGTCTTCCAGTGGAGTATGAAATAGATAAGTCCCTTGGGATCAAGGGCCCGGATGATGTTGAGAAAATGGGTATTGATAAATACAATGCAGAGTGTCGCAAGATTGTCATGAAATATGCTACAGAATGGGAGAATATTATAACTAGAATGGGACGCTGGATAGGTAAGTTATTGTCAACAAATAGGATAAATACTAAATATAAACTCAGCTCTCCTTGTATTAGTGCAAAGTGTTTTTCTTTTACAAATACCTACTCTGTTAAATATTAGATAAGGATGAATTGTAAATACTTGATTTCAAATAAAATTTATTATTATTATTGTATCTCTGTTTAAATTCTCGGGACTACAGAGTCCCGGTCCTTTGAGAGGCGTGCATCGGGCCGTGGCCAAGATGTAGAGGCCCTTTTTAGAGAACTTTTAATATGGTGTGGGATACTATTATTATTATTGATTATTATTATTATTATTATAGTTGCTTAACATCATCTTTGCCAACTTGATGTGATGCTAGCACCACATTTAAACTTTGATAGTGTTATTACAAAACCATGTCTCATGTTAGACACTTTAAAAATTGTATTGGACAGCAAAATGTATGGAATATCTGTCCAATTTAGACAGTGTTTAGCTTAAGTCTAAGTCTTGTTTTGTTGTTTCAGATTTCAAGAATGACTACAAGACCTTGTACCCTTGGTTCATGGAATCTATATGGTGGGTATTCAAAGAAATTTATAACAAGGGATTGGTCTATCAAGGGGTGAAGGTCATGCCCTATTCAACTGCTTGCTCCACACCTCTCTCTAACTTTGAGTCAGGCCAAAACTACAAGGATGTAGTGGACCCAGCTGTTGTAGTATCTTTTCCAACTGCTGAGGGTTTCTCCTTTGTGGCATGGACTACCACACCTTGGACTTTACCAAGCAACTTGGCTCTCTGTGTCAATCCGAAGTTGGTATACCTGAAGGTCAAGGAAAAGTCTTCAGGCAAATGCTATGTTCTTCAGGAATCACGATTTCCTGTTGTGTTCAAAAATGTTGAAGACTTTGAAATCCTTGATAAATTTCCTGGCGAGAAATTGAAGGGTATGAAATATACACCTATTTTTGATTACTTTGTTGAGCAGTGCCCTAACGCGTTTAGAGTGTTGACGGATAGTTACGTCACTGATGATTCCGGTACCGGTATAGTCCATCAGGCGCCGTATTTCGGTGAAGACGATTACCGCGTCTGCGTCGCTGCTGGTGTAGTCACAAGAGATCAGGACATCATTTGTCCAGTTGATGCTAGTGGCAAATTCACGAAACCCGTTAGTGAATTCCTTGGTCAGTATGTCAAGGATGCAGACAAAAATATTATAGCTAATTTAAAAGCTCGCAACAGGCTTATCCAGCTTGGGCAAGTTAAACATAGTTATCCATTCTGCTGGCGTTCTGACACTCCGCTTATTTACAAAGCAGTGCCATCTTGGTTTGTTAGAGTGGAACAAATGAGTCAAGATCTATTGCAATCCAGTGAATCTACATATTGGGTACCCGAATATATTAAGGAAAAGAGGTTTGGCAATTGGCTTAAAGATGCTAGAGATTGGGCTATCAGTAGGAACAGGTACTGGGGCACACCTATACCTCTTTGGATTTCCCAGGACAAGCAAGAAGTAGTTTGCGTGGGTAGCATTGCCGAGTTAGCTGCTTTGACTGGAAAGGAAGTAACTGATTTGCATAGAGAGAGTAATTGATCATTTGGAGATCCCATCGGCGAGACCAAATCAACCCCCTCTAAAAAGAGTTAGTGAAGTATTTGATTGTTGGTTTGAATCAGGCTCTATGCCATATGCTCAATCTCATTATCCCTTTGAGAATAAGAAAGAATTTGACGAGGTATTTCCAGCAAATTTCATTGCAGAGGGAGTTGACCAAACTAGAGGCTGGTTTTATACCCTTATTGTTTTGTCCACCGCTTTATTTAAGAAACCTCCGTTTAAAAATCTAATAGCCAATGGTTTAGTACTTGCGGCAGATGGACAAAAAATGTCTAAGAGGAAGAAGAATTACCCAGACCCTCTAGAAGTCGTAAACAAATATGGTGCCGATGCTTTGCGCTTGTATCTCATCAATTCCCCTGTGGTAAAAGCAGAAAATCTCAGGTTTAAAGAAGAGGGAGTAAGAGATGTTATCAAAGATGTATTTTTGCCCTGGTATAACGCATTTAGATTTTTAATGCAAAACGTGGAAAGAATTGTCCAGGAAGACAAGATTAGTTACAAATTCAATGAGAAGTCAGTCAAAGAAAACGTTATGGACAAATGGATAACCTCATTCACTCAGTCGTTAATTCAGTTTGTGAAGAAAGAAATGTTGGCTTATCGGCTTTATACAGTTGTACCTAGATTGACGAAATTTATTGATCACTTAACCAACTGGTACGTAAGGATGAATAGGAAGCGACTAAAGGGAGATAACGGATTAAAAGACTGTCAAGTTGCGCTTGATACACTATTTGGTGTCCTATTTGATATGGTGCGAGTTATGGCTCCCTTTACTCCATTCTTGTCTGAATTAATGTACAAAATTCTCCGTCAACTACTGCCTGGCGATTCTTTGGAAAGTGTGCATTTCAACATGATCCCAGATTCGAAATTGGATCTGGTAGATAAAGATATCGAAAGGGCAGTGCAGAGGATGCAAACTGTTGTTGAATTGGGAAGAGTCTTGCGCGATCGCAAAACCATCCCAATAAAATATCCATTACCGGAGATGATAGTTATCCATCGTGACCAAACTTATTTGGACGACGTTAAGTCATTGGAGAAATACGTTTTGGAAGAAATGAATCTCCGTAACGTACAATTCACTAATGACAAAGAAAAATATGGAATTAAGCTTCGAGTAGAACCAGATCATAAAATACTTGGTGCTCGGTTGAAGGGTGACTTTAAGGCTGTGACGCAAGGGCTAAAGGATCTTAATAACGAACAATGTGAGAAGCTTATTGCAGATGGGTTTGTAGATCTCGTTGGACAGCGCATTGATGTCTCAGAAGTTAGAGTGATCTTCTTAGCCGAAGGAAATGATCAATATGAGGCGCACAGTGATAATGATGTGCTAGTTTTGTTAAACGTAACTCCGGATCAAGACATGTTAGATGAAGGTTTTGCCAGAGAAGTGATCAACAGAGTACAAAAGTTACGAAAGAAGGCTCATTTAGTGCCAACAGATGAAGTAGACGTATTCTATTCTGTTAATAAAACTAGCGATATTACACGCATCATTAATATACATAAGGAGTTGATCGAAAGCACAGTTAGAGCTCCGCTTGTGCCCATTGAGGAGATAACTGCAACGAAACCTGTTATTATCGAAGAGACCCAGGAGCTGAAAGGTTCGCAGTTGAAACTGGTGATAACTTGGAGAAAGGAAGTGGATTTGCCAGCCAATCCTTGGACGAATATAGTTTTGCAAGGTCTAGCGCCACGTTTTGGAGGCACATCTAGTCAGGCAAGCATTATTTTAAAAGACAAACAAAGCAAGTTTATAACTTTGGATAGGCTTTATGAAGAAGTGAAGGTGCTATTTGGGTTATATGGTTTGAAATTCAAATTGTGGTGCGGCGGAGTGGAGGTTAAAAATACATCAGATTTGAATGGCAAGACTCTGGTAGCTTCGTCGCTAGCACCCAAGGATTGTGCGTCTCCTAACAGCCCATTTTGTCGATTTGTAAATGTTACAAATGGGCCCAAAACAGCAACATTGTTTCTGGAGAATCCCTTAGGGAAGCCAACTGTAGATCATAATGTTGGGGCGAAATATGTTGCTGAATATTTAGGTATCAAAGCTTCTGATGTTGATAGGAAATTATTTAAATGAATGTCGCGTTTTTATGTGTTAAGTATTTATTCCTATGAAATAAGAATTCTTTTTACTAGTTGCAACTATGTATCGGAAATATTACTGGGAAAAGTAACATGGGACAAAATACTGGAAAGATTCTTGGGTCGTTAACGAAAAGTGCCGGTGAAGTATAAATATGTAGGTAATAGATAAAACCAAATACTTTCTGCCATACAGTAAAATGAAATATTTAGTAATATTTCCTTTACAAGACCGTTCTGATTTTATTGTAGTCGCGAGGGATCTTTGCGCTTGTGAATTTCCTTCGCATGTGGATATTTTATTAACGCGCGGAGGAAGGAGAAAGACGAGGGAGAGAACTGCTCATGACACGGTTAGAGTCCATTTCAAAGAATAACTCCCATGCCTGATTTCGGAACTAACATGTTTTGTATGTAATATCACAGATAATTGTAGTCATACACGTCATGATAACTAGAGCCATCATCAAAGGAAATATTTGATGAAACGCATTCTAACTTCATAGTCGCAAATATCACAGCGACTACCTGTACCTACTATTGGGTTAAGTACATTATTTATACCGTTTCATTCGTAATAAAGAACTTCAGGTAAAGTTGGTTGAGTTTTATTTATATTTTATGCAAACGTTAAGATGACTAGGTTTGCGAGGTGGCATTGGCGCTAGATTCTTATTATTATTATGGACTTGTTTATACATTTTCATTTAGTTTCAAAATTATCTACAAAATTCGATGTGACTTGCTGCTACTTTAGTAATCTTGTTAAGTGCTATCAGGCTATCTTTAAGATTATTTAGATATTAAAGGTCTAATCGTAGGTATTATTGCCGAATTTGTCTCTTCAAATTTTATCCACTACGTAATTAGGGTTCCAATGAGTAAAAAATAGTATTTTCATATATTAAAAATTACTGTAAAGTTGCATAAGGTAGCCTAGGTAGGTACCTACTAAACGTACCAATATATCTACGAGTACTTGTAGTAATATCTTTTAACTCCATGGCATTTATTAGCTGCTCTTGCAATTCAGATATTTGGACTTCCATTTTAACTATTTTTGTACTACTACTCCACTAGGACCTAGGCAGTATAGTGTTAAAACTGTCGTGCTCATCATTTTCACTATTTCCGCCACCTAGAATAAAAAAATGACAAGTTTCGGATACCTAGTACAGAAATTTGATACTCTAATAGCAATTATGTTATTTATTGTTTTTATACAGTGAATGGAAATATTTAATACTAGTGGACGCCCGCGACTCCGTCCGCGTGGACTACAGAAAAAACAAAATGTCGAAATTATCCGGGATAAAAACATTTTCCCGGGATAAAAAGTAGCTTATATGTTAAGTGGGACCTGTCACAATATATTCCTGAAAACTGCATCGAAATCGGTTCAGCCGTTGCTGAGATTAGCGTGCACAAACGCACATACAAACAGACAAACCGACAAAAATTCTAAAAATCATCGTTTTGGGTCCTATTGCGTTGATAAAGGTCTCCTATTAGACTACAGGCCCATGTTGAAAAAAATTGTGGGTCATTTGAACCACCAGGTGACCTATCTAGAACGATATAAGAGCATAAAATAATAAGATTCAGCACTATGCCGTCACTTGTAAGCTGTCCAACTGACTGCAGGTGAGAATTGGAAAGTACAGGTAGAGTGAGTACATTTTGATCACATATTTTTGTACGGCATTCTTACCACCGATAGATCCATTAAAAATAATAAGAAAACGCGCAGTGCCGTAAAAAAAAGGTGCGCCACAAAGTCGGAATTTTTTTTTATTTTCCGACAATTACCGGGGTAAATTTGGTCATTTTATTTTGTACGGCATCTGTGTCATACTATTTCAATACTGCTTCTAATCCATTATTCCGCAACGCCGTACAAAAATGAACGCTGTACAAAAACGATATTCCCTACAAATGCTAAACGTCGTAACAGGACGTCGCTCCAAAAATGTGCGAGTACTTATGATACTGAAATTAGCAGATATGTAACAATTTTTGTGATTTTTTTAATTAAAATTTTTTTTTTTAAATGCTCTTCTACATAATTCAAAAAACTGTAAGTACAAATTAAAATTTTTTTTTTTCACTTATTCATTTCTGAAATAAAAGCTTAAATTTTACAGGGTCTGCTAACTTCAGTGTCATGAGTACTTCTCAAAAATATGTTGTATTTTGGAATTATCAGTCTATATTTTGGTCGATAGGAGCGGAAGTTGGTTTTTCGTTTTAAAAAAAATATTATTATATGTATAGATTAACTAGGTAGGATTTACTTGGGATTTACGTTACCTATATTAGACAAAACATAAAAAAATACTATTTAAAAATTAATCAACCTTTATCTTGGGATTAATATAATGACGTGGAGTAGTGTTAATCAGTGATTATTATTTTAATTATTGATTAAAAAGTAATTAACACAAGTTATTAGTGAGTTGCTGAACGTGGAAACATGAAGGGGCTTTTCGTTTTGGCTGTGTTGTGCCTATTCGCTGCTGCCCAGGTAAGAAAACTAGAAATGCTTGCTTCTATGCTGTTCTGGGAGTGAAAAAAAAAGTATAATACTACAACTGCTTCTCTTCCCGGGCATACTGTACAAGTCAGTAGAGGGACAAGAGGGTCTTGGTGTTTTGTAGGCATCATACCTGTCACTACCTGTCACTACTAACCGAACTTGTACATCTCAACTATACCCTCAAAATTGGTCAGAGGTGACCATGTGGTTCTATCGGCCCTTGGTGCTCTGCCTACCCCGTAAGGGATAAAGGCGTGATTATATATAGGTATGTAGGTATGTTATGTGATAAGTGTGATGGATTTTGAAAATATTTTATATGGATTATGATAGCATTTAAACGGATTTTAGTGTTATTATATGGAATGTTATCGTATTCACGTAAATTACTTATATATGTGAAGTTTGTTGAAGAAGGTTGGTCATCATGTACTTAAGAACGGGATTAAGTACCTAGGTAGGTCTCTATCTACATACCTAGGTTTTCAATCATCATCTCTCATATCTTAAGCTTTCCTGTAGGTACCTACATAGGCGTTATCAGAGTGATTACCTCTGCTTAATCTTTACATATAGGTACCTGCTTACTTACTAATAAATATGTATTTTATGGTAGGAGTTTCACCTAGTTTGTTTGGATGATGGCGCTAGTTACTATGTGCATGACTACATCGTCTGTGTCACTACATACAAAAGTTGTTCCTTCAGAAATCAGGCATGGGAGTTCTTCTATGAAACGGACTCTAGGAGTTTCAGTTAAATTACTATAGGTATCGGTAAATTCCAGATTACTAGTTTTAAAAACAAAACTAACTTACGCATAATACATTCTCGAGTGTAGGTAGGTATATACGATTTAAGCTAACCACTCACTAGTTAAGTTACGTACATAAGCTGATCAGTATGTCTATATTTTCAGGGGCGCGGTGCTGGATTTAAAGGTAAGCTTTTAAAAACCAATTTGATATTTTTTTTTACAATTAGCTAGGCAAACATTTGACCGCCATCGTGCCTGATGTTAAGCAAGATGCGGTCTAGGGTGGTACATATTTGCCTAGAAAGTGCCTATTCACTTTGGCTTTGAAGAGACCCATGTTGTAGTGCTCGGGAAATATATATTGTCTTGTTTAACGATTGAACTGTTTGGAACCTACCTGAAATGATGCTAATATGGGCGAGAACTGCACTCAGTTCTACCACCACTGTCCTACCTATATTTCTTCCTTTGATTCTTATTTCATAGATAAAGAATATAGATATCGGTAATATAGATGTCGCGCATCGTGGATATCGTATCGTATCGTCTCTATACAAAATTCGACATGGCGGCGGCTATATTTATATCGTATATTAACAGGATATACCTATGTCGATAAATCGGTTTATCATATCGTGATTCGCAGGTCATGCTAAGCTTGCTGGGTTGTTTAACCATTATTCAGTAGTGAGTGTAGCGGAGCCATCTCGGACGCAAGACAGAACTACAGTTCAATACAAATCCTAAAACGCGATGTCGAAGTTTCTTACAAATACTCACAATGATTGAAATATACCTATATACATACATGGTCCAAACAACTACTAGTGGCCCGGTGGGGCCGAAAGCGCTTCCCTTTTCACCACACCCACACTGGTGACCCCTGTGAACTGAATATAGGTACGCAACCATCCCCACATGAACATCCCACATAAGTATAATTTCGTTTGCAGCCGAAAACCGTACTCCAGCGGTTTTGGGACAAAGCCCATGGCTGGTCCACCTCAGAGTGGCTGTGTCCACTAGCGGCTTGCTGAACTCCTGCGCCGGCACCCTGATCGACCAGTCCTGGGTCCTGACCTCTGCTAGCTGCGTTTTTGAGTAAGTGTGGTGATTCTTTAGGCACGCAATAATTTATAGTCCAAGCTACCAGTAGTATTGTTTTCATCACAAGTTAACAAGTAAGTTCCCTTATAAAAGGAAAATGCTAACTTAGTGCTCCCCCCAAAATATCATATAGGTAAGTAGGTACGTGCACCATTTTAGCTTGGCTGCATCTCTCGATTCCTAACATAAATGGGTGAGACAGAAAGGGACGGGTGAGACGAATTTTAAGTTAAAGTTTGGGTTTATGCCACGGTCAGAATCGACTATATTCTCCACGTAGGTGCAGCAGCTGCAGTCGAATGTATTTTATAACACACACATAGGTGTGTATGTACACACGGTTGTTTTCCCATAATGAGATAACCAGAACTGGAGTGAAGGAGTAAAGGAGAGCCCACAGCCACGTTTAGCATTATCGGGGAAAGATGTGAACAATAAGTGACAAGTTGCTAGCTTATCGTCTGAGAGAATCCCCGAGTTACTTAGTCGAGTCTTACGACATGCACGGACGGCAATGCGATGAATCTATAAGTATTCTAGTGAAGCCCCGCATCAGCACAGGACTATTTTATAAACCAGTCTTCCAACCATTTAGGCTTGCAGTCGTTATCGGAAAGGTACCTTCACACTCTTAAATACGATAAGAGTTTTTTTCTAATATTGATTGATAACTGTTCTATCTAGTGCCCGTTTCGTCTGGCTCCGCTACGGCGCTGTCGATGTCATCAGCCCTGAGCTGGTCACCGAGAGCAGTGCTGTCCGCATTCACGAGAACTACGTGCCAGCCACCGGCGAGAACAACATCGCTCTGGTCAGCATCAATAGGGTTGTACAGTCTACTGGTAAGTACTCAAACAGCAGGCTTGACTTATGATTCTGTGTGTACTTATGACCCCTAGCTGGGGCAAAGGGCCTCCACAGATCTCCGCCATCCCGTTCGTTTCTTAGCGACACGTTTTATTTCGCTGCAGGTTTTCCCTACTTTCTTTCGGAGCAGATTTACGAGTACTACTAGATACCGTAAACTGAAGGAAGTATTTTGGTCAAATGCTTTGGTTATACATATGTACATATACCTAGTAAGTAGAAACAATATTGAAGGTTAACCGCATTAGTTAGGTAAGTAAGTAGCCTGTGACTCACAGGGTAGTAAAGTCGAGCATTTGGCACACTTGACTTCCAGGAGCATATTCCATGGGTCGGCCGGAATTTGTGACAATTAAAACTGGAAACCGATTGCTCCATTAATTAAAGAGTTGTTGAAACTTGGCGCCCGCGCGCCTCTGGCTGTGACGGCATGATCCCATTTTGACGTGATCGGATTGTTGTTTCATCTAAAAAAATATTTTACAATGTTATTATAGGTATACGAGTATCCCATCAAAACAATTTCCATGTAAAATGTAGCCCATACTCGCACTAATAAGTTATTAGGTACTTATTAGATCTCATGAAGAGCCACATACCCTAACTCTTCAAGGCCTAACTTCACAAACTCTACATCAAATATGTGGCTAGGTTATTTCTTTACTTTATAAGGTTCTTTTTTAGATTCTGTTCATCATAATTTTTCTTTACTTATATTTACATAAATTCTTCTGGGTCACGGAACGGCCAAGCCGTTTTACGTAGGTGCATTTTTTACGTACTTACTTAAAGCGTTTTAATTTATTACTTTTTTCTGTAAAGAAGATTCAATTAGGAAACTATAATCTAGTCGAAATGGAAATACTCTCACCGGGTAGAGCCAAGTACTAACTCTTGAAACTTTCGGCTCTGAGGCGACCAGTAAGCGACGAGCATTACAGCATATTGTTCTTGTAACTTTAGTTCCCTAAGTTATAATAAATCTTCATAATGTTAATATGGTTAGATTTTCTGTGGTTTCTTTTTCAGTTTTACAGTAGATACTTTGAGAATCCGATAATAACTTCGATAGAGATAAATAGATACTATGGTTGAGGTCTGTAAGTGTAATAGATCGATGAAGGATGATAATGACATTCGAAAGAAACCATTTTGTGCCAACGACGCGCGACCTCCTCACAAATAACTCAAATCTGTGTAGGTACCCTACATTAATACTACATACAAAATGCTTTACAGATCAACGCACTGCCTAATCCTCTGACCGTACAGACCTGAAATTTGGAATAAGTGTTCTTTGTTTGACTTAGGCAGGCAGCCGATGTTAAAGGACTTTTCGAAATTCCCACAGGAACGGGAAAACGGGGATTCTACTATTACGCTGATAAAGTCGTGAGCGACCGTTAATAGATAAAGGAATAGAGATAACCTAATTGGTAAAGATTAGGTGTCAATAAGCAAAACTGCTACTGTAGGGTCTGCGTTATATCGACCTAAAACTGAAGTGCAAAATAGCGAAGTAATGTAGAAATTAAAACCTAAACATAACTTCGGCGAAAATGTTTAAGTACCTAACTTGCGCATTATGTTATTCTTCATTGCAAAATAAGCTGTTCTGTTAAATGCTTACATCTTCATATAGGTGTTTACTAATCGCGAGGTGCACGGCCCTGACCATTTAATAAAATTAAGTTATTGAGTGAATTAAAAAGTAAATAAATATTCACAAACTCAAAATTAACCTATTCCCACACTAAGATCTCTGGTCTTGTGCCGTGGGAACTAGGCGACGGTATATAAAAAGTATATCTATAGAAACATCCATTGATATTCAACATATCAATGTTTGCCCTTATCGGGATTCGAACCCAGGACCTATGGTTTCGCGGGCAGGGTCACTCACTACCAACTACATCAATCGACCGTCAAAAGGTATAACTGCTCTTATTCCATTATTTATGGAGTATGGTCAGCGCAATATGGTTTCTTTCGGAACTCATTGCATTAGTTTTATGATTAGGTACTAAATTAGTATCTTTAATTAGTGTGTTTAGGCCCCGCGGGACTTATTGTGGGCCCGTGGGCTAATAAATATAATGTAGTTTCAATTTAAAATGCTATAATCAAGAAATTAAATAAATACATTGTTCATCGACGAGAGACGAGAGGTGACGCGACGTCTATGTCCACTACCGAGGAGGTTCTTCTGAACATATTCCCCGGGTTGAACTGTTTGTCTTTTGCTTACTTTATCTGTGCATTAGCCAAGGTTACCACTGGTTACCACACATTTAAGTCTCTTGCTATTTTTTGCCACAAACAAAAATAACCGTCCTGTGTGATAGATTAATCTAAAGATTAAGGTTTTAGTTAGAGGTGTAAAAGTAACGAATAAAAGCGTACCTACCCGTATGTATTCGTTACTTTGACCATGAGTACTCGTTAATATCGTATCGTTACCGAACTTGTTAATTCTGATACCGCATATGGTATAGTAACTATAGTATGTAGTATAGTAACGAGTCGAATCGACGTGAACTGTCGACGTATTATACCAAATTTGCAATGGATTTACTACATATTTAGAAAATTTTAACCACAAACTTAAATTATATTACCAAAAATAGTACAAAACAGTAAAAAACTTTGACAATAAAAATAAATATATATAAGTACTTTAAACAAACCTAATCATCGTTCGTTGAAATAAGCGATTTAAATGAAACGCATCACGCGCATTGGTAGAACATACGATCAAAAACAAACGTATCAATACACCACTTGCGATCCGAAACAGTGTATTATACAAAAATACGCATGATACGAAACATTCGAGTAACGAGACGAATTCCTGGGTAACGTTTTGTTACTCGGTACTTGATGCAGTACCCGTTACTCAGTAACGAATACATACGGTTTGTTATAGCTTTAGTTTTAGTGCAAATGGGGCTCATATTTCTTAAACTTTCTATCTTATTTGATCCCATATAAATCCGTGTGAATTATTTATTGAAAGAGACTATGCTGTAGATAGATATAAGTTTTATTGACTAACATTGATTAAGATAAAACCGCATTAATGTTTCGCCACAGTTTGCTTAAGTAGGTTACTCTTAAATTCAATCTTAATGATCTTTTTGTGCAAACTGCATTTTGAAACTTTACCTATAAAATTTTAGTACCAACGAATGGATTTCAATTGAACTAACATAAACAGACCTTGGTTTATGATAAAACTAGCGGACGCCCGCGACTTCTTTCTGTTACCTGTATAGCCTAGGCATTGTGTTATTCTTTTTTATTAGCTATAACTATCCGTTTGGTAGATTTTTATTGAATAAGTAGTTAACAAACATACATTCTCACATACTTTTACATATATATTAGGTAGGATAAATTGTTGCTAATAAGATACATATTGCTAGATTTGAGTAGGTACATATCCGGATTATGTTACAATCTAATTAGGTACTTAATCATGGTTCACAAAGTAGCCAGCTAGTGAATTAGCAACTTCACTTTGTTGTTGGTCCTTGGTTCGATTCCCAGTGGAAATAGTTTAATATATTGTAAGGACGGGTAAATGACAGGCTTGACTTGTTATAATTTTCCAATAAGAATCAGACAGTGATTACAAGACTAGTGGTCGCTGGCGGAATCGTGTCACGAATCCAGCGTGCACTCGCTTATAAAGGCTTATAATGGCATGGCATGGCTAGGCCCTAAGGCTTAGGGCCTAAGCCCACCCCGTCAAGGCTTACTCCTACAGGCCAGTAGGAGGTCTAAGCTTATGGCATGGCAATGGCTTGGGGTGTAAGGTAGGGGCACGGCAAATGGCTAGGTAATGGCTAATGACTCGCTGCTATAGGCTGACTGCAACGTTCCGTAACACTATAATTTATTCTTCTCTACGTATTATTGTTATCTTTTAGGTCTACGTAAAACCTCATCGGGTCTACGTAAATACGATTTTCATATAATTCCTGGGTAGATAGAGAGAAGCTTTCACTTTAGCATCTCTTTTCCAACTCTACTAGATATGCGCTATTTGGGGTTCGAGTTTGTACCGATGTATAAGTTGGATTGAAAGAACCTCTCTATAAGTTGGCCCTTATAGGTTCATCCTATATGGAATAACCATAGGTTGCTAAATTAAGTGTTCCATAGGTATAGGTTGCTTAATTTAGTTATCCTGACCTTTGAGCGTTTTGCAGAGAACATCCGCCCCATCTCCCTGGTAGCTGCTAATGCTGAGGTTGGATCCTCTGGCTCCTTCTGCGGCTTCGGAGAGCTTAATGGAGGTAAGTTATACATACTTAGATCATTCCCTACATAAATCGCCTAAAAGTGTAAAATTTCTATGAATATTCTTAATTTAGTTAATATTTAAGATTACACATCGTCATGTCAAAATTTGGAAAATTTGTATTTTTAGAGATTATACAGTTTTAAGAGGCGAACTGTTTATGTTTTTAAAAATAGGCTTTCCTGTGCTGCGGAGCTTCACTTAATACATCGGCTGCATCTTGTAGAAATTATAGCAGAAAAAGATTAGTTCAGGCGAAATGAGTGACATTTTTATTGACCGTTATTGACTCTTAAATTTTATGATACAACTACTACGTAATAAAATAAGATAACTAATGAAACTTTGTGGTTTTTGATCACAGTTAATCAAAGCTAAAAACTTGTGTTAGGATGAAGGCCAGTCAAATAATCAGCCATCTATTCAATAGTAAAAAAAAAAAACATTAACAAAGTACTCAACTCATTGATTTGAAGAAAATTCATTCTCAGCGGAGATTCTCCGTTCGCATTTCATACATCAGTTACCTACATAACCTCACGCCTATGTCCCATAGGCAGAGAGTAGAGATCTCCATTAATTACATCTCTCGCCTCGTCCACATTCATTCTTCATAAAGCATGCTGGATGGTTTCGGGTGCTCTTGACTAAACCTTTTTTCGCAGATCACATTTTTTATATTGTCGCAATGTTTTTAGCCCCTGGTGAGCAGTTGAGCTGCATTGACCTGTCCATCGAGTCCCAAGGCGATGGCGTACTCGTGACCCGCAGTGAGGAAGGACAGGCTACCCGCGTAAGTCATTTGTGATATCACAGGTTATAGCTAGCCACTGTTAAAGGAGTAAGCAGCTAGGCAATGACCGTTTCGCTTTGCTAAGCGTGGTCGTAGTATCTCTTTCGTGATTCTATCCTTCGTAGTTCTGGCTTACTCCATTAGGAACACAGCCGGTGTATCAATACTCACTGATCCATCAATGAACAGCCTAAACTACTGACCTGATCTCTTACATTGGGCATGCATTGCACATAGTACAGACGAATTTAAGTCATGGGTCTCTGCTAGTATACCTGTATAATGTTTATATGTGGGAAATAATGACGTTGGTCTTTCTATTCTCAGTTCGATGTCGGCGCTCCCCTAGTGAACGAAGAGGGAGTTCAGGTCGGAATCCTGGTCAGCCCCCCTGGTCCACCTTGACACCACCTCTGGACGTAAGTACAAGCACAGAATAAGTTGCACATCTATATCTATACACATATAATAAAATTGTAACGGATCAATGTTTGTGCACGCTAATCTCGGAAACGACTGAACATATTTCGATGCAGTTTTCAGGAATATATTGTGACAGGTTAACCTATAGGCTACTTTTTATCCCGGGATTTAGACATTTGGTTTTTTCTATGTCCACGCGGACGGAGTCGCGGGCGTCCACTAGTACATCCATAAAATCACGCCTCTTTCCCGGAAAGGCAGAGATCACAGATCTCCCCTTTCGGTTCTGACACAATTATTTCGCTTCATCTACTTTTATGACATTCTTCATGCACGCTAATTTAGGGGTAGGTAGGGTAGTGATGACCCCTTCAGTTACACCTTATATAAGTCTACTAACATATCGTTATAATTTTTACATCTTTGTTGCAGTATTCATCAACCCAGCTAACTATGCCGAATGGATCCAGAGTCAGACCGGCCTGGACCTGTCAGCTAGCTCGGCCGACTACGTCGCGCCTAGCCAGCCTGACTCCGTTGTTGTTGTCAACATGTAATGTGGTTAATAAAGATATGAGTGACTGATTATTTTTTACTTATTTCATAAGTATCTTATCATAACCTTAGATTAATGAGTCTCAGAGCGGAGCAAAGACCAATACTTCCTCTAATGTAAATGTTTTATTATATATTCTCTATATATTCTTTGTTATGTTTCTGTCTCAAATAAAGCTTTAATTCGTTCATTCATTCATTTAATCATTAATTTAAGATCATAACATAGTATAAAACAAAGTTGCTTCCCGCTCTCTGTCTGTCCTTATCTATGCTTAGATGTTTTAAACGAAACAGATTTCCATGCGGTTTTTAAAAATAGATAGAGCGATTTAAGAGGAAGGTTTATATGTATAGCATTGCATCCGTGCGAAGCCGCGCCGGGTCGCGCGAGATTTAGTAAGTATACTTACTTAATCTTGGTTCACAAAGTAGCTAGCGAATTGGCGACTTTACTTTGTTAGCGGGGACCTTGGTTCGATTCCCGGTGGAAGCAGTTTAATATCTAATCTATCCTTCCTTTATGTATTATTGTTATATTTGAGGTCTGTTGAATTACGATGTGTGTTAATTATTAGGTATTCTATGGTATCTACCTATCCGGGGAGACAGAGATAGGTTTTTTACTCTTTCCCTCTATGACAGGTAGAAAAACCTAAATTACCCGATATACTTACTTCGATATAATTACTTTGATAGCTAGCTATGGAAAATGGATTCAGGGCCAGACCGTTCCTCAAGCCAACCTGACTCCGTTGTTGTTGTCAATATGTAAAGTGGTTAATAAAGATATGAGTAAATGATTACTTTTTACTACTACTTCTTTGCTGCTTTTCCATCAGAGATGCTACATAGCTGCAAATGCGTGTGTAACCTACATATCGGATTCAGAGTTAAAACGAGTCTTTTTACCTGACTTCGCCACAAGGAGGATTATGTTTTTCAAGTGTTTGTATGTATAAGTATTTCTTTGGCATGCTCTTGAGTCTAGAGAGTTGTTTTTGAGTGTATATTTCTTTGGCATAGGTACTCCTAGAGCCTAAACTTGGGAGGTGTTATAAGATTCGTCAGTCGTGACACTTTTTTTCGCAGTCGAGATTTTTCTTTTAATAAATGAGGTTATTGATCGACATACTTAGTATGCTTATCAATGAATTAGGTAGGACGTACAATGTTTAATATGAGGTACCTAATTAATTTCCATTAATTTGTGCTACTAGCTTAGAAGGTAGCTTAATAACGCGGTCTACAGTCACAAAGCCTTTCGATAATCCAACCATAATCAAATCAATTTGAACCCAAAGCGCTTGTGCCTGCCTATGATCTGTATGGCGATTATAATAGTAATTCATGGGCTCTTAAAGGTCAGTTTGCATTGATTCGGACATCAAGGAGGTCTATTTATAGAACATAATTAATATAAGCCTAGATGACCACAGTCTATGTCACAGATCTACGTCACAAACAGATATAAGATAATCTATTTAGGTTCTACTTAGGCCATGGAGGAATAAGATAAAATCTTTTTACTGACCCTTGGTTTTTATTCGGTAGCAAAAAAACCAAGGATATGAGTAAAAACCAAATAGATAGGTAATAAGTATGGGGATTATTTTAAAGATTTTGTAATTATGTTGCTATCCCACCGAAATAAGTAGTAGTTAGTAGGTATAGGTTGGTATAGGTATACCTATATATACAGGGTGTAACAGAAAGGGTATGTTAAGCGAAAAGCTGTATAAATAGCCCACTATAGAGAACCTATTTCCAAAATTTGAGACTCGAAATCACATTTTTATTTTTCAAGATTGTATGAAATTTCCTGAGATATTAAAAATTCTCCATACTATCGGGAATAATAAACATGTGATTTCAGATCTCAAATTTTGTGGATAGGTTCTCTATAGTGGCCTATTTACATAGCTTTTCGCTTAACATACCCTTTTTGTTACACCCTGTATAGATTTGTAATTATTATTATTATTGACGTTTATCAAATTATTTAATCTTTAGTATTTACCTATGAATAAGGTATCTACAATAAATATTATGTAGGTCAATCCAGAAACTTTAAATGGCTTACTTATTTTTTTCAAATCGACGATACATTCGGTGACCAACTCAAATGTTAAGTTCACTATCCTAAGAAGGCCATGTCAAGTGGAGATATGAGACGTTAAAATTGCGGCCCTGACTTAACTTTCTCTGTTACAGCATCAAAGATTGCGCGTGCGCTTGCTTCTTGTTAACTCATTCGACCACTGTGCGCAGGCCCCGCTGACGCCATGCGAAAACGGCATTCCAAATTTTGAACAGCCTAGTTATGTGCAACTGACTTTAATGAATCGCGAACGCAACTTTACTAGTGAATAGTGCAATGTTCGTATAAACCAAAAGTAAACAAAGGAAATAAACACACGTCTAAAACATAAGCTGGACATGAGATAAAGATGTTCGGATTCAAATATTCCTTGATCCAACTCGTAGTGCTATTAACGTGGGGCTTGCGATACTGGGCTTTCGGTAGCGTGGTTATAGAGTGCATTTTAGCGGTTGCCCTCGGTGCGGCAGTTTGTCTTGCTATCCTTACTTATGACTACGATTATTGGAGCTCTAGGGGCATATTTTCCCCGCCAGCGATACCCTTTGTGGGGCACATTAAGTCGGTAGTTATGCTTAAGGAACAGATCGGAATGTGTTTCAAGAGAATTTACGATGAACACAAGGAGAAAAGATTCTTTGGTAAGTACTTAGCAAACCTGTATAAACTAGTTAAGTAGTTTTATGCTGTCCGTACCGACAAGTAATAAAGTGTTTTAAACGTAGAAGATTTGGGGTAGATGGAATGTTCTACAAAATTAGTCCAGTAATCTCGTCTTTGCTATTTACTTAACTTTATCCCAGAGTCACGGAGGAATAGAATCTTACCTCTAAACATAGTTAGGTGACCTAAACATGTCCAACTTTGATAGATTCCACATCGCTTGAGCACTTGAGCGTCAAGGTATTCTAACGTAGGGACGCCTTACAAGCATGCGGACTCTTGTTATTATCTGGAAGCGAATAGAACACCGCTCATCATGACATCTCGCTTCTACAATCCATTGTAGAAGTGTTTCCAAACACGAGTTAAAAGTTCCTGGTTCCCCTAAATAATATTTGTCTTCAAAACGGCATTAGACTCCATGACTGCCACTGGCGGACTAACAGGGGGGCGGTGGGGGCGGTCCGCCCCGGGCCCCACAACTGAGGGGCCTCGGATTGGCATATTTAAAAAAAAAAATTCCTTGTCTACTCAGACAATGTTATTTTAACATAATCTGCTGTAATTAAACCATTCTTCCGATCATTTACCATAATAAGTAAACGGTGTAGGTACCTAATTCATCTAAGTTCATAAGATTCATAACCAGAGGTCGGAATTAGGTAGAGTCATTTATGTACTTGCACCGAAATGTTGATATTAATGTGGATTTCTAATGGACAATCCCGTGTGGCCAACAATATTACAAATAAATAATAATAAAACCCTCAGAGATAGACAAATAAAACAAAGATAATTAACATAAAATGTTTATTAGTTTGTAATTTGAGGCATATCCACTTTATTCTTTCGCTGTATGAAATCAGTGCAAGTACATAAATGACTCTACCTAATTCCGACCTCTGTTCATAACGCATTCATAGGGCCTTTTTCAACACTTACTGATAAGTGCCCGATATAATTATCTGACAGATATCTCTATTGACATCTCCCTCTTGTTAGTACGAACCGAAAGAGACGGCATCACACATATCTGGCGGATAAGATATCCGGAAGATATCTGCATTTGTTTAATTCAGTAAATCTGGAGGGCGGGCGCCAGGGGGCCCTAAAATTAAAGACCGCCCCGGGCCTCAAAAAGTCTTAGTCCGCCTGTGATGACTGCCCACGTGCCTATAAGGAATTCACGTTTATTTCCCCAAGTTATTAAGGGTTTCGGTGGAATGCCCTTAGAGCATTTGTAACTGCCATTTTTATAGCCTCCAGTAAGGTTGTAATCAAGAGTTTTCATTACATTACTTACCTACTGATCAATAACGTTAGTGCGTGCATAGAGGAATAAGATGTCATAGAGTGCTAATGTCATACAACAGTTTCGATGCACCAATAGACTTTTCGGTGCCTCACAATTCCAGTCCATGACACTTAGATTCTATTAGTGTAATGTATTGTAATGTACTACATTAGTAATGTATTGTAACATATAGTTATGCAATCTAAGTGCTACTTATTCCTCTATGGTGCGTGTAAGTAGAATTAAAATTACCGACATTGGCAGTTAGTATCTATTGTAATTAAATAGGTTGCAATATGTACAGTTTATATTTATATAAGTAAATATTTATCTCTCTTAAAGTCAATTTCAATAACCGAACTCGAGATATTTTTCATATTTAAGATTTGAAAATTAAATTGATTTCATATAGCTAAAATTTGAATTTAAAAAAAATCTGAGATCCTTTTTTGATCCCTAGTATTGAAATTGCCCATTTGTAGGTACACAGCTAGAGGGATTAACTCGCACATATGAGTTTCCTCTGATAACTATGTCAAATTCTTAACTAGCTAGTAAAATATGCATAATAATTAACCATGATATAAAAAAGGAGAAAAAATCAATAACACTAGATAAATCTGTTTATAAGTCTGTCTAAAAATATTCGTGTTATCTATCTATATATAGTTTACGTTAGTTTTTCTAGCAAGCGCAATGATTATACAATAGACTACATAATTTGTAAATTACACAATATAAACACAGAGCACTTTTAATCCAGCGAGATAACTTTATTGTCATGTTTAGCTTCCATAGCAAAAAAGTAGATGAAAGTGCTACAGAGCATCATAATGCTTAGCTAATATCGGTGGTTTAATTACTTGTAGGTAAATGACCGTGACCGTTAGCAGGAACAGCAAGATTAAATAAGTATACCAAACTCACGCCGGTATCTAAAATGTTGTATTATGACTCCGATTGTGAATGACTTAGGATTATAAATACATCCTTCATGCTAGCAAGTTAAATAGGTTTATTTCTGTAAATCCGACAAAGTATGGTTTGGATTTCCGGGGTTTAATATACTTAATTAGAGGTACTTATACTAGTATTCCTTTGTTTTTTAGATAGTTAACAAAATATATTCAAATGACTGTTTTGTAATTTAATTTTGAAATGCAATGCGTGCCTTGCTCATATATCAATGTTGCACATCTACCTAGGTAGGCACTTATTTATTAACATTTGGTACACCAACATCAAATGTATTAAGAGGTAAAATAATTATTAGACACGGTACTTGAACAACTACTTATACACCTTAACATCTGTTTATAATCTACTCTGTGTCCATTAGAGTTTAGAGAACCGGTCAAGAGCATTCTTCGCGTTTCTCAGCCGACCGTAAAAACAATGATTTACGATTTGACTTGCGGAATTTTCTCACTCCAATATAGGTTAAATACTTTCGGAAGTGTAAGTATTTTGAACAGGGTTCTGGAACAGTTCGAAACTTTGTTTTCCGTATAATATACTTATTTAATGATTTATGTTTTGCGATTTAGAGTGTTTAGTCTAATAGCGTAGCAGATATTGATATTATAAATCGGGAAATAAAAACTTAGGGCCTTAGGTACATATTATTTTTTTCAGATTTCAGATTCAGTATTAGATAATTATACCAGTAAATATGTAGATAATGAAATGAACAGGGGAAAAAGTATGAAAGATAAACACGCCTCTGTAGGTAGGTACTTTTTCTTTTTGATCAATTTTATGGTGTAAGTAAGTAGGTACCTACAATAAAGAATAAGTAGGTAGTCGTTAACACGAATTTAATACTTATTGTATGATTCGAGTACCTAAGTCTAGTTATTCTGTGGCCGATTGAACGATATTTGGTAGTCATTTATTTATTTAATTTCTTGTAACTAAGTACCTACCTATAGGTAAGTATTTATTTCTTGAAACTTATGTAGGTAGGTAGGTACCTACTATGTATAACTTGTTTTAAATTGATCCGGCCCCTTCAATATGCGAGAAAGTATATTTCACAGCGTGTAGGTAGGTAACCAAAAGCGACGTAATCAATCGTCGTCACCTACTTACCAAAAATTGCATCAGTCAGGTACCTGGAACATTACAAACCTTCACAGTTCGAACTATGCAAAAAATTTGTATAGTTTTGTATACTAGTGGACGCTCGCGACTTCGTTCACGTGGACTGCAGAAAAAAACAAAATGTCGAAATTATCCGGGATAAAATATTTTTTCGGGATAAAAGTAGCCTATGCGTAAATACAGGGTGTCGGCTAACTCCATAACAAATTTTATTAAAATCGCTTCAGCCGTTTTTATGTGAATGAGTAACAAACATCCATCCATCCATCTATAGGTACTTACAAACTTTCGCGGTTATAATATTACTGAAGCTATCCATTCGCCATGGATCGGGCGCACCGCCACGGACATGTCTGCAATTACCACAGTAGGATTTCAGCAAAAGTTTACCTATTTTACCTAGTCAATCTGTTTTTAAAAGTGTTATAATATCGCTATTTTCTTATACTTAGGTAGGTATCTGGTAGTTAATCAAAGACTGGTAGCCAGACCCAATCAAACTCTTTTTCGAAATTGGCACCGTTTAGTCTGCACTGTTCGTAACAGAAAGACTGACCTCATGTTTCATTCGTATACGGGAAAATGTGTAAAAAGACAACGTTGTTCTTTTAATACGTTAAATTTTTTTTCTATGCGACCAACCCTGGGAAACGATAAAAAAACTAATTTTATTGCAAGCATTTATGTATTCGTTTGATCCGCAAAGTACAAATGTAGGTACCCACAAAACTAAAGTTTAAAAAATTGTATATGGGTGTCTTTAAAATTAATGTTTGTTAACCAATTCCAGATGGATTTATGTAACAAATTCCAATATTCATGTAACTTTGGATATCTTGCGTACTACCAAAACATGTGTTTCTATATTTCCAGGCACCCATCAGATTTTCCAGCGAACATTCGTTGTCTGCGACCCAGATCTGATCAAGAGGATTTGCGTTAACGACTTCCAGCACTTCGTAGACCGAGGGTTCTACTTCAATAAAGATGTGGATCCTCTCGCGGGCTCCATTCTCTACCTCAGAGGGAACGAATGGAAGAGATTAAGAAATAAAATATCACCGACGTTCTCGTAAGTGCATCGAACTTATTTAATTATTTACTAGCGGCCGCCCACGACTTCGTCCGCGTGAGGGGGCATTGCAACCGTGCGAAGCCGGGGCGTGTTGCTATATAGCTTATAGCCTTCCTCGATTAATGGGATATTTAACACTAAAAGAATTTTTCAAATCGGACCAGTAGTTCCCTAGATTGGCGCGTTCAAATAAAAAACAAACTCTTATTAGAATAGATTCAGTTCTTAAAACTAAATACAACGTCCAATAAAACTGCTTGCGCTATTTGCCTGTGAGATTCAGGGAGTACCTAAATACTATGATCTAATTGTTCTAACGTCTAGTGAATTTAGTATACCTATGCTAGCAGTGAATTTTTATTACTGAGAATGACGAGGTTTAGAAACATGAGAAAAAGACTGCTACTGCAGTAGGGAAATTGCCAAATACCTACTTTCACATTAAGCGGTGGCGTTTAAAAAATCAAGAACGACTTAATCAAAATATTGAGAATGCAATGAACTCTGACAATCTTGATAGCTAATATCGATATGTACTTGGGCTAGTCGGAATCTTTTTTCGCTAGACAAAATCAGAATAGACTATGGACTATGCTTCTGTCTGAAGCTATTTGAGTACAAAGCTATTCATTCGATGCATGAAACTGCATTTGAAAACTTGGAAATAGCTTTAGCAACTTGAAAACCACATTACAGTTGGTTCTGAAGCTATCTACTTAACACAACTTCACTAAGTATGTTGTTCAGTACGAGTATAAATAGTTTGTTTTCAGATGTAAATGTTACACTTATGCTAAAGTATGAGTAATTTGAATAAGGACCAATTTTTCCAATTGGAAGGATAAACATGCTGTCTTTCTCTAAAGTTTGACCAAAATAGAGATAGCATTAACTTTATCCCTGTGATACCTAGATAAGATATCCTATCAAATCGGTCCTAAATGAATACCTATTAACTCTTATTTATCAATTTTTCAGACCAAATAAACTTCGTAGCATGTTTCCTTTGATAGTAAATACAGCCAATGATTTCACTGTTCGTATAAAGGACCGAATAAATAAAGATGAGACTTTGAACGGAAAATACAAAGGAAATACACCCAAAAAAGAACAGAATGTAAAAGTAGATTCGGAGAAGTTATTCGGAGGTTACACAGCCGATGCTATAGTCCCTTGTGCTTTTGGTGTCAAAAGTAACGTGATGGATAACGACGATGACCCCTTTGCTGTGGCACTTCATGCGTTCTACGAAATGTCTTTTTCCAATGTATTACAAAAGTAAGTTCAACGTTAATTCTGCCCTCCTGGGGGCGATTTCGCAAAAATATTGAATCTTTCTTCAATAGGACAGAATGAAAAGAAATATCTGTCTCGTGCTGAAATGTTTCTAAATACCGTAAAATTAATAAAATGATTATTGCTTCGTACAGAGTTTCTACAACAACAGTCCCGTTTAAAATTTGTTCCATCTAAAAATTTTTGCGCAGTCGCCCCCTGATCCCGGCGCGGACTGTATTTATGCGGGCTGTATTTACATACATTTGTTTCCGATGTGCATCTATAGCACATAATAGAGAATAAAGGCTTCCTAATGGAGCAAAATTTTTGATAACGAACCTCTAACTAATGCTACTTTGTCTAATCCTTCTGTTTCTAAATTAAGCGACATGAATTTTATAAATTCCAGGGCTATTCTATTGCTATGGCCAACATTGGGCCTATTGCTGAGAATGCGGTGTATACCGAGGAAGACACACGACTTCTTCTATAACATCGTCACTTGCGTGGTACGTGATAGAGAAAATGGTGAGAACAAACAAAATTTTCTCTGGGTATTTAACAATTGCATCATCTATATCAAACGTAAATCGAGTTTATCACGCAATTTCCACGGAACCCAAATAATTTTTCACACAACATCCTGCATGCTCTTTTATTTGTAGGCTAGAAGTTGTTTTAGATTAACTTTAAATACTTACAGAAAAGAAATTAGCTAACACATCCTCTTTATTTTCAAAGCTGTTCAATCAAATCTAAATTCATTCATATAAAGTATAAAGTTGTATTACCTATCTGCTATATAAACTACTTATAAATAATATGGCTTCGATAATGTTCTTAAAAATTCAGGTGTCCAGGAAAAGCGAGGTGATTTTATTGATATGATGATGGCTCTTAGGAGTGATGATCGCAATAACAACAGCAAAATTGACGAGGAAAATGATGTAGAAATCAGTAAGTATCTACCTATACGGTATGCTAATGAATTTCCAAAAATATGCAATGAAATCCTCGTTTGTTTGGAGGATAAAAAATTCAAGTTTTTAGGTATATTTAAATCTATCCTACCTTTTCGGGAAAGAGGATTTGATGCGTGTATATCATTATATGAATGTTTAGGTAGATAACAATATTATTTTTCAATTTTTAGCGGATATGATAATAGCAGCTAATGCCTTCATCATCTTTCTTGGTGGCTTCGAGACGACGTCATCGACGCTGGCATTCCTCTTCATGGAGCTGTCTGCCAATCCGGAGGTGCAGAAGAAGATGAGGAAGGAGATCTTCGAAGTGCTGCTGAAGGCATGGAGGAAGCATTGGATACGAGCATTTGCAGGAGTTGACTTATATGGAGATGGTTATTCAAGGTACAAACGTCAGTATAATACGAGTACTACGCCGCATTAAACCTAGTAAGTACTCGTAATGCTGGTATAGCATTATGCCAAGCGAAGTGTCGCTGGGAGATTTCTTGCTATTTCTTCTTCCAACAATGACACTTCACTGAAATAGTGTAACAGTAATAGTAGAGTCATGTTGGTGCCTAATGTTGGTTTTGCCATAAGGAAGAACTGACTTTAGCAGTTCTCCTGGGTTTTGTTTTTAGGCGACCATAACTGTTCACGTTGGTGGCTATAAAGCCCCGAAACGCTGACTTATGCTTGACAGATCGTAACAAATCGCCCCTTGGGGTGGGGACCGTTGCCAAATTGAAATTTTTGCGAAACATTGGTTTTCTGTTTTGTTTTGTCTTATTTAAATTTACCTCCATTTCATGTTGGTAGCGGTTTCATTTTGGGGTGCGAATGTAGAAAGTAACATATGAAAAAACAGTCAATCGACAAATGAGTGTTAATGCTTTCATGTCGAATAAATTTTAATGATTGAATTTGAACTCATATGTCCTTCTCCGCATTCCCAACTACATATATGTATGTATGTAAAATTTTAAGATTTATAATATTAGAATTACGACATTAAAAAGTTCCAATTTGTTTGTTCACAGAAACTCTCCGCCTGTACCCACCTTTCCCGACCATACAAAGGTTGTGTACAAAGGACTACGAAGTACCAGACTCCAATGTTACAGTAGAAAAGGGCACTATTGTACTGTTCCCTACATTGGGCATACATAGAGACGCACAGGTAATATTTCCGTAATTTGGCGACCTAGGTAAAGTTCCTAATAAAAAAAGAACATGGTACATATAATTCGGATATTTCGTAATACTCTGCTGTCAAAAGTCGTGGTTAACGGGGGTGTAACTTTAACGCGCAATATACAGATCGGGGCATTGCATTATGTTTGCATTATTATGTATTAGTAGGTAGCACCGCCCCCTTATTACCTAACTAGCAAAAGTAAAGCGAGAGCGAAAATTGTACAAAAATCGCTGATTGCTTGTCAAATTTGTATTAGGTACGTAAAATTAATTTCAAAGGAACTTTGACATTTCAAGGCGAATATTGTACAATTTTCGCTATTGCTTTGCTTCGGCTTTGCTATTGCTTTTACGTAATCAGGGGGCCGTATAAGTCTTTAATATATTCACTGTTTTTTATATAACGTTTTGGCTGGCTTTAAAATTGACTAGGAAATTTTAATGCCAAGTGGACTTTCTTTCTTAGCGTTCTTCTTCCCTTGGTCTTTCCTACATTTACCGTAAAGGCATCTAGTCTAAAGTATTTCTACGGGTTTTACTCAGTTTTACCTACAATTCGACCACAAAAGGCCCACAGTCAATAAAATTAGCACGCTGAAAGGATGGCGTACGTGAGTAACGAACTTAGGTCCCATCGATCCGCAAGTGCTAACACTGCTAATCCGATCCACTGTGGCTATTGTTAGATAGAGTGCACATTTTCTGCGGCGCTAGTTGCTTCATGTCCTGTCTAGAAACGTGTAACTAATTTCTATAAAAATATTAGTTCCATCTTCGTCCACGGGAACTATGAAATACATTAGTTTGGATGCGGTGAAAAGCCGCAGTAAAGTAAAGTATTTCATAGTCCACCGATTGATCCATATCGAAGTAGTTTTTGAAAATGCAGTTTCTAGCTCATCTATTTCAAAATACTAACCTACTATGGTACTAATAAAGCGCATGTAAATTTACATATCTATTTGATACGACTTTCAAAGCTTTAAACCTATTAGTATACAAGCTACACATAGTTAAATTTGACAGATATTCCACATATTTTGCTGTTAAAAGTCATGTATAACCAGAATGTAACTTTACGTGTGGTTTATTAGTAGCACATAACAGTAAGGGCATGGTTTATACAATTTTTTTTATAAGGCTCTTAATGTATCATCACAATAAAAAAGACAGATTGTTGTTGTTGTTCTGTACTGTACTTGTTATTCAAATAAATACCAGGAAAAACAAATACGTGACTCCCATTAGTTACCTATAAGCAAAAAGTACATCTCAGGTATCTATTCAATTTTATTTTTTATACGTTATGATATTCCTGGTTCATGCAAATTGTGATGTATATTTTTAGTACTTCGAGAACCCGGATGACTTCGTCCCTGAGCGCTGGTCTGACGGAAACCCTCAGCCCCCTCCAGGGGTTTATATGCCTTTTGGAGATGGACCACGGTATTGTATAGGTAAGACTGTCATATTCTGATTAGGGATGCTTCTGTAGACAAAAAATACAACGTTACGTTAAATTACATCTAGTTTTTAGGGTTCCGTACCCAAAGGGTAAAAAACGTGATCCTATTACTAAGACTTCACTGTCTGTCTGTCAGTTCATTCGTCCGTCCGTTCGTCGTCGAGATGTCTCACTTTTAAACGTCCGTCTAGACAAGGCAAGTGTTTCCGTCAAACCACTTCTATCAGCGATCATTCGTACCGTCCGTCCGTCCCCATACCTTAGTTTATCGTATGATGATCATCCCGCTCTCACCAAATTCATCATACGGGGACAGGCCGTATCTTAAGAACCGCGATAGCTAGATAGTTGAAATTTCCACAAATTATGTATTATTGTTGCTGCTATAACAATAAATAATAAAAACAAAATAAAATAAATTTTAAGGGGGTTAATTCCATACAACAAATTAGCGAGATCAATAATGTCTTAAATATCACATAATACTCAGTTGTGTTTTACTTTAGTAATAAATACAAAAAAAAAAAAAATTAAGGGTGGGTAATACAAAAAACTAAAAAAAGGTACAATATGAAGTCTACTGTTGTTTCCCTAGTCAATGGTACGGAACCCTTCGCCCACATTTTTATAACATTAGGCACATATAAATATGTATAACATTCTAAAACATAAATACCGAAAATTCATCGCAAGTAAGTTTTTAGGCCAGGTAATGATAATTGTAATTTCATTATGTAGGTAGGCTTAGGCTACTAGGCTAGGTGAACACAAAAGAACTTCGCTAGTAAAACGGTAGTAAAACACCCCAATTTGGTTTTTCGTGCGCGGGGTGGAAGGGGTTTGTTTTATTTGGGGGTACCTACAGTGGAGCTTTATTGTTTTCTTTAATGCCTCAGGCCCTCGCTGCACTGTAGGTAATATTAGTTTGGTCCAGCACCAAAGGATAACAGAAAGTACTTAACTGCTTCAAAAAGAGTGTTTATACATACCTACATACTGTGACGCACTACTGTCCCCTTTCTCCATTTACAGATAAGGAGTTGGCAGGTTAACGTTAGGTACATCTATTTATGAACTTCACTAAAAAAAAAAACTTATAGGTACCTTCACAGTATGTAATAGTAGAGGAGACCGTGAAGACCTTCACCGATCTGATAACTCGATGAGAAATATTTTTTTATCAAATGTAGGTAATTTTGAAACAAATATGCCTATTGTGACTGGCCTGTCGAAAAGTGTTCTTAGATATTTTTAATTTAATTAATTTAATTTAATTTTCTTTCAACTACATCTTCGTCTCTTAGACTATAACATAACTGCAGAATAATGGCGGGGCCAGATGTAAAAGATCAGTGACAAGTTGCTAGATCAAGTTGCATGCACGGAAAAAGATGCCGCTGATGTATTCTAGTGAAGCTCCTGCATCTCCTTCCGTGAATGTCGTAAGAGTCGACAATAACCTAGAAACTTGTCAATGATAATGTAAAACTGTCTCAGCTATAGAAAACTTTCCCCGATGGACCTTCTTTATAATCTTGCAGTTCTGGCTGCCCCGATTCGGGAACACGTCCCCTGATTACGTAAAAGCAATAGCAAAGCCGAAGCAAAGCGATAGCGAAAATTGTAGAATATTCGCCTTGAAATGTCAAAGTTCCTTTGAAATTCATTTTACGTAATACGAATTTGACAAACAATCAGCGATTTTTGTACAATTTTCGCTATCGCTTTGCGTTTGCTAGTTAGGTAATAAGGGGGCCGATTCGGGAACAGGGTTTGTATAATATGTACCTACCTATGTAAACAGAGAGCTGTGGTCGTTGGAATTTGTTGACGGTAACATTTTGTAACGTATCTCAGTATTGCTCGAAACTTGATCTTGATGACTGGAAGTGTGCAGTGAGTAGGTAGAGTCGACCGTTTCATAAAATAGTTCCTATGCCTCATTCCGGAACTAAATTTTTTGTATACAGTGAATCTGAAAATGTGGTCATATACATAGTAACTAGCGCCATCATCCAATGGAAATATACGGTGAAACGCACTGTAGTCAGTTCATCATTAGCTGTTTGCGCAACATGTTATCAAATGACAGTTTACATTGGACCTACCTGAGCTGTTTTACAATGCAATATTTAATGCATATATTGAGTTAGATGTCTGTAGGCAGGTATAATACAGTGAGAGACTAAAAATGGGGGTTTACCTTACAAACGGTCCGGTAGTTCTGGATTTTTAATATGTTGTCTAGGATGATTAGTGAGGGTTTAAAATGCCCCCACCGCGCCCACCGCCATATTGAAAAAACCGGCAGCTTTTTTACATTTTTGGTCATAATTTTGCTTAGGTGCATTTTAGCTAGAAAAGAGTTATGGCATGGTGTATGTTATGAAATTTCCTTTGACCTACTCTTATAAATTTTATCTCTAGGACCAATATTTACAGCTATACTCACCATTTAAAAATAAAAAAGACGATTTTTTTGGAAATTTGTCAATCTTCGAACTTTAGAACGCTTAATTCAGTTGTGGCCTCTTCTAGGAAAATAATTATCATAATATTTAAAAAGCTGTCGTTTTTTTCAATATGGTGGCCGGCGCGAAGGGTAGAATTGTGCATTTTAAACACTCACTAACCATCCTAGACAACATATCAAAAAATTCAGAACTACCGGACCGTTTGCAAGGTAAAACTCCTCTATTCACTGGACTAGTACCTACCCTCCATGATAAATGATGAGTCGAGATAATTACGTATTTATGTCTATTTCTCTGTCTATTTTACATATCTTTAGCTTTTCTAGAGCCGAAGATAAATTATTTTGCGATCCCTA
The DNA here is from genome assembly GCA_014607495.2 of Carposina sasakii. Lineage (NCBI taxonomy): Eukaryota > Metazoa > Arthropoda > Insecta > Lepidoptera > Carposinidae > Carposina > Carposina sasakii. The sequence goes on along the minus strand of CP053163.1, from coordinate 5,143,073 downwards.
ATAATAATATCATGTTCATGAATTGAGTATACTTCCATAGCATACCTCGCTTAGGTATAAGTAGTTATAGTAAATTCAACTTATTTTTATTTTTACACTTTTATTGAATGACATCCGCATAGGCCTTAAAAGAATTTTTCATCTTCAACGACATCTCTATAATAGCTTGCGAAAAAGCTGCACCATCTAAAAAAATGGTCCAATCTAAACAGCTGTGTAGGGAAAGAGGACCATGAAGGCTGCCCTTATTTCAGACTCTTATACCGCTCTTTTTTACAGGTAAACGCTTCGCCATGATCCAAATGAAGTGCTGTCTATTCAAATTGTTGCAACATGTGCGCATAGATTCCGTACATTCGGAGAAACGAAGTGGACCTTTCGATGCGGATCCCTGCAGTCCCATGACGTTGCATCCTACAGATTCCAGAGTGCGACTCAGCTTTTTATGACAAAAAAATCATTGATCAATCTTGAATACTACAAAAATATGGCGGATTAGGTCGCTCGCACACGAGTTGGTGAGATCTCATCGTGTATACTGTATGGGGTGTCAAACATTTGGTGTTAGCATGTTGCATTATACAGCTATACATTTAGGGTGAGTTCATATCTGACAGAAGATGCGTCGTGCATTTGTTGGTCGCGTTACGTCAGAACAGGCAAATATATGGCAAAATGAGGACAAAACATTCAACCTTTCACACTCAACCGATGATGCGTTAGTGCGTTTGCCTGTACGGAGATACGCTCGATGCATCTTGCGTCAGATATGAACCGATCCTCCCCGTGATTACGTAAAAAAGCAATAGCAAAGCCGAAGCAAAGCCATAGTGAAAATTGTACAATATTTGCCTTGAAATGTCAAAGTTCCTTTGAAATACATTTTACCTAATACGAATTTGACAAGCAATCAGCGATTTTTGTACGATTTTCGCTATCGCTTTTGCTAGTTAGGTAATAAGGGGGCCTATCTCAACTACTAATAAACCGCGCATAAGGTTACAACCTCGTTATACTTGACTGCAAAATGCATGGAATATCAGTCAAATAAACTGTGAATAGCTTTTGCCTAGTATAAATAAAATATAATTTTATGAATGAAGTGAAACCTAAATTTTAGCAGGTTCCCTGTAGTAATTAAAAAGGGACATTTCTATATAAAAATTGATTGGAAAGTCAGACATTTTATTATCAAACTATTTGTTTTAGATTTTACATTGAGCTTTTTTGAGATAATTTTTGATCGAGCAAAGTATACACTATCGTGTAACGAATTAGCACATTCCTTAGACAATATCTTTAAGTATGTTGAGTATTATTTTCAAGATCGATATCGATATCGTTGTAAATACCAAAACAATTTGTTCTAGCGAAAGGTGTTTCTCGCTTATCCACTAGGTACTAACCTCGCCTTAAGAACAGTTTGTACCTAATGCCTAGGCATAATTACACGTGAGCGAGCGATCTAAGGTAGAGCCAGAGTGTATGTACTTATCTTATAAACCTAGGTAAAGTTAAAAAAAGCTAGGTAGAGTATGGGTACCGTCTCACTTGCTCCAATTAATTTATGGCAACCCTGTTAATGGAAGATTGCATCAACGTATAAAGAACAATTATTATTATTCTTTATACGTTCATGCCTATCTGTTTATTGGTAAAAAGTTGGCTTTGATAAATATTGAGATTATTACGAATGTAAAAAAGGATTTTCACTATAGATTTTCATAGCTTACGACATCTACCTGTTTGATTTTTACTGTAAAAAAACTTACCTTTCTAAAGATATACCTATAGGTACTATCAACCAAGGCGCCGCTGACACGATTCTAAAATTTTTTTCGTTTGCAAGCTACGATAGTTCCTTGTCATACCCTTTACTGCTGCATACCAATCTGTTCATTGTATCAATGATTTTCTAAAAGTTACATAAAATGAGCCTTTGTCTTGAGAAACCCAAAACAACGGGGAGGGCATAAAAATCATTGTTAAGAATATTCTTGCGTTTAACATCTGTGCTAGTCAGCCAATATTTTTATTGTTTTACATTTTGTCAATAGTAAAAAAGTCTATTGTAATGTTTTTCTATCTTTCTATTAAAGGGTGGTTTACTAACGCGCTGCAACTAAGAAATAAGTGGTATAGTACCAGACACGGCTGTCTTCCCGAAATGGGGTAGCCAAAACTGCTGGATCATAAATGAGATCCCGCGTTAAGAAATGTGGCTACAGATGTAAATGATCAGTGACAAGTTGCTAGCTAATCGCCTGAGAGAATGTCCGAGGTCCATTCGGCTTTCACGATATGCAAGGAAAGAGATGCAGCTGCACAAGTAGCATGACCTGCGATACACGTTATGATAAACCGATTTATCGACATTTAGCCTGTCAAAATACGATACATATAGCCGCCATGTTGAATTTTGTATGGAGACGATACGATATCGTACGATACGATATCCACAATGCGTGGTTATGCTAGGGGGGCTGATGTATTCTCGTGAAGCCCGCATCAGCACAAAATGACACGTACGTATACTAAATACTAGGTGTGCTTTATTTTCCGCGCAACTTGTAAAACGAACTTAAACATACTAATAATCTAAAGATATTTATACAGGATCTACTCATCTCGCTCCAGGGTAAAATAAAGCACTTTCCGAAAATATCAATTTGGACATAAGAGGATTTAAAATAGTAACGCCTGAAGAGAGGTAGGTAACGTAAACGTTTCTTAAGGTATTTAAAGCTGACTCGCTGGTGGTATGTTGATATAGCACCATATATGAGTTTTTACAACGTACGACAAATTAAGCGTTTAATTTCGCTTTATATCTCCATGTTTGACATCATGCTATTTATTCTACCTTATTCATGAATACAACTAGTGACCCTAATGATTATTATTATATGTATCAAATTGAATGTAAACTAATTGAAGACAATAAGTATTTGTATTCATCTTCCTAAGATTACCATTATACATATCGTAGACTGATGCCTTTATTAATAACATAGCAATAAGATCTTCTCATTCTTCAAAAAGATCTACATTCTATATCCACAATTTTATTTCACCTGATTATCCATAAGTTCAAAGATGACGTATCGAACCGGGGACGATGGCACTTGATTTGTCATCTAAAAATATCACCGGGCTTCCCATACCATAGGTATTCTCGTGGATTATGGGTCTAGTCACACTCAAACCTAAATCTAATCTTGGTCAGGTCTATCTCTCCGTTCTAAACATAAATGGCTGAGAGAGAAAAAGAGAGGTAGGACTAAATTTACGTTTACATTTAAGTGTGACTGCCGGAATGGACCACATTATAGTGTTAAAGTAACTTAACTAAGTTAATTTCATATCTCCATGTCTACATATCTATTACCTACCTTCTTATTTGAATACCTAGCTGATTAACTAATTAATAATCTGGACAAAGTTTGTATATGTTGTTAATAAAGTTACATTAACATACTTGACATTTTTTTAACATATATTTCTTAACATTCATTGTTTAATTTTTTTTTACCGATTTCCAAAAAGAGAGATTACCTTTAGAACCATCCTAGGCTTCCATATTTAGATCTTGGAATATGCTATTGTATTGTCATCGATCTTACTTAAAATGACACAATATTAATATGTAATAATTCATTTATTTCGGGTAGGTATACACTCATATTACAAATATTATAATACATACGAAATCAATTAAATTATAAATTTAATTAAATTACAATAATTTCAATGCCTACAACTTAACCCATAAAGACCAATGGTCTTACACCAGTGGTTCCCAAAATGGTCCAGGTTAACCCCCAGGGGTCCACAAAAGACTCGATGGGGTTCTGCGTTGGCGTGAAAAAACGGGTTTCACAATTAATTCGTATGTGGTGTAGGCCTGTAGAGGGTCCACCAGAACGAGTTAACTCTTGAAAGGTGTCTGAGAAAAAAAGTTTGGGAACCCCGGTCTTACACCATACTAAAGTGTCAGTGTATCCTCCCTGTTGTGTAGGTACCTGCGTCTCTTTGGTTATAAGAGCGTGCATAGCCCCCTCAGCCTTACTTGATATTTGTTTTGGTTACAGTGAAGTTTAAATTTAAAAGTGCAGGAATATAAAGATCATTTATCTTAAATCGTCACTTATTTATCAGTTAATTGTTTTTGTAAGACAAGTGCTATCTATTAGTTTAACAAAAAAGTAACGTGTAGGTTATGTGATATCATACGAGGACTTATCTACTTCGTGAACATACCCCTTTAAATATTACCTAAATAGAAATGATAGGGTTAGCAAAAAGGCTTCATTGTCTTTTTCTTCAACCTAAAACAATTTTTAAGTAGGTGGTGTTTTGTGGAAGTGACAAAAACGCAGAAATATGCCTTTACTGGTAAGTACCGACATACAATTAACTAGGTACATATTACCTACTAGGTACTAGGCACATATTTCTTAATTTATAATCTGGTACCAACTAACACGTAAGTAGGTACTTGATGTTTTTGTTTTTTGGTTAATTCTTTTGTTTGTTCTTTCTTTTTTGCGGTAACTACCTATAAATATTGGAAGGCAAAGTACAAAACTTATGTATTTACGTAAGTAGGAACGTAGGTACACAGCAAGTCGGACTCGAAGGGTTCCGTAACAAATTATTATAAATTAACGTGTCCTGAACGTCCTAACTGATCCATTAACGCGCCGCCGAGGCAAAACTGCTAAAACTAGAAACGTGATATTTGGACCGTGGGTGGCTCCTTTTGTGACGAGGGCCACTAAGAAGGGATTTCCCGAAACTCTCACGGTAACTGGAATCAGTTAGTTATCTATAAAAACTACCTTTATTATATGGGAGCCTCCCTGAATATTTATATAAGTTATACTATAAAATTATTAATAAAAAAATGGAAAAAATTCTTCACCCGAGTGGGAATCGAACCCACGACCTCTGCATTCTGTGCTAGTGCTCTTACCACTGAGCTACCGGGTCAGTAAGTTATACTGTTTGTAGTATTTGCTGTTATACTTGCAACAGATTTTCTCTCTGGGTATGGAACCCTAAAAAGGGGGCAAAAGAATGGTTCATTTGGTCCAATCCAATTTTTCACATAAAATATTTTACAAAAGTTACTCCGTCGTAAACATCAGTTACTAATAGGTACCGAAGCTAATCTATAATTAATGTTTTGGGCTTGAAATCACGTATTTTTCTCGTAAACTAAATTTTACGATGAGATTTTACAATCATAACTTATAAGTTTTACGACTGTAACAAAGTCACATAGGTACAATCGTAATGTCCAAAGCAAGTTTCTACTAAAGAAACATAGCATTTAAAATCGTGACCCTCATACCTCGAACTTTATTCATTAGTTAAACAAATCTATTGCGTATATTATCTACTAGTAGACGCCCACGACTTCGTCCGCGTGGACTGCAGAAAAAACAAAATGTCGTAATTATTCAGGATAAAAATATTTTCCCGGGATAAAAAGTAGCCTATGTTAATCCAGGGTGTCAACTAACTCCATACCAAATTTTATTACTATAATTGCTCCAGCCGTTTTTACGTGAAAGAATTTCAAACATCCATCCATCCATCTATCCATCCATCCATACTTACAAACTTTCGCGTCTATAATATTAGTAAGATAGAGGTGTAACAGATGTAGTTTGATAATCTTGAAATTGAAATCACATCTCTTTTTTCTAGATTATGAACATTCCTGAGATTTTTTAATTTAGGAATTTCTCCATACCTACATCTAGGAATATGTGATTTGGAGTCTCAAATTTTATAGCTAGGCTCTCTATAGTGGGCTTTTAATCCTTCTTGTTACATCGTGTAAATAAATATATATTTAGGTGGCCAAGTTTTTTTGACAAGAGTCAATGGTCTTAGCAAATCTTAAGTTTCAAGATAAAATCTGTTCGCGATCAAATAATCTGACTACAGTTACAGTTACTATACATTTGCGAGCCCAGTGACAATATGATTGGAAAGAGAGGACAGCCCAGGACAACCCAAAAAGCAGGACATGTCCTGTGAAAACAGGACGGTTGGCAACCCTAAGTTAGGTACTACGAGATCAGTTCTTCTTGCTCTCCTGCCTCAGGGTCAGCAACGCTAAACATGGTGTTTAGACTAGCTGAAACGATGTTAGGTACATCGACGTTCGTTATTGTAACATATACGAGTACTTTATCACGTGACTTGACGAACGCGTGCAAATGAAAGCTGCCTGTTGGAGCGAACGTGTCGACGATGATGTTACTTTGTCTAAACCCTCAGAAAGCTTTGTCGTTTTGTATGGCGTTCGTTATCATGATACGTTCTCGTGATCGATGGAGAATCGATGGTACAAAGAAGAAACACAAAGCTGTGTATTGACGTTCATTATTGTAGCGTCAACTAACGAATACGCAAAACAAAGGTTTCCTATTACGATCGACTCCTATCGATTCGATCGCGAAATACTTTGTTTAACCCCCAGGGGTATCTACCTACCTATCAGTTTAATTAGTCCATAACACGTAAAATAATAAGCAATTTAAATTACTAATTAGATACCAGGTGCGTATTGCATTGCAGTTGCAGGTAGCATTATTCGAAAGATATTGTAATAGTCGAAAGTAGTAGGTAGATAAAATTATAGTATAGGAACAACTTGGTACCTACACATACTTTCGTAGGCAGATGTAAACCTTTTTTTATTATTAAAATGGATATGTAGCCTTTTTGTACAACATGTAACCTCATTATAAGTTTGACACTGAAATTTGAATTGAGAAAAAACAAATGAACATCGACGATCGCCGGCTTATCAGTTTTGATTTAGTTTTCATTGAATAATATCGAGTAAAATGTGTGGTATTGCGCCCTTATCGTGCCGAGATAATAGTAGGTAATATCTAATGTGTCATTACTGGGGATGATTTACTAATTCCTTATTGAAACAAGATGTTAATTTATTTACCGAATGACGTAATAGAGGGCTATATAAATTGTAAAATGTCTTGAAATTATGTCAGTAACTAGTACATACCTGTTCAAGTGTTACATTACCTACCTAATAAAGTTTTTATTTGTCATCGTATAAAACAATTCAAAACAGTTTCTTCGAAGTCATTGATATCGTCCAGTCAGCTTCATTTGGCAAGCTTCAGCAGAATATAATTATGTGAGTAGTACCTACATAATCAATCATACATATACATAACTAGCGACTTGTCCCGGCTTCGCACGGGTGCAATGCTATTGCTATACATATAAACCTTCCTTTTGAATCACTGTAGGTATCTATTTAGAAAAACCGCATCGAAATCCGTTGCGTAGTAAGATAAGAATGCATAGGGACAGACATACAGAGGGAAGCGACTTTGTTTTATAGTTACTATGTTTTATAATAAATCTGTAGGTAACTCAAGTTTGCCTGTATATTGCAGATAAAAAAATATAAACATTATTGGGGCCTTTGATTAATAGAAGCCAAAATTCACTAGAGAGATCTAACTAAAATTGTTTTATCTTAATACTTAACACATACGGACATATGTAATACATACGGACGGAGTCGCTGGCGTCCACTAGTGCTCACATAGCAATAATGATAGATAATATAAAGATAGGAGAGGAAGGAGATGCGATATCGATGTAGACCTCCAACTGCCTACCTACCTATGTACCCTACCTTAGGAAGAAATCATTGGCTTACTTTTACCACCATAAAGATTATACATACGAGTATAGAGCTACTTTTGGAATAGAGCAACAAATACGAACAGTCAATGGTCCGTACACAGATATAAATTGTGTTTTAATTGAGGGATGAATAAAAAATATGCATAAGACGTTTCGTACCTACTATAGCGAATACCTTAAATTTAATAACATACTGCATAGATAGTTTCCATAAATAGTTCCATAATAGTATCCATAAATAATTTAAAATTAAAACAATTTATATCTGCGTACGTTCCATTCATGTTTATTTATATTAAGGCTTGCATCAAATAAACAACCGCTTTCATTTGCGAATTTGGCAATTTGCGAATCTGACAATTTGCGAAATTGATTGATTGCGACCGCTTCACAATTTGACAATTTGCGCCTAAAGGGAAAAACTCCTGCACTATACAATACAGGGTGTAACAAAAAGGGTAGGTATGTTAAGCGAAAAGCAAATTCATCATGCATGGGTATTAGTTAAATAGTTCCTTTTTAGGATAGATCATTTACACAGCTAGTTATCGTGTTTACTTTAGTTCTATGGTAAGATCGTAATGTCGGTCCGTAGGTAGCAAACCTTTGTATTCCTTAAATTGCTTTGTCATTAGTGTTATTTGTAAGATAGGGTCCCTTTGACTATAGATACTGCAACCAGATGTCGGCTATTACGTAATAACCCTTGTATTGTTTAAGTTAGTAGGAAATGTACTAGCATGGGTTATTCTTGTGAAAGCAGAAACTTAGTTTGTAATATGGTGAGCAGATGTCGAACGAGGTAAAAGGCCCCCGTACTATAATAGTACGACTCTATCAAACGCGAATAGTAATCCGTGTCTTTAATTAACCGGTCACGTGGTGTTATCACCTAATCTATCAGTACTGAGTTATTAACTTGATTTTAAGCTTAACTTACTTAATTATCAATGTTATTACAAGTATAGTAGGAAGTACTATAAAGTAGGAGCACCTGTTATCGGGGTAAATTCGCGTTTGATGGAGTCATATTCAATATAACAGACTAGTTAACTTAAAGCTAAGGTATTAACATCAGTTTTTAGGTAATGACTTAGTGCATCTAAAAAGTCGAAAAAAAAGTAGCTTCACGGTCTAGTTTTTTTGGAACATGGTAAAATTTTAATGTAAAATCATTTTTAAATTAAATTTTTACGTTTTAAGTGTTTTTTAAATATTATAATGGGAGTTTATGATAAAATTTTTGATGTCAACTTATTTCCTACTCTTTTAGCTATCGATCGAATTCTGTTTTATGCTTAAAGGTCCTGTACATCGGTAGATATTGCTAAATGAATGAATCCACCCGGACTCAAAAATCAAAGAATTAAAATAGCTATAATTTTTTAATAGTGTGGATAAAAAAATATATGGATTTTTCGATAAAATTGATCATATTACCTAACGGGTCGGACACCGGTGACCGGACATACTGTATATTAAAACCGTAGTGTTCGTCTAACCTAGACAGAGGCGATACTAGGTACATTTATTTTTCAAGATTGTATGAAAATTCCTGAGATGTTTAAGAATTCTCCATACTATAATTACTACACTCCATACTAATATTACTATATATGGAAAACTAAACATGTGAATTCGATTCTCAAATTTTGTGGATAGGTTCTCTATAGTGGGCTATTTATACATATAGCTTTTCGATTTTGTTAATTCCTGTATAATCTTCGCATTTATTAAAAAAAATAATATACGCCCGTGACTCTGGCCGTGTGGACTGCAGAAAAGACAAAATGTCGAAATTATCCGGGGTAAAAATATTTTCCGGGGATAATAATTTGTAGCATATAGCGGTGATAGCCTAATGGTTAAGACGTGCGCCTTTCAGTCGGGAGGCGTGAGTTCAATCCCAGTCACGGGCTTGTACCACTGAATTTATTTCACCAACGAATTTTTCAAAAAATTGTCACTTAGCTATACCCGAGAAGGGTTGGCGTCAGGCAGGCAGCCGGCCGTAAAAACTAATGCCAATACTTAGGCAATATGAATATCGAAAGAAACCATATTGCGCCGATCCCATAAATAATAGGATAAGGGCAGGAAGATGATAATGATATATTATAACTATTGTCTATCTTTTAGCAATAACATCAATCAGATGCCATACGTGACTGCTTATCTTATCTAAAGACCTATAGGTCAAGTTTCTAGGAAACAGCCAAATTATTAAACTACTAAACTATTTTTTCAATTAGAAACGTCACAAGGTCATCAAAATTGCGTTAGGTTTATTAGAATTATAAATAAATAAATATTCACACACTACACAACACATTAACCTAGTCCCACATTAAGATCCATAAGGTCTTGTGTCGTGGGTACTAAGCAACGGTATATAAATACATAGATAAGTATAGAAACATCCATGACTCGGAAACAAACATCGATATTCATAATATCAATGTTTGCACCTACCGGGATTCGAACCCAGGACCTATGGCGTCGCAGGCAGAGTCACTACCTACTAGACCAATCGGCCGTCATTATTTTTTATATTCTTAGAATGCTTACAATATGTTACACGTGTAACATCTGAGTTTACTAACTAGTGAATATAAAAGTCGTAGATCCCAGGGGAACATATATCACTCACCCTTCATCTCTTGATCTTTAGTACTCTTGTTTTCAACATCGTAACGCATCGCCCCTTCTGTAATTTTAAGAGTTTGGTTCCAGTAAGCCAGATTGGCATATAATAAATTGAGTTTATAGTTAACAAGAAGTTTTATTGACCCTTAACACCAGGGAGTGGTGTCAGAAGTGGGATCTGCAGCACCTATTCTTTAGGACAAGAACCTGACCAGCTCCTAAAAAAGCAGGGAAGTCTTTAGACCTTAGCTAGCGCAAGAATCCCCAGAATTAAAAAGTTCCTATAAAAGACGTAAAGTCTATTAAGTAGAAGGATCGCCAGAATAAACTACTTAAATAGTTTTTAATTAAATAGTTTTATACACAATTTGAAGGATAGCCAGAATAAACCAAGGTTTTATGCGAGCTTCAAAGATAGAAGGCGGCAGTTAAAAAAGTCATCTAGAAACTTTGTGCTGACCGATAGAAGACTTTAGCTTCGGGTCACCAGTACAGTTAGAATAGCAGGACAGTCTTACTTACCTCATCATACCATAAAGATAGTCTTGTGAGTTAGCTTAAGATTTTTTTACTTTGTAATTGTTATCCATATTTGGAATTTACTTTTACAAAACATCTTAATATATAAAAATCTTCTGTTCGTGTGTTTGTAATGGATTTCCCTCTAAACGGCTTAACCTATTTTGATGAAATTTTCTATGTGTGTTCAAGTGGGTTCGAGAATGGTTAAGGTTCGGTCAACGACGTTTTATTTTCTCTGCGGTCCACGCGGACGGAGTTTAAAAACATTGTTTAGTTGACAGAATTGTGAAGGATGCAGGCTGTTTCCGACCGGTCGGAGTGGAGGTTGTTGGGGGAGGCCTATGTCCAACAGTGGACTTCTCAGAGCTGTAAATGATGAATGATGATGCATTAATTAAATCTTCTGTTCGTGTGTTTGTAATTGAAGTTCTTCTAAAACCGATTTTTATGATTTTTTTAGTGTGTGTTCAAGTGGGTTCGAAAATGGTTTAGACTACAATTCGGTCAATTACACAATGTTTTTGTAACGGTCCATATTGTTACATCTTATTTCAGAAAGTTTGCATTTAAGGCGTGGGACAGGACAACGTCTGTCGGGTCCACTAGTGATATATAAATAATCTTTTGAATCTTTTACAAAATGTCAAATTCATTCATTTCTGTACTTACTTATTAATGTATCATCATCATCATCATCAGCCTATTGCAGTCCACTGCTGGACGTAGGCCTCCTCCAGGACACGCCACAAGACTGCCATGGGGGGTATTTGCCCATAGTCCTCACGCTGGGCAGGCGGGTTGGTAACCGCAGTTTGTATTTTTGGTACGAATTCTACTCTGCCGGCACCACGTGGCCAAAAATTATAAGGGCTCAATCTGTACGATATTGCAGGGAATTCAAACCCTTTATCAAGGTTCATAAAACCATATGACGGACGGAGACATATAACTTGAGTTCGTGGATTGAAAAATGTGACAGGGCATTTCAACTGGCTTCAGACAGCCAAGAAAAAGTTGTTTTTGCATTGTTCAAAACAAGCTTGTTGATAAGGCACAGTCAACCTGTTCCAATACGGTATTCCACGAAAGGAAAAACCCTCAAACATCAGGAACATAACAGTAAAGACTTAGTGAGGTAACTTCCAATCCTACCCAATTACTCAAGACGTTTTTGCCAAGTTGTACCTATCTACCATTCCATAGATAGATGATAGATAGATAGATGGATAGATCGTTTATTTGACTTTTGGCATGTACACATATACAGACAACACAAATCAAGAAAATAATAGAAAAAATACAATATAAGACAACAATGAGATTATAACAGTAAGAAGGTACAGGCAAATGACAAATACATAAAGACGATACAAAGAAGTATGGGATACGCTTAGTCAGTCCCCTACCGTGCATGTGTAACTGCCAATCAGGTCCCCTTTCAGGTGTATGCTGCTTGAGGATATGGCTACCATTCAAGCAGCGCTGGTTTTCAAAAGAGACCTGGAGGGAGTGACATCTATACTAGTATTATAAATGTGTGTATGTGTGTGTGTGCGCGTGCATGTTTGTCCGTCTTCCACGGTAAAACTACTAAACCGAATTGGATGAAATTTGGTACACAAATAGTCCAGAGCCCGAGAAAAGACATGGCTGTTTTTTTATTGCGGATTTTTATTGATTTTTTTTACCGCGCGGACGAAGTCGCGGGCAATAGCTAGTAAAAAGATAAATATAATATTTACATAGATCTTCTAGTATACATAGATAGCTAGCTACTTTATGTACTTAGGTAAGTGGGTTCTAAAGTAGATACATACCTATTATCTCAAAAGGAACCTTTTAAACTTTTTAGAGCAAACTTTTCTGAAGTGAACCTTCGTAAGCGAGCGACTCTATTCACGTCATTTCCCACTCTTTCCGGGAGCGTAGCTATCGTAATTGCGATCTGTCACTCATGAAAGACGTCGTGTTTAGATAAACTTTCTTTTTATGTGTGCTCTCCTTGCTTCATCGCGCCGCCGCGACCTGTCTGCCCATCCTATCTAGTACCATACACTACTCTACAACAAAAAACGTAGGTATGTAGGTACCTACTTACTTATAAGTAGGCAACCTACCCTCACTACACGGGCGGGTTATGGTATACCACCTATAGTGGTATGTCTGCTGGGTATTTCTCCACCTATCGTCTCCCGTTCGTGACAAATGCTGCCCAGCTCCACTTTTGTATTACGAATAGGTACGACTTCACTTTTATCACAGGCCTTACTTTAGCATCATAATAAGTAAGCCTGGACAGGATACCTTTGGCTACGAACTCAGGTATTAGGATTATGTGAGAGTTTGGATCTGAAGACTATCCTTCAGCTTCCATGAGTTGAGACATACATTACCTATAAAAATTTAACATTTTTATCTGGTAACGGTTCCCTTAAACAACTCAAAAACAACAAAGCGCCGGGCGACGATGGAATTACATCAGAGCTTCTAAGAGCGGGTGGAACTCCGGTACTGAGGGTCCTCCAGAGGCTCTTCAATTCCGTTCTGCCCGAAGGCGTAACGCCGGAAGCATGGAGCAAAAGTGTGGTGGTGCTTTTCTTTAAAAAGGCGATAAAGCCTTGCTGAAGAACTATAGACCCATCTCGCTTCTGAGCCATGTCTACAAGTTGTTTTCAAGGGCAATCACGAATCGTCTTGCTCGCAGGTTTGATGACTTCCAGCCTTCCGAACAAACCGATTTCCAAAAAGGGTTTAGTACCATAGACCATATCCACACGCTACGGCAGATTATACAAAAAACGGAAGAGTAGGGGAAAGGTGTACATAATGATCCCCCTAAGGGAAAATGCTTACTGTATCCAAAATATTAAAGTAAGACAAACATTGAATGAGCTTTGAATATATCATATAAATGCTGATATACTTGCATACGATTATTTTTAGTAGGTTGATTATCTATAGATTTGTTAGAGATTTTCCAAAAGGCTACTAAAGGATCATTTTGTACACCCGGATGTCTAAAACGATCCCCAGGGTAGGGTCAAAATGAGTCCAGGATCATTTTGTACTCCAAGTCTAAGTAATTATCAAAACTTACTTCTAGAATAGCTTTATTTAAAAAAAAATTGATAATAATTAACAGTGCGGCTTAGTACTAAGGATTTGTCACAAATATTTATAATTATGACAAATTTTTCTCTTTTTTTATCAGTATCTAAAACAAAAATATTAATCCTAAACTAACGTGAGATATCTCAATATTTAACAACATTCTTCCAAAGTAGTTTTTATCAAATAAACTCACTATTATAAACAGTTTTGAATCTTTCTACTAACGTATTATAATCATATTATAATCGTAATTATAATCAGCAGTCTTAAATAATATCAACCATCACGAAGTATTTTGATGTTTATAATGTAGGTATTCATTTAGAAGTTTAATTGTTTCTTTAAATTTTTGAAACGATCTCTGCAGAAGTCACATATAAAATCTTCTTCGTCATCATTATCGAGCCCGGCGCATGCTTCATATCCCCATTTAAAACTTTTCATGTATTGGACTCAACCTTCTCCCACGTGATCTTTTGAATACGGTTCTGTGCAGTACATCCACTCGGCATCCTCTTCGGAAGATTCGGAATCATAAGTGTTCCTTTGTTTTTTTTAGTGTTTTTCTTACTGACCATTTTTCCTTTACCAACTCCTTTTATTAATAATTTTGCAATTCCTTTTCTTTTACCAACTACCTTTCCTTTAGTAAACTCCTTTTTCTTTACCAACTTCGTTTTCTTTACTGACTCCCTTTCCTTTACTTTTTTTTTCAGGGATTGTTTTTACACTTTTATCTTTACGTGACCTTTGTTTTTCTTCTTTTTCATTTTTTCTGCATTTCCTCTTCTAAATAGTTTTTGTAAGATTTGTTAGTTAAAATTATGTATATTTTTTCTCCTTCTATTTTTGGCAAATGTCGAAGGTCATGTGGTGAAAATGCTCCAAAAGATGTAGATGAATCTGAAGACCTAATTGAAGTAGATATTGGAACAATACCAATCTCTTGGGCTTGTGTAGATCTTGAATTAAGGACGAAATCATTTCAGAAGCTAGGGTTTAAAGCGATTTAACGGGGGTAACTACTTGCACAGAAGACGGTTGGATTTCATAATTCACACACAATGAAGCTAATGAAGATTTGATAGAGGTGTAAACTTGTTTAGAAGACAGCATAGCGAGCGATTGGTTTTTATCATTCTGACTGTAAATGAATTCAAGCGAGGATGGTTACCTGAAATATACTCACTCTAATTATATATAAAATACACATCTACACAAATCCTCACAAATATACATTACACATACACACATACATGACTCTTAGTTTATTTATTTTTTATTTAGGTTAACAAACAGTTATGTGCAACATAATTTATGATAGCAATGGTAGACACATTCTTTTATGCACATACCACACAGTTAAAGGTATCATAGAAAGGTATATGTAATAATAAGTATTAACTGTGGATATTAGTTTTCAAATTGCCAAAATGTTAGGGGTAAAATGATTCCTGGGATCATTTTATACCGACAAAAGATGATCGTTTGACCACCAAATATAAAATTTACATAAATTGTCCAAACATAATCTCAAAACATAACCGTGGTGTCATCAAAACGTGCTTGAAATATTCTTGAATATCAATAGGAACCACCAGTAACACTTTCATTCACAAATATACAAAACAATTTCAGCAATATAGCATTGATTTTATGCTTAACTTAGATTGAACACACAGATTTTTTTATTTTTCGCAATAAATCGAAGGGTTATAGTCACACCACCATGACACTTCACTGGGATACTGAGCGGGGTACGGGGAAGGCGTCAGCAAATATATCGAGCGAGATGGCACTTTAGTTTATTCAGGATTAAAGGGAATCATTTTACTTCGAGGGATCATTTAGAACACCTTTCCCCTATATAATCGGCCACTATACCTAGCGTTCGTGGACTATGAGAAGGCCTTTGATTCGATCGAGACATGGGCAGTGCTGCAGTCTCTCCAGCGGTGCCATATTGACCATCGATATATCGAAGTGCTGAAGTGTTTATACAGCAATGCCACCATGTCGGTACGAGTACAGGAGCGGAGCACTGAGCCGATTTCATTGCAGAGGGGAGTGAGACAAGGAAATGTTATTTCTCCGAAGCTCTTCACCAATGCAGTGGAAGACGCCTTTAAGCTTCTCGAATGGAAAGGACTCGGCATCAATATCAATGGCGAATACATCACTCACCTTCGGTTCGCAGATGATATCATGGTCATGGCAGAATCGCTGAAGGATCTAAGCACAATGCTCGATGGCCTCAATCGAGTCTCCCAACAGGTGGGCCTGAAGATGAACAAGACGAAGATCATGTCGAGCTCGATGCTCGAAGTTATTGACGAGTATGTTTACCTGGGACAGACGGTCAAACTAGGTAGGTCCAACTTTGAGAAGGAGGTAAATCGGCGAATCCAACTCGGCTGGGCAGCGTTCGGGAAACTACGAAGCTTATTTGTGTCCAAGATATCCCAGTCCTTAAAGACGAAGCTATTCGACCAGTGCGCGCTGCCGGTGATGACCTACGGTGCCGAGACGTGGTCTCTAACTATGTGCCTCATAAAGAAGCTCAGGATCGCACAGCGAGCGATGGAGAGAGCTATGCTTGGGATCTCTTTGCGTGATCGAATCAGAAATGAGGAGATCCGCAGACGTACAAAGATCACCGACATAGCTCAACGGTTCAGCATGCTGAAGTGGCAATGGGCAGGGCACATAGCTCGAAGAACTGATGGCCGATGGAGTCGGAAAGTTCTAGAGTGGATACCACGTATCGGCAAGCGCAGCGTGGGAAGGCCACCCGCGAGGTGGACGGACGACCTGGCCAAGGTCGCGGGCGTCCACTGTTGGACATAGGCCTCCCCCAACAACCTCCACTCCGAACGGTCGGAAGCAGCCTGCATCCAACCGGTCGGAGTGGAGGTTGTTGGGGGAGGCCTATGTACAACAGTGGACTTCTCAGGGCTGTAAATGATGATGATGAATGGTTCATATTTTGTTTGTATCAAGCGACAAGTAAAAAAATAAGACAAATATTTTCATGCAAATTCAAATGGTAGGTAGGTATAATATAATCGTCATTGCCTTCAGTTATTTACTTTACGCCAAATGTGTTTAAGTCCCGTACACTATACATTAGGTACGTTGTGTATGCGATATTTATCAAAATACTAAAGTGGGTAACAAACAATCCAATATAAATACATGTAGCGACATAAAGATTTAAACGCCATACTTTCTTTTTTTAGAGTAGGTCTAAATGACTTAAGCGACGTGCTTTGTTGAATTTGGCGTGAGGGTAAATGCTTTAAGCTACATAGCTATACACATTTTAGCGAGGCTAAGTGATACAACACACTATCGGCGTTACATTTACATACAGGAATAACGAGTTATTCGCCATACGTTTGTATTTTTAGGCAAGGAATAAAAGTATATGCGACATCGCAATAGTTGGTTGAATGGCATAAAGTCCACGTCTAAGAAGTTCACCTTCCTATAAACATATAAAATTTACGTCGCTTAAGTCATCACTTTTTAGAAATAGGGCTAAATAGGTATTACTAGTACTAAATATAAAATAGGTATAAGCGACAAAAAAGTGCTAAGATCTGCGTAAAACCCGGCTCAATCGACGCAGAAAAATTCGCTAATTCCGAATATTATATAAAACTAATATCGGTCATAGTGGCGCTTATACCAAATATCCTATTACTCCTCGATATATACATATTAGTAATTTTGATTGCAAGCCGAATATTTCAAAATTTCTCTGCCTACAATATAAACTTATCATTCGTTAGAACAGAAATAGCTCTTATCTCCGTAAGCTGTGAGCTGAAAATTCCATATACTAAAATTAGACAGTGACATTGACAAAATAAAAAAAAACATAAAACATGAGAAAACGCGCGAGGATTCGGCGGCAAAAGCTGGAAGGGAGCGGGTGTAATTTTCTTGTGAAAATCAAAATTTATTTGTAAATGGCTTGCATGTATCCGTAAAGTGACGTTTTCTGGTAGATAAGTTATACAGGATGTTTTTTTGTGGCCACCTTTAACGAAGGGTACGTATTCTATACATGAAATAAAGTAAGTTTATGCCAAAAAAAATGCTGGAAAAAAAAAATTTTTGTAGAAAAAAAATTTTAAATTCCTTGATCGTGCGAAATTTATAGTGTCTAGTGTTTATGTTAGTTTTTTTATAGACAGATATTAATTATTTTTCGTGAAAAAATCCTGCTATGCGCGTCTATGTGCATTTATGCAGAAAAACGCAGTCTATTTACTCAACTTTGGACCCTAATATTTTGGAAACCAGACACTTCCCAGGTATGCTTCCATGGAGAAAAATGATCGTGATGATGAGGAGATTCCGTAGTTTTCGGGAACGTTGACGACCAAAAATCACCCTGTATTTTGTTTACTTGTGATGTAAATCTAGTGCGTGTGCATGGTTGTTTTTATATGCGGGTAAACTAAGTAAAACTTTAGTCTGAATACGATCTCTTCATGGGCTCATGTAAGTTGTTTCTGCAATTCATTTTGATATTTACTAATTTTACACCCATTCTTGAGAATTTTCTCGACGTTTCCGTTCGTCATCATCATTATCATCCATCATAAATTCAGAAATCATTTACTAAAGACAATGGCTGTATGGGCTTAGTTCCCCTTGCCTTTCCTGCGGCATTAACTAATTTAAAAAAAAATGAGAAAACGCGCGGGTTTTGAGCGTGGTTTGTTTCTCTTTTAGAAAAATTTGGAAAATATTTATTGAACTTCGTTTGATTTCTAATTTAGTGTATCCAATCTGTTGGGCTATAAAATATTGCGATGAATGTATCAAACACATAGTGGTCCAGATTATTGTGTGTGAGCTATCACATCACACAATAGTATACTTTTGGGGAACTTGTATATTATTTTGTAAGTACCTCCTCAGTACCTCCTCCTACCTGCATTTTAATAAAATAAAACTTATTAATATAGGGTACTCTAAGTTTTTAGTCTTATTATCAAGTTTCTTAGAAAGCACAATAACATTTTATACTTATCTATAAAATGACAACTCACTTATATTAATGATAACTTAATGATAACTCACTTTCTGTAAGAAAACTTATGTTATTGTAATTTTACAGCATCATACCTACATTGTGTACAATATCAGACCTGTATTGATAGGTTCTGAAGCACAAAATTGAGGTTGGTGTGTATACCTACCTATTGTTTATCTAAATCTAATTAGAAAACAATGATTTGAACAACACTTAGTCTTGGTAAGTCACTTAATAAGTACTTAATTAAATAATTATTGTTTTATGTTTAAATAAATGAGAGTGAGATGTGTCTATTTACCTACCTGTCTCTCTCTCTCTTCAGCCTATTGCAGTCCACTGCTGGACTTAGGCCTACCCTAGGGCATGCCACAAGGCTACTGCTACCACAGGGGGGTTTTTGACCATAGTGACCACGCTTGGTAGGTGGGTTGATTTACCTGCCTATTAAATAGTAAATATTGTTTAGGCAGTGACAGTGTCATTAGTGAAGTTATACTTCATCTAAAGTTAGACAGTGCTTAAAAATTACATTTGGATAATGTTTAACTAAATGCTTTTGTAGTTATCACGGTGTATGTTTGATCTGGTAAAAATAAGACAGAAAAAGCTTTGATACTAAAAGTAAACTTTCTAACTTTCTACACTTTTATTATTTGTAGTAAATTAATACTTGCTAAACCAGAGAGTTTGTGGGCTTGCAATGTAGGTAGGTACATACTTACCTAAGTTTATATTGGAACATATTCTATTCCAAGGTAAGTACCTATGTAACTCCAGAAAGCATATTAAATTGTATTACATCGAAACGGTCAATGAAAGAAAATGTTAATATTTAAAGAATTTTATGATTTTTTTAAATAGTTTTATTACCAATAAAATATAAACAATATACATACCATAGATCCAACTCACAATTTAAAAAATACTGCTATACATAAAACTATATAGCCAATGATTATTGACTTAAGTTTAATATATTTAAGTATTTATTTTAATTGAGTACTTATAAGACTGTTTCGTTAGTAACTAACTATTCAAACTGATACCTAACAATGAAGGTAGCAGAACACCAATATGTATAACAATAACATAGAATAGTGCCCTTTTCTAATAATAATATAATATAATAATAATAGCATTTATTTTTCTTTCTCACACAATGTTACACAACTATGCAATTAGGCTTTATAATATCTCTTTACATTATGCAAGAAACTGGTACCTGAGGTAGGCATTTAGAGGCCTGTAGTACAGGATACCAGGTTCTTTTCCCTGAAGCTGCTTTACAAAATGATATTATATAATATACACATGATTTAATGCAAGAACTAAAGATCTTTCACAAAAAAATCAATTTTGAAAGAAAAACTAAAGTATATAATCGCAAAAAACTAGAAGTTAAGATAGTTAATACTAATGTGAAGTGTAGAACCTCTCTATGGGTAAAACTGAACGTGAATGAGTGTGTGTGAGAGGGTGTGTATGATCGAATAAAATGTCCGTTATGGTAGCATAGAAATATATTAGTGGTGAATGTGCAATAGTAATTCAGTCTCATAATAGTCCATAGTCAGCAACCAGTCTGTGACAGTTTTTTTACAGTCAGAACTTTTCAGCTGGTGAATATGTTGTGTTCTATTTAAACTAAGTACCTAGTTATGTCAAAATTTCTTTTTGATACAACTGTAAAAAAAAAACGAAAAAAATATGTTGACCAAAAATCTTTTGTTATTAGTTATCATCAAATTTTAACAAAAGCTAGATCAGTAGCTATATTTGCTATAAGCTGTTTGTATTTCCTAGGGATGTATTTATTTCTGGAAATAATAAAAATAAGTATGATTAGGTATTTTATGGTTCCTCTAAGAGGTGTTCAGGCTATACCTACCTACTTATTATGCTTTAAGTAGGTAGGTAGGTAGGTACCTATTTATGGTTTTAGTGCTTTATTGTATAGGTACCCCAAAAGAAATATAAAATTTTCCACATGGATTAGTAAATGCTTGAGATTCACATATATATGTCGTGGCCATATTGTTAAATTGATCATTTCATGAAATGGTCGAGCATTTCATGAAGTGGTCGCATTTCATGAAGTGGCCAATTCAATTTGACCAGATCGTTAAATCGTCTACATTTCACGATTTTGTCATCCACGTTTGGCCAAATCGTATTAACAGGGTGTCCATAAAATCCGAATGTGGTAAGAGCTTATATAAATAATATATACCGTACACCATATATAAGTATACCATAAGGTATGATGGTATGATTTTTTTTGCTATTATTTATGTGATATTTTCACAATATAATATTTAAAAACATAAAAGACTTTACAAAAGCGATTCGCATCTGGCACATCGCCGGACGCTGCCTGGGCACGCTCGCTCCGCTCGCTCGGCTCGTGCGTCATTTGTCATAGTCTAACCTAACCTAACCTAACCTATCGTAATCTAAGGTTTTTGTTTAACAATATTATTATAAACCACCATTAAGTCTAATATACATTATACAATATAACACACTATCCGTGAACTTCTTCTGCATAGTCACCCTACTCTCTTTAATTTGTTTTATAACCTAAAAAGAAAAATCCGCCATCTTCACACATAAATAAAACGCGCGCAGCGCCTCTACCGGTGATTCATGTAACTATTTTACGATATGATCAATAATCTTGACCACTTCATGAAATGATCGGGCGTTTAGTTGCCCATATCGAGAAACGATTTTTAATCATCGATCTCCCCAAACCATATCATGATGTGGCCAATAGACAGTTGAACTTTTCATGAAATGCGACCATTTCATGAAATGCTCGACCATTTCATGAAATGCTCGACCATTTCATGAAATGATCAATTCTACGATATGGCCACGACATATACATACATATAATCACGCCTATATCACTTACGGGGTAGGCAGAGCACCAAGGGCCGATAGAACCACATGGTGCCACTTCAGACAAATTTTGAGGGTATAGTTGAGATCATAGATAACAGAAACACAGGAGATGGGCCGCTAAGCGCACTTAGTTTGAGTTCTGATGTAAGCGGCTATAAGCCACACTTACATTGACATCTAAATAATAACACAAATTACACCCAACATTGATAAATCTCTGACACTCACACATTTAAGGCGGTACTCTCATTGGCGCGCACACATTGCTATCTACTGTGTAAGTACGCGCCTCAGTATAGCAAATACATTCAACAAATTTCACACGTACTCTAGTGATTGACTGTCGATAAATTTGTTATCGAGTACTTGCGTTGTTGCACATCGCGAACAATTTAGGCTTTAGTAGCTGGTCACAATACAATTTTAAACATGTTTTTACTTAGCTTCATCTTAAAATTCAACCTACTTTTTCTACTTCTCGTTGTCCGATTGAGCTTAGATTTTGAGTTGCATCACAGTCACAAAAGTATGAGGTCACAAATAAAAGGTTATTTTTCTTGAAGGGATAAAGAATAAAGTAAATTCGTAGCGGAGTCTTTAATAAATTAGTACGGTATGTAAATGTTCGATGGAAATAAAAAACTATAATAATATGCTTATTGGTAGTCATTTATTATCTACATTTTTATCACCATTATTAAACGGGCAATCAATGTTGGGGTACCCCATTACGTCTCCTAAAATTATGTAATAATAGTATTTCCTAATTTTAAATGACATAAAGTCATAAATATGTCCTAAGTATCACTACATAGTATAAAACAACCTCGCTTCCCGTTATCTGTCTGTCTGTCCCTATGTATGCTTAGATCTTTAAAACTACGCAACAGATATTATAATTTAAAAAAATATTTATTAATAAGAAACACAAAAATAAAGAAAGTTGACTTTGCACACATCTACATTAATTTAGGTACTTTGTTACACTAATAATAATAAGTAATTCACCATTGTTTTACATAAACATAATATTTTTTAAACTCTCAAAATTATCTACTTAACATTAGTTATTACTCGTAGGTACTATTCGCGGCAACGTGACGTATCGACAACAAGAAATGACAGGTACAACTCTATGTCAAAGCGCTTAGCAGCGGCCGTGCGCGGGAGCGGCCGATTCAATATGCGCAATTATCATCACTCGGTCAAACTGATTTCAACACCAGGCACGCTACACTTAGCGAGCAATGTATTAGGTTCAATCGTTAGGTTACATATGTCACTCAGTGAAAATTATTTTAACGAAATAAAATGAAATTTGGGTATAAATGCTAGAAAACAAAATTGTTATTGTACTTACCTATGAAAAGTGACCCCTTCAAGTTTATGGTCACTTCGATTCTTGCACACAACCACTGAACAAGCAGGCATTATAAAAAAACACTCCCGTATGACGCGTTAGGCAATCAAGTCCCGACTGATTGCGTTTTCGCGATGTTTGCCTATTTTGTTCATAGTTCAATTACACCGCCCACGCCCCCACGGCCACTCTATAGATCTCTGTGGTTGAGATGTACAAGTTCGGTTAGTAGTGACAGGTGGTCAGCCCATCGCCTACAAAACACCAAGACCCTCTTGTCCCTCTACTGACTTGTACAGTAGGTATGCCCGGGAAGAGAAGCAGCTGTAGTATTATACGTTTTTTTTACTCCCAGAGCAGCATAGAAGCTGTGGTCGTGTCGTTGTCGTGGCCGTGTCGTCTAGTGCAAAAACGCCCAACCCTTGATTACGATTTACGTAACTTAAGTAGTCAGAGCCGAAGCAATGCGATAGCCAAAATTGAGAGGTGCGGTCCCCTTATTACCTAATTTGCAATAGCAAAAGCCGAAACAACGCGATAGCGAAAAGAGAGTGTGTGCGAGCGTGCACGTACAGAATCTCAATTTTCGCTATCGCATTGCTTGGCTCTGCTACTGCGAATTGGGTATAATAAAAATACTGCTCGTTATTATGGTCCGGTTAGATGTTTTCTTAGACGAATTAACTATATTGTAGTTCTTCTTTTTCAGAAAGCCCCGTGATGGCATCACTGAGTAACGACTTGGATGACGAGTCTCTTGATGACCCAATAAGACTGATCTTCGACGATGATATGGCGACAGTCGCAAGTTCACAATTATTAGGTAGGCAACATTAGGTATTTGTTTTATTTAAGTAGGTATAGAAATATTATCGTATCTATAAAGAAGTATGTATTTACGTACTTAAATAATTGCTTATTAGTAAGTAATTTCTTAATTATGTTATTATTTGACCACTAAATTATTTACGGTAAATAACACTTTGCATAATGCATTATGTTTAGACTCGCAGTACCTACTTCCATTACCTACTAAAGTGTTACGGTTTACACAATTTAATTAGTCTTGGGCATACTAGTTCGCAACAGGGAGCGCTCAGTTTAGTTCGCCGCTCCTAAACGAACTAGGTCGTTCTTCTAGTTCGTTAGTTCATCAGTTACTAACTTGAACTAGACCGATCCGATCACATCGTTCGCTCGTTTTAATACAGTTCCTGCTACATGCGACAGCTAGTTCGTTCTTTTAGTTCGTCAGTTCGTAGCTCGAATTAGACCGATCCGATCATATCGTTCGCCCGTTTTAGGTAATACGGTTCCTGCACCATGCGACAATGTTTATGGAATGATGTTACCCTCTACTGCAAAAACTTCTTAATTAATGAATATTCATAAAAATATTGGTGTAATAAAATAACCTTTTACCTATATTTTTCGCCTTTTATATGTTTAGCTGTCCCGTGCGTGACGAGATCGTCACGCTCGTTCAGTCGACGCCAGTCTCGTTCATTCGCCACGAACTAACGAAAATGGGGATTGAAGGAACTAGTTCGCGTAGTTCACCTGTAGGAGCGCTCTTTTGACCTAGTTCGTTCGCGAACTACACAAGACTAAATTTAATACTCATTCATTTATGCCTATGAATTAAGTTTTGTAATACACCATTTATTTGGGCATTCTCTCAGGTGATAAGCTAGCAACTTGTCACTTTATATTATGTCCCCGCTATACTAATCGTGGCTGCGGGATCTGCTCTATGATCCTGCAGTTATGTCTATCCCTTTCCGGAAATAACCGTGTGCATAGGTATGTAATACACCAAATATACAAAAACGATACGATCCTTACTTTATGTTTCAGATGACGGTATTCCAGAACCGAAACAAAATTGTAATGGATATAATTTCATCAGGTCTATGTCAAAATCGGGTCGAAGAAAATTTACGCTGCCTATGAGTTTTTTTCAGGTAGCTAATAATATTGAACATTTAAATGATTGCCGTCCACTATGTATAAAAATAGTTGATTGTAATAAGTATCCATGGTATTATAATAAAAGAAAGAAAAATAAAGTCAAGCCCAGTGAAATTATAACAGAAGATAACGATATTCTTGTTAAAAATAAAAACGGTACATGGGAAATTATTTCCTGTGAAAACAACTATAATAGCATAAACTGCAACAGTCAAACCCATAAAGAAAATATGTTAATTAAGAATAATCAAAAATCTTTAAAAGGTAAAATGGACCAAGAATATTTTGAGGCCCTTAGCAAAAAAAATACAAAAGATATTGACTATAAGAAAAATACAGGACTTATAGGGGTAAGAATTACAAATTATAACGTTGTTAAAAATAAATCAAATGCCCAAGATGTACCTAAAATAAAAAATAAAAAAGTCAGCACTTCACGTATGGAAAGTCAAAATACAAGTCATAAAACTTTCGAAAAAGAGCGCGTATCTGAAATAGAAAGCAAGAAAATACGTGAAAATATCAAAAAGTCAACAGCAGCTAGTAGCAAATTACATAATAATGGAATAAAGAATGGAGCTTCTCAAAAGAATATTTCAATGAGTGAACTTATCGGCTTCAAAATATCCTACGATGCCAAGCAATTTGATATAAAAAGTAATGACTCAAATGATAAGAGCAAATTACCTAAAAGTAATGATGGCAGTGTGTCGATTTCGAAGAGTGTGGTTTCCAATAAAAGTTCCAACCAAATTACACTCGAAAAAGATGATAATATAAAATCTCATAGCAACGATATTGATAAATTATTTACAATTAATAAAAGTAAGCATTTAGTAGAGTTAAAACAGAAAATGAAGGTAATAAATGAAATTCTCTCGCAATCTACTTCCCCTAAAACAAAAATGGACAAGTATTCTTTCACAATGGTTCACCAAAGTGACGCGATCTCCAAGGACATGACCAATAAATCTTCAAACAGTATTCCAATTGAAACAAAAATAATACCCCAAAAGCAACTGCCAGAACACGACCGTAAATCTGCAATCGGATCATCAAAAATATTATATCTCGCAAACGGCACTCCCAAAACTAAAATAGTAGAAAATAGGGAGGCTGCGTTTCCATCATCGCCAAATTCTCATCATAAAAATTATGATGGAAATTTTATCAGTAAACGAAAAGTTTCTAATGAACCAAAAGATGTCTCTCAAGCAAAGAAAATAAAAGTTCAAAAGGAATATGACAACTGTCAAAAATATTTAGATATTAGATTGGACACTTCGCCATTGCATAAAACTACCACTACGCCCAATATTTTAAGAAGTTTAAAACCAAATACTTGTCACCTTAAAGTATCTAAATCCTTTGAGAGCGTAGATATGGAAGAGAAAATACCAAATAAAATCCCAAATTCAGTAATAAATGAACCTCAAACAGTAACACACAAAGAAACGTTCCAGAAAATGTGCATCAGCAGTTCAATTAAAATACAAGAAGCAAAACAGAATAGCGAAATAATAAATTCTAAGATAAGCGCAGGCCATATCCAAGTCTCTTTAACTTCTAAAAACACTTCTACCACTGCTTCAAACAAAAACGAACAGAAAAGTACAAACATGACTCATAATAACATAAATTCACCTAAACAGAAAATACAAGAAAGTTGTACTCAAATAAATCAAAATGGGAAAAATTCTACACCTGCCCTGCCTAATAACGCGAGACAAACAACTGGCTACAAGAACTGTGTTTGGAGTTTCGACATGTCTAAACCTCTACAGAATACAGCAGCCTCCAATGATCTCCATCTTGCTACATCTTCTAACGAAAAAACCAGCACATTTACCAAAAACACTGATGTCGAAAAAAAATCTAAACAAAAAATCCAAAAGAATGCTAAAAATATAAATGAAAGTAAATCGATTAGTCAACAATCATGTGAAAATCAAGAAAACATTAAAAATAACGTGGTTCAATATACTATGAT
Source organism: Carposina sasakii (assembly GCA_014607495.2). Taxonomy (NCBI): domain Eukaryota; kingdom Metazoa; phylum Arthropoda; class Insecta; order Lepidoptera; family Carposinidae; genus Carposina; species Carposina sasakii. The sequence goes on along the minus strand of CP053163.1, from coordinate 5,115,809 downwards.
GGCAAATAAAAATACCGCACATAATGAAGCTACTGGCAAGGCGAACCTTTGGAATTTAGATAAGTCTAATGCTCTTCATGTTTCTCGTGTCACCAGTAGTCCTAGTACTATAAATAAATATCATTCTCAGACTGCAGAAATAAGTGATACAAAAAAATCTAAACATAAAGTTAAAAAACATACAAAAAAAATTAAACACAACGAAGGTAAACTTAAAATTCAGCAACCATTTGAAAAAAAATCTGTCAACAAATCACATGAGAAGCAACAAGAAATTAATATGAGCAAAGAACTTCAAACTATACCGGCAAATAGTACAAAATGTACCCCACCTCTAACAACTTGTGACTACAATTTTTGGAATTTAGACAGTGGTAGTGTTGAGCATAGTCATGGCTATAATCCTTCTACAAATCATATTGTGATTCCCCAACAACACACTGGCCCGTTGATATCAGCACCTAATGACATAAACCAACAGACTTCGATGACGTCACTGGGATCTACTGGATCTGCAGTTAATTTTGCCAGCAATATCAGTAATAGCGACGGAAATTATACACCCATTGGGAATCCAGATAACCCACAAAGTACGACTTTTCAAGGCACTAACAATCTAAACCAACAACAAACACTTTATTCGGCATATCCTGCAACAGAAGGTATGCATAACTATCCTGACAATTATAACCCTCCAATTACTACCACGAATATTCCGTACGATACATCGCAAAACTACTATTATCCTCCTAATAATTATATATTACCTGGCCAAAATTATGATCCTAATTATTACAACTATCCTATTCATATGCCACCTCCAAATTATTCAGAGCCTCTGCCACCTTTATACACACAACCACCGCCACCATATTCTTTCGAAACAACACCACCACAACCACCCCCTACTTCAAATTTGCAAGGTGGACATTCTGCAGATACTATACTACCGCCACCATCTCTACCACTGCCACCACCCGGATTACCTTCTCTACCAACTCCTTTACCATCGTTACCACCGCTTTCACAGCCAGCACCTCCTATTGAACCACCGGTTCCACCTTATTCTCGATCAGCAACACCAACTCCATACCAAGTATCTTCGTCCCCACAAACAGTATCGCTAACGTCAAAAACGCGTACTTCACAGTCAATATCATCAACGCCATACTACTATTTAGTATCAGTATCACCAAAATCAACTGCTCATTCAAAAACAAACATTAATAGTAACAAACCTTTTACTAACTCTGTTAAGTGGAGCCAAGAATCCATAATAGGCCAGAATATAAATGGGCTTGTGCGAAAAATTAATATATGTGCAAATAAATCTCGCAATGAAGAATCATTAACTGATAGGGCCATAGGTATAGTAAAAAATAAAAATATGGGATCATCTAGCATACCCATTTTGGTTAGAAGTTTGAATTCTAAATACGGACAGTTATCTAAAGCGGTATTATTACAGAACAAAAAAAATCCTGAACTAAAAAGCATTGTACTGTATAACCCACGAAATAATTTGAAACCTGTAACCAAACCTCCCAATCATAACAATAATTCTCCAATACAGAATGCACATTCTGGGTATTCCCCTCCAATTTTACCAATACCAACCTACGAAAAGACCTTAGAAATATTATCTCGTGGAAATAGTCCTTTCGCGGCGAACCCTAATAAAATAGATCAACCACTAAATCAAGTTACATCATTGCAACAAAATACTTCAATCTCTTATCAAAAAAAGCAAACAGGATCAAAAACTTATACAACTCAACAACATACTAAAAAAGAAGAAAATCGTAATGTCAAAAAGATATCCCTACATGAATATAAAAAAAGAGTACTAAATGATATCGTTGATTTGACTGATGACAGAGATTCAAAAAACCAAAAAATATGCCGTGACAAGATGCCCAAAGCTACTTCTAAAGATTCAACAGATAATTTGCGTCATAGTACAGAATTAGATTTAGGTTATGACTCTGATTGCACAGTGAAAATTTGATTTTTAACTACGTCCTGGAACTTATCTTTATGGCAATGTGTCTTTCGCCTGTATGTAACGTTACAGATTGATTTTGATCATTACTTTACAATATTACTCCTTGACTGACGAGCATTTGCCTATAATGTAACATTTCTGCTTCGATTTTTTTTTAGTTAAGTACCGCGTCAATGAAGACTTCAAAGCTACGAATTGTGTCATTACAGGTTATTATAATGCTCGGCTTTTCCCTCTCATTGTTGAAATGGTGGAATCTGTAGCGTTACATGCAAATGGTGCTTCTGAATGCTGTCATGTATCAAAAAAAATCATTAGGTATTAATTCTCATAGAATTCTATAAATGTAGGCCTTGTGTCTCCGTTATGGTAGCGTACACAAGAGCTATATCTAGTTAGTTCCTATACCATTAAACACTGTGTAAATACTGCCTAATTAGTGAAAAATAAAAAAACCTTCCTCTTTAGTCTAGGAAATAAACACCATTTTCACTGTGTACGCTGGCGTCACGATCAAGTTAGCGTACACATGGCCGTAGGTACTCGAAAACGGCTAATTGTAAAGCAACAGAGTTTGCACACAAAAATAGTGCTCGAATACTTCTCCCGCTATGTAAAATTTCATAACGATTGCTCATGTAGGAACATAGATATTGAACAAGACTTTTCAATTACATTCGGAGCTGGCGTTACGGCAGCGTACACATAATAGTTCTTATAGAAAGGGAACTTTTCTTTTAATAAATGCTATATGTATAAATAGTGCGTGAAATTGTGCCTCTGTTGGTGTAAATACTTTACGTTATGAAATATTGCATAGCGGGAGAAGCATTAGAGCACTATTTTTGTGTGTAAACTCTGTTGCTTTACAATTAGCCGTTTTCGAGTACGGCCATGTGTAGGTACGCTAGCTTGATCGTGACGCCAGCGTACACAGTGAAAATGGTGTTTATTTCCTAGACTAAAGAGGAAGAGTTTTTTTTATTTTTACACAAATTAGGCAGTATTTACACAGAGTTTAATGGCATAGTAACCAACTCGATATAGCTCTTGTGTACGCTACCATAACGGACACGGCCTTGTCGTTCTTTGGCCAATCCGCCCTCTTATTACCTAACTAGCAAAAGCAAAGCGATAGCTAAAATTGTACAAAAATCGCTGATTGCTTGTAAAATTCGTATTACGTAAAATGAATTTTAAAGGAACTTTGACATTTCAAGGCGAATATTGTACAGTGTTCGCTATCGCTTTGCTTCGGTTTTGCTATTGCATTTACGTAATCAGGGGGCCGGAAAAAAAACCAAAGTTTTTCTGTTTAGTCTAATCAACATACTGTCTAAATGATTTCTTTCCCATTCGAAAATTTTTGTTTATTTACTGACATAGGTATTCCATTAAACTCATCAACTTATTTTACGAAGGTAACTTAATTTTGTTTATGCGTTTTAAATATTATGATAATAAACATGATAGATCTATTATGTCTATTAAATATAAATGCTTGGGTACTAAGATGCTTTATGTGTTTACCTATGAAAGGTTTAGAAAACCCTTAAAACTTTGATTATAACCTACAACTACTTCCGATGCAGTTATTTGCATTATAAAGGTAATTTTGTACAGCGTAGACTTACGAGTATTGTTTTCCACTTTAATTTGTAATTACTACAAATCTGTTTATATCTAATTAGTGAAGCCTTAGTACCAGGGTCTATCTACGTATGTATATAAATCACTTAAAATAAACTAATTCTTATGTACCTAATACAGTGGGTCTTATTGTATTCTATACAAAATCAAATGGTCTCATAGTTTGTAAGCGTTACTTAGTTCTATATTGTATGTTTGTTTACAATGGTTTGTACCCAAGGATCTTAGTCAAAGTAATATTAAGGTGAGTATAGACTAGTGCATTTTTTCGAACATTTCTGTGTAATATTACGTTCTTATGAATGGTACAATACAGGTAAAAGCTCAATTTCCAAAGCATTTCCTCCTGCGAATGCTCGGCGTAATGCTCACAGCGCGTGTGCGCATTTACCCGTAATATTTCGTTGTAACTTGCGTTCATTCTTCCTTGAAATGTGGGACATACAAATTGCTTGCAAATGCTCGACAAAATGTTACACCAATACGCTCGTTGGTTTCTACAAATTGTTGTAACAAAATCGGCGAGCGTGCTCGACGTCTGGTGTGTGAAGGGTGATACAATACGAGTATAGCATATCATAGAGCGGCTCGTTTTTCTGTTACAAGTAAATGCTCTAGTCTATACTCACCTTTCCATCTCAATCGAATCGACCGTTTGGTCCAACAGAAAGCTTTTATTTTCGCGCGATAGTCAACCAACGTTATAAAGTCTAAACCTTATTTGGTGGGAGTGTTATGACAACGGAGGTCAATGCAAAACGATGTTAAATTGTCTAAGCACCCTAATTCACTTTCGCGATAAAAGTAAGAAGTAAAACAGTCATAAAACGTTATATAACAGCGCGTGCCACGACGGTTGGCGTATAGAATAGTAGCTATTAAGTTATGTTTTGATCGTCCGATTTTTGTTTAAGCTATTTCAATAACATTATGTTGCGTGTTTATACAGGATGTAACAGAGAGGGTATGTAAAGGAAAACCTATGTAAATAGCTTTCCTAATCCGTTTTCCGACCAGTAAAGTAGCTTTAATAATTATAATAATATTTTAAAGTCTGACTAGGCTATAGTTAACTACTTAATACTATTATAATTTGACTTCCGTTAATATTTTTTTTTAGATATAACATTGAGTTTATTGTTGTTATCTGTACCATAGAGGAATAAGATTGTCTATGTCTGTACTAGGGTAGTTACCTTATAATTGTTAAATCTTTTTTGTTATTATCTTCTATAGGTTACCACCTGCCTGTTCTGATGATTAATAGGTAAATTATGGAAGGTAGTTAAGAGTAAGAGATGTTATAATAATACAGTTTAGTTTTATGATAGGATATATGGAATATATCGTACCTTCGGTGCCACAACGGCATAATGTCAAAAAATACAAAAAGCAATTGTGTCCTTATTCTACTGTAGAACAAGCGCACATTTGTCAGAAATGCAAAACACAATTGTGCCGTGGCGTTAATCTTATTGGGTTAGAATCCACAATAGTTTTAAACATCTAAACGCTTCCTTTCCTAAAGAGATGTGCTATGCTTCGTTGTTATGGATGAAATCCACCAATTAAATTCATTGACATCATGGAATAATGAATTGGCTGTGATATCACATGACCCGTTCGATGACCATAGTCCTGGGAAAAGACCAGAAAAATAACAATCATGGGAAGGTTTCTGGTCTTCTCTGAAGACTAGGTATTGCTATGGCCATTTGTATTTTATGATGAAAATAAGGATAATAGCTTGACAAAAATACAGTACATTCTTACTTCTGCGTTGTAAGTACATTATTTTGTACAAGTGTTTTGTTATTATTATGTCTCTCTTGAGTACCTAATATCTATCTATATATAAGCAGTGTTACCTATACTGGGTGTAAAAAGACAACTTAGTTCTTTTAATACCTCGTATTCTTTGTAACATCACGATCATTTTTTTCTATGGAAGCACCCCTGGGAAACCATGGAGGTCCAAAGTTACATTAATATTAACATTTTTTTTACATAAATCCATCTGAAATCGGTTAACAAACCTTTTTTTTAAAAGATACAATGTTATAATGTTAGTTTTGTAGGTACATTTGTACTTTGCGCGTCAAACGAATATATTGCTTGCAATAAAATGACAGTATTTTTTCATATTTTTTTTGGTGTTTCCCAGGGTTGGTTCCATAGAAGAAAATGATCATAACCTTACAAAGAATACGAGGTACTAAAAAAAATATTGTTGTCTTTTTACACCCTGGTACTTGTTAATTGTGTTATACAGGGTGTAACAAAAGGGGTATGTTAAACGAGAAGCTATGTAAATAGTCCACTAAAAGGAACCTGCTCACAAAATTTCAAACTCGAAATCGCATGCTTTTTCCAGATAGTATGGAGAATTCCTAAACAACTCAGGAATGTTCATACAATCTTGAAAAAGAAACATGTGATTTCGAGTCTCAATTTTTGGAAATAGGTTTTCTACAGTGGGCTATTTACATAGTTTTTCGCTTAACATACCCTTTCTGTTACACCCTGTATAATGATGAAGACATCGTAATGAATATCTCACATTTCGAAGTTTATCTGACCAACTAGAGCCACGAGGAAAGTAAAAAGAAATTATTTGGTAAAACGCACGTACCCACCTACTAGAAGTTTTCATTACGATGTCATTGTGTTTCCAGTAGAACAAATTTACGATGTATACTAATTTAAGATATACTTTGGTATCCTTATACCAAACCAGTATGATAATGGTAGATTCGGTGATGCCACAGATTATGTCACGGCTTACTAAGCTGTGGTAGTTTTAATTTTTTCTGGCATAGTTTTATTTCAAGTTTTGCACGGTTGTAGGTAAGTAGTAGAGGTAAGTAGATCACCCATTTAGACGGCATTAAATGGAAGCGTTATGACTTGGCTGAAGTAACTTTAGCAACACTCACGTGCATGCCATTTCCTAATTTAGAGTTTCAATGTCGAAAATCATACGCAATAGCGCTGCTGAATAGTTAATGTCATTTGTTCCCAACGAGTAACACCCTCAAATGTCACACTGTTACTCGATGGGAATGTTTTTAAGAAAAAATTCCCAACCAGTCACACTGTTACTCGATGGGAACTTTTTATTACTAATTTCCCAACCAGTCACACTGTTACAGAACTTAATGAAAATAAGAATTAAATCGGTTTTTTAAATTTTTATTAAAATCAACAAAATAACAACATTGGTAAATACAGTTACTTAATTACGGACGTTACACGTTAACATTCGTCATATTGCTAGTAATTCTCATTTTAATGTTTTAGTCATAGTAACAATATCTAAACACAATCGGCCTTATATAATATAACAGAGTAAATCATCACATTTTACAATAATTAACAGTCCTTATTTCTAATATTAATTTGAACCTTTAAAGAAGAATTTTCTAAATATAATCAGCCTTATGTTTGTACCTATATGCATGTATCACAGTAAATCATCACATTTTACAACAATTAACAGTTATTAATTCTAATGTTAATTTGAACTTTAAAGAACAATTTTCTAAATATAATCAGCCTTATGTTTGTACCTATATGCATGTATCACAGTAAATCATCACATTTTACAACAATTAACAGTTATTAATTCTAATGTTAATTTGAACTTTAAAGAAGAATTTTCTAAATATAATCAACCTTATGTTTGTACCTATATGTATGTATCACAGTAAATCACCACATTTTACAATAAGTATCAGTTCTTAATTCTAGTGTCGTAAAATCTCCAAAGCATGGCCAACTGAAATAAGACCTTGTGTTAATTCCAGCTGCACTTCCTGAATAAACTCGTCTCTTGATATAGATTTCTTACCCCGTTTTCTTTTTGACGGTTTGCCTTGTTGTTTCAGAACATTTCTGACAGTATTCTGAGAAGAATCTTCTTCAATTGTGTGCAAGAAATGCATAATATTCGGGTGTTTTGTTCCAATGGTCTTATTTAGTTTATTATGCCAAGATTCGAGTGCATTTGTTGTGCGATGGGCGTCACCAAAAACGCACCACACTTTTAAATATTCCTCACGGAGCCACTGTTTTTCCATGTAGTTAATGAATTTTTTTGTGCCTGTACCTTCACTATCTCCGTATCTAGCAATTATGTAAACCCATCCATTAATTATCTCGTTTTCGGGCAATAATGGAAGAATCGCACTAAGTTCAATTATTCGCACCTCCTTCAAATCTTGTGACGTTCGTGAGGTCATATTCAGGCTTTTTCCTTTTTTAAAAATGGCTTTGTTGTAATGATAATAACAACCTTTTATTATGACTGTTGGAAAGACTTTGATAATGGCATTCATTGCAGCCTTTTCATAATCAAGTTTAAATTTTGTTGGATTCCAATCCGGCAACTGCGACTTAATCATTTGAAACAGAATTAAGTAGCTCTGCATTGTTTTGTTGGTCATTAAAGCATATATCACAGGGGTTATATTTGTGTGGTTTATTGTACTACCAGTATCTACATGAATTGTATACAATTGCACGAATGGAGAAGGGCAGCTTCTGAATGTGCCATCGCCATAAAATTCTTTTGATTCACATGTAATTTGCCTTGCTTCCACCGAGGAAAATACTATTATTCGTGTATTATTAGTTTTATTTGAGTAGTCTGCTAACAAAAAGTTATTATATCTTGGTGGCACTTCGACTTCAAGAGCGTTTTTAAATAACATCTTTGAAACTCCAGCTTCTTTGTTCCGTTGTCTATACAGTGTACTTTTAACGCTAGTAAATTTTGGTATGTTGGATACAATATTTATACCGGCATCTTTAAGGTTGCCTATCATGGAATTGTATTTTTGTGGAATGTTAGGAAAGTCCGGTTTGTACAATTCAGTCTTTAATTTATGGATTGATTCATCAATTTCGTTCTTCGCAAAGTCTGGAGCATGGCTATGAGCAGTCTCGTCTAGTATTCGTTGATCCTATAAATAGAAAATAGCAACAATAATAACAGGAGTCAAAGCTGTCGTATTAGTAATATTCGTCATATTGTTTAACCCTGCGTATGATTAAAACAAGTTGTTTTAAAACACGTGTTTATAACAGTTCCAAATAAATCGATTAAGTGTTTATGCCGCGTTTGTGTATGACGCATCTACTACTACTTAGCATACATGTTGAACGTCACTTGTCGCGCGCCTAATGTTGTCTTATAGTGTAAACTCGGCTTTATTAATAATACATTTTTAAACAAGTTTTAAGCAATTTTAAAAGCCTTAAGAAAAAATGTTTTAAGCCGCTTTTAATAATAGCGTATGCTTGGAAGAAATGAAAACGAATAAGTATTTAGGACTTTAAGTAGCTTGAAATAAAACAAATCTATAGTTTTATGAAAATAATGCAAAGCATTCATTCACAAATAAACGTATTGATTAACAAACAAACCATAGGTTTATCAGTAAACTTTATTATATAGGTACTTACTTTTATTCTCAAGATTCCTTTGCAAATGTTTCGTTTTGTGCACGCCCACGCTATTAATCCGCTACTATGCTTTCGTCTAGCATAAAATTGATGTCCACTTCGTAGCAAAATTGTCCCACCATTCCTTTTAATTAAATTTAATGGCACTTGACCGGACGAACTAGATGCGGTGGGCTCTGACATTGTCGACAACGTGCACTTTGCTTCGTTGCACTGCTCTGACTAATTCATTTTGCGTCCCTCTCCCCCACTTACGACACGTGGCCGCCGCCGCCGGGGCCGCGGGAAGAGGGATGCAAAAGTATTTTTACATTAAATGTGCATGGAAAATAACCGCCATTACACACACGCGATAACTGATGTTGCCGGCTTATCATAACTTTATTTTGCTATACATAATTTTAATTGTCACAACATACTTATGGCTAATTATATGTATTTGGAAAATTGTTTAAAGTTCAAATTAACATTAGAAATTAGAACTGATAATTGTTGTAAAATGTGATGATTTACTCTGATATATTATATAAGGCCGATTGTGTTTAGATATTGTTACTATGACTAAAACATTAAAATGAGAATTACTAGCAATATGACGAATGTTAACGTGTAACGTCCGTAATTAAGTAACTGTATTTACCAATGTTGTTATTTTGTTGATTTTAATAAAAATTTAAAAAACCGATTTAATTCTTATTTTCATTAAGTTCTGTAACAGTGTGACTGGTTGGGAAATTAGTAATAAAAAGTTCCCATCGAGTAACAGTGTGACTGGTAGTGTGACCGGTTGGGAATTTTTTCAGAAAAAAATCCCATCGAGTAACAGTGTGACATTTGAGGGTGTTACTCGTTGGGAACAAATGGTTAATGTGCGTTAAGTTAGATATGGTGACGTATCTTTAGTTATAGCCGAGCTGTTAGGATTTATTTACCCAACAGCTTAACGCCACGCGCCATCATGGTGAGCACTTTGACTTATCATACCTATTAAGTACCTATTTACCTATACTACTTACCTACCAATTCTCTGGGCTGAGTGCTAACCCTTGGATCCTATATCCGAATGTACCTACTGGAGTCATGATATTTACCAAGTTTATGTAATTTTCGGATATATGAATCAAGTTCAGTATGACGTGACTTTTAAATCAGTTGTTCTTTTGCCGCCATTTTGATTTGTACCGGAAACTGTCTTTAAACCTACCTCATGAAATGCTAATAATGCATGTTCCTATTGTTATAAGTTAAGAAATGCAAGCCTGCAAAAATATGTGTTGAATAAATAATTATTTTGTTGCCACGAGCGATTACTTAAGTTGTATTTTCAAGAAATAAAAGATATTTATTTTTAAAATGATGAGTCTGTTTAATTATAATCATAATCATTTATAATCATAATTATGAAATCAAAATTCCTCTGCTCGTACGTAATGGACGCACCTACGGTAGTAGTTAATGTTATTGATCCGGCTCGAAGGACCAATGTGAAGGGTCCTAATGGGGACGTAAAGAAATGTGGACTGTATACAAAGGAATGCTGGTATATTTCAGTCGTTTCAGGTGACAATATCCCGGACAGCAAACTATGGAAGTTAATTTTAAGATGCGCGTGCGATGGCAAGTGCTATGTTGGACTTTCTGGCGGCGCGCAGTTGGTTGGTCTTACTCCCCTGCGTCTCGTTCCACGCGATGTCGCAATCGAGTCGTAGACAGTTAAGTCTATGTAACTTTACCGAATCACCTTAGCAGCTACCCTCATTTTTTGTGCTCTGAAAACGCTATACTCTATGTAGCCAAATGGCAAGGTAACTCTAACATCTGAGATGTGCTATCTACCACTCATATTCATTGGTTCATTGTCTTGTCTGGTTGTCCCTGCTACTTGATTAAGATTCAAATTCCATTAGACAGCGTATTAGCATCTATAGGTAGGTAAAATATTTTAATAAGGGGCTTAATTAATTTCATCCATAATAAGCTCCTTTCGATTTGACAATCCATTAATAATATTTAAGTATGGGCTTAAATTCTGGGGTAAGCCACGATATTTTTAGGAAGACGTTCCCTTTCCTGAGCAACAATTAATCTATCTAACGCCGCAGTGCCGTCTTGTTGTAATAAATCTACCGGATTAGAGCGATCCCTTGGCTGTGACTTGGGGCGAGCACTCGCTCGGATGTATAAACCGATTATTTCGTCTTATCGGTTATAATTACATTATTTGCGAGTGCTGGGCAGCTCGCCTTTACTTCGCTTCGCTAGGTCATAGGGAGGTAGGTATTTACGAATATCTAGCAGCTAGCTTATTCCTCCCAGGCACTGCAATGTAAGGTCTTGGGGCCCACCACTCATTCTCATCGCTGTAACTCCTGTAAGTCAGAATCTACGTAGATCGTAACGGTAGGATCTCCTTTCCCATTCTGAAGTTCTGGCTGTCCCACCATCTTTTTGGGAATACAGGTTTGTGTATGGGTTTGTACATCTATCCACCTACCTAAAATATCGTATATAGAGTCAAAGTGACAGCCAGGCAAATATTGATATGCCGATTTCAGACCATGATTCTAGGCGAAAACCACTGAAAATTCTAGGTCAGCTAGTCACAGGATCGCCCGATTCAATTGGCGCGGAATGCGGATAATCAAATTAAAAATGCATTTCCTGCGAGTAATAACACTGTCGTATAACTCAAAACTTGTTCAATATTTCAGTATTTGCCTGGCTGCCACACACACCCTGTATGTACTTATATAACATACATAAGTAATGTAATTATCTTTAATTTATCTAGCAACAAGGTTTTCTTCCTATTTTCTGGGAAAACTACCTAATTTAATAATTCTCTAAGTAGGTAGGTCCTATATAAATGGCTATCTAAGTCATAGATTTATCTAAGTGCCTACCTATGTTACCTCCCTGAGTGCCTATTAGTCGTTCAGAACAGATAAAGAATTATGATCTTACTTAGGTATTTCCCAAGCCGAGACGTAGAAAAGAATGAAACATTAACTCGAAATTATGAATATTTTTCGATTTTGCACACTTTAAAGGCGATGTGTCTATGTTCAAAGTAAATTGCGCGTCAGGGGAGCGAGGTTAGTTTTATGTTTGCATTAATATTCGCACCCAGCTTCCGGGATGTGCATTACATATTGCTGCTTGCACAATAAGGCACATGCACAGAGTGACTTACTCGACTTTTGTTCCTGTGTCCCCTAGCTGGGGCAGAGGGCCTCCACAGATCTCCACCATCCCCTTCGATTCTAAGCGTCGTCGCGTTCATGTTCGCTTCAGGTCTTCCGTGCACAGAGTAGCTACCTATCTAGACATATTTTACTTTTTATTAACTATAGTGATTCTTCTTGTTTCAGGTTCTTTGCGACTTCCTCTGTAGATAATATTAATTTCATCTGGAATCATTACACATTAAAACTAATTAATTATCATCATCATCATCTTATACCATTTATTTTACGGGGTCGGCGCAAGAAACCATTCAAATTCATACCATAGCCAAGGATTTGCCATTTGTTTTATGGCCAGCTGCCTGCCTGACGCCAACCCTCCTCGTGTAGAAGCTAAGTGACAATTTTAGTATTATTAAGATTCATTATGTACGGAAGAAATTTTATAAAAATATCGAGTTTGAGGTTTTTTAAATGAGAAAATGGAAAGTGGAAAGTTACCTTAAAGTGGTTTATAAAATTTCCTGAAGAAATAAGCTCAAGTATAATATTTAAAGTTAGGGATAAAGAAGGTACCCATACTTACTTAGGGCGAAAAACGTGCGTGGAGTTCATGACGTGGCTCGCAGCAGTTACATACAATATTTAATAGTTTATTTTTTAATTTAATTATTACTGTTTTTTAGGTTTATAAGTTAATGAAGTATTAGCTTAAGATATGTATCACAATTGTTTTGCAGTGGACTCTGCTAGGATTACATTTTAGTCCAACACCCTGTTACATTACTTCATTTTTGTAAATAAAAATGTAATCTGTTAGAGTGCCAAATAAAAAAAATATAAAAAATTATAGTTTTGTATACCTACTTAGTAAAATTGTACTAGTCTACGCATTTAGATCCTTTATTTTGTAACGCTTGTAACCAATCGCCAAACGTCAAAAGACCTATTCATTGTTCAGTTGCTGACATACTCGTACATAAGTACTTACATATACACTCGACTGTGTTCCCAAAATTGGGTAGCCAGAACTGTAGGATCATAAAGGAGATCCTTCAGCCATAGCACAGCGGGTCAGGTGTTAATGACGGTTCATACGACATGCACGCAAAGAGGATTTATTCCCTTTACGTCGATTCTCTATACGTCGAGTCTGAGTGCCTATTGTTCTTGCTACTGTTGCGGTTTTACACTACCTATTTCCGTATGTCGATTCTTTTGTTCTATTCCCTTTACGTCGAGTTTAGAATTGACCGTACAGTCAAATGCAGCTGATGTAGTATTCCAGAGAAGCCCCGCATCAGTACAGGACAGCTATCAACTAGAAGAAAATACATACTATAAAGATAATGTCGAGTAACTTTAGAATGATACTTGAGTCGTTGCAGCCTGTAGTTGAGAATTGAGTGTGTGAAAAAAAATCGTTTGTACCTACTATAGTTATTTTGTGTCTCTTCTAATTTACTTATACAACATAATTTGGAGTTCCACAACAATAGGACAACAGTTAGGCTACTCGTACATGCTTTAACAGCTATCCTCGGAATTAACATTTTGCATTATTGTAGGTCTTATGTCGGTAGATAGGTACTATGCTAGAAGAATCTCCATTACTCTACTGTAGATATACATTCGTATAGATAGATAAGGCAGAAACAATAACTCTAAATAGGCATGCCATAGAGCTAGAATCAACTATAGAAGACCATTCCATAGAGAATGATGCTACAAAGAGAGAGGGACGCATTGTATTGTTCTATTCCGACAATGCATTTAGAATAGTGGGTAGCGTACGTACAGCTTTGTTGCTTGGGGAGGTGGACGTGGTATGATTTCGCCATTGTAAAATCTAGTATGTAGACGCATAATAGATTCCGTTTTATAGAATAACTCCTATGCCTGTTTTCGGAACTAACATTTTTTGTTTGTAGTTACACCGATAATGTAGTCATACACGTGGTGACTAGTGCCATCATTCAAAGAAACGATTTGGGAAACGCACTCTACCCTCATACTTTACCGTACGCCATTAAGGATCGGTTAATATCTGACGGAAGATGCGTCGAGCGTATCTCCAGGTAAACGTACGCTCGACGCACTAACGTATCATCGGTTGAGTGTGATCGGTCGAGTGTTTTCTCTTAGTTTTTCTATACATTTTGTCTGTTGTGGCGTTACGCGACCGATAATACGCGACGCATCTTCCGTCAGATATGAACGTAACGAACAAACGTGTACTAGTTAATATATTTAGGTATGATAGTGTTTACGCGTTTAATATAAGTAGGTACACACAGTTTAAAATAACACCCCGTGTGTTTAAAGCTAAATTAAACTTTATTTACCTACCTATTATTTATTGTAATTTGCCAATTTATTTGTCTACCACCTCTTTAGCTCGTAATGACAATAGACGAAATGGTTAGGTGCGAGCAGGGACTTGGTACTAATGCCTATGGTGCGAGTACCTAAGTATGTACCTATTAGGTATGTACCTTTAGGTACTACATGCGTGACTTTATGGTAGGACAGGCAAACAGTGACGTGATTATTCATCTAAGCAGGCAAACTTTAGTTTCAAGTTATGAATAGTAGGTAGATAGTGCTATCAAATAGCTGTGTGTAGGTACTTACACAAAACCACAACTTCTTTACGATGCAGCATGTACAAAAGGCCGGACACGGGTTAGTCCACTCTGATCATATGATCCGTTGCGAGTGAAAACCTACACTCTGATCACGATATCAGTTTCGCCTCAAATCAAACGAATGAAAATTAGAATCCGATCGCGTGATCAGATTCCATGTAGACGTAGGCAACGTATTTAATTATCCACTCTGATCATATTAACTTCAAAGTGTTACAAAAAATAAGAAACATTCATATATATTAGATATTCATAGATCAGAGTGTAATATTAAAGAACCTGTCTACCCACCTTACAGAAAAATAACTAATAAATAGTTGATCCTTGTTTTGTCACCTGGTGTCGATCATTTTTTTAGCTGAACCATAACGTCGTTATGAACATCGATTATATCTCCTGGATCTTTTTTTCGTTTAACTAGAACGTCATTGAAAGCTACTGTGATTAAAAGTGCTTCGGACCAAAGTAGTGTCGGTCGAATGCCTTGTCGTTAAAATGTCCGGTCGGTTAAAGATGCTTCGGGCAAAAGTAATGTCGTCTAGAAGTAATATCGGTCAAATATTCTGTCGGCCAAATGTCCGTCGGGCAACTGATTGTCGCACTTCTGTTGTACAATCCCAAAAGCGTGATCAGTTTCCAATCGCAACGGATCATATGATCAGAGTGGATACACCCCCGGACACCGAGAAACCAAAGCTTACCTAATGCTATCGTTACGTAAGCAAAATCTATGAGGTTTGACAATTATGGCGATTACGTTATAATGTTTATGCTTACCCTACAGAAATCCGTGACTAACGACGACGTTTCAAAACTTTAATCGGTGCGTCATTTACTGTTATTGCTTCTCTTGAAATATCTATCACAACCTCATAGCTCAGTTAACTGTCCACTTCCTCTGTCTGTAGTCAAGGGCTATAATCTCGAATATTAGGGTCGAAACTAACAAAGGATTAGTTTCAATCGACTTGCCAAAACTACTCAACGATGAATTGATTGATTAGCACTTCAGTTATATTTGAACGAACGTAAATGGTCTGTTGAACCACAGATAATAGATAACATTTTAATTATAAGTAAGTATTCTAATATATTCCTGTGCTGATGCGGGGCTTCACTAGAATACATCAGCTGCATCTCATTCCGTGCATGTTGTAAGAGTCGATTAAATATCCAAAACTCAACTCATCCCAATCTTTTACATCTGACCTGACCAGCTATGCCAAATATGACTGTAGGAGCTCTGTCATGATACTGCAGTTCTAGTATTTACCTGGCTGTCAGTTACATCCTGCTGACTTTGGTGAGTGTAGCATTTTACACGAAGGGTTCTTTGAACTGCAAATTCAAATTTTATAAAAGTTAGCAATCGACTTTCTTTGCTGCTGTGTATTTCATTGACACTATCACCCAAAGACAATACGTTTATTATCTTTAAAATTGGCATTTTGCCATAGGGATGTGAACATTGAAACTTTTCTTACCGGATCAAAACTGGATTTACCAGATCCAGATACCTACCGGTCATCTATTCCGATTCTGCTAGCTCTGAGTACGTAGGTGAGTAGGTTATTATACTAGGGACAGATTTTTCTAATGGTCAGATAGCATATCTAAAGAATAAGCAAACATTTCGATGACGAACCACTATATCGATCGAGATATAATGCTACTTAGTATAAGCCCCCTGGATTCTCAGCGCAACTGTAGATGCCTGTGATCGCATCATGAGTCGTCAGATTTGAGGGTCAGTAGTTAACTACAGTTGCAAATTCATATAATTCAGTAATAATAGTTCATAACGGAAATGTAGACGTCTTGCTAAGGATGAATAGCAAAGATAGATAACTATTTCTTAATTTTTTTTTAGCTATATTTCACATGGCACGGACCCAGGCACTGCATTCGCAGAAATCGTAATTTATGTATGAGCATTGTCCACAGTGGAATCTTTGGAGTAACGCCAAAGAATATATATTGTTATATTATTTTATATATTGTTATAGAATATGCTCTACATGTTCTATGTCAGAGAAGGATATGATAAGACTACGTACTAAGCTAGTAAGATTTCTTGTTTTTTCTTTCAATATTAGGTATCTAATACATTTTGTGAAGTAACATTTATTTGTATTTATTTCGTTGCTCATTTTCATGGAAGTATATAATATTTATTTATGAATGAAGTTAAGTTGTAGTGTAGATAGTAAAGTCGAAAATTATGCAGAATAGGTAACTGGTATAGGTAGAATCTTCGATCCTATTAAAAGAGAAAAAAATAATGTTTTCATTTCTAAATAGGCTCATTTACCATATTTTATTGTTCAAAAGCATTCATCAAATTCTAAGCAAAAACAAAGCAATGTCGGTGTAACCGTTGTCATTCGCCAAGTACTTATAAAAAGTGGGTTCAAAGAGAAAAATATATGAATTTCGTCCTAAAATTCCAATTTGACTTCAAGAAAAAATTCTTATCGTAAATATGGGGTAATTCTCATTGGCATTCCGCGGTGTTCTATCCTCACTCCGCCTTGTTGAACATTGGTGCGTTTCACCGTAAACTTTGAATGATGGCGCTATTTACTAGGTGTATGTCTACATTATCTGAGTCAGTGCATGCAAAAAAAATTTGTTTCGAAATCAGGCATAGGAGTTATTTGGAGTCTAGTATGATTAGATAAATTAGACAGGTAGGTATAATTCTCACACGAGTGGACGCTCGTGACTTTATGCCACTTTATCCCCATTCTGTCCGCGTGCAGTGGGCCGGCCACATCTGTCGTAGAACCGATGGACGGTGGAGTAAACGGGTTCTCGAATGGAGACCGCGCCTCGGCAAGCGTAGCGTTGGGCGCCCTCCGGCCAGATGGACCGATGACTTAAAGAGGACGGCTGCTAGTGACTAGATGACGGGAGATCGAGCCATGTGGCGTACACTGGGGGAGGCCTACGGCCAGCAGTGGACTGCAATAGGCTGACGATGACGATGAAGTATAAATACCTAGATATTGACGCCAGTTGTTCAGTGTATACTAAGTCGATGATTATCTTGTAACTGTACCTATCCACTGTCGATATGGCCAAGCAAAACGATAACAAGGAATTGAACGGTAATCCTCAGCTAAGCTCTTTATAATAAATTTAACTTTTAAATTGCCGGTTCTTTTTACGATATTAAAACGTCCTGCCAATTTTGATTAGGTTATTTCGGGAGTTGCAACTTATCGAACTTGTAACTACTCGTATGGGCAAATACCCCCCATGGCAGTCCTGTAGCGTGCCCTGGGGGAGGCCTACGTCCAGCAGTGGACTGCAATAGGCTGATGATGATGAACTTATCGAATAAGTATTACAATATCTTTTATAATGTTAATTGTAGATTAGTGCAAAATTATAATTAATGAGGAAAAGTGGACTACAGGGGAAATAATTGTGTTAAGGAAGAGGATTAAAAGGATTGTGGAAAAAGGAAAAAGACGCGCGATGCAGCCGCCGCGCGCCGCCCCGTGTTGCGCTGCGCCGCGCCGCCGCCGTATAGAGGGGTAAGCACAAACATCTCGATAGTCCGTAACGCTATCGTCCAACTGTCAAATCACATAGATTTTGCTAGTTAGTCGCTAACGTTACGCCGCGTAAAAATGTTCGTGCTTACCCCACAGATTGCAGGAGATTGAGAGTGAGTGAATGTGAGAGGAATGGTAAAATTGATATAGGACTGAGGAATCCTTTACGTATAAGCATAGTACTTGACCTATGGAACTCCTCCACCGCAAACTTAATTTCTTTGAAAAAAAAAAACAACAGCTTGCTTGCCTTAATTACGTTTCTTGTACCTTGACTTTCAAACAAGGCTATAAAGCTTTATTTAAATATCTACTTATTATTAAAAGAGACGCCCCATGTTTCGGCTAAAATAAGGAAGGAACTTTTCTAATTTTGTATTTTTGCAAGAACGCGACGTCCAACAACAAAGTTCAGAAGTTTTTTTCAAGTCAACATTAATGACAAATTAATTTAGAAATACGGTGATTTACCTCTAGTTCTCCAGAACGCTAACGACTTCTAGCTTCAGAATTCTCAAATTTCCATTGCTTCTTCTTTGCTTTCATTTAACTTTTATTTATGCGTTTCATTTTTTTCATTCGTTTCAGTTTCATTTCATATGTCCACATATGGATTGTTGACAGACATTGAATTTATGATGAAAGGGATCTTAAAACTACTTAGGCCAATAAAAACACAGGTACCTACTAATCCTGATAATGCCACGTGGTATTACAGAAACAAATCAATACTACGTACTTACGAGATATATTTGTATAAATACCTAAGCGAATCGTGTCACAAGCTATTTTTGCATGTTTTAAAGATGAAAACACTACCTCACAAACTTTCACTTTAAGTATGGCATGGTGCTGTGTAAAAAAGTTTAGGTACCTAAAATAATTTCAATTTATTACTGTATATTCATTTGGTACATTTAATTATTGGCTTCACTTCAATAATTGGCCGGTTAACTGTGAAGTTCGAGGACTTAAGTAGCTCGTTACAATCTTGTTAGTAGCCATGGAGACTATTCGGGTTATTCGATACAAACCAACTGATTGCTTATTAGACAATGAAACAAAGTGTCCCATTGACGTTCGTTATCGCAAAATTTCCACCAATAGCGGTAAGACTAGCATGTCATATTCGTTCGCTAAATGAAGGCTAAATTGGGCGCTGTTGGAGGAAATTTTTGATAACGGAGCTCTATCGGTTCGATATAGAAATTATGATTCTTTTTGTAAGCCCCTTTTCCTTTCGATCGGATAATGTAAGTACCTAGATAATGTAAGTAATACTAGCCGCAGTCGTTATGGATCCAAATTGGTGTTTATTCCTAATGTAGTGACGTTAGACACAATACAAAATACAGTAGCTGCCTCACACGTTAGTTTTTTCCGACGCGGAATAAAATCAGCAAATGTCGGCCGGCGCGTTTCAAACGTTACCTATTGAATTAGGAAAAAATAACTGCAAAAACCTAACATGAGCGTCTAGCCTAACTATGTAAATGATGAATGCCAATTTCCGTACTTGCAACGTGACACGATAATACGACAATCATCTGGGTTTTCTGATTCAAGGTAATAAAATCATGTTTCTATGTCTGTGTATGTTATGTAGCAGTAGGTACTGCAGCGATTAGTTTAAATTTAAACGTAATTGCATTTTCAATGACCATTGCAGACCGGATTGAGGACAAAAACATTTCACGTAGGTAGGTATATTTCATTTCTGTAGTGTCCTCTGACATCAACGGTAGTGTCTTTGAAACTCGAAATATCTGCAATACTGTTTCATTTATTTTGTTTAGTTCTATGAAATTCCGTCGGACTTCGTTATTGGAACAAACTGTAAGTGGTTGAACGCAGTCGCACTTCGTACAAACTTCAGTTAGATTGTTCCCTTTTATGGTAAAACTTTATTCTGCGAATGAAATTAAATTACTGTTTGATTTTGTTTATTTAATGAAATTTTCAAAATCTTTTTGTTTATTTCTTTAAAATTTTATATGATCCTTTAAACAACACATCGCTGTTATTGATATACAATTGGCACAGCGGGGTAAGCACGAACCTTTTTAGGCGGCATAACGCTACTCGCTAGCAAAATCTATGTGATTTGACAGTTGGACGATAGCGTTACGGATTATCGAGAGGTTCGTGCTTACCCCCTGATTTAAAAAACTGAAGTAATCCACTATCCTTCAATCCCTTAGGTAGGATCGTAGGCTTCTTAGTAAAATGATATTAAACGCCGATTACTATTAAATCCTTGTAAAGGTGTGCAGAATCCGAAAGGGGATGATACCCTCGGGGAATCATAAAGTAGATGGGAATTCTGAAACTGTTAAATTGGTTTACCTTTGTTTAATTTAGAATCTATGGTTACAAATTACAATACCTGTAATACTTATTCATTTCGATAAAAACCGAAGATTCTCACGGTGTTATTATAAAACCGTGTCTAAAGTTGTACATTGTTTAAAAATTAATGTAATTTGACAGCAAAATGTAATGAATATCTAAAGTTTAAATTAATTTTTAGTCAATGTTACCTACTTATAAACCGTGTACCAAGTTATGCACTCTTATTTAATTTCTGTCAAATTTAACATTGTTTAGCCTAAAAAATGCTTTATTTTTTTAATATGTTAATCCCTGGAAAAAGTAATTAATAGCGAAACTTAAGCGAAGCAAGGGCCGTTAGCTAGTTGAGATAAGATGCTATGATTTAGAAAGCACTGAAATACTAAGCGAGGCAAGAGCGTCACGCTAGTCAGATAAAACAAAGGGAAACATTTTGCGAAAGCCCACACAGTTCAATTTAAAAGTGTAGCCCAGCTTTGTTTCGTTAATTACTTAATACCCCGGGACTTGCTGAGTAATTGCATTACTTCAGGCAACTCGTGCTTCTAGAAACAACGTTAAGGCGACTGTCCAGTTAGGTGGTGAACTATTGGTTTGGTCTATTTGGTCCTGCGACTTAGACCGAGTGAATTATTAAGAATCTTCTTGCCTTTATGCCTTTTTTTGTTGGATGCAATGTAGTTTCTCTCGAAACTAGTAATTCAAAAGATTTGACATTTGTTTTACTTGCTGCCTGCCTAATACCAACCCTTAATTATAGAACATATAAGTCTACATGGTAATATTTTAGTGGTATAGACTAGTGACTGTGATCGAACTTACGCCGTCAAAGTAGAAGGCGACAGAAACATTGAGCTAGCACCACAATTTTCGAAAAACATAATTAAGTATCTGTGTCAATTTGCAGGGAATTTTCGAGAAACCTTTATCCGAGATAAACCCTTAACTACGCAATACTCCGGGGATTTTATTAGATACAGTACTCGTAATACAGAATTCTATACGCACAGTAGGTCTTAAATACGCCCCTTAATATATTTTCTTCAGAGGTTTTTTGTAAACACTAGGAATATAACAAAAGACTGATCTTACCTACTGACGGAATGAATATTCCTAGGTGATGGTTACAGTTAGATGGTTACAAACTGAGTTTCCAATAATTCACCAATAATTACGAGGAAATAATTGAGGTGGGTAAATTAACTTCATATTACGTGTGATTTTCTATCGGTGGCAGCTAACACCTTGTTGAAACGAACTCCTATTTCTCCTGCTACGGGTGTCTATTAGAATACATTTTTTGATATCGAATTTCATTTTACAGAAAACTACACGATTCCACGATTATTAATTTTTTTTTTTCAATTCATCGAAAAGTTAATTATCGCTGTTTCATATCATCGAAAAACGTTTCTTAAAAAAATTGTTGTTTTGATTATCAGAAAAACGGTATATCGAACTTATATTTCATAAAAGTATTAAGTTATTGATGAAACTATTCGTAAAAACACGTTACAATGTGTATCGGAACCCATAATACTTTTTCACATAACAACTTTTTAGTATTAATCAACTATGAAACATGCACGCAAGCATGCAGCATGCAAGCAAGAATGCAGCATGCAAGCAAGCATACAGCATGCAAGCAAACATACAGCATGCAAGCAAACATACAGCATACAGGCATGGTTTCTGTCACGGCTCCGGCGCTGCGGGGCCACCGCACCTTCGGCTTGTTGGCCGGCTGCGCATGAGCGTTGCATCCGCCTGCTCCTCAGCTCGTGGGCCGCCTCGCCCCTCCGCGCCTACGCGCTTTTACATTGCACTCTAGGGGTAGGGCAGACAAGACTGCGTGGAGTCGGGGTAAACTGAGTCGATTTAAATACTTTTTTTTATTCATCCTAATTTTTGTTTTAAATAATGCTCTAGAAAGAAGAACTAATTAATTGCATGAAATCGTATTTTGCCATGTCCATTGATTTATCGAAGTAAAAATCGATGTTTCAATTATTTTGCAAACTGAAACTTACGATCAAACAAAAATATCGGTAACAAAACTTCGATGTAACATTATTTCGATAAAATGTATAAAACATGAAAACAAATAACGATGAACTGTGTTTTTAGATAATGTATATTCGAGGAAATGAAATTGCGATGTAACCTAATTCTAGGATTTGTTAAATATTGTACTAAAAGTTCTGCGAAACGTTTTATGGGTAATGAAAATCGTTAAAAGGAATTGCGATAAAATGATGAATCCTGCTACGTAAAGGTATTTCTCAAACTTTCCACTTTATCAATCCACACGGTTCTCTGCTGTATTTGACCAATCCATCAGGTAATAGTTTGTCTCGCCACCGCATTTTAGGCCTGACGCCTCTAATGTTTGACGACCAGTCCACAGTAATTGTCACGCAAAATATATCTGAGGGCTTGTAAAAGTAAATAACATCGTTCCTCGATCGAATCGACACAGGTTCGTGATCAAAACGTATGCTTAAATAAAAAGCCTTCATATTCGCACGTTTGACTTACGTGGGAATGTTACATTGCCTAAGTACCCTGACTTGCTACTGACATGACCATTCCCTTCGATTCCTTTGCGCAATAAATACTTGCAACATAAAATTATCTTGTCTTATCTAATTTAGCTGTTGGGTAAGGTTAACGCTACCAAATAAGTTTATAGAATTTTATTTCGTTGAAAAAAGAACCCACCCTAATCACCTACAGAATAATTAAGATAAGAAATGAAATTATCTTGTATTTCGTCTCCCCTGTAAGCAAAGGAAAATCAAATTCAGAAACAATTAAATTATTGCCACAAGGCTGATCATTTAAGGTGGAGGGATACACAGAAATGGAACAAGAAGCATTTAACTGTACATTTTGAATTAAATAAAATAATTTTTCATTATGCTGACATGTTTTATTACTTTTCTTATTGTTTCATTTTAAAAATATCTGATTTGTACCTGTATTTTTGAGACACGTAGCTATATCAGGCGTTTTAATAAAATATATAACAATGAAAAATTTATTGCTGAATGTATTTTTGTCATTATCAATATACAGGACATTCTCACACACAGGAAAGGTCAGAAAAATAAACTTTGAGAAAAGCCCGTTATAGGACTACCATGTCCATTATATTCGAGACGATGAGCTAGCATCCTGATTAATTAGATATCTACGCTATTCATAATATGGCTGTCATGTTCTTAACATTGATTTCCTTCATTACCCTGCAGTTCTGGCAATCTTATTTTTAGAAAACAGCTGTATGTATGTATAGGTATGTATATGCAATCTAGATACCTATAGGTATAGGATGTACTCTATCAAAACCTCATGTTAAAATAAACCCAGAACATGAAAGTTTCCTAAAAATAAGTTATAGCTATCGGGACGAAGAATAACGTGGCAACAATATGTAATTTAGAAAAGAGGTGGTAAAATTCGTCATCCGAGTAATTGACCCGGTGGCTTAGTGGTAATTTTATAAAAATAAGTTATTAAAATTCGTCTAGAAACATAATGACGCGAAAGAGGTATGTTTGGAACGTACTAAATGTAAATCTGTAGTCTCTGCCTACTCCTATGGGATATAGGCGTGAGGTTATGCATGTGTGTAAAATACGTCTATGAACATTAGGAACAAAAATACGAGTATGTACCAATTTCTACAACAAAGCCTGACACAAAGCGTAAAAACATGTTTTTCCACTCATGTATTAATATTTAAAGAGGTTACGTGTTCAGATTGTATTTATACGAAAGTCAGAATTTGATAGATTAGGTATATTATCAGTTGATATTGATAATGTTACAGTATAAATAACTTTTTACAAACTACACCAATTCATGAAAAAAACGAGAGCTTATATATTCAAATTAATACTAAAATAATTTAATCTTGTTTCGTTAATATTTTCAGTCTGGCTGCCCGTGGGACGTCTTTAATATCACTTCTGGGCCTCGAGAGCTCTTCCCCTAATTGGTAAAAAACGTGGGCGGAACAAGGAGTGAACTCCTAAATTTTTTGTTGTATAAACTCGTGTGAGATGGTGTTTTCGTAGAAAAATATAACAATTTGAAATTGGAGTGTTTCGTCTATTGTTTTCGTGGTGTCTTGGCAAAAGAGTTGAGTTTGTAATTAGTTCTTTTGTGATACCTTCAGTTAGGACCCTTTCCCACTACACCGTGGCAGCAGCGGCACCGGCATTGACGACCAAAACCATTCTGTATATACATACATATACTCGTATGCAATGAATAATTTAACATACCTAATTATAGTATAATGCAAGCGCTGGTGAGCTGGTGAGACGATTATGCCTGATATACGTGCATAGATCTAAAGTCTCTCTTTTACTTACATTTTAAATTAATGTCTTCTAAATTGCGTTTTCAATAGTGATTTACTCTTATTTATCGCCAGTGCAGCGTAAACGACGCGATAAAACCTAGACATATTTATTGTGGAAGAGATGTCGTTTGGATCCTTATATTACTTTCTAGGGAGCCATAAAACCGCATCGAAGTTGCATTTCATCTCACTCAATACAAGACGGCACCATAGTCAATATCAAAGTTAGTTTACTTTCATATATTGTTTACCATTGCATCGATTTATAAGTAATAATGCAGTATATGTCCTGACAGAACCTCCCTAAATTAAATTAAGTAGACTCTTGCAACATGCAAGAAGATGCATCTGATGTATTCCAGTCAAGCACCGCACCAGCACAGGTTTAGAAAAATCGTATATACACGGCTCTGTCCCGAAATGGAATAGCCAAAATAGCAATCAGCAGATTGAAAGGAAGATCCCACAGACACGTTTAGCATAACGGGGACAAAAATGATCAGTGACAGGTTGCTAGCTCATCGCCTTTAATCACCATGAAATAAACTACATCATTTTTTATACCACGCCGAAACTATTTGACACGACTTCTGCAACTTCAACTGTTATCTTCTGTCTGGTATACTCGTAGTTACAACATTTAGTAACTTTGCAGAGATTTTATATTCGTGTAGTTCGAAGCTTAAAACTTGCAAGTGCGAAAGGAGGATGCGGATATTCTTCGAAATATTTCGAGTGTTTAGAACTTACTCATTCGCAGTCGGGTAAAAGTTAAGTACTTGTGTATCTGAATATCCTTATGCTGTTATGGAGATAGTAAACTACCCAATACTAATGTTAACGCTTATCAAGCGATTATATTCATTGGACGTTTTATTCAACGACACGAACACGACGAGATAAGATCCCAGTGAGAGGTATATATCGATGTGCTGGGTAACGTTATAGCGTCGGTTTTTGTTTCATTACGGACACAAATAATATATTTTTCTCTAGGTAATGTTATTGGTGTTCCTACTATCTTACAGAATAAATTTCTTCTATCTTATTTATTTCTATTTAAACATATTATTTCCCCAGGGGGTGGTTAGAAGTGAGCAAATTACACACCCACGTTTTACCTTTCCGTCCACAGCCTACACTTTTTACGTACAAACACCCATGGGAAATGTTACAGAGATTTTCTAAATATTACTCCATAACTTAGGAATTATTCTCATTACAAGTGAAATGTATAAAGACCGTCGAATCCATTGTTGCAATTTTTTTATTCGTGGTCCAAAATTCAGCTTTTCCTAATTTTCTCTGACTGTAAGCAGATTCAGAGCACATATACCTACAGGGGGTAACTAAAGGGATATCTTAAGCGAAATGCTATTAATACGCCCACAATAGATGACCTATGTACAAAATGTACAAACATGTGATTTCGAGTGTCAAAATTTTATGGATATATTCACTATTTCATTATCACTGCAATTTACTAAACAAAGTCGTTTAATTTCCGCTGTCTGTTATGCTTAGATCTTTAAAACCACGCAACGTATTTTTATGTGTTTTTTTAAATATATAGTATGGTTCAAGAGGAAGGTCTATATGTTAAACACGTGTGCAATACCCCCTCACGCGGACGAATGGCGGCCGCTATTATAACATAATAGATGATTTGTTATCAAATTCATATCAAACTACCAGTGACCACAATAACTCAGAGAAAGCGGGCGCAGCTAATGTATTCTATATCACACTCAATTTATTCATGATGCTATCTTCCTAGTATGTCCTTTGCAGAAGCAATGAATTATTCTTCGTATGTATTTTTGTACGTCGACGATGTATTTTTCCTTGTAACAATAGACTCCTAGTACAAAGGGGTGTTAGTGTCTTGGCCATTTATAGTTCTTATAGTAAGTAAATAATAAGCCCGTAATTTTAAGCAGGATTCAAGTAGATTTTATCTTATCTTACTAATATTATAAACGCGAAAGTTTGTCAGCATGGATGGATGTTTGTTACTCTTTCACGTGAAAACGGCTGCAGCGATTTTAGTAAAATTGGAGTTAGCTGACACCCTGAATTAACACATAGGCTACTTTTTATCCCGGGAAAATATGTTTATCCCGGATAATTTCGACATTTTATTTTTTCTGCAGTCCACGCGGACGAAGTCGCGGGCGTCCACTAGTTCAATAATAAATCTTAGCAAGGTAATATTTTGACCTACCAAGTTAAATATTATATTATAATTATTATATACAAGCGACCCGCCCCGGCTTCACACGGGTTCAGCAATAGCTGATACTACACTTACATATTAAACCTTCTTCTTGAATCACCCTATCTGTTTAAAAAAACCGCATCAAAATCAGTTGCGTAATTTAGAAGACCTAGTCGCGGGAAGCTACTTTGTTAGTTATGATATGATAATACATCAATAAACCATAAAATTTTTGTATTGCATTTTTTAGGCAGAGACAAAGCCGTAACAAGAATAAAATTTCTTCAACATAAATATTACATACCTATAGTACTAACGGTACTTACTTATGGCCAATTTCAATACTAGAGATTTTAAACAAACTCGGATTTTATTATTCGAAATTTGAAATTTTATATTAAACTAGCTGACCCGGCAAACGTTGTTTTGCCATGTAAAAGGGGTTGATCCTAGAGGGGTGAAAATTCATGGTTGTATGTATTTTTGTATGCTGTATCATAAAAAAATAAAAACAAAAAAATTTGTCAAAAAAATTTAGGGGTGGACCACCCTTAACATTTAGGGGGATGAAAAATAGATGTTGTCCGATTCTCCACCCTAACCGATATGCATGCTAAGATTTACGAAAATCGGTCGAGCCGTTTCGGAGGAGTTTAACTTCTAATACCGTGACACGAGAATTTTATATATTAGAAGTTAATGGAACACGAAATATGCAAAAAATCTCTCGAGATCGGTTTGGCAGTTACAGTACTATGTAATATTGATTGATATACCTATTGTAGTCAGCTCGTAGATAGCTACGGATACGAGCATGTACGGAGGGTATAATAATGATGAATTTTATGTACGTTAAGTTTACAAGATGTGTCCTTAGATATGTCAGCAATAACGTTACTTATCAAAATAAAAAATCACGATGTAATCGATGTCGAAATCATTGAGTTTCTGGCATATTCCTAGTCGCGCCATAGAGTTACCGTCATCTATAATACAAAAAAGAATCGTTGAATGTGTTGCTAAGCGCAGATCTTGAGAACAGCTGAACCGATTTCATTAATTCCATTTTGAATATTCCTTGAAGTACGAGGATGGTTCTTATGGAGAGAAAAAAAAATCATTTTCCACTTTTCTATAGCGGCGGTCCACGACTTTGTCCACTTTGAAAGGGCATTACAGCCGTGCAAAATTATAAAGACATAAATGAGTCTTCATAGAAAGTGTGCGGCTTACCTGAGACGCCTATTGGCGTTGACGTCGGTACTTGTATGTATGTGTGTGTGTGAGATTCGCGAGCTGTAAACAAGACTGGATGTGGTATAACGGTTAAGCCGAAACCGGAAACCATTAATCCATAAAATAAAGGATACGGTGTTTTCAAAAAAAAAATAATAATAAAAAATATTAACTTATCTACTTACAGCCAATTTTGATAACCAATCTTAAGAAGTTTTGCATTTCTCATATTTAATCTGCAAATGTTTTCATACAAAATTAAAAAAATATAAATTCCGATAAACTTTTTATAGAGATCAAATTGTATTGGATATGTGTTCCAGCGTATTAAAAACGTATTAGCTAAAAGCTTGAATTATGTAAAAAATAATTTACTCGTAAGAAGGTATGAAACCCCAAAGGCATGCCAATGCCTTTTTACGAGAAAATTATGTACTTACCTTCGTAGAGTGATAAAAGTGAACTGCTAAAGTTCATATTTTTTATTGTAGTACACATAATATTTAGCATAGACTGAACTGTTATGTAATGTTGGCTTTCTAATTTAATAAATAAAATAAAATAAATAAAACAGACAGTATGTTGAACCAAAAATAGTACAAAGACGAGTTTATCTCTAAAAGAGATTTCTTCCAGCAAACCATTGGGTAAAGAGAAAATTTACATACATACATATAATCACGCCTTTATCCCTTATGAGGTAGGCAGAGCACCAAGGGCCGACAGAACGACATGGTGCCACTTCTGACCAATTTTGAGGGTATAGTTGATATGTACAAGTTCGGTTAGTAGTGACAGGTGGTCAGCCCATCACCTACAAAACACCAAGACCCTTTTGTTCCCCTAGAGAAAATTTATTTGTTTAAAAGTTATTTGGTTCACGATCAAAATTTTACCAAAAATTGGACCCAACTTTTTGAAAATACCATTATTGTACATTGAGATTGGCTCACCACTCATTCTCGCCACTGCAACTCTTGTAATACAAGATCAATAAATGCGACAAGAGATCCAAATAAAGCTTAAAAACCCAGGGGAACTCACAAGTGACTATTATATTATTTAAACGAATAGATCTTCACAATATCTTAGCAAATAGGTACCTATACGAGTAGGTGTATACGCCAGGACGTGTTTCACAAAATTGGGCCACAGGAAACCTTACAAATTGCAAGCAAAACCAACCACGCCCTATCCAAATACCTACCTCTAATACCTCCATGTATGCAGAAGGCTTCGGGCCGAGGTAAGTGACGTCACATCCGGCTATTATTGCACGGCTTCCACAATTTGCCTTTAATAAATCAGTTCGGATACACCAGCGGTATCTTTACCATATTGTTTATTGGTTTTCCCTTCCGACAGAGGGTAAGAATTTAAACTGTGCTATTTTTTGTACGCATTTTATGTTCGTTTATATCTTAATCGTTTTGTAAATATGCGCTTCGATTCAGCCAACCAGAATACAAGTACCTACCTATACACATTTTTAAAAATAAAACTAAATACCTTTGTGTCGTGATGCACAACTAAGTATTTTTAATAACAGGCTGTGTTTAGAACGAATTACGAATCACAGCGCAGGAGAGCTAAAAAAAACCGAGTCACTTTTGAAGGTTTATTAAGTAAATCAAAGATATAAAAATACAATTAATTTAGGAATAGTTTAACTGACGACTTCGACATATCTTAGGTACAGAGTGCCGTAGGTGTCTCTGGTTGCATCCTGGCTATCGCCAATAGAGGTTACACGTGTAGCTGGCATCAGCAGTGTACCCAATTATAGGGAAACGCATTGTATTGGAGTAATGCGTGGTGTCAGCGGTCTCCTTGATAGGTCGGAACATAACAAACGTATCGCACGTGGAACACTGTTGTTTGTACACGTATGTGTGTATGTCCTGTGCTGATGCAGGGCTTTACTATTTCCATGCATGCCGTAAAACTCGACTTAAGAACTCAGGCGCGTTCTCTCACGTGAAAGCGTTTTCTCATGTGTCATTGACCATTTACATCTGTCGCTATGCTAAACGTGGCTGTGGGATCTCCATGATGATCCTGCAATTCTAGCAAGCCCATTTCGGGAACACGACCGTGTGTATGTAATTAAAAATACCAATTACGGTATTCGTGAGACCTCGACCCACAATATGAGGTCGAAATTTGTAATACAGAGGTCGTCTTTACGAGTCCCGAGTGCTAAGATGGATGGAAGTACAATTCGCTATATATCACGGTCCCAGGCATGTCACATGGCCCTTTTATTAGGGTTCCGTTGTCTACTAGGAACAGTTAAAGTTTTGTTTGGTCGTATTTGTTGTGATAGTTCTAATATTAAGTCGCTAAAGAATAAAATATGCAACGTGATACTGAATTACGAGGGAAGGAACATCAATAAATTATTCATTTATGGGAATTCGTTTTGTAAATGGTTCTTTATATGTATATTATTTTAGCATACAATCAACTGAGCTACGGCTAGGGGTGAGCTTACCGCTGCTTTTCTATTTTTTATTTTATTTATTTATTTGGATAGGCATAAATTCTTGTATAAAAACAAGGGTAAAACTTAAATCTAATTACATTTATGTCCTTCGAGAGATCTCACAAGACACATTTATAAAGAAACGAGACAAAAATTTTAAAACAGTAACAAAACATAAATAATAACAAGGCAATAAAATTTTCGCGCAGGAACTTCTGTTGAAATCATGATTATTAATTAACTAAACACGACTGCGTAATTTTCTTTTTCGTCATTCTCACGAAGAGAGTCGTTTTTTTAATGGCCAAGTAGCCTATCTGGATATTACATTAAATGTTCCACGTGTTCAAAACATTCAAAACCCTCAAAATTGGTCAGAAGTGGCACCATGTGGTTCTATCGGCCCGTGGTGCTCTGCCTACCCCGTAAGGGATAAAGGCGTGATTATATATATGTATGTTCAAAACATCAAGATAGAGATAGCATCAACATTATCCTTCAGATAAGCTATCTGACTAATGGAAAAAACAGCCTTAATCGAATTTAATGATACCTCTTAATCTCAAATGCGACAATCATGGCTCTAAAGAGTGCCAAAGAAATATACATACCTACATACGGGTGTATTTATATTTATATTTCTCTATCTTGTGCAGTCTAGTTAAAAATAAACAACGATGAAAACTGTCAAAGGTAAGCTCAATACAGAATCATATATGTAGTTATACCTAAATTAAAACCTGCCTCACAAAAATACCCGCGACGGATGGCACAATAAAGGTACCGCAACAAAAGCTGGGTTAACACTTTCCTTTGTGTATTTTTTAGAGCCATTTTACGAATTGAAATGATATTTTTTTTAGGTCCTCGTTAAATCAGAAAACTGTGGGTGTGTATACCTATATACCTGCACCGGTATGATGAATATGGTGAGAGCGAGATATCTCACTTTTAATCGTCAAATTCACAGAGCTATTCATCATCATCATCATCATCAGCCTATTGCAGTCCACTGCTGGACGTAGGTCTCCCCCGGGGCATGCTATAAGACAGCCATTAATGACTAGATAAACTAAGTGGATGTACTTTGCATGTAAAAAATAAACTGAAGAATTAGAATAGACACTCGTTCTCGAGCCTGGACTGAAGGAATTAGGACTGATAGAAGTGGTTTGCAATCCCTTTTTACACACCAAGTAGAAACACTTGCCTTGTCTAGTTATTACTTAGCTCTGTGGATTTCACGTTTAAAAGTGAGACATCTCGCTCTCACCAAATTCATCATGTATCTCCGTCCGCGCATGTCGTAAGAATTGACTTGAGAACTCAGGGGCATACTCTCAGGTGAGGAGCTAGCAACTTGTCACAGATCTTCTACATCTGGCCCCGGTATGCTAAACGTCGCTGTAGGATTTCCTTTGTTATATACATTTGTAAATAGGTATTGTAGTTTCACTATCCATGATAAAGTTTTATTATTATAGAAAAGATTTTGTTAGTAATTATGTCTGTTATGTGATTGGGTACAGCACATATTACAACTTAGTCATATCACAAAATATCTCTTTATTTGCTTGGCTTGCTGGAAGATATCTCCTGTAAAGATAAGCTTGAATATGCATATCTTCTTTTATTCTGTAATTCACATTTTTATGTGTGTGCAATAAAGAAGAATAAGAATAAATTATCTAATAGTACTTACATACCTATATTAAGTTGTTTTTGTACTGCAAAAAATTCCGTTTCTGTGGCTATGTAGATTTCAGCTTCAACCCCAAAACCTCAATACATCTTTTAGGAGTGCGTCAATAAATCGCGTCAGATAAAGAAACCGGTTTAAACGGGTTTGAAAGCCGCAAAGATGATGGTTGAGCGAACCCGAAGGAAGAAAAAAGAAGATATGCGATACTCACAACACTAGCACACCTCCACTGCAAAACTATAACAATGGGACTGTAGTAATTTTGCCATTACTACAGCTGATCCTGATCTCTCTCCGGTCAGCTTTTCGTCCCATCGGCAGGGCTATTTCGTAACTTGCAGCAGCAAAGCCGAAGTAATGAGACAGTTAAAAATTGAGGGCAGATTGCACAACTATTATGTAATCTGTGGCCTGGCGTCCGTCCCTCGCTCCTCACGCGCTCTCAATTTTCGGTATCGCAGTGCTTAGGCTTTTCTAATTGAAATTAGGTAATACCCTAGCAGAGCATGAAACAGAAGGAACAGAAAAAGTGCACACATCATCATCATTTACAGCCCTGAGAAGTCCACTGTTGGACATAGGCCTCCCCCAACAACCTCCACTCCGACCGGTCGGAAGCAGCCTGCATACAACTGACGCCCGCGACCTTGGCCAGGTCATCCGTCCACCTCGCGGGTCACACTTACTTGTGTACTATAATAGCTCCTGCGCAGTTAGCTAATCTCCAATGGGATTGGACGCCGTGACTGAAATTTGATCTGGAGTACGTAACTTAACTCTTCCTTTAATGTATGAGTCTTGTAACTTAATGTAAGAGTCTGAACAAGGGCATTCTCTTAGGCGATAAACTAGCAACTGGTCACCGAACATCTGCACCGAACATTTACATCTGCCCCTGTTATGATCTTTATAATCCGCAGTTCTTGACTGCACATATCGGGTACACACACAGGTGTCTATACCTCTCTTTTCTCTACGGTCTATCTATACATACATATGACATTGACACATGTCAATGAACACAATTTTTTAGGCCATCTCCTTTCTGCCCCTCTTTCATGGACCAGCATTTTTTGCGATAGTGCGAGGGTTAAATCGGTTTTGTTCTCTTGTACACAAAGACAAATGGGTTGAAATACAGAGAATGGAACGCGGTAGATAGGGTCATTGTGAATTAGGATTTTTCTATCTAAAAATAGAACAGAAACTGAAGCTAATATGTGTGTGTTTAATTGTTTAACATCACGATAGAGTAAAGCCCTTGTCTTATGTTAACAGATTTTTTTCGCAATTAAATGTACGTACATGATTGCTAAACAATCTTGATGGAATCTCAATCTCAAAATAGTCCAAAGATCCATGCCCTAAAAGGTTTTATTATTACTGCAAAAAATAATTAAACTGCATAATATAGGTAATTAAACTACTAAAATACGTTCCTAATTAAAACTCCTGTGCACAAACACGGTTCCACGTGTTTTGTTAACAAAATGAACGTGCATGCAAAATGCAGTATGCACCTAGATAGGTACAAACCAAACCAAATACACCTACTTGAATCTTCAGATTATTAAAATAATTTGAATGTTTAATCCATTCTGGCGAATTCCTAAACAACTCAAAAATGTTTATAAAATCTTTAAAAGAACCATGGAATTTCGAATCTCAAGTTCCTTATATGGGATTCTACTTATTTATAGCTTTTCGCTTAACATACCCCTTTTACTACACAGGATGATTTGGATTGGTAGATTACTTTCGCTGCAAAGTAGTAAGTGCCTGCAATTTTAATATATACATACATATACCAACTATATACCGATCTCCACCAAGTTTGGTTCGAATCAAGATTGTGCTTGCCAACTTTTTATTTTAGGTGTTTTTTAAGCCTAGAGTCACGTACTTGGCTTACTTAACAACTAATATTTAATTTACTTCAAATAACTATTAATTACTGTTACAACATCGACCATTTTAATATGCAGAGCGCGCACCCTGTCTGATCACTTGATCAGTGAACGAATCGATGCCAATCTAAAGTTTAAACATAAATTTACATATTTAAAGTAGTTGCATCAATGTGAAATTGGATAAAACAAATGTATCGCACGATAAAATATTTGAAATACCTAATTTTATAGTCTAATAAATCTTTGAAAAACGTAAAATTCAGAATGAAAACAATTTTTATCCTAGATTTGTATGTGGAAAGTTTGCAGACATAAATCAGTGTTTTTCAGCAGAAAAACAACAGTCCTTCAGACCTCGAAACAGAGGTACAATAAACTGCACTTGAAATCTGAACATAACTCATAAACTCAAAGGGAATGTCCGAGTCAGACATAAAACTTTTTTCGCTCAAAAAGTTGTGCTGAACTGTTTGGTTCCGCATATTTTTAAGGAATACTACCACGGAGCATATTAGAAGATGCGATAAACAATTTCTGAAGTCTCTGCGGTCGTGGGCGCCCACTAGTTTTAATATACAGGGTGATTTTTGGTCGTCAACGTTCCCGAAAACTACGGAATCTCCTCATCATCACGATCATTTTTCTCCATGGAAGCATACCTGGGAAGTGTCTGGTTTCCAAAATATTAGGGTCCACAGTTGAGTAAATAGACTGCGTTTTTCTGCATAAATGCACATAGACGCGCGTAGCAGGATTTTTTCACGAAAAATAATTAATATCTGTCTATAAAAAAACTAACATAAACACTAGACATTATAAATTTCGCACGATCAAGGAATTTAAAATTTTTTTTCAAAAAAAATTTTTTTTTACCCAGCATTTTTTTTGGCATAAACTTACTTTATTTCATGTATAGAATACGTACCCTTCATTAAAGGTGGCCACAAAAAAACATCCTGTATACATAACACACACGGCTGTGTTTCCGAAATGGGGTAGTCAGAACTGCAGGATCATAAAAGAGATGTCACAGCAACGTTTAGCATAGAGGGACAGATGTTAATGGTCAGTGTCAACTTGTTAGCTTATCACCTGAGAGAATGCCCGAGTCTATAGAGAAAAAGAAAAACGATACTTTTAACACCCAAAGATGCTTTTTTTATCTGACCAAAAATAATCTGCAGTTTAAAAATATAATTAAAAAATTTCTTCGTCGGAAAATACCTTAGGATCAGTTAAACTTAATCTCTTTATCCGTTTATAAATCTTAACCGAGATAAACCCGTTAGTAAATCATTTGTATAGCTCTTAACTCGGTAATTTTTAAAGTGCCTTTGAAAAAGAAATTCTCTTTTCATATTTACTTGAAATTCACTTACAGTCGCCGTTATTAATTTACCTTTTTAATAATCAAATCCCTAATTATAATGAGCACCTTAAGTAATTGTTGTAATATTATTTCTGTGGAATAAAAAACTTGTACATCTCTATACCCTTAAATTTGGTCAGAAGTGGCACTTGGTTATCGGCCCTTGGTGCTCTGCCTACCCCGTAAGGGATAAAGGCGTGATTATATGTATCTATGTAATAAAAAACTACTTTATCAAAGTAAAAAATTATTTAACTAAATAAAGGAGTCTGCTCATTGATTCTACCATACCATGACCGTAATAGGAACGTGTCAGACACGTACGCTACGTGTCTGACACGTTCCTATAGTCAAGAGCGGAACGTATCAGCTACGACTCGATAATAATGAGTTGTATTATCTGTTCGAGTATCCACTTGGCCGGTTTATTTTATTTATTTTCCCTGGTATATTATAAAGATTAATTAGAATTCTTCAGCTGCAACTCCTTCCGTGCATTTCGTAAGAGTCGTCTAAGGAGATCGGACATTCTCTTAGGCTGAACTAGCAACTTGTCACTGATCATTTATACCTGACTCCGCCATGTTAAACGTGGCTCTGGAAACTCCCTTATGATCCTGCAGTTATGCCTACCCCATGTTGGGAACATAGCCGTTTATGTATGTATTCTCTTTCACAAAACCGCAAGAAGAACCCCAACACGAGTATCATAGAGTTACGATCGATTACAAAATACGACTGAGTTTTTAATTTTTAAATTTGTTATTATTATTTTTAATTTTTTTTTAAAGACGCCTTGCGCCGCCAATATTCCAATCCGCGAGAAATGTTTCGGGAATCTTCTCATATTTACAAGATTAACTTTCTTCCGTTGCAACTGGTGATAGGGCATCTATCATGCCAATATAGATAGGACATAAGTGCTCCAGAAAAATATAGGTAATAATTGTGATGAAAAATGTATAACTATGTATCTATCTCTCTAAACGTAGGCCTTTGCCTACGAGAGGCGCTGCTGCCCACTACTCCTTGTTTCTGCTACAGTTATGGCTACCCTATTTTGAGACACAGATTCATGTACCTTTATACGTATACCAGTGGACGCCCGCGACTTCGTCCACGTGGACGGCAAAAAAAAAAAAAAAACAAAATGTCGAAATTATCCGGGATAAAAATATTTTACCTGGATAAAAAGTTACCTATGTGTTAATCCAGGGTATCAGCAACCTCCAGACTAAATGTTAATAAAATCGCTCCAGCCGTTTTTACGTGAAAGAGTAACATCCATCCATCCATACTTACAAACTTTCCCGTTTATAATATTAGTAAGACAGTAAGATTTGGGGAAAAGAATATTGAGTTACATGTGGCCGTGTCGCGTTACAAAACCGCTAGGGATTTTAAATAGTGTGGGTTTTGGAGGGAAATAATATGGCTTCTAGCACATTTTCCGCTTAATTATTTTTGCTGCTTAAATATATAAGTTCAAATTAGGTTACAGCAGTTAAAATTACAACGCTGGAACGATTTTTTATTTTTTATTATTGCCCAGTAGTTTCGTAATATAAAAATTTAATATGAAAATTATGTATACAGGGTGTAACAAAAAGGGTATGTTAAGCGAAAAGCTACGTAAATAGCCCAATGTAGAGAACCTATCCACAAAATTTGAGACTCGAAATCACATGTTTATTTTTCAAGATTGTATGAAAATTCCCGAGATATTTAAAAATTCTCCATACTATCGGGAAAAATAAACATGTGATTTCGAGTCTCAAATTTTGTGAATAGGTTCTCTACAGTGGGCTATTTACGTAGCTTTCCGCTTAACATACCCTTTCTGTTACACCCTGTATAGACACAAAATCGAACTTTGTTAGAAGTTAGTACTTAATATTTTTAAAATTTTGTCTTTAATTTGTAATTAAAGATAATCTAGAATACGCCCTTATATATGTAGGTATGCTCTTTACGCCAGTAAACAATAATGTTTATTATAACTGCCTGAAAAAATATCGACATCCACTTTAAACCCATTCTGAATTCACGAGTAGGTAATTTACGATAATATAGGATAGTAACACAGATTAGTAATAACTATTTGGGGCGCAAATTGATATAGAATTTCATAGAAGTTTTAAATATTAATATGAGATCAAAGCCTTCGTAGTAGAAGTTAAGTACAAAGTTATTATAATTAAAAGCATCAAACATTTTAATGATAATATAGTTCAGCGAAAGTTTAGGGTTTGCTTTAATTATAAAAACGTTATATTTATATATAAGTGCCTATAGATGTTAATTTACTCTACTACATACCTATAGTGGTAGCAAAAATTTCTGGCTTTAAGACGCCTATGACTGCTCCGATTGAAATACAATTTTAACATACAATATACCTTTTTACCCGACTGCGCGACGCAAAGGAGTGGTATTGTGTTCAACAGCCTATGTATGTATGTATATATGTATGTATGTTCCTTTGAAGCACTACAAAGACCAAACGCCTCGGCTGATTTTTATGATTCATAAGTCAATCGATTCCTCTTAGTACGGCGAGTGTCACCAAAGACATGACGTTAGTGAAAATCCAATATGGCGACTACTGTACGCCATTTTGTGAAAATGAAAAAAATTAAAGTCGACAAACTATATCGAGTGGGGTATTGCTGAATAGGTATTTAAAAATCATTTTTAGATTTCTCTCAACATTTTTCGATTCAACCAACCGTTTAGGATCTATATCGATTGAAAGTTGCGTAACAACCATTCTCACCTATAAGTTTTTAGACATCAGCAAGACGAAAACTTATTGCTGCCGAGCACGTTGAACATGTTTCTTGAGGCGTATCTATTAGTAGCTAGGTACTCATAACAAAAAAGTATATAATAAAAAACATAATTACAAAATCCAAAAACCCGACTGCTTAAAAAAGAACCAAATAATGTGCATAATAAAAAAAACTGAAAAGAAAAAAACAAGCACTTAGATGTCCGGTGGTCTAGAATTCTATAATATTATTATGAAATGAATACTAAAATATTTTATGTTTTTCAATAGTATTCATTCCATAATAATATTATAGAATTCTAGACCACCGGACATCTAACTACTACCTACTCGTATATACAGGATGTTTTTTTGTGGCCACCTTTAACGAAGGGTACGTACTCTATACATCAAATAAAGTAAGTTTATGCGAAAAAAAATGCTGGGATTTTTTTTTTTTTCAATTTTTTTTTTATTACTGGATCTGGCGAAATTTATAGTGTCTAGTGTTTATGTTAGTTTTTTTATAGACAGATATTAATTATTTCTCGTGAAAAAATCTTGCTACGCGCGTCTATGTGCATTTATGCAGAAAAACGCAGTCTATTTACTCAACTTTGGACCCTAATATTTTGGAAACCAGAAACTTCCCAGGTATGCTTCCATGGAGAAAAATGATAGTGATGATGAGGAGATTCCGTAGTTTTCGGGAACGTTGACGACCAAAAATCATCCTGTACATTTTTCTTTTCATTTTTTTTATTATGCACATTATTTAGTTCTATTTTAAGCAGTCGGGTTTTTGGATTTTTTAAATTATGTATTTAAGAGTAACATATACAAAATGCGCACTGGGCGCCTAAATCAGCGGACGACACGACACGCGGCGGCGTGGTCGCTCTAATCTTTAGCCGTGCCTGCGTAGTCAGTCGTGCTACGTCGCCGCCACGGATGCTACGTCTGTAGCCCGTACTACGAGAACCGTGCTACGAAACTAGTCCCTCGATAACGAACTTCGAAATAGTCGTGTATACGTCAAATAGTAGAAACAAGAATAGTGGTTTTAAAAGTGAATGTGTATTTAGTGATTTTGTGTATGGAATATGGGAATGGACGTCGGTTTTTGCCATTCAATTTGCAAAAACAACAAGCTATGACCCTTTCGTTTAACAGGTTAGTATTTTTAATTAAACAGTGGTCCATTTTCTGTTTTTGTTATGTTAAAATTAGGTACAAATTTGAATTTTGTAAATTACACTAAAGACTTTTGATTTCATTAAGTTTTGCATACCTTGCTATTTAAAAAAAAAGTGTTTAAAGATTTCACACAGACCACACACCCCACAAAACCTACCCATAAAATATTATACATACTAGGGTAAATTAGATAATAAATAAAATAAAAAAATGAAAAATATCTATGTAGAAAAGTCTGTGTAAAAAAGGTAAAAATAATTAATTGGTTCCGCCGCCGATGAAAATATTTTTTCCGTACGTACCTAATGGAAATTTTATGTTAAGATGACGAGCGTTTCAGAGATTCAGGAAAGCCTTATAGAGATATGAAATCATAACATAAGCGAGATGATACGAGATAGGTCACATTCCTGAATGTTTCTTTCCTTACTTTCTTTAAACGGCTGGACAGAATTCGACGAAATTTGGCTTCGAAAGCAATAGTTCTAAATAAAAAAACGATCAAATCTTTGTATCTAAGGGAAAAGTTCTACTCTAAAAATCTGGGAGTTACTAATATCTTTTATTTTGTAACTAAATTACCGATATGCGCTCATTGTAGAGTTATTTATACAAACTTTTTATAGCCTAAGCCGAGTCCCACTGCTGGGCAAAGGCCTCCCCGATTAGGGCCCACCCTTGTCGTGCTCCTGCTATAGTGGCTCACTTTGGCTGAAATTTATCCAGGTCGTCCCTCCATCTTCTCCTGGGTTTTCCCCTACGCTGGTATCCGTCTGTAGGCACCCAATATAAATATAAATATTATTGATTTATGAATGGAACGAGTCATGGATGTTACGATACTTGTCTATGTATTTATATACCGTTGCTTAGTACCCACGACACAAGACCTTAGGGATCTTAGTGTGGGACTAGGTTAATGTGTTGTGTAGTGTGTGAATATGTATTATTATTAAAAACTGGCGTAGAACTAGAAAGAGTGAATACAGACCATAATATGGTTTAGATGGGCTTGAAAAAACTCACGAATGGAGGTGCCGCCATTGTAATTTGAGGAGATGAATGGAGTGCTCTACTAAAATATAATATTATACAGGGTGTCAGTGGCAACCGGACAAAAAAATTAAATTTGTATAAGTCCATTAAATTTTTTAAAGATCACTTCAATAACTGACAATGATGTTATATTACACAATCAAATTATTATTTACCAAATTATTTTAAATTTTATGCTGTGTGCTGTGAACGAAAATATTTATTCTAATTATATTTAAATTAACGATCAAAAACAAACCATTAACGAATAATAATTATAAAATTATTAATAAATTATATTTAGAATAATAATTAAACAAAAAATGTAATTGAGAAGCGAACAGTTGGAAATTTGAACATTTGAATTCTCGTATAATGCAATAATAACTGGAGTTATTTACTACAATACTATGTTTATATATTCTATACTTATAGTTTTATTTTACTATGTAAAAAAATTTCTTTCTGTTTTTTATACACACTCACACAAAATATTAAACAATATAATGATGCCACACAGTTACACCAGAGAATGCGCAAAGCCCCTGAGGCGAGCTTTATTTTAAAATTATGTTTCTTTTTGCGTAAGATAAGGCAGTATCTGTACCAGTATATAATTATAAGTGCTATTTCAGACTTTCCCAAAGTGATAACGCCCCCTTGTGGGTGCTAGAGCCCTAGAAGCCCTAGAAAAAAAAATGGCACGACTTATATGTAATTACGGCTATGAAGAGGGAGAAGGAATAAATTTTCAAAGTGGACGTTCATTGCACGAAATAAGTTTTAGAACCTCTGGTCTAAACCTTATCTTCCTCTCTTCCAATAAAGACTTTGCTTTTCATCGAAGCATAAAACTCAAGAGTACAAACTGTCAAAATTTTATTGTCGATCTGTGATCGTACGGTATCTTTTAAAAGATCAGACACAAAACAAAGAGGAAACAAAGAAAAATGAAGTCTCCGGTTGGTTAGAATAAGGCAGAATATTCAAAATACAACATTTCCTCTTACATTACATTGACGGAATGAAGAATATTTCTCGTCATCTTACATTTTCACGTTTTACGTGTTTTTGTTCCAAAATTGTACATTCAAATGTACCAATTATTTAAACTTTGGACCCAGTGACGTATTAATTCATCTAAGTTTGGACCCGAGTAAGTAGGTAGGTATGTTCTGGAATATTTTATATTACTTACCTACCAACTGACGTCCGTCATTCCGATGTCTGAATGATCCTCATTACAAGTGCGAGGACAACATGACGGTTAAAAAAAAACAAGATAATTCGCTATCGCTATTTTTTAACCCTCGATGGAAAAAGAGGGATGTTATAAGTTTATGGATGTGTGCGTATCTGTCAGTTTGTCTGTGGCATTGTAGCGCCCAAACGGATGAACCGATTTAGATTCTGTTTCTTTTCTAAGGATAGGTTAGTCGAGAGTATTCTTAGCTATGTTTCATAACCGGTTTAGCTATTTGAAATATACGAGGAGTGGAATTGGCAATAAAACATGTAATGATTATAAATATACCCTTAAATGGTAAAATAATGAATTGAAATGAAGCTATGAGACTTAATTATCCATATAAAAAGCAAAAAAATTAAAATGTAATAAACCCTGTTTGATATTACACTGGGTCAAACGACTTACCCTTCAACCGATGGAACCAGGCACGAGGGTGGCTACGCTCAGCGGTGGTGGGTTCGGTCGGCACAGGTCACAAGAAGAGTCCAGCACAAAGATCATACACTTTATCCACCGGTATCACTAGTACGAAGTCCAGGAGGAGAGAGATACCTCGATATATGAATTAAATGGTTTTTGAGATTGTTCAGTTGCGTGCGCGACGGCGGCAGGATTACAACAGACAGCCCGTTGTATGAAATCGGGCCATAGGTGGCGCTGTCGTAGCGCGTAGATGTACCAACCCATTGGCACAGGTTGATCGGGATCCAGTTCGTCGTGAACCCAGTAAAAGAATTTAAAACTACTCGGAACGTATATTTCCAGATTGTGTTACCTTATTCCAAATTAAAATTAAAATCTGTTCCGGTACGGAACATGCCGCTCACCTTAAAAGCACATAGTGTCTTTTAATTAATTAGAGAAAAAATTTAAATGAAAGAAACCTAAAAACTAAACTTAAGTACTAGGATTAAGTTCGTAACGAATTTCATATGCCTACTCTATGGGGAGAGGACATACTTTAACCACAGGTCGTTTAAAAAGTGTTTTGCCACTTTTCAAAGTCACTACGCGAGTGACGTTATCAGAGCCGGGATGTAGAGCATGAACGCGAGCCAACTTCCACTGCAGCGGTGGGAGTTGCTCATCACATACGACGACAACAGTGCCTTCACGGACGTCGGAACCGCGGTTTTGGAGCCATTTAGAACTCTGTTGAAGTTCGTGAAGGTATTCCTTGCTCCATCTTTTCCAAAAATGTTGGGTAGCTTGTTGTACCCAGAGCCAGCGAGTGAGACGATCAGGATTCTCGTCAACCAATGGAGCTTCAGGTAGAGCCGTTAAGGGCTCGCCAATTAAAAAGTGGCCCGGAGTTAATGGAAGAGGATCCGAAGGCGAAGAGCTAATAGCGCAGAGCGGACGTGAGTTTAACACGGCCTCGATTTGACACGCAAGAGTGTGCATCTCGTCGTAGGTTAGAGTCCGGGTGCCAATAACGCGATGTAAATGATGTTTAAAACTCTTAACACCGGCCTCGAATAATCCACCGAAGTGGCTAGCATAAGGTGGCTGAAAATGCCACGTAAGGTTCTGTTTTAGGGCTTCCTTATGAAGCTCACGTTGCACAGAGTCGGTTCGTAAAAACGCAAATAAATCTTTAAGGTAGTTACTGCAGCCGACAAAATTTCGTCCGCAATCTGAATAGATATCAGTATGACGTAGATGGGTCGAGTGGCGTGCCGTTAGGTGTGTCCGACATCTTCCAAAATCCGAAATAAAGAATGCGGCGTGTAGTAAACAAGCTTAATTAGGAATCACAAACACTTTCACTGTATCTACGCACAAGATTACTAGGATTCTAGCGGATAACGTAGAAACGTGGTAAGTACAAGACAGAGGCTGATTAGCACCCGTGCTTCGCTCGACAGACGCAACAAAAAAAAAAG
Source organism: Carposina sasakii (assembly GCA_014607495.2). Taxonomy (NCBI): domain Eukaryota; kingdom Metazoa; phylum Arthropoda; class Insecta; order Lepidoptera; family Carposinidae; genus Carposina; species Carposina sasakii. Next base: position 5,071,511 of record CP053163.1, on the reverse strand, counting down.
AATACCCTCCGGCTCAATTCAAACGACCCGGTGGTCGTTGTAAATCTACAGTGGCGCCCTCTCAGTACTCTGTCTTGTCTTTACCCAAGTGACAGCTGTCCTCAAGTCAGTGATAGCTGTCGACTTGACGTTTCTAACTTCAACGATTGAAAATAGATGGCGTTGGAGATCCGACTGTAGGATATGACATCTTGATCTCCGACACGGCCATTTTGACAACTCACGCGGCCTCGCGTGGGGTTTCTGGAAAGAAAGAGGATTTTGCAAAGTAACATGTATCACGCTCGGTCTTTCTGACCATTGGGACAGTAAAAACTTAATTTAAACGTTACTAAACCTTTATTTCAAACGAACCAATATCATCATAATCAAAATTGAAAATCATTTTACTATACCAAATTGTTACAAATTTACTTGCATACTATTAAACAAAGAAATCGACTATAATCGTCACACACAAGGTAAATAATTCCAAAACAAGGCTACAGTATGCACAATCCATATAGAGTAACGTCAGTCAAGTAAGTCTAGTTGCCTCAATCTAGCAACTCTTGGAAACTTCCATCCAGCTTCCGTAAACCAGTCTAGTCACTTCCATCCAGTGACTCTTGGAAACTTCCATCCAGCTTCCGTATACCAGTCTAGTCACTTCCATCCAGTGACTCTTAGAAACTTACATCCAGCTTCCGTATACCAGTCTAGTCACTTCCATCCAGTGACTCTTAGAAACTTCCATCCAGCTTCCGTATACCAGTCTAGTCACTTCCATCCAGTGACTCTTGAATACCTCTATCCGGTATCCGTAAACCACTCTCAATCAGTCAACTCAACATTAATTTGAACATGACGGTCCATCCCCGTCAAGTTCGCACAGATTATCATCACGGTCACATGTCAGCATGTCATTGGTAATGTCATTCGCAGGCATTCGCCTAAGTCTGTCATGTGCGTACTTATAGGTTCTATTGGAATTAAGGGCCTTAAGAACATAACGATTACCTTCAAGTACCTCCGATACCCTAAAAGGACCTCTATACTTCGGATCAATTAATCGAATTTCGAGTTCACCTGTAGTTACACGAGTTTTTGGCAAACCTGTTGTAAAATAACTGGAATATTCACCTAAAATAGTTAAAAGATCTGACTTTTTACAAGAGGGTATATCTGTGTCAACATTACTAAAGTCGTTACTGATACTAGAATCGGTTAAAACGTCACAATTTAAAACTGTCAAATTATTTTGTTTTGAAATGCTAAAATTATTTGTTGACAAGTTAATAACGAAGCCTTGACTCAATATTTCACGACCTAGCATAATATCACTACGCATATACACATCGGGTAAAACATGTAATAAAAGTTCTAAACAATAATCATTAATTTCAACATTACACAGTATTTGCTGGGTGCTGAATACACTGGTTTGACCAATTCCCGTTAGAGAGACAGTTTTAGCAATTCTTTTACCATTGAAACTTGATGCAACGCTTTCTTTTATTAGTGAACACTCAGCACCCGAATCAAAATGAAAATCATAAAATCTACCTTGATTATTAAGAGCGCCGGTCGGTGGTAAAGCGGTAAGTGCAACTATCTTTCGTGGATTCAGACGAATTTGACCTCGGCGCACCTCGAAGCCTAGGTACTCTACTTTTTCTTTCAGGAATGAGCACTTTTTAGGATTTAACGAAAATCCCTTCCCAGAAAGAACTTCTAATACTACCTTTAGTCTATCGAAAGCTTCGTCGATGTTACTGGCCACAACTAGCACGTCATCCATGTACACTACAACGTACTTGTTCACGAGATCGCCTAGAGCATGTACGAGGCTATAGAAGTTTGTCCTATACCAGTCATAGAAACATTGTCATAAATTCGCTTACCACTAAATTTCAAAGCAATCGATTCTTTAACTAAGGAACACTCTGAACCTGAGTCGTAAGTAAATGGGAATGACTCACCAGAGTGACGCAGAGAACCCGAAGGCGCATTCACAATGCACACGTCTACTCGCTTTTCCTTAGCTGGACCAGTTCCAGTGCCGCCGCCGGTACCTTTGTTCCCCTCCTTGATTTTCCTCTTCGGGCAGTCGGATGCATAGTGGCCTTGTTCCCGGCAGTTGAAGCAGGTGATGCGATCGGTTCTCCCTGTAGGTTGGTTGGTCGAGTTATGGTCCCCGTGAAAGGACCTGTGTTTGGACCGGTCATCTTGCTTCTTCGAATTGGCTTTGTTGCGACATTGAAGAGATTTGTGGCCTAGTTGTCCACAATTAAAGCACTTGATGGTCACAGCAGATCCATTAGGTCGGTTTCTTTTTAGGTCGGGTCCATCACGATAAATACTTGATGAATAACTTCTCTTCAGGAACGAGACAGCCTTCAGTTCCTTTTGTAAATGGTTACGCATCTTGATGTCAGTCGTTATAGCAATCCTCTGAACACGTGGCTCTTGTTTTGAAATATGAGCTAAGACAGTAGCTATTGCTATCTGTTCTGTAGTCAGTCCATTCCACCTTGCCATTAAGGATGTTATGAGGGTAGCGGCGTATGAGGCCAGGCACTCGTTATCTCTCGGTTTCTTGTCGTGCATACTGATGAGAAAGGAAGCAGCAGTTTCAGGACAGTCATACCTTGCTACGAAAAGCTCCTTAAAATCGGCCCACGTCATATTAGGAAACGATATTGAAGACAGCCAAGATGATGCTTCGCCCTTGAGTGCGTGGCTTAACGCGATCATCAGAGAAGATCCATGGCGATGTCGATCTGTGATACACATGTCCGCGGTCGTTATCCAAGCTCGGGCGTCGATGTCTCTTTTCTCTGGGTCGAAATCAGGAAGGCGAATAGAGTCCGAAGATGCAGGTAGTTTTATTGCTTGCACCAACGCCAGAAAATTTTGATTTTGTTGCTCGAAGAGAAGACGCCATTTTTCTTCGCTCGAGTCACTATTTGAAGCACGTGTTTCATGTGGGTGATCCGGGTTGCATCCCACGCCTGATGACGTAGATGGGTCGAGTGGCGTGCCGTTAGGTGTGTCCGACATCTTCCAAAATCCGAAATAAAGAATGCGGCGTGTAGTAAACAAGCTTAATTAGGAATCACAAACACTTTCACTGTATCTACGCACAAGATTACTAGGATTCTAGCGGATAACGTAGAAACGTGGTAAGTACAAGACAGAGGCTGATTAGCACCCGTGCTTCGCTCGACAGACGCAACAAAAAAAAAAGAATACCCTCCGGCTCAATTCAAACGACCCGGTGGTCGTTGTAAATCTACAGTGGCGCCCTCTCAGTACTCTGTCTTGTCTTTACCCAAGTGACAGCTGTCCTCAAGTCAGTGATAGCTGTCGACTTGACGTTTCTAACTTCAACGATTGAAAATAGATGGCGTTGGAGATCCGACTGTAGGATATGACATCTTGATCTCCGACAAGTACAATAACCTCTTCGGGACTTAAAACGTATCAATGCAGCTAAGAAACCTTCCGTAGAAAGGTCCGATACAAGCTCGAGATGTATGGCCTTAACACTCATACATACAAAAACTGCAACGTAGCATTTAATTATTTTAGCGTTGCGTACTTTATTAGCACGCACGTAGAAAGGTCCGCAGAAATCTACACTACTTTTAATAAAGGCGCGCGTAGGCCGTAATCTAACAGCGGGAAGAGGTCCCATGCGCGGCTGCACTCGATCGGGGCGCGCACGAAAACAACGGACGCAGCGATGTATGCGCTGACGCACAATGTCACGCGCAGATAAGATCCAATACTGCTGCAAAAGCGAATTTCGAACCATCTGGGGTCCTGCGTGTAAATTCGTAATATGATTATCGTCAATAATAAGATTTGTCAATGGATGTCGTTTTGGTAAAATTAATTGATGCTTGGCGTTAAAGGGTAAAAGCGACTTATGAATCCGCCCACCAACGCGTAGTAAGCCGTCACTATCCAGAAAAGGCGTAAGGCGGCGTAAGCCTATAGAAGTCAATTTATTATGAGAAATATTATGAATGTCATCATTAAAAACAGATTGCTGAGTCATCTTGATAAGACGGTTAAGTGCGAATTGATACTCAGGCACGGTAACGTGATGAGAAAACCTTTCATTAGATTTTTTACATTTATTGTAAAAACGAAATGTTTGTGCTACAACACGAACAAGTTTACCTAGCGATGAAAATCGCGTAATAAGATTATCTACGTTCTGAGAAGGAGACGGAGACGAGGTATATAAGCAAGTAGGTAGGTCGTGCTTTCTTTCCTCACTGGTATCGGAAATGGGACGTTGTATAGGCCAGGAGTCATGACTTAAATGGAGCCATGCAGGACCATGGTACCACAAGTCATGTTGTACCAGCGCCGCAGGATGTAGACCACGTGACGCTGCGTCAGCCGGATTGTCAGCTGACGGGACGTGACGCCAGCAACTCGCGGGCACATGGGACAAGATCTCACTGGTGCGGTTGGAAACGAACGTTTTCCATTCGTGCGGGGATGAGCGTAGCCATGCTAGCACGATGGAAGCGTCTGACCATGCGTAAATCTGGTCTGGATGGATGCGGTCGCTGTATGTATATTTTACTTTCTCAAGTAGTTTGGATAACAGTAGTGCAGCCATTAGTTCAAGGCGGGGAATGGTAAGACACACACGCAGCGGCGCCACTCGAGTTTTAGCCATGACCAAGTACGTCTGTATGTCACCGTTTCTACTCATGAGGCGAACGTAAACACAGGCTGCATAACCAATTTGAGATGCGTCAGCAAAACCGTGAATCTGAATTGATTCTAGCTCGAAAATATTAAAAATGTGACGCGGAAAAGAAACTTGAGATAACAGCGGTAACTCATTAATAAAACTATTCCATGAATTAACAATATCAATGGGAGGCTCCTCGTCCCAATCAACGTTTGCCAACCATAATAGTTGGATCAAATGTTTGGCATACAATGTTATCGGAGATAAGAACCCGAGCGGGTCGTAGATTTTAGCGATTTCCGATAGAATAGCACGTTTAGTACATTTAGTAGATGTAACTTGAACTTTGAAATTAAAAGAATCAGATCCTGGATTCCACTGAAGTCCAAGGACCTTTACTCCGTGGTCATTTTCCATTTTAGCAAATGGAACATCTTCGCGCCGCTCACCATGAGCATCTGGCGGTCGTACCGCAGCTAGTATAGCTGGCGAGTTACTATGCCACTTGCGTAATTCAAAACCGGCCGTTTTAGTTATGCCTATCAGCTGCTGCTGCAACTCGAGGGCTTGATCTTCTGTCTCAGCGCCTGATACGACGTCATCGACGAACACGTCACTTAATAATACAGACGACGCGAGCGGAAAGCGCTCGGCTTCATCATGAGCAAGTTGTTGAACAGTACGCAGCGCGAGATAAGGAGATGAATTGATGCCGAACACGACTGTACGAAGTCGGTAGGTAAGCAATGGTTCTTCAGGCGACTTACGCCAGAGGATACGCTGAAAATCCCTATCACTTTCCCTAACAAGTATGTTGCGGTACATTTGTTTAAAGTCCGCGGAAAATGATATTTTGTGGGCACGAAACTTTAAAAGAATATCTACTATATCCGGATGAAGCTTGGGACCCGTTAGTAGTGCGTCATTGAGAGAATGACCGCTAGTAGTGCGACAACCTGCATCGTACACGACGCGAGTGCGAGTTGTCTCGCTGGATGCCTTCACCACGCAATGGTGAGGAATATAGTAGCTAGCGCCTGCTGGGGCTTCTCCTTCCACGATCTCCATGTGGTTGAGGTCCACGTACTCCTGGAGACACGCGTGATAGTCCGCCTTCAGCTGGGCATTGCGTTCGAGACGGTATTCTAATTTTCGAAACCGTGCTAGGGCAATTTGACGGGATTCACCGAGAGGTGGTGCGTCGGGCTTAAATGGCAGCGCAACGACGTATCTTCCCGTCTCATCGCGAGTATGCGTCTTTTGAAAAAAGGATTCGCATAATTCCTCGTTGGGAGTGTAACTCCGCTGCTCGGGAATTGACTCCAGCTCCCAAAACCGTTGCAGGTTGTCGTTGTCAAACGAGCTAAAACAGACTTGAAGTGGAGTCGAATCAATTGAATTAAACGTGATATTACCTAACAATAGATAACCCAAAACACTATTCATCGCAATAGGTGTCCCCGGCGGACCAGTTATAGTGTTGCCTAGTAAGATGTGGGATAGTATATCCGCTCCTAGTAACATTTCAACTGGCTGGGGCACGTGAAAGTCGGGATCAGCTAGGGATAGATTTTTTATGTGTGGCCAGTCTTTAAATGGTAACGAAATACTGGGCATCTTAGAAATTAATTTAGGCAGAATTAAAGCGTCAACTGGAATGACAGGTTGTTGTTGACCTTTAGGTGTTATCGTACACGCAACCATTCCTTTAGGTTGTACGGGCTCCGTGTCACCAATACCGAAGACAGGTACATAGCTATGCCTACGCGGTAGGCCAAGTCGTTGGACGCATGCTTCGGTGATAAAACACGCTTGGCTACCTGTATCTGCAATGCATCGAATAGTAGCTACCTTGTGATTACCTAAACAGATGTCAATTAGAGCCGTAGATAACAATACAGTACCTTTTTGCGAAACCGGTAGGTTTGAGGCGCAATTATTGTGAATCAAATCACTAGTATGGAGCTCCGCCGTAGGAGGGAGCGAGACAGCATTAGGGATCGCAGGCGCAGGTGCACTAATTACTGATAACGATTGCGACGAAGTTAAATGAATTAAACTATGATGTCGTTTGTGACATGTACGGCAAACAAAATTGGATTTACAGTTTTTTACGTCGTGTCCGACGTTCAAGCAATTATAACAAATGTTTTTGTTTTGTACAAAAGAATGTCTATCTTGAGGCGAAAGATTAAGAAAATCGGAACATTTAATTAATAAGTGTTGGCCATCACACTTCAAGCAAGATCGAACTTTAATGCTATTAGAATTAAGACGCATTTGGTCTGTAGACGAATTGTCGACACTTGCTGTGAAGGTACGTCGCGGGTGAGTATAAGTATTCACTGCGCTCAGGCCGTTCTTTCTAGAACTACCTACATTTTGCAAATAATTTTTTGTGGACTGTGCACTATAAGATGAAGATGATGTTATTTCCTCGGCCGATAATTCACGTTCTAGAAACTTGATTAATGTATCTACTTGCGGAATATCCGACGGTTTAGTTAGGGAACGCTCATAATTTTTTCGCATACCGGCGGGTATTTTCCGAAGCAGTAAATTCAATAGTACAAAACTCCACTGGCTAACGGGAAATTCCATAACTTCGAGTGCTTTAATGTTCTCAAGGTAGATATTTAATAAATTACGCACACTTTGAGTGGATCGATCCGAACAAATCTCGATATCAAATATGCGATCCAGATGTTTGGAGGCAATTATTCTTTTGTTCTCATATCTAGATTTTAGAATATCTATCGCAATAACATAATTATCTTCCGTAATGGGAATAGACTTAATTAAATCATGTGGCTCGTTTTTAACTGATAGAAGTAGGTACCTAAGCTTTTCCGTGTCCGTATAGGCACAATTGCTGTGTACTAACGAATAAAATAAATCATAGAATGACGTCCAATTAGTAGGATCGCCATTGAATTCCGGTAAGGGCAAGATAGGCAAATTTCTTTTGTTGTTAATAAACGGGTCTGATGACAAAGTATGAGATCTACTTAGACGGCGTTTTTGCTCGTCGATTGATTTTAATTTGTTAACTTGAGTAACAATAGCATAGTATAGGTCGTTGAAATCGTTACGAATCTTAATATTTTCCTCTTTATTAAAGGTTTGGGATTTGATGAGTAATTTCTCGATTTTAGTTTGGACTTTATTGAACTTTTTCTGATGCGCGGAAAGGTCAGTAGTTCGCGATCGAAACTGATGTTCATCGGTAGCTGCGAACTGGAGAGTACGCTTAAGCTCATCAAGGGCTAAATCTCTCTCGAAAATGTCTTGTTCACATTCACAAGGTGACTCGTTGTCCGGCATTTTGCGTAACAAAGATGGCGGTTACAAATGAGAATCGAAATATGAACGCGTAAGAATGAGTACGTAATACTGCTGATTCTAACAAGACAACACAAACTGGAATATACTAATCCGGTTCGAAGAACCAAAATTTTATGTTTGATATTACACTGGGTCAAACGACTTACCCTTCAACCGATGGAACCAGGCACGAGGGTGGCTACGCTCAGCGGTGGTGGGTTCGGTCGGCACAGGTCACAAGAAGAGTCCAGCACAAAGATCATACACTTTATCCACCGGTATCACTAGTACGAAGTCCAGGAGGAGAGAGATACCTCGATATATGAATTAAATGGTTTTTGAGATTGTTCTGTTGCGTGCGCGACGGCGGCAGGATTACAACAGACAGCCCGTTGTATGAAATCGGGCCATAGGTGGCGCTGTCGTAGCGCGTAGATGTACCAACCCATTGGCACAGGTTGATCGGGATCCAGTTCGTCGTGAACCCAGTAAAAGAATTTAAAACTACTCGGAACGTATATTTCCAGATTGTGTTACCTTATTCCAAATTAAAATTAAAATCTGTTCCGGTACGGAACAAACCCCCGACACAAAAAGAGTTATTTTTTTTACTAATTGTTGTCTCGTCGGGGGATTGCTCTATACCTAGGTGCTTAGTAAACCCCCGACGACGAGACAACGATTAGATTATTATATTAAAGTCCACCAATGTTCAGTATGTAACTATTCACACGACTAATATCGCACTCTTCTGTACAAAAATTTTAAAAAAATGCAATTCGATTTACTACCGCTATTTTTTTTATGTTCACTGATGTTCAGTAACCATTCACACACGTCACCACTTATATCGCACAAACTCTTCTGAAACGCTATTCCAAATATATCACGATGAGGAGTTCTCTTCACTTCCCCATGAGTTGATTGATGTCAATGCCAATATTATTGGTCGCAATATATCCACGTTATTGGTCCTTCAGTGGTACTTCCCGTTCTGAGGAATCAATACAGTGAATATTTACTATTGCGATTAACATTGCCGATCAAATAGTTGTTTTCCCAGGAAATTGGGATAAAGGTAATTGTAATGGAAATGTGCGCAATAGCAGAGAAGGGCTTTTTAAGGCAATCGTAGCACTGTTCTAGATTAGATTTCTAGATACACTTCCTGGTTGTTAAAAATAATAAAAATTGATAAAAATTTGATTAAATATTTCGTTTCCAATAATTTTTATCCGATTGCCAAGGAAGGGTATTCGTTTTAACAGCATATATAGGTAGAATCCGAATTCGTGCATTACGCAAAAACTAACTACACTCAAACTGCAGAAATTGGTGTATAAGCGTACCTAATGTTTTTAGACTGCATGTAAAAAAGGCTTATGGATTTCGAGTCTATGTATGTATGTATATTTCGTTAGCACGCTCTAGAACCTAAATGGCTTGTCGGATTTGAGCTTGAGAGGCATCATTAGGTTTGTCTTAGTTGTAAGACTGACACTCGGTAAAATTTTTAAGCTGTCGGATTTGTTCTTTAATCAGTTATTTATCTTACTAATTTGTTATAGTTTTGGTACATTACCTACATTCAGTTAATAGCTATCAACGGAATAAGGCTATGCGACAATAAAGCCCCATGTCCTAGAACACCGCCTTGTTTGTAATTCCGCCGGGTGCACACATGCAAATGAGGTTGGTATAAGTGGAATTGAGACGGATTTTACCCTCCACAACGTATATATAAACACGTAATATATAAACCTTCCTTTTTGTGAGAAAAAATATGCTTGTTGACCACATAACAAAACTGTAGAGATAGATAACTCCTGCGAAAATACCTAATCAGACAAATATGATGAACAACAGTATGTAGTATCTACTTATATTAACATTTTTTTTAAAATTTAAGAATGTCTGGTGTCAGTTTAAATAGGAGTAAGAATGACCTTCGAATATATGGCAAACTGAAAAAAAAATATGTCCAATGAGGTCACAACTAGGATCCGGTTCGATTGGCATGAAACCAGTATTTTGTATAAGGTATTTGATACTGCTATTAAGAGAGCAACCGATTTCAGGATATTTTTCATTATTTTCAGTAAGTGCCCCAATAAAAAAGACTCACGGAAAAATTTAAATTACTCAACTCATAGGTACATAACAAGAATTACTCGTATATTATAGGAATAATAAAATTAATTGAATAGAATTAGTCTTTGAATAAATTTAAACCTATTCATCAGAAAAAGGTCAAAGAAATTGTCGAAATAAACAAAAGGTGCCTCAAAGGCCTCGTTAAGAGACCATTCTTTCAAAGCTTTATCCTATTACAGGGTCGGTGTTTTCATTTTTATTTCTTAACAAAGACCTTATTTTGCCTTATCATATAACGGTAGTAAGGGTAAGTGGGTACCAAAAATTGGATTGAAGGCTAACGAACTCCCTTTGAAGTGTAATTTAAAAACAGTTAGAAGTTCAGTTGTCCTTTAGAGGCGCGATCGTTAAGGCGAGATTTATTATTAATGTAATTAGTAACCTAGATGTGAGAATACCAGTAGAATAAGCATGAGCCTTTCTACGCGCCGTAACTCTATCGACTCAATTCGACTCGCAAGCAAAATCTATGAGATATGACAGTTGGACCATAGTATTACCATGTATTACGGACTATCGAGAGGTTCGTGCTTGCACCACTGTACTTTCTTTGTCTATGACACTCAGGCTTATTTCCTAACTTGCGACTGGTCGGCAACCGGTCACTAAACGTCAAAAGACGACGACGACGGATTTAATAAAACTTATTAGGTAATCTATCGGTATGGTATGGTACTTTTAGTCCCAATATCATATTTGACAGCGACTAACTAACGACCGGTGGCAAGATACATAATCAGTCTGGTTAAAACCTCTCGCTAGGTATAAAATAGCTTAAAAATCCAAATAACACAAAAGCAACAGATATCGTGTTAAATTATTTAAGGTCATATGTCAAGCGCAGAGAGCTCTCGTCAGAAATGCATTACCGACCATACTAACTGTCGCTAACGACCGCCCCTGCAGCCTGTGTGTCGTTTACACAAGGTTCGTTCACACGTATCTGTAAAACCGTGTTCATATTGTGATTTGTGTGATGCTTTTCTTATTCCGAAATATATAGGATGCAACGAATACGTTTTTACGCGAAATCTAATAATTCGCCACCATAATTAAACCACCCTATAAAACATTAAAAGAAGAAAGTCGAAAACTCTGACTAACAACCTGGTAATATTTTTTGAAGATTTTTTTTTTTAAATGAAGATTGAGTTGTATTAGGCGTTGCACGGAAGTATGTTTTTTTAAATAGTTTGGAATCGGTGGTGGTACGCGGTCCTCAGTTTAGATTAAAAACCGACCAAGTACGAGTCAGGTTCGCGCAACTAATGTCCCGTACTATTATTCTGGTGACAGGCGACGGACGGACGAACAGCGCAGCGTTGGCAAAACCATAGGGTCTCAGCTGTAACCCTTCGGGTACGAAACCCTAAAGCAGGATCTAATAAGTTTGTAAATTGTACCCGACTTAATATGGTTTTCTATAATGAGATTATATTATTATCATAATGGGATAGATCAATTTTTACCGACAATCAAATATAATTTATCTTTTGTCACAATACAAAAGTTCAAGTGAGATATATTATTTCGCCTATAATTTCTCTCGTCTGGGCTTAAATTGAACATAGCTATTTAAATACCTCAGACCACTAATCAGTGAGCTATGTCTAGACTTGTTATTTAAAGGTACAATAACTTACAGAATCTTAGGACAATTGACAATCTTTTGTTTTCTTTTGTGATTTCGGACACAGGTTCAGTGTACCGATGAAGACATATACAACTAAGGGCTGTGTTTTCCAATAATCAGAAAGTATATCTGAAGGATAAAGTTGAAGCTATCTCTATCTTCATCAAGTCATAGATAAAGACAATAATAAGTTTCTCTTTCATGTAATGGCTATAATACATCCAAATGAACGGCTATAAAAGAACAGTTTGGTTTCAATCGGGGAACGAAACTCGGTCCGGTCCGGGTCGTTAGGTAATCGGCTCAGGTAAGTGAGTTATGGGGCCAAAGTTTTTATTATGGGCCTACTATTACCAACTCTTCATGCTAGCCTGGTAATGGGAAGATTAGATAAAGAATGAGAATATTATCTGCTGTATGTACACTGCGCCAGTTTAAGTAGCTTAACATTAGGTTCGATTCCGGCAGTCACACTTAAACCTAAACCTAATCTTAGTCAGGTCTATCTCTCTCCGTTCTTAACATAAATGGCTGAGAGAGAAAAGGACAGTTAAGACTAATTTTACGTTTAGGTTTAAGTGTGACTGCTGGAATCGACCGTAATATGGAAATATGACTAAAATCGGTTTTTTATCCAATACTGGACAGATATGATGAAAATGTTGAAGTTCGAGTCTGACTCGCGCACGTAGGGTTCCGAACCATCAGATAATGATAGAATAGAAGAATAGAATAGAATAGATTTTTATTTGAAAATTACATATACACGGACAGAAGTAACATAGAAAAGGATAATAGAAATAGGGTAAAAATACAGATCAAGATGATCTATTACAAAGCGACAAAAACCACGTTTCTTGTAATGTGAGTTTCATCCCCCTTTCTTTACCAATCTAGCTATAACGGTGCAAATGGACAGACAGACTGTAGAGTCTAACTTATTGAGTAATTTCATAATCAGGTCCCGTTTTTATATCCTTTGGGTACGGAATCCTAAAAATACTGGTATTGAATACGAGTAAGACAATAATACAACATACCATTATTATGTTAAATTGATTAATTATGATACGAGTATTTTGTATGAAATTGCGTTATCAATATTAGCCTTGTACACTTACCACGTTTGATGTAGGTACGAGTATACAGTCTGTCGAAGTGGCATGTTTAGGGTAAGCCACATAAGCAAGCTTTAGCAAACATACTAACCCTTTAACACACCCCAAGCATGGGATCGGAGCAGATGGCTCACATGTTTACTAATTAACAACCTTTGTCATGAATTTGACGACCATTTGGCGCAGTTGATGACCCTGCTATAGGTCTTAGTTTCGAATCCCGGCGGGTGTAAGCATTACTGTGACGAATATCAATGTTTAATATGAGAATCTGTTTCTCCATGGAAGCGTACCTGGGAAGTGTCTGATTTCCAAGATATTAATGTTCAAAGTTCGCATTTTTAGTAAATGAATATAAAAATGCCTGAAAAATTTCCCTGCAGTTTTTTTTGGCATAAACTTACTTTTTGATGTTTAGAGTCGTAGCCCTCGTAAGCGATGGCAACAAAAAACATCCTGTGTGTGCAGATTTTTGGAAACTTTTGGCATTTACAACTTATCCATTTACCTACTTACATCCTGCATCACTTTTACAGACGCTTAAATATTTCACGCTTTGAATATTTCTGAAAACTATGGAATCTCCTCATCATCACGATCATTTTTCTCCATGGAAGCATACCTGGGAAGTGTCTGGTTTCCAAAATATTAGGGTCCAATGTTAAATAAATAAGCGGCGTTTTTTTGCATAAATGCACATTGACGCGTGTAGCTAGATTCTTTCACGTATTTCTCGTGAAATATTAATATCTGTCTATGAAAATACTAACATAGACACTAAACACTATAAATTTCGGCCGATCAAGTAATAAAAAAAAAAACAAAAAAATTTACATCGTTTCCCAGATTTTTTTTGTCATAGATTTGCTTTATTTGATGTATAGAGTACCTACCCTTCGTTAAGGGTGGCAACGAAAAAACCCTGTATATATCTGGCAAAAGTTAGAAAATAAACAAGTAAAACTTTCATTTCCATGGCTATCTTTATCGCTATCTTTTCTTCCATATAAACTATAACATATAAACTATTCTTTTACTCCCACTTTAAATAATGTTTTGCGAAAAAAAAATACCGCCCTTTTTACAAATATAGGTATACCTACATTAAATATAAGTATATTAAATTGCACCTATTTTGAATTGGGAAGGTAAGTGTCGAAACCCAAGAACACCTTGGGTTTCTGTTTGCCTCTCAAACAATCAACATTTAATTTTGCGAAGCACAATGAAGTTATAATACAATCACGAATGTACTTATGAAGTTGTTCGGTTATGTATACGAAGGATATGAAGCGTCGCTTAAGTCTCAAAGTTTGGGAATCTTAAGCCGTTGTATGACTAGGCCGCTAGTTACAAGACATTATTGCTTTAAGCAATTACTTTTTTCATTACTCTGCCAATCAGGATATTTTTTAGTAAGATCCAAAATAATTTGAAAGTGGTGAACAGTAAAAAAAAGTTACACATCCTACACAATATGTCACTGGGACTGATAGCTTTTACAGTGTATTTGATAGTCCAGGGGTGGCAGACTTGGTTAGATTTAAAATCTATGTTCAGTGACGCCACCCTGTGTCTCTATCTACCAATAGTAGTACATGCCTTGCCATGATAGACTGAACTAAAAGTCGGGATCGACCGGTTGGCCACCCCTGCTATAGGTGAATCGAGATTACGTTGGACCGACCAACCGCCCGCACTCGGATTAGTCAGATTTCGTTATTGTACCTAAGCATGTGAGAAAAGCCTAACTGTCACTTTACAGGTTCACACTATACGGTATTTGCATGCTGATGGTGATGGATGTGAAATCAATAGGGACGAACGTGCACAATAGTAAAGGTCTAGTGTTTATTACCAGTCTACCTTATATATTTACTTACTTATATAAATAAGTACGAGTAGGCATATTACATGGAAGGGAGCTCTTTTTTATGACAAAAAAATAACGCGACAAATGTAACGACACTTTTACTCTAAATGTAAATCCTGTAATAGTAATGAATGAAATTGAAAAGGGCGAAGTAAAAGGTATTGTCAATTTGAATTGATAATTGAATAAATTCAATTACAATCTGTAAAGGTATCTATCAAGACAAGTTGTTATTGAGTGAGTGTAAAAATGACATTTTTCGGTAATGTTTAATCTTTTATTTTTATTAATATAAAAAAATTACCAGCACAAAAATATATTAAATTAAATACAGAATAAATGATATTTGAAATTAATTAATTAGGTTTCGTAGTCATGAAAGAAGTGTGTAATGTACGTCATTACAAATATATCCTACTCGCGAAAATGCCACGGATGAAGAAAATTTTAAGGGCTGGAATCCAGCTGGAATGTTTAACCCCAACTCAGAGAGTTTGTTGTAAAAACAACTCCGGTCATACCCGCGCTTAAAATTTACGTAGATGTAATTATACAGGATGTTTTGAAGGTGGGTGCAAAGCCGTAAGGAGGTGTTAGTATAGACCATTTAGAACATTTTGAGCCATATTTGTCTTAACCAAAGTCTGCTTGTTTTTTTTTTAGGGAACTTTTAAGATTTTAGTACAAAAATCCCAAAATTTTCCAATTAACTGCGAAAAATGCAAAGTTTAAGTGGAAATGTTAATTTTTTTATGTACTTCTTATTAGGCTAATGTATGTTTAGTGAAATTAAATCATTTTAAAGCACCATTTTTACTAAAAATAATAATTTTCGGGCTATTTTAACTTAACAGAAAAAAAAATATAGAAAAAAATGGCCTTTTATTTACATTTAAAAAAATAAATAAAATAGCTACAGATTCTCAGATAATTTTAATAACATGCTGAGTTATTGCACTTTCTTTTAAGGTATCATTTACCTAGATGTCTTTACAATTTTTGCAATTTTTACAATTTACAACCTGAACCAGAAGGGTAAGAAATTAAAAATTTCAAAAAAAATCAAAACAAATTGAATTTTTGTTCTTATACCTTTAAACTGATGTCTAAAACAATATCCAAAATTATTTTTTAGACTTACTGTGCAATAATAATAAACTTATCTGAACAAAAATGTAGAGAAGGGCCTTGCACAACTAAACAAAGGCCGTCCATTCATCATCATTATCATCCATCACAAATTTAGAAATCATTTTACTAAAGACAATGGCTGTGTGGACATAGTTTCTCTTGCCTTTCCTTCGGGATAAACTGAAATAAAAAAAGTTCCCGCTTTTTTGGTAAAGTCATCTTATCTCTTCGTCGTCACCTCTCTGCTGCTTTTCTGCGTTGCAAGTAGATTTGATTTGAATTGTGTGTGTGTACTACTGACATGGCTGCATTTACAAACCAAGAACAAGCGGATATCGTATTTTGGCAGAGCTGATGGTAATGGAGCTTTGGCACGACGTTTGTACCAAGAACGTTACCCGAACCGCAGGTAAAGTAAACTATGTCCACACAGCCATTGTCTTTAGTAAAATGATTTCTAAATTTGTGATGGATGATAATGGTGATGAATGGACGGCCTTTGTTTAGTTGTGCAAGGACCTTCTCTACATTTTTCTTCAGATAAGTTTATTATTATTGCACAGTAAGTCTAAAAAATAATTTTGGATATTGTTTTAGACATCAGTTTAAAGGTATAAGAACAAAAATTCAATTTGTTTTGATTTTTTTTGAAATTTTTAATTTCTTACCCTTCTGGTTCAGGTTGTAAATTGTAAAAATTGCAAAAATTGTAAAGACATCTAGGTAAATGATACTTTAAAAGAAAGTGCAATAACTCAGCATGTTATTAAAATTGTCTGAGAATCTGTAGCTATTTTATTTATTTTTTTAAATGTAAATAAAAGGCCATTTTTTTCTATATTTTTTTTTCTGTTAAGTTAAAATAGCCCGAAAATTATTATTTTTAGTAAAAATGGTGCTTTAAAATGATTTAATTTCACTAAACATACATTAGCCTAATAATAAGTACATAAAAAAAATAAACATTTCCACTTCAACTTTGCATTTTTCGCAGTTAATTGGAAAATTTTGGGATTTTTGTACTAAAATCTTAAAAGTTCCCTAAAAAAAAAACAAGCAGACTTTGGTTAAGACAAATATGGCTCAAAATGTTCTAAATGGTCTATACTAACACCTCCTTACGGCTTTGCACCCACCTTCAAAACACCCTGTATACATACTGTGCGGGTAGAAACTTTATTGTTTCGAATAGTAATTTTGTAGAGTTTTATAACTATTTGTTATAAAAGCTCAGTATTATATTTATATGTGGAACAGAGTCTTTTTTGTTGGTAGCATTATGTACCTACCAATAGATATCAAAGTGTAAGTTTATTACTATGTACCTACCTTTAGTATAATTTGATGTTTGTCATTTCTTCACGCAAAATCTATTCATTCTGACACTTCTACTTACACATACTTATAAAATCAGAATTACGTATTTGCTTTTAGTTTAAGCGAGTCAAGTCGCAGGCATTCTGCTAGTTTGTTACCATTGCTACTTATACAAAATATATTTTCTAAAAGGAAATAATACCTACTGGGGGTTATGATGTCAATGTAATTGAGGAAACATGCAAAAGTTCGAAGATAACTGAATATTCATTTACTTATTTTTAATTTTAACATCAAAGGCGAGATGTAAACAATTTAATTCACTGTCAGACTTCGAAACTGAAAGAGTTTCAAATTCAAATTAAGTGCATTTTGTTCACAAGTTTCTATTTGTATTTCTCTTAAGGTAAATATTGAACCTTTACTTAAATATTACCTATAGTCTGCATAATTAATTAGGTACAAAAAGTACTAAAATGTGAAATTCTGTAATGATAGCATGTGCTATTTTACACCACTAAATGACTAAACGGTCCCAAATTGATGTAGGATCTCACTATCATACTATGTTTTGAAGACTGGGTTTAATAATTAACAATAAATATCGAAATTTGGGCACATGCTATACGCGCCATGTTTCATGTCCTACTCGCCACTCTTGGAAGTGGCCAGTGAGGTTCCTAGTCAATTCTTTTTTCTCAAGCTAACAGTATGTACCTATATGTTGTACCTATATATTTAGCTTTTACCTAGAAAAAATGGCTTTTTTTGACAGGATATTGTATTTTCTAAAAATACTTCTGTAGTAAAATTTATATGTCTGTTAGGCTTCCTACCTATGTATTGAACATTGTTACTAACACACAAATCTTTGCAATAACACTCAAAAGACAATATAAACGCAAGTAATAAACTTCTCGTAAACACACAAAGATAATATCCTCAGCCGAGGAACAAACTTGATAATAACAATATCGTAAAATTATCCTCACATACATTATAAAATGTGAAAGTGACTATCTGTTTGTCTGTCGCGCTATCACGCCAAAATGATTGAATAGGCTTAAATGAAATTTGATACAGGGATAGTCTAGCTAGAAGCTAAGGTTGGAGACATGGGCTAGATTGAAATGAGAAAAGAATTATAATTTTGTGATGTAATTTAAATATACTATCCATTTTTATTTTACTGTCGCTTAAAACTTACCCATGGATCTCTGTAATCCGAAATAAAGAATTAGAATTTCTTTGAAAAGAAGGCTGTATGGAGTTTAAATATGGAATGAAAGTATGTTCGGAAGTTCGTTACTGTCATACATGAAAATAGATTATTTTGCAGTCCACGCGGACGGAATCGCGGGCAACAGTAGAAATTAATACAACAATGCCCTGTTGTACAACAAAGACCATGATTATGTACAAAAGGTAGTCATTTGTCATAACAATATGGTAAGTGGTTCATGTAAATTGAATAGACTATAAACCCATTGTCAAAGTAAATCCACCCATTCTAGTGGGAAACTCTCAAATCCACGAAGACTGATGTTGGTATTCATAGTTGTTATTTTTGAGAATCTTCTTACTCGAGGAGATACGCTCATTACTCGTATACCTATATTAGGCATAGGAAATATATTTGAATCGGTCATTTCAAAAACCTCTTAAGTCACATTTTTTTCCAACAAGCTTTTTTTGCTGAAAATGGTTCCTTAAAGGGATATACATATTCTGGGTAAAAACCACGTAAGTTAGTACATTCCTTCCTCCTTAAATAATACCGCGCGAAAGACGTTCATTGCATAAACAACATTAGTCAGTGACTTAAGAGGTTTTTGCATGTACTACTAGATTTATGTTGGCTTTAAGTTTTCAAACATGAGTTTTCAGTATGATTCAGATCGAACTATCCAACTCGAATTTCCATCAACCAAAGCCTATGATTTGAAAGTGCCCATCAATAAAAAACCGGCCAAGTACGAGTCGGACTCGCACACCGAGGGTTCCGTACAAACCTGTTTTACTATATGATGTAACTAAATTTTAAGGTTTTCGCAATTTTTTCTTTATCTGTTCTATAAACCGTTACTTCGTACCAAATTTCAAGATTCTGAGTTCACGGGAAGTATACCCTGTAGGTTTTGATTCCCTTACGCGTGTCGAATAAGCAGCATAAACAGCTGTATCTTTTGATTGTGTTGGCTTAAAAGTTAGGTTTTTTCACAGCTCCAAGGGACAGTAGACCTGAGTATTTGATATAAATTTCAGCTTGATACCTCTACGCGTTCCTGAAGAAAAAGGGTCTTGACAGCCAAGTGATCCTATAAGGGTTCCGTTTTTTCCTTTTGAGGCACGAAACCCTAAAAATAGACGATTTAAAACAAGTTCAAGATAGCATTCTGGAAGAGCATATTATTATGCCATTAGGCCATTTTATAACAACATTTTTAGCTGGCCAACTGCAAATGCTAAAGATAATTTCGATGAAAATGATGGAGAATATGACTATGGACCATAAAGTTACTAAAACATGACAAATTAATACATTTAAAATGTTATAATAACACTATTTTTAAGTGTAATTCTTAATTATAAGCAATAAAAATATGATTGCTACGATTGCTTTGGTAAATTATATACCACTAACCCTAGTTCTTGCTAAAACAACATAAGTCAAGAACTGAATTGCAGGTTTTTATCATTATTTCTATTAAGAAACTGCAATGGTTAATACACTATTTTAATTTTTTACCACTCAAGTACTAAATTAAACATAAAAAATTCGCTTAAAATTCATTTGTTTGAGTATGAAACAGTTTTTATTGATTTCTAAAAATTTTAATTAAGTGAGTTAAGAGGTTTTTGAAATGACCGATTCATTTAATGATTGAGGAGGATTGGCTGTAAGACAAATGCATTTGGCAATGTGAGTTTCGAAAAAAGAAACCATGTTGCACCGACCCGCCGACCCCATAAATAATCTGACAAGGGCAGGAAGATCCTGATGTGGAGGATTGATGTTTTGAGTTATACACTGAATCTCATATTTTTTTCTCCGGATAAGATAAATACAAAAAGCCATGAACGTACGAGTATAAAGAACAAACTACTAACTTAATAAAATTAAACCTAGCCATTCAAAATTTTTAGATAACCTGATATAGTTTCTTTATTTGTACACCTCTATAAAATAATAATAATTAGTACACCATTGCAGCGATGTTAGGCACAGTACGAGTATACCTATATGTAGTTTGTAAGCAAATCGTCATCGGCAGTTCTCTTTGTCTTTAAGACTAAGGCCCTCCGCACATGGAGCTACTCAAAAGGAACTAATCACAAACTGAAATTACTAACGAGTTTTTTGAGCGTCACCGCCCATACATTGCCATACAGGTTCGCACACGACGCGACTAGTCACTAACCAGTTAGTAACGCGTTGGCAACTGATCGCGCGCGACGCGTCGTGCCGGTCGCCGAGCTACTAGGTTACCCGAGTTTACTGTGTTTTGATGTGAAAAATGTACGTAGCTATCTTTGGACATTCTATAGAATCCCACAAATTTATTATCTGTTTCACGCAGCTCTCGTGCTGCAACTGACAATCTGCAGTTTACATTATTTTGGATATATGGGTGAATCCAAAATCTGCGTCGATTCCTTCGGCGTCTGTTATGATGATAATATAGTATAATGACATCGTCATCTTCGCTCGATCCACTCGACATTTTTATTGCTTCCAATATTTCCCCTTGCTAGGTTTTTCGCACGTGTTTATTTGGTAGTAGAAATAACAGGAGTGACTGAAACCTTGCAATGTGAGTAGCGTTGTGTGCGAAATACAGTTTATAACTAGTTTGTAATTCTAATTACTGATTAATTCCGTCATATTTGAGTAGCTCCATGTGCGGAGGGACTAAGGCCCTCCGCACATGGAGCTACTCAAAAGGAACTAATCACAAACTGAAATTACTAACGAGTTTTTTGAGCGTCACCGCCCATACATTGCCATACAGGTTCGCACACGACGCGACTAGTCACTAACCAGTTAGTAACGCGTTGGCAACTGATCGCGCGCGACGCGTCGTGCCGGTCGCCGAGCTACTAGGTTACCCGAGTTTACTGTGTTTTGATGTGAAAAATGTACGTAGCTATCTTTGGACATACTATAGAATCCCACAAATTTATTATCTGTTTCACGCAGCTCTCGTGCTGCAACTGACAATCTGCAGTTTACATTATTTTGGATATATGGGTGAATCCAAAATCTGCGTCGATTCCTTCGGCGTCTGTTATGATGATAATATAGTATAATGACATCGTCATCTTCGCTCGATCCACTCGACATTTTTATTGCTTCCAATATTTCTCCTTGCTAGGTTTTTCGCACGTGTTTATTTGGTAGTAGAAATAACAGGAGTGACTGAAACCTTGCAATGTGAGTAGCGTCGTGTGCGAAATACAGTTTATAACTAGTTTGTAATTCTAATTACTGATTAATTCCGTCATATTTGAGTAGCTCCATGTGCGGAGGGACTAACAGGTCCTCTCGGTGATATTGATCTCCAATTTTCATGATTTAGTGTTGGTATGCAGTTCACAACAGCTCGTATCTGATATCCGTAGCAGAATTCCATCTACTACGGATATCGGATACAGGCTGTTGTGCACTGTAGACAGGAAATTGGATTTTATACAAAATGCCCATTCAAGGCAGCCAGCAAGGAAGTGAGAAACTAAACTACCAAACTAACATTATGTACATACATACATACAAACATACATACATACGTTGCCTAGTACCCACGACACAAGACCTTAGGGATCTTAGTGTGGGATTAGGTCAATGTGTTGTGAAGTGTGTGAATGTGTGTGTGTGAATATGTTACTTACTTATATAATCACGCCTTTATCCCTTACGGGGTAGGCAGAGCACCAAGGGCCGATAGAACCACATGGTGCCACTTCTGACCAATTTTGATGGTATAGTTGAGATGTACAAGTTCTGTTAGTAGTGACAGGTGGTCACCCCATCGCCTACAAAACACCAAGACCCTCCTGTCCCTCTACTGAGTATGCCCGGGAGGAGAAGCAGCTGTCGTATTATACGTTTTTTTTTCACTCCCTGAGCAGCGTAGAAGATTATGTAGAGGAAAAAAAGAACAGTGTAAGGTAGCTACTACTACTACTACCTATATTTATTTACATACGTACATATGCAAGTATACACAGCTATGGTCTCGAAATAGGGCAGCCAACACTACAGGATCATAATGGAGATCCTGCCACGTTTAGCGTAGCGAGAATGCATATCGACAGTGGTTCCCAAAGTGGTCCAGATGGACCCCCAGGGGTCCACAGGAGACTGGATGGCGGTCTAAGTTGGCGTGAAAAATGGGGGTTCACAATTAATTTGTATGTGGTGTAGGCCTGCAGGGGGTCCACCAGAACCAGTTAACTTTTAACGGGGTCTATGAAAAAAAAGTTTGGGAATCCCTGGCCTATATTCTCATAGTCGTCTCTTACAATATGCACGGTAGGTAGGAGATGCATTAATTAATTGTATTCTATGTAGTGATAGCCCCGAATCAACATAAGAAGGAGCTAACTATTCATCTGGAATATTAAAATTAAGCACTAAACTACTAATTAAGTAGGTATTTTCTTTTAGGCTGTACTTTACTCTTTTGTTCTTTTATTTCGAGAGAGTTGAAGATCTCTATCATCCTTTTTGCCATAAACATTTTTAGAATAATGTCTAAGCAGAAAAGTATCCTAATGTAAAAGTACTCATAAATATGGTATTATTAGCTTACCCTTAAGGCTAACATCCTAAGTGAATTCGTGGACAAAAATAACAGTAACAGTGTTATAAATAGTAATAGTTCTCGGGCAACGTGTATTACATTGAGCAAAAACCGTAGAGTGCACATTAATAATGCCTCAGTAGTACTGAGTAGGTGGAACAATGGAACAGGGCACGATCAATACCATGGAGTAGGTATTTTCATAACTTATTTATGACTGTTATCACGCAACGGATACAAAAATGTTGCAAAGACACGAAATAACCGAGACGCATAAATCTTCGGGCGCACGGTATTGGTAACCCGAGTAGGTAACCTTATATCACAGTAACTGGCATCCATTTACCTACGTACCCAGGGTGTCAAGGTAGACGGACCTTTATGCGTTTACGTGCCAATTTATTTAAAAAAAAAAATAACGATATCATAGATGTACCTACTTTACGAGTACACTTGTGTTATGGAACGCGTGCCATTGGTTTACCATCCCGCATCGGCACTCTAATTTTCGCGAAAGCGCTAGATATTCTCTGCCTAACATTGCATTTTTTTGGTATTACTAGATTAGATTAATTAGTTGGTGCTCTGTACTGACAAATTATAAAATAGGACACGAAATAACCGAGACGCATAAATCTTCGGGCGCACAGTATTGGTTACCCGAGTAGGTTACCTTATATCACGGTAATTGGCATCCATTTACTTATGTATACTGGGTGACAGGGTAGGCAAACCTTTATGCGTTAACGTGCCAATTTATTAAAAGAAATATTTGATGAGACCATACGAGTAGATGTATAGGTAAATATAGGTAGGTATAGGTAAATTGAGTGATCAGTGACGAGCCCGAAATATTGTATCCAATGTTATTTGGTTTGCCATCCCCTATCGGAACACTAGATGAATTTATTATGTTTTTAATATGTAATTAATCTTTTTAATCGCCTATGTTTGAAATAAATTATTAACTTGCTAATTGTCCATAAGATTAGGTCTTACCATGAAAGGTGTATCGGATACGGGATCCCCATTTACTTTTATTTTGAACTAGAATTTAATACAAAGGATTCCTGCTATATTCCAAAGTGAAATTGATTTTGCTTTATAAGGGTTTATATAGATATACAGTAAATACTGTGGACGTGTTGCGTAACACGGAGTAGACTAACTACCAGCTAGCTAAGGTACATTTGCTGTTTTTTTATTTAGGCTGTTTCTTTCATTTTATATACTTACAACAGGTATGCCAGTCTGGAATGAAACAGTCACGGGGATGACACATTGTACAAACCCCGAGGCGCCGAGTTCTATTTTTGAAGCATCAAGATTCAAGGTGCTTCATATTCATTATCAAAAATAGAGCGCCCTGAAAAACACTTAAGCCTTGAAAATGCTTCGAGATCTGTCGCGCTCTCAAAAAGGCTCGACTCTCGAGTTATACGAGCGTCATACAAATGATCGCCTCAAGGCTAGCCCTGAAAATGACAAAACTCTGGACAAAGTCGAGGCCTTGTATATCACCAGTGACTCAAGTCTACGCCATACTTCATAGGTGTTTCTTGAAAAACAGTTCAGCTGGACCAAGAGGTCAAAAAGTGGCAAGGTCCTGAAATTTATAGTCTTGAATCAAGACAGGTAACCTTAGCCAATTTAAATTCGCTTCGAATTAACATTCGCATTCATCCATTTTTAGCGGTTCGTTCTTTAACGACACATGATACGACACGACGAAAAAGTCGTCCGACTGCGCAAATGAAAAGAAACAAAAAGTTCCCATTCACGATCCGAGTGATGAACTAGCGAAGTAGAAGATAAATAATGCCTATTCACTGCGCCTATCTCTTACTTGTGTAACTAAGTGGAATAGTTTGGTAGTGATTTTTAAGTAGGAAAACTGGCGAAACTAATATACTTATTCTGTTGCGCTGTTTACGAGTGTTGGGGTCGGTCAATGTGATGTGATGGTTTTTTTTGTGATCGACTGGTTACGACCGAACTTTTATGTATTCGTCAACTTAGTTCGGACGTAATTCGACGGGTCTTTTTCTTATCATGTGTTTATCTATACTATTTCAAGGTTGTAAGATCATTCTTCAGTTGTTTAGGATTTTATCCATACTACCATATGTAATTTCGAGTCTCGAACTTCATGGGTGGGTTCGTTAAACTGGGTCTATAGGTATATATTGCTTTTCGTTTAACACAAATCTTTTCATACACCCTGTAGTGTAAGTAAGATATGTAAATATCAAGGTTCCTGTTTGAATTTTAACCAGACCCATTAATAAATCTCACCTTACGGCTCCGTATTTCGAGATTGCGTCATTTTATAATTTCATAATCTGGTATTTGGTAATCTAAGATACAAGCGATATGCTATGAAAATAGCCTACAACGGAGAATCTAATCCAAGACATTGTCAAATTCACTTGTTTAGTTTTCAAGATTGTATGAACATACCGCCCCCTGATTACGTTAAAGCAATAGCAAAGCCGAAGCAAAGCAATAGAGAAAATTGTACAATATTCGCCTTGAAATGTCAAAGTTCCTTTGAAATTAATTTTACGTAATACGAGTTTGACAAGCAATCAACGATTTTTGTAAAATTTTCACTATCGCTTTGCTTTTGCTAGTTAGGTAATAAGGAGGCCGCACGACCGCGATAATTGATAGCGCTCGGCGTCCTTTCGCGCCCCGCACCTCGCCCCGCGCACACACACACTCTCAATTATCGCGATCGCGTGGTTTCGGCTTTGCTATTGCTTTTACGTAATCAGGGGGCTGAGTTGTTTAGGTATTCTCCATACTATCAGGAAAAATAAACATGAGATTTCAAGTGTATAATTATGTGGGTTCCTTTAAGTGAGTTATTTATACAGCTTTTCGTTTTACCCCTTTTGTTACAATATTTAACTTACGTCTAAATTTTGTGGTCTATTTTACGAAAAAGCTTAAGTATGTCTGTAATATTGAGTATTCTACAAAATCGTGATAATTTTATACTAAATGTTATATGAGTATAGATAAATTGACCGTTTACCAATAGTGTTGCAGTCTTACAAGTGGAAAAGCAAACAGCAGGAATCAATACAGTTAGCTTTGTGAATTACTTATAGTTTTAATTTTAGCCGTGCAGTGTACTTAGTCTGTGATATTTATCATTGTTATCAATAAGCCACCTACCCTTAAAAATTATAGTGAATTTGCTATAATTATAATAAAACGACTACTATCTACCACATACGACTTCTTTTTCTAGTCATATGAAAAGAGCAAGACAGCATATAGACTAATTTGGGAATAAAATAAAATCTAAAAATAAACATTTCTTGCTAGAAAAACTAATGTTTGTTGGTCTTCCAAAACCTTAAAATAGTTTCAATCTTCTGACTCTACTTAATATCTGATCATGAGGGCAATACGGGCGTCTGCACCAATATCTTGACACCCAAGAATTGCTTATCCGTCTATAAGCCATAGGGGCAGCAGTATCTACCTCGAAAATTAAGATCGGTACTGAGTATCTCCAAAAAACGAGTGAATATATAGCAAGGTTTCTCTACCTTTGATTGCGTCTTTCCCTCAGACAGTAGTCAAATGCATGGTTTATCTTGCTTGACCCTTCATTAAGTACTAGTGGACGCCCGCGACTACGTCCGCGAGGACTGAAGAAAAAAACAAAATGTCAAAATTATCCGGTATAAAAATATTTCCCGGGACAATGTGTTAATCCAGGGTGTCAGGTAACTCCATATAAAATTTTATTAAAATCGTTCCAGCCGTTTTTACGTGAAAGAGTAACAAACATCTATCTATCCATACTTACAAACTTTCGCGTTTATAATATTAATAGTAGGATCATGTAAACGCAAAGCGAAAGCAAACCTTTTAGAGTTACCAATTTTGCTTGTAACATTCGTATTACGTAACAGCAATAGAAAATAAATTTGCCATTGCATCGCGATCATTGAATCATTGTACAATATCTATTGCAAGTAACATAATAATTTATATCTACCTACGCCTGCCGCTCCCTTACAATCTGAAATTCTACCAGTTTAAAAAGACAGTGCTCTTTATATGTAGAGAGATTACAAAATAGAATCTTTTGAATTGGTCGCGTACCTAGTCATCTTTTCACGTCATTCTGTATCGCATAGCCAGTACTCTACCTAAAAAAGGTCTTCATTGATATTAGCTGAGAAACACGTATTTTTTCTTATAAGAGTGATAAAATTGTACGATATAACACTTTGACTTTGCTCAGGGTACCTTATGCTGCTCTTCTTCAAAAGTTGTTATGATAAACAGGGCATGTCGGGAACTTCGCAAGGTTACTCTGAAATTTGTCTTCGAGTACCTAAAACTTTTGTTTTAACACTTTCTAGTACCGAAGATTAAAGATTAATTTATTAAAGTGTATTAGTAAAGTACGCTTATGAACATAATTGGAGGGAAGATTAATAATTCTGCTAATTTGTTTTAACTTTTTGACAAATCAGTCTTCTGCAGTGTCCCTAAGTACCCAGGTAAGTACGAGCAGTACCCAGTAGTACGAGTGTGAAAATTACACACCCACATTTCACCAGTTACAGTTTTACAGGCGGTAAAGGGTGAGCCTATAACTGCTACTCCATTCTATCAGGAAATGATTTCGAGTAATATTTATCAGGTGTTAGCGTCAAAGCCTCGTCCGTTATAAGAAAGGGCGCACCACAGACAAGGGAGGTGTCAGTTTAGAACCCAGTAACACCTATAAAATTATACTTTGGAAAGTAACCGCACAACTTACGGTGGAAAACTGTTCTATCCTACAATGGCGGCGGGCGTCGCAATTATATCCGTTATATAGGAATTTGCATTCATCGCTGCTTTTACTCTGTAATGTGTCTTGTTGTGCGGTCTAAGGTATGACATGAAGCAGTCTGTTTGACATTTCAAAATTAAGATTTTAATTTATTTTAATTACACAACCAGTACTAATAACAAACATAAGTACATACAGTATTAAGTACTGCATACACCAGCAAATTATCTACAAATAAAAATTCAAATTATAAAGATTATTATGACGTAACGACCAAAACTGTGTTACGCGAGCTTAATAATAGGACTGCATTTTTTAGTAAAGCATGTCAGGCGTGATTGTGAAGGCTGCCTATTTCAATAGAATTAAACGTTTCGAAGACGAACCTCTACAGATTAGATCTAGATAGTATATGTCATCATCTTCCTGCCCTGTTCCCATTTATTTGGGGTCTGCGCTATATGGTTTTTTCTTCCATTCATCCTTTTTATCCGTCATCTCATTGCTCACTCCCAGTACACGCATATCCTCCCTCACACAGTCCATCCAACACTTCTTTGGTCTACCTCTTCCTTTATATCCATCCACACTCATGCACAATGCTCTCTGTAAAATATGCCTTTTATCCCATCGCTTTATATGCCCGTACCAAGACAGACGGTTACTTCGTAACTTGTTTGTGATCGGCGCAACTTTCAACTTTCCTCTTACGAGTATATACACATTTCTTATTTTATCCATTCTTGTAACTACACACATCCATCTCAACATTCTCATCTCGCTTACATGCGATTGATTTTCATACTTCTTCTTTACGGCCCAGCATTCAGATCCATAAAAAACTCTTGTACACCTTACTCCCGTAACCTGTCGCCATTTAATCCATCCTGAATAATATATGTAATGTTATTTTATCTAAGTCGCTTGGTATTTCATGTTCTCGAGCAGTTTTAAACTTGCCGCTTATTCCTTGGACCATAGCAAGCGTTCCCATTCGCTTATCTCCATGAGTCGGCAAATGCTGGCTGAATGGCATAGGAGTTCATGCGTCATCGCTGCCTCACTTACCTGTAGTCATGTAGCGAATGTAAAACGTAATGTTTATGCGGCACATAAACTGTGACGATGTTTCTCGATGGTTTTGTCGGGGCATACGTTATGGGGCATAATGCATGTTTACATATTTTAGTTACTTTCACCTAGTCCTACACTAGGATCCTTGAGGATTTTAATCGTGGATACTATTGCTTACTTAGAAGAACTGCGTTTGCGTAAACTTTAGAATTTCCGACGATTACCGTTCATTTTGGAATCATTTAAACAGAGGTTAGGCTAACACATATATAGAAATATAGTCAAAGCTATTGGATGAAGAAGAATCAAACAGTAGGTATATGAAAAGTATATGAGAAGAATGATTTTTGGTCGTCAACGTTCCCGAATGATAAAAACAAAAATAATTTTCATTTGTAACAGCATTCATGATATAGATCTAATGTGCACCTACCTACGTTCTGTATTTGAAATTCAGACATAACAGGAAAGTGATGGCGTAAAAATAAATGTAGGTACTTAAAGGGAATAGGTCCATCAAACTTCCATTCCCCTATCACTGGGCCCAAATTATGATGGGAACCGATCGACTTGCCATTGACTGACGGAAGCAGTGAGTGACCTACTAGGATTTTAGCGTTATATTTTACAAGGCGACAAGTATCGTACAATACCGTAAATGCCGTACATACACCATACAGGGCTATAGTAATTAGTAGTTGCGTGACCAGCGTCAGAGCTGGTAACGCTGCCAAAATGGTAACGCGACTATTTGTTTGGTAGCTGCCATGGTCGCCCGGTGAATGAAACGCTTATACCAAGAGCATGACCATGCTAACACGCGGATGGTGTACGAATATCTTATGTTACTACCCATTTTTTCATTCTTTAAAAAATGTATAGGTAGATACATATACTGGACCTGATCCCTTATAACCTAACTAGCAAAAGCAAAGCGATAGCGAAAATTTTTCCAAATTCGCTGTTTGCTTGTCAAATTCATATTACGTAAAATGAATTTTAAAGGAATTTTGACATTTCGACGCGAAAATTGTACAATTTTCGCTGTCGTGTTGCTTCGGCTCTGCTACTGCAAATCAGGTAATCAGGAGGCCGTATCACTTTATCTAAGAAAACGAATAAGAGAAATCTAACATTAAATTTTGCAATTATGGTTAAATCTTACTGCAAGCCGCGTTTCGTTTCAAAATGAAAATGGCTGTATCATTTGTGTGCGATCATTAAGAAATGCGATTTTATTTGTAAGCAAACCAACCCAACACATTTTTTTCTCTTTGTTATGCACTATAATGTAGAGGTATGTATGTTATGTAATAGTACACTATTTTGATAAAAATACGAGTAATCGATTTAAATACTGTTTGAACACGCCCCTATGTTTACACACCCTGCTGGAAACCGCGAGGTAAACTGCAGTGTGCGGTATAGCTGTTTGCTGGATAACAAAACCTACACCTGTGAAAACATGGGTATTTTTACGTAATATTAACATACTTCTGCTATATTATAAATACGACATCTATCCTCTCACATCACTACCCATTGCACAAATCTGATTATGGTGAACGCCGATTGCGGATAATTTGGAGAAAAAGAAATCCTCTCACATAACCTAAGTTCCAGGCACGACAATAGTATAGCATTAAAGTATGGCATTTAAATAACTCGTGTCCGTCTCCCGGTGGCACCATCTTTTCTTCTGTTTACGACTAGTTGTAAATCAACTATCTACCCTCATTCGTAGCGTTGAGTAAAAAACCGGGTTACACATATTATTGTTACGATAATTCAGCCTGCGTTGTTTTATTGCAATAAAAAATACAGAAATAAAGATATAAAGAGAAATTTTTGCATTTTGCGTCGTTTTATTTTGAAATAAGTTGGCAAAGAGCAGCTGTAAATATTAATAGAAAGCATTGTGTTTGTAATACTAGTGGACGCCCGCTACTTCGTCCGCGTGGACTGCAGAAAAACATCATCATCTTCCTACCCTGTTCCCATTTATAGGTATATGGGGTCGGCGCAATATGTACGTTTCTTCCATTCATCCCTATTATGCGTATCTTATTGCTCAATCCCAGTACACGCATATCCTCTCTCACACAGTCCATCCAACATAAAACAATATGTCAAAATTTTCCGGGATAAAAATATTTTCCCGGGATAAAAAGTAGCCTTCTATGCTGCTCTGGAAGTGAAAAAAAAGTATAATACTACAGCTGCTTCTCTTACCGAGCATACTGTACAAGTCAGTGGAGGGACAAGAGGGTCTTGGTGTTTTGTAGGCGATGGGCTGACCACCTGTCACTACTAACCGAACTTGTGCATCTCAGCTACGCCTTCGGGATTGCTCGGAGGTGGCACCATGTGGTTCTGTCGGCCCTTGGTGCTCTGCCTACCCCGTGGGGGATAAGGGCGTGATTATATATATATATATATATATATATATATATATATATATATATATATATATATATATGTGTGTGTGTGTGTGTGTAAAAAGTGTTAATCCAGGGTCAGCTAACTGACCTGATTTATGAAAACTGATTTATTAAAATCGCTCCAGCCGTTTTTACGTGAAAGAGTACCAAACATCCATAGATCCATCCATCTATACTTACAAACTTTCGCTCTTATAATATTAATAGGATTTCTGCGGCCAGATTTTTGAAGAAAAATTTTTTTTTGCTGGATATAAAGTAGCCTACATCTGTTTTTCGGTACCTGTACCTAATTTAATTTTGGTAAAGCGATTCAGTAGTTTTGTTACTGACAGATGAGCAGACTTTCGCAGTTATAAATTAGTAAAAATTATTTGCTCTCATCAGTGAATCAAACATAATCATAACCAAAAACTATCATTAATGTCCAGGTTATACCTTTAAGTTTTAATTGACGAAGTAAATATCTAATATACAGTGCTCAGCTGTACTTTCCCACGGAAAGCAAACCTCAAAGGCACTTTTACACTAGTTGTTACCGACCTTACCTACTGTTTTAGAAACTGGGCCAAGTCTTCGTTTCCATTTTCTCAAGAGACTACTAATTTCTCGCTCCAATTGCGTTTTATAGTACAGGAAAGGCGTTGATTTTTGACTGCTGTGCCACTAAGTAACACGCGAATATACTGTACCGACATTTGTATCAGATCTAGACATAATATTTTTTGGTTTTGTGTCAATGCTGGTTTTATAATCTCGGTTTGAATAGAATCATCTAGAAATACTTATGTTAGGTTGAATTCGTGGGCTTATAAGGTATCCTGCTGCAGCGACGTTGTAAATATACGATAGCGAAAATTGTACAAGTATGGCATTGCACATTGAATATTATACGAGTCATACATATTAATACGAAGTCAAATTTGTAGTAAGTACCTAATACATTTTTAAGCTAAGTATGTTTTTATTTACAGATAAAATTATGTAACAAATTTAGCTATAGAGAATCAGACATACAATCTCTTCAAATGGTTTATCCTTTTAATTTTTTGTTATCACGTCCCTATTCTTATACCGATATCGTAATAATTGATCTTCGAGATCGATATGTTAATAAACTGGCAAAAGGCAGGCCAATAAGTAATTTCCCGTGGGAATACGAACAGAATTAATCATATAGGTTGAGGGAAATCAGACAGATAATCATGTAGTGACATACTTAGTAAGTATTGAGTTATACATATTGATGTGGAAATCCACATGTACGGTTTTATATCTGAGGAATTGTTTAAGCCGGTTTCAAAATAATTATTTACAAATTACTCATGATCTTTTATTAGAAATGATACCATCATATCATACGATGATATTTCAGTACTGTGCTATCTCTGTAAGATAACATGTATTGATAAAAGGTAAAATACATAAAAGTATACAAATAATGGATAAAATCAGTGTTAAGTACTTAATAAAAAAATTGGTAAAAGCGAAAATTTTAAATAGATCAATGTACTTTTTACCTTAGGTTTCAGAACAGATAGTAATACCTAACATACAGTACAATAAATGAAAACAAAAAGATAAAAGGCCTTAAACCCAGACTTTATACAAAACATCAAAATTATAAAATTATTAATAAAGAAAATGGAAAAAATTCTTCACCCGAGTGGGAATTGTAAAGTACTTGAAAATATTAGTTCCATACGCCATTATTAATATTTGGTATAATTTTTATATTACTAAAAGCGAAAAAACTTGTCACCGTCGCCGCGTCGTCGTCGATAAAACGTCGAAGTTGCAATGGTAGTACGTGTTCGACAAACTGTCGTTATCTCTAGGAGAAACAAATGGATGTGGCGTGCCCAGGAAACGAAGATTAGAGAAATTCATCAACATCGAATGGTCAAAATTGCTTGCCCTTTTTTAATAAATTTCCAGTTTTGAATAAAACTGTTTCTCTTCTAGGATTTTACAAAGATTTTACCATCTTAATTTATATTTTGTTTCAAATTCCCTGACGTCGTAAATAAAACTTTCATTGTTTACCTGAGGGGAATATTGAGGGGAATATGGATTGTATGGGCGTGGTATCGGTTCCAAAAGAGCAATTAATTTATCCAAAGCTGATTGTAGAGCTGATGTCGATGCCATCTCAAGAATCTCCCGAATATCAGTGATCCTTTCGTAAAACTTCGGATGATATATATCTATGTAACAGCCATCATTAGGAAATCTCTTGTATCTATTCACTCTCACTTCGTTGAATGAATCTAATAATCTGAGAGCTTCTTTTATCCCAGCAGAATTTAGAACTAAAGTTTTCATTATCTTCAACTTGTTGTATACCTCATAGTGAGAAACAAAGGTCATTCCTAATACTTCTGGGTTCCATTCTACATAACACCGATCGTACACTGCAGTAGAGTTAACAACGTCAATAAGTGAGGCAACCGAACATTTTATTCGGAATAATTCTTCAAGAACATCTTCTTTCCATTTCTTGTCTTCATCACTTTCATTGTCAGCCATTGCTTAATCGGAAACTCTGTTCTGATTATCACATTATTTGTATGCAATATAATTTTCTATTTAATTATTTTTAAAAACCACAACATACAAGCAGGTACAATTAGATTAACACTAGCCGAATGGCTGTGTAATGTTAACTAAAGAGATAATTATAATGCAATGAAATAAGAAATACGAGTTCAAAGTACAACACATTATCAGTAATAAGGGATTTTGCACTCTATTGCGTTATATAGTACTTAACAGTTTATCGGTGATTCAACGAATGCTAAATTTATTTTATGCTTATCTATTCTGATAATATGTATTTCATAACAGTTTGTTTCTTCGTTACCTTTTTAATGTCTTTATTTTATGAATTTGCAGCTCTATATAAGATACTAGTGGCCCGCCATCGCTTCGCTTCGGTACATATCAGTACACAGCTACAACTTCATATGTAGGTACAGCGGTTTTCATAAAAATTTGGAACTCCCGTTGGTCCCCTTCCCGTGGGAATTTCGGGAAACCCGTTCTTAGAGCTTCCTTGTAGCCCTAATCCGATTTCAGCTTCGTATAAATAGCGGTTTTCGTAAAAATTTGAAATTCCCGTAACTCCCCTTCCCATGCGAATTTCGGGAAATCCCTTCTTAGTGCTCCCTCGCAGTCCCTAATGAACACACAGGTCCAATTTCAAATTCAAATGTATTGCAGTTGTCGTAAAAAAAATTAATGCCCGTTTGTCCCCTTCCCGTGGGAATATCGGGAAATCTGTTTGAATTCCCGTTTGTCCCCTTCCCGTGGGAATTTCGGGAAATCCGTTTTTAGTCTTCCCTCGTTGTCCCCAATGAACATATATGCCCGATTTCAGCTTCATATGTATAGCGGTTTTCGTAAAAAATATTAAATTCCCGTTGGTCGCCTACCCGTGGGAATATCAGGAAATTCTTATAGCCTATGTTTATCCAGGTCCAATAAGGATTCTAACGGTGAAAGAATTTTTAAAATCGGTTCAGTGGATCCTGAGATTACCCCTTACAATTTAACAAATATACAAACACACAAACTTTACCTCTTTATAATATTAGTATAGATTTACTAAAAATTAATTCTACCTACATTCCTAACTGCTGTCAGAAACTTTGTTTGCGTGTACTTAAAAAATAAAAATATTTTAAAACAAAAAAATACTGTTACCTACTCTCTTACTTTTCTTCTGTTTTCGTCACTTTTGCTTGGCTTTTATGGAAGAAATCTCATGAAGAGATAAGCACGCCGTTGTACATTTCTTCTATATTGCATACAATAAAGAATAAGAAAAATATACAGGTGTGTTTTGGTCGTCAACGTTCCCGAAAACTACGGAATCTCCACATCATCACGATCATTTTTCTCCATGGAAGCATACCTGGGAAGTGTCTGGTTCCTAAGATATTAGGGTCCAAAGTTGAGTAAATAGACTACTGCGTTTTTCTGCATAAATGCATATATAGGTAGACGCGCATGGCAAGATTTTTTCACAAGAAATAATTAATATCTGTCTTAAAAAAACTAGCATAAGCACTGCACACTACAAATTTCGCTCGATCAAGTTATTAATAAAAAAAAAATACATCGTTTCCCAGCATTTTTTTGGCATAAACTTACTTTATTTATTTATTTATAAACTTACTTTATGATTTATGGGTTCAAAATTTGATGTTGTTGCAGATTATGAAGCCCTCAGCAGGGCGCAGCCGCGTTCGGCCGCTATGTGGAGCGCCGCTGTGTTCTTCACTCAGATAGTTGTATGCCAGTTTGCTACAGGTTTGTCATAGTCTAGTCTAGTATTATTTTGCTACATAAAAATAACCTGTGACGTAGGGCTTTACTAGAACGTTAGCTGCATCTCTTTCCTTGCAAGTCGTGATGTATTAAAATAATACAAAATATCACGGGCTACATTATCATTAAAAGCACGAGTTGTGCTGAGAACATTGCGTTGTTCTAACTATTTATTTCTCTTTTTGAGGTAGAAAATAATGGTTAATTTTGACCGTCACACATAAACTTAAAATAAGCTGTCTCGTGGCAATCAGTTCGACCATATTGTCTATTCCTATTCACAGATAACCCGTTGACACCAGAGGACCATACAGTGACATCCTTTTACGCGCTCAGTACTGGCATCGTACCAGAGCCAGTCATGCTTAAGTTGGGCAACTCTACCATAGACAGCACAAAATCATTCAAAGTGCCACAGCCATCCCAAGAGAGCATTCGCACAGAATTGACGCCGAGCTCAACGCGTAACTTAGAGACCGTACCACACGTCATATCTGTAAAAAACATATACTTTGACCACGATAGGAGATATGGCCCAACATTTGAGGATACACCCAAGGGGAATATAACGAAAATAACTGTACAGCTTGGAGAGGATGCGCACCTGAATTGTAGAATCAGTTTGTTGCAGGATAAAACTGTGAGTACTCGTATTGATGCAATCACGTTACTTGTAAATATTTTCTAGAGGAGACAAGCGGCCTTACAGCAAATATAAATTTATAGGTACTTACTAAAAATTCTAGGGTAACCACGGTACACCCATAACTTTTTCTCTAAATTGCATGCACATGCAAAAAAACCCTAGTTCGTGATTCCACTCACAAAATACTTGTAACATGTATTTTAGTTGAGTTGACAGCGTTGATTGGAAAATTTTCCGAAATTGTCCTCCTGATCTTTGAAGCTATCAAGCTTAAACATCAGTTTATCAGACAAATTTTCTAACTACAGAAAATACGACAAAGCTTCCCATAAACTTTGAACATTTGTCGAAATTTAAAATCTCCCAATTAAATGCTTGCTACCCTAAAATGAACTTTTGTGATTAAAATATAGTCCTATTAATTGAAACAGCAATTTCTCGGACAAAATATGTTTAATATTTCTGCTTATTCCATTCATGTTAATTACTAAGCTGTTAGCATTGTTAGGATCGCAGTCGGGGGCCGTGAGACCTATTTATTACAAAGGATTCCGAAAATTGCTATTATTCTAATTGCTTTTCCGTTTTCGAATAAAACAATTCAGAATTCAGTTACGAATAATTATTCGATACTCGATCGGATTCAAGATAATTAAAGATTTTCTTTTGTCGCGCTATAACGAGATTGCATCTGAAAAGCATTTAAAAAAAAAACTTATCAAGATCTTATATTATTTTATCTAGCTATGCTATGCGATGCGGGGCTTCACTTAGAATAAATCAGGTTCATCTCATTCCGTGCATGTCGTAAGAGTCGACAAAGTAATATAGAGGCGTTCTCTAAGGCAATCAGCTAGTAACTTGTCACTGATCTTTTACGACTGACCCCTCTATGGTAAAAGGTGGCTATAAGGTCTCATTCGAGTTCTTGCAGTTCTGGCTGGATTTTCCTATATAGCCATACTAACTACTCTAGTTCACTTAATCGAATTTGCGGGTGTTCGTTTGTCTTATAATATGTAAAATCCGAATGTAAAATGTTATAAAAGCATATTAATTTAACAATTTTTCCCAGGTCTCCTGGGTCAGACGTAAGGGCAGAGATGAAATGCCAGAACTTCTGACTGTAGGGAACATTACATATGCAGCGGACAATAGAGTGACGATAGCCAGACGATATCCTGGCAACTGGAGGCTGCTGATCAGGGAAGTCAGACCTGATGACGAAGGTGTATACGAATGTCAAATATCGACTCATCCGCCTAGATCTAGCAGAACTTATTTACATGTTAACAGTAAGTGATATTTAATTAATTTTATTTATGTGACATCTGACCCCGTTTTCCTAAAGTTTAGCGTGGCTGTAGCATCTCCTTCGCGAGCCTACAATTTTGGTATTTTTGTGAACACAGCTGTATGTAATATGTATACATAGATTATATGACTTTTTAAAGGTTTAAGTATTTCTATATTTGTAGATGAAAACTCATAATCTATCTCACATCAGCGCACTTTCAATTTAGCTTCAATGTTCATCTTTCGTTTCAACTTATTCTTATTCTACGCATTATTATGTGAAATACGCGTCCATACTTTGGCTTTGTGAATTACATAATTGCCAATAATGTAAGCACATTTTTACAATTTCTCAGCGCCTCAAGTATGGGTAGTAGATGAAGCGGGAGCGCCTCTACTGGAGAAGTATTATGAAGCAGAGTCTACCTTAGCCCTGGTCTGCAGAGCTCGTCATGTAGACAAGCCGGTCATATTGACATGGCTGCATGAGAATAAAGCTCTTAACGCTGACACTACTCGAGGAGGCATCAAGTAAGTTGAATATTCCTTTAGTTTCTAACTCCACTATGGTTTTGGTCTTCTGAACATTCATATCTTACTCCTTGTGTTATGATATCTCATATATCAAGGTTATCACCACCTGTAGACTAGTTTCATTATTAACTATCTCACTAGGCAATCAACATCCTTTCAATGATGAATTATGCTTACCTAGTCGATCATATTGACTTATATATATACATTAACTCTTCGGATTGGACTTCGAGTAAACATGGGTTCCTATGCACAGGTTGAAACGCCAATGCTATGCAACCATTTAAAACTAGCCTAATTCTATACAAATTACTACTTCAAGTAGCGTTAGATAATGGATGTTTGTTCATAGTGTGAAGACGGAGCAAGTGCCAGGAGGAGCTGACAGCCTGCTCCGACTGGCGAGGGTCAACAGCAGTGATGCAGGGAACTACACCTGTTCAGTTCAGGGGGCCAAGTCTCATACAGTGTCGGTGCATGTTCTTAACGGTACGTCACATTTATATTCTTAGCACCTACTTGAAATGATATGCGGCGTTAGGCTTAATGTTTACCACGTGGAGATAACTAGTGAAATGAGGGTGTGTGTGGATTGCACACTTCTGCCCAACTCTCTTTCTCTCTCTCTTTCTGTATGTAACCTATATGTGTGTATGTACCTTCATAGACATTTGATCACCTGAGTCACATGACGTACGCAATTTTTTTCTGGGCCCCTTACCCTTCTAGACCTCCAGCGCCCAGTTTTGTAAAGATTGCTAAACTAACCCACATCCATTTGTTCCAGAAGAAAGTCTTGCCGAACTTCATGCAGCAGCAACTTTCTTACCGACATCGACAACTTTAATAACAGTTACTTTAACGATAACTGCAATTATGTCACAGAGATCATTACTTGTAGCAGTTGCGACTTATTTCACGTTATTAATAACTGTTATCATGGCCCAAGGTCTACGTTATTATTTTAATTTTATAGTATTGTTACCCACGTGATATATTAAGAATTTAGAATTAAATCTAATATACGCATTTGATTGTAACGGTTAATTATAAATAGAATGGTGAGAATAAATTTTATTAAATATTAAAAGTGTTATTTATTTCTTTTTAATTTAGAGCTTATCTACCAGAAGTAGTTTTATTTGTGAATAAACTGTATTTTACCAGAGGCCCTACATTATATATTTAAGCAGGGTAGTTGATCAAAGTTAAGACTGAATTTGAAATAAAACCAAGGTTGGAAATGGTTTAAATTATTTAGTTCGTAGTCTAGTAAACTATGAATTTTTAAGCATCATACCTTTCACGCCCTATAATATGGTAACTTGAAAATACACGTACATTAGTAAGTAATTTACAAGGGGACTTGCTGGCCTGGTGATAAGGGGAAGCCTTAAAACAGTAAAGGACCTCAATTTGTCCAATAGGAACGGTCTAATAAGAGAAAGGTGATACCTATATTATATTAGAAGAATGATGCAAAAAAAAAATGATTATTTTTTATTTTTAGGTAAGTAGTTAACGTTGTACATCTCAACTATACCCTCAAAATGGGTCAGAAGTGGCACCATGTGGTTCTATCGGCGCTTGGTGCTCTGCCCACCCCGTAAGGGATAAGGGCGTGATTATATGTATGTATGTAGTTAACGTTTTTTGTTTGTATCATGTATGTTATTAATACTTACAATATATGTTGCAAAATTGCTATAAAATTATGACCCTAAATGTTATATGTGTCGAAGAGCGGTGATAGCCCAATGGTT
This sequence comes from Carposina sasakii, assembly GCA_014607495.2. Taxonomy (NCBI): domain Eukaryota; kingdom Metazoa; phylum Arthropoda; class Insecta; order Lepidoptera; family Carposinidae; genus Carposina; species Carposina sasakii. The sequence continues at coordinate 5,031,565 of CP053163.1, read as the reverse complement.
AAGACGTGCGCCTTTAAATCGCAAGGCGTGGGTTCGATTCTAGTCACGGGCCAGCCACTGAATTTAATTTCATGTACGGATGTTCTAAAATTCTCACTTAGCTATACCCGAGGAGAGTTGGCGTCAGGCAGGGAGCTGTCCGTAAAACAAATACCAAAACTTTGCCAATGTGAGTTTCGAAAGGAACCATATTGCGCCGAACCCATAAATAGTGGGATAATGACAGGAAGATGATTATGTTGTATATATTTCTTTGTTTGTCGTATAATTATGGCACATTTATTAGGTATGAATATTCCCATTGGAGGCGTAAATTATTATCATTCTTGTTTGTCTCATATGGCTACATTGACTTTGTAGTTTTCTGTAAAACTATTTCATTAACGGGGCCTTCTTTAATACGGCAGCGAGTTCTACATCTGACAAGTCCTTTTACCTAGAAAACGTGAGGCGTAAGTACTGTACATAAAATCTAAGCTGCGACACAGGGCGCTTAGAAGGGAGATTACCCAGAAACTCCTACTATCTATGTGTGGTATATTGCTATTGCAGTCTACTGATGGATAATATGTGTGTTGCTATTTTTTTTAGGGAAACAAGCATCTTTTGAGAATTTTTTTGTCTCTTTTTACGTCGATGATTTTATTGTAGGTACTCTTAGGTAAAGAAAAAACAAGATTATGAACAGGTCTTATATAGGACGTAAGGCCACTTCTATGTACAGAGTTTTAATAGGTGATCATCAAAACTATCAAAATCGGATCGCAATAACCCAACTGGCAAATTGTAGGCCTAATAAGATCACTGTCTGCTTACACGAATGTCACATTATTAATTTTAAAGCAAGACTTGATATGTCTTAAGAACTTTGTTAAATGAAGATTTTTTCCTGATACGTTGGAAAAGCAAGCATTTTAAATTGAGATATATCCTAGGTACTCGTTTATGACATGTCATCACGATTCACGATTAACTTGGCCTTAACTAGTTATCGGGTTAAATGTAATAACAGGGCTCAAACTAGATGTCTCAAATAAATATTGTGTGTTTTTATGCTAATAGCCATGTAGTAAAAGGTCAAATTACATGCATAGTTTAATGAAGGTTGTAAAATACCCCCGGAGAGTTAGTATCTACCTAAAATTTTACGTACTTAGGTTAATTATAATATTTATTACTACTAAACTAACCATGTAAGAGTAAGAGATTCCTTCTTTCCGGTTTCCTAAACTCAAAAGTCCTAATTATAAAAAGTTCAATACTAATTTCAAGGACTTCGGCCCACCATCGATTACTTCAAATTCTATCTCAATTTTTCTCTATTTTATTTATTTGCAAGTATTATTCTGAAGCGCAATAGCCACCAATGTGTTCTGTGGTCTCCGACCCGCCGACACAATCCGCCTATATGAAAGACAGTAAGTATACTATATGGGACTAGCCCGCCGACAAAATCTTGCCTTCATAGGTCGGCTTTGGTGCGAAGATAAACTAGAGCCAAGTAAACAAGAGACCTAATAGACTGATTCATTTTCATTCAGGCAACATAGCCGAACAAATTACAAAGTCTACTTACATGAATTGTAGGCCTAATGGACGAATAAATCTGAATTCAGGTTAAAACTAATGTGGAAGGGATTACGATTCAAACGCTCGCTGGTTCTAATTCTCCCGTGATTTGAATTTAATTGGGTTAACGTATGTACGTGAAAGTGGTAAATACTTGAGCTACAGTGTAAATATTTGAAGACAAAATCTGGCATACTTGTATGTATAAGTAATACTTACCACGTTTTTTTTTTGAAGATCGAAATTTAAATTGCTAAGCAGTGACAGTAAACATGAGAGTAAACATTCGCACACTCGTACTTGTAAGATATGAGTGACGTTTGACTTTTTTATAATTATTTAGAAGTAGAAAGAATCCGAAAGAACAAAATTAGGCTTAGAGCAACGCGGCTTCCTACGAAAAAGTTAGGTTTTTTTTTAATATATTAGACATTATTTTATTTTATTAGGCACATGGCTTTTGAAGGATATCTTATTGCACTTCGCCCACCTCACTTATAAGCTTAGATTCGGTTGATGGGCGCTATACCCTTCACTGACCGTCTAATCTGCCCACACAAGAGTCGTTATGAAAAACTATATTCGAGCTCTAGCTTTTATCTTTCGAGCCATCTAGCATTCAATACCTTTTAGTTATTCTACATAATGTTTTGCATACTCTTATAAAATTTTCAGGATCACAACCAAGTTCTACAGGGTGTAACAAAAGGGGTATGTTAAGCGAGAAGCTATGTAAATAGCACACTAAAAGGAACCTATCTACAAAATTTCAGACTCGAAATCACATGTTTAATTTTGTAGCTAGTATGGAGAATTTCTAATCAACTTAAGAATGTTCATACAATTTTGAAAAATAAACATGTGGTTTCGAGTCTCAAATTTTGGAACATTGATCTCTATAATGGTCTATTTACATAGCTTTTCCCTTTCTGTTACACCCTGTATAATATACTGGTCAAAACTCTAAATCATGCAATCATGCAATAACTTTCACTGCGACCGGTTGAAAGCGTGCTATGTCCACCTCTGCTCATATGCAGCCCTCCAAGGTGGTCTCTAACCCGCCATGCTCTGGTAAAGTGCGGATTTAATGGTGGTAACAACTTTTAGACCGACGTTAAAATAACAACACGATCCGGGATGCAATGTGAGCGTGGTGCGGTCCATTCCACTGGTGCAAAGTGCTGCTAGGATATTTCTGTCATAGTACGAGTATTCAACATGCCTAGGCAATATGCGATGAATGCAGAGGATGAAATCATTTTTAAAATTCAATTTAAAATCAACTCAGAACTATGGGCTCTGGAATCTGGAATATTTTGTTAGGTACGATCACAATATGTTCGTTCATATCATACAGTTGTGAAATTGAGAAAATTTTAACTTCAATACAGCTATTCAAATAAACTTTTCAGTTTGATAAAAATATAACATCAGAGAACTGGTGCTTTTTACATATATATGTCGTGGCCATATCGTAGAATTGATCATTTCATGAAATGGTCGAGCATTTCATGAAATGGTCGCATTTCATGAAAAGTTCAACTGTCTATTGGCCACATCATGATATGGTTTGGGCAGATCGATGATTAAAAATCGTTTCTCGATATGGGCAACTAAACGCCCGATCATTTCATGAAGTGGTCAAGATTATTGATCATATCGTAAAATAGTTACATGAATCACCGGTAGAGGCGCTGCGCGCGTTTTATTTATGTGTGAAGATGGCGGATTTTTCTTTTTAGGTTATAAAACAAATTAAAGAGAGTAGGGTGACTATGCAGAAGAAGTTCACGGATAGTGTGTTATATTGTATAATGTATATTAGACTTAATGGTGGTTTATAATAATATTGTTAAACAAAAACCTTAGATTACGATAGGTTAGGTTAGGTTAGGTTAGACTATGACAAATGACGCACGAGCCGAGCGAGCGGAGCGAGCGTGCCTAGGCAGCGTCCGGCGATGTGCCAGATGCGGATCGCTTTTGTAAAGTCTTTTATGTTTTTAAATATTATATTGTGAAAATATCACATAAATAATAGCAAAAAAAATCGTACCATCATACCTTATGGTATACTTATATATGGTGTACGGTATATATTATTTATATAAGCTCTTACCACATTCGGATTTTATGGACACCCTGTTAATACGATTTGGCCAAACGTGGATGACAAAATCGTGAAATGTAGACGATTTAACGATCTGGTCAAATTGAATTGGCAAGTGGCCATGAAATGCGACCACTTCATGAAATGCTCGACCATTTCATGAAATGATCAATTTAACAATATGGCCACGACATATACATATGGAGACTAGACACGACTGTTTTCCGTTCCGAAATGGGGCAGCTTGAACTGCAGGATCATTAGGCTTCTTACATTGCTTGGTTTATACAGGTTTGATATAATTCTCTGGGTCTAACATTTTTTGAATGCCATATCATAAAGTAATATACCGAATATCATGCACTGTCCATGCCGTCAAAGGAACTATTTGCACTATTGGAATAAATCTAATTTATGATCCGACTTGACGGACCAACACATTAAAAACGGTAATGCGGCTGAAATGTAAACTATCCAATATTATAGGTATACAGGGCGTTTGTGACAGCCAGGCAAATAATTATCGCTTCAGATCATGATTCTGAAGCGAAGAGCATTGAAATTTTAGTAGGATTTTTTTGCTTCGTTTAATTAGGTAATAGCTTATTCACCTCCTGTATGGTGGAGAAATTTGAATTATGATCGTAAAGCAATATTATTAAGGACCTGATATAAAATACCTGAGCCCTACACTAGCTATTAATGGCCTAAGTAATAAACATTCCTAATATTCGTGACTCGGTATACGCATGTACACAAAAGCTCGCTTACAAAAGCGTATGAGTTACTTTGGCAAATTCCTTCGCCTGCACGCATGGTGAAACACACGGATTCAAAGCCTCACTGGCCAAATCCAATGGCAATGGCTTACTACATTTAACATAAGAAAGTGATCCATTGCTCGTTGACTTTTAAAAAGGTTAAAGTGTTACTAGCAAAAACAGCTATATATAAAGCTAAATATTATACAGGGTGTGGGTGACAGCCAGGCAAATACTGAAATGCTGAATAAGTACCATCGTGTTGAGTTATACAACAGTGTTATTACTTGCAGGAAATGTATTTTTGATTTGATTATCGGTAATCTTTGCTCTTCGCGCCAATTGCATCGGGCGATCCTGTGACTAATTAAATGGGCTCATTGGTTATTGTGTGACACATTGCTGTTATTTGGATCACTTGTGATACTCCATTAGGGTTGATCAGTTATTTGAACTTTTTTGAGCGCAACTTTTTTTTTGAAAATCACTTTTTGGTTAAAATTTTATTTTTAAGTCATTATCTAAGGCCTAATTCAACGAACCAAACATTTTTTTTTCTGAAAATATGAAAAAATGTAAAATTTTCTTGCGAAAATTTTCAGATTTTTCCACCTCAGAGTCATGGTCTGAAATCATGGTATCAATATTTGTCTGGTTCTCACAAACAGCCTGTAAAGATTGAATGGTGCATATTGAAAAATATACTTTTGTTGACCTTTCTGTAAAAGCTATGATGATCAACCATTTCATCTTTGCCTACATAGATTAAAGTTAGTTATAGTTATTTTAAACTTCTATGTATGTGTTTCAGTGTTTTAAATAGATTTATATGCCTAATGCCCATTTTCGAATATTTTTTTATATTTTTCCCGGTACATATTATTTCTGAAAATTGTGACATGTTGTTTTTTTCAGTGCCTAGTCCACTTGTGGACGTCCACTGTTAAATAATTTAATGATACTATCAGCCATGATCTAACAAAATGTAGGCTGCATTATATTCCACACAAAATATTATTTCTCTATTCCCCTTTAGCAAATCCCTGTGGATTTTCCCTCAGTGTTGACACAATTTGTTTGATTCCACAACATAAATGTAATTTATAAGGAAAAATTGTTTTTCCAGAATAAATAGTAACTTTATTCTATCTAGGATATCGTTTGCCTATATGGGATATGGGTAGGTACTTTTGAAGTGAAAAGGTTATAGACATACAGAATATCTTAAGGTTCTATTAGCATGAAACACGACTAGAGGTTGGGCAGAAGTGTGCAAATTATATACCCACTTCACCAGTTAGCCTATTAAGTCTAACTTACTGAAGTACTTTCTTATCTTACTTACTTACCTGAAGTAAGAAGGTAAAATCCAACAAGCGAAATACACAAACTTAGAATACAAAAACTTCTATACTGCTCTGGGAGTGAAAAAAAAAGTATAACACTACAGCTGCTTCTCTTCCCGGGCATACTGTACATGTCAGTAGAGGGACAAGAGGGTCTTGGTGTTTTGTAGGCGATGGGCTGACCACCTGTCACTACTAACCGAACTCGTACATCTTAACTATACCCTCAAAATTGCTCAGAAGTGGCAGCATGTGGTTCTATCGGCCCTTGGTACACTGCCTACCTCATACGTAAGGGATAAAGGCGTGTATGTACGTATGTATGAAATACACAATCCACTTTTAAAATATATAAACATTCGACCAATCCAACGTTCAGTTAAATTTCAGTTTTTTTGATTTGGTATTTTTTATATTTAAAAGGTTTTAATCTTTTCTAAGGATCCTGTTATTTGCTTGTGACTCGTTTAACTTATTCGACTATACCATAAAGCTAATCAGGTGTATAGAAAAATAACTTTATTACCAAATAAACCTGGCTGCGTAATAATTTACGAGGAAGAATTAAATGACACCTGGCTCCAGAGCATGCCAAAACATAAAGAAATACTCGAAAACCATAACCCTTAATCTGGCGCAGTCGGGTAAAAACTACTGGTAAAATACATTTAGCATCCGTATGTAAACTTCATAAGAAACGTTTGGCGTGCCTCACGCGAATTCTTAGGTGTATTGAAGTAAACCTGCCTACTTTGCTCTGTTTGCGACAGATGAACTTTTAGGCTACTTCTTATAATAGAGATAATAATACAGGACGTTAAGCACCATCCAGCTGTTATTCAACTGCGTCCATGTCATAATCATCCACCTGCCCTTTTCCCATTAATATAGGTTGGTCGCAATATTTTTTCTTCAAAGCAACAACTATTATATTTGACCTTAACTAAGAGATCCTACCTTTCTGGCATCATTTGGTAAACACAAGCCGTGACCTTTTCCCCGGAATACTTCAAGCACGTTCGTCGGTTTAGGGTACTCTTGACCTGCCCTTTCTCTAGAATTTCACCAATTTGATCAGCGAAAGTCCGGCGAGGTCTTCTCCTTCCAACCCTTCCATCGACTCTTATGTTTTATACTTTCTTTGTCTTTTTTTTCAATTAGCTAGGCCAACATTTGACCGCCATCGTGCCTGATGGTAAGCAAAATACGGCCTAGGGTGGTACATGTTTGCCTAGAAAGTGCCTATTCACTCTAGCTTTGAAGAGACCAATGTTGTAGTGCTCGGGAAATACATCGGCAGGAAGTGCATTCCACTCCTTAGCCGTTCGCATTACAAACGAGTTAGCATAACGTTTGGTGCGGATGGGTGGGCTATCAACAACATAAGGATGATACGCTAGTCTGCGTCTAGTATCCCGATAATCTACTTTAATTCATCATCTCCACGTGCCCACATGTATGAAAGTATTAATCATATATTCCTGTGCTTATTAATTAAAACTAGGTTATTATAGAATCACTTTCTTAGCATCTGTCTTTGGATTTATTAACGCCCCCAATTTGTATAATTAACATCTGGACGAGCTATGCTAAAAGTGGCTGTGAGATTTCCCCTACATTTCTAGCTTTGGGAAAATTTCCCAATTAAGGAAAACAGTCGTGTGCATACGTACAATCCTGCACCCGTACGATGAATTTGGTGAGAGCGAATTGTCTCACTTTTAAACGTCAAATTCACAGAGCTATTAATAACTATAGGTAGATAAACAAAGTGTATACAGGGTGTGGGTGACAGCCAGGAAAATACTGAGATGCTGAATAAGTACCATTGTGTTGTTATACGACAGTCGACAGACGACTCATAGGAAATTTTTTTTTGAATTGATTTTCAGTGATCTTTGCTCTCCTCGCGAATTGTATCGGGCGATCCTGTGACAAATTATTGGCTATTGTGTGACACATTGCTGTTTTTTGGACCACTAGTGGACTCTCCATTAGGGTTGATCAGTTATATGAAATTTTTTGAGGACAACTTTTTTTTCATCATATTTTGTTTAGATCATATTTTGGTTAAAATTTTATTTTTATCTCATTATCTAAGGCTTATTAAACCAACAAAAATATTTTTTTCCTGAAAATATAAAAAAAAATGTCGGAAAATTTTGGAATTTTCCTGCGAAAGTTTTCAGTATTTTCCGCATCAGAATCATGGTCTGAACTCATGGTATCAATATTTGCCTGGCTGTCACGAACACCCTTTAAGCATAAAAGTTTATATAGATGCAATATTTGTGAGGTATATCCTAAAATTTTATCCTTAGGGATTTGAGCAGTCTTGCATGAAAATTATTAATAGATTTTATGCAAATTATAATTCCAGGCACGCAACACCTGCAGTCTTCAACATTATTCTCTATCTCACTACCACGAATGTCAACAGTACCTACATATGAATATGATAAATGGTCACCACGTTCCTGTATAAAGTTGACCGTCGCCGCGTCGGTTCTATGATGTGCATTGTAATATTTGAATAGATTCAAAGAAACGTACTGCCCATTTATTTTTCGATATTCAAATAAGACAGTTTTCTAGAATATTCTTTTATTTACCGGTATGTTTTGTTATATTTGAAGTCTCACAAGAGAAAATGATGCTAAAGACAACGTATGTTATAATGTATGATATCGGGAAGACGATGTTTAGTAAAAAGTGTAACTCGCGTTCAAAATTCTGAAATTTTAAATTGTTTTTCAGCACCAAAATAGTGTATTTAGTTTTTGTAAGGCGAAAAGTGACTAAACAAACATTGTGATGAATTAATCAATAAACAACTTTTAATTCATGTAAATTAATTTTAAACGTACCTACTAATATTTACTAATAAAAATAATAATAACATGTATATATACACATATTTGAGCAAATAAACATATTGATTGATTGATTGATTGATAATATTAAAGCTACCAATAAAATAAAATAATTATAAATAAAATACTGCATGCAGGTCCTTTACAGCTGGCAGTATACCCAAAAAGCTGGCCAATTAATTATAAAATTATAAAAATAACATGTCCTGCTTTACTAGCACTCACATCTAACTCAACTTAGGCATTGTTTAACATTTTAGTATTTGCCTGGCTGTCACTTACACCCTGTACAACTATAAAACCTTGAGATAGTTGAAGTTTGCAAGTTTGTTTTCTGCGCAATATTGTCTTTTGATTCCAAAGAGATGTTCTCTGTTTGTCTTGTTGTTTCGCTGTATGTTTACTCAGGATCCTATTGACTTTATTACTAGCACTGCTTTGTGTGCTTCTGGTTACATTGAAAAAAAACTAGATTTTTCCCCTTCGGTTTATATCCTGTAAAACTTTTTAAAGCGTTTTTCTGGTCGGTTTGTTTATTTGAATATTTATGTTTGGCATCTTAAACTTAGTGAAATACCTACTCATAACAACATGAGCAAACATTTTTAAAATGTATGATTGTATCATATTAAAAATGTAAAAATTGGTGAGAATGTAAAGGTGATGGACACTTGTTACAGGTTCGGTGGGAAAAGGAATGGAGTGTAATTTCTTTGTTAAGATGAAAATTAATTTGTCATTAGCCGCGTAGGTACTGACTGACCGAGCAGCTTCGCGAGGCAGCCGCGCTAGACAAATCCTCGGTCGGTCAAGACGTGCCTTGCTCGAGGCAAACGCTCGCGCTGCCTCGCCCAAGCGTGCCGCGGTCCTAGCCAAACGTTGTTGGTTTTTGTCCGGATTGCATGTTGCATGTGTTCCTAAAGTGATGTTTTCTGATAGATCATTTATATTTTGTTTACTTGTGATGTAATTCTAGTGCATGTGCATGGTTTCATATGCAGGTAAGCTAGGAGAAATTTTTGCTTGCCTTTCCTTCGGGATAAACTGGTACAAAAAAAATTACTTACAGTCGTATAGCTTAAATATAAGCTATAAGATCAACCAACCATTATCCTAGAACTAGATCTTCTTAGTAGATAGCCAAATTAACCACGCGATGAATATCTTCTTGTTCATGCTTTAGAAGATTTTCGAAGATCCAATTTTCACGTTCTCGTAGAAAATACCCCCGTAAATAGAAATACATGTCTACAAGAATATATAACACAGAGAGGCTTCGTCGCCGGTATTTGCTTAGCAATATGTGATACCAATATGCAGTATACTGTGAATAGGTTTTCTCGGGTATCGTAAAAACGGATAACGCTGATATTTGGGTATCATGTGGAATCTTTCGGGGGTACAATTACCTATTTAATCAGGGTAAAGGATCTACGGTTTGTTTGTTTAATAGTTTAATATTTCATTTTTTATTCGCAATTTGTTCTACCTTTTTTTACCACAGAAAGGATTGCTATTAAAAAACTTGTTATATTTGGAGACAAAGTCAATGTTATTGTAACAAACAGAAACGAGCGCGCAGCGAACGACCCGCAAAGTGTTTGAAGCAAGCTAGAAGGAATACCTCATCATCTTCCTGTCCTGTTCCCATTTATTTGGGGTCGGCGCAATATGTACTTTTCTTCCATTCATCCCTATTATCCGTCATCTCATTGCTCACTACCAGTACACGCATATCCTCTCTCACACAGTCTATCCAACATTTCTTTGGTCTACCTCTTCCATTATATCCACCCACATTCATGCGCAACGCTCTCTGTGAATACATATCGCTCATATTATTCAAAATGCCTAGCAAGTTTTAAAAGCCATGGGTTATTAAATATACCTTCGACGACCACATGGGCAAAGTGTTGTCTCTAGGATTTCGATACAAACATGACAAGACTCCTGTTATGTTAACTTTTCCTACTCTATCAAAACTAGTTCGAAGCCCAAACTATCTTTGATATGACATATTGGAAACCGAGTTGGGCAAGTTTCAATGCCCTGAGGATGATGCCCTCTTCTAGGATGTTAAAGTTTCTATGCACTGTCAGATTTCAAAAGCATAATTAATTCGTATCTATGTTTACTGTAATACATACTCGTACAAGGTGATATCTAGTATTGTGTTGTAAATTGTAAAGTATCAATTACTAACTGACTCTTGCAAGTTCATCAGAGTGAACATAAATTATAACCAACGTGTTATTCAAGTGTATGAGCTATAATAACTGCTAAGTTTTATCAAACATTGTTCACTAGTTTTAGCGTGAAAGAGTAACAAACCTATAAACATCTTCATATTCTCATAAACTTTTATACGCCTATGATACGCCATTTGGAGTGACAGCTCGCCATTTTGAATGATGCCACTTTTTACGGGTCAATAATAGTACAGAAATAGTAAACCAATGCGCTTTGCATAATAAAAATGCGAGTCGTGTATTCCACAGAGATATAGACTGTCTAAAAAGTTGTGAAATAAAGGTGTCGCCACTAGCAGTGTGAACATAACAGAATAACACTTTTCAGTGAGCGATTTTTTAAGTTAAAAGTCTAGACTTTTTGGACAAGCTATAGTATGCCGTTGTAAAACAAACAGTTATGGTTGAGCTTCATGCGTAGTGACAAGTTATATCTTGTGCCGGAGTAATAGGATCTTATATTGATTTACAGTTATTTCATTCATATAGTTTTGCATAACCAACTTGAATTTGGACGACTTATATGTACAAAAATAAAAATGAGAACTATTGTACTGCATGCGTAATATCTGTTATTTAGATGTTAGTTCAATATTATTTACAACAGTCTTCGCTATGCTAAGAGTTGCTGTGGTATCTGCTTAATAGTATATCGTGCAGTTCTGGCTACCCCGTTTCGGAAACATAGCATGTTAATAATATATTAGTACGTATTGCAATGTTTACCGCTCCTTGAGTCGTGTTCATAATTCTTCACTGTACACAGAAAAAAACACAAGATAAAATATTTGAAAAGATAATGTACAAAGGCGAGGTTATCTCCAAAATAACAGAGATTTATTTCAGCCAACCAATTAAAATTAAGTGATTAGCAAAGAAGAGGAAATCACACGTGCACAAACAAATTATAAAAAAAAAACAAATGTAATATAATCAATTAAATAAATACATACAATATAACTAAATAAATACATATCGAGGGGTGAAAGACTATTTGGGATAAGCGCCATATATATAAATGACAAATAACCTTGACAAATAAACGAACCTGTTAATACAACAATAAACACAAGTATAACTGATTTTTTTTATAGTATCTAGGTAAATAAGATTTTCTTTATGTTTAAATTAAAAGGAGAAAGAAAAATATTCTCACCGCGACAAAGGTAAATTTTACTGCAATTGTTTCAAATATCTGAGTTAGCGGAAAGAAAAGTTTTTAATTTATTCCAGAACATAGAGTAGAAATCCTCGGAGATAACGTGGCAGTGATAAATAGCTGAGAACAGCACATTTTTTCAGCCTGCGTATTTTGCTTGATAAATTAATAATTGTTTTTCCAATAACACATTTTTCCGTGGGGATTTCGGGATTCGATTTCTTACGTCGCATTAAGGATACAATTGCCAAATTTCAAATCTCTGATGTCAGCGGTTAAGGCTGGAGTTGATCTCTCTGTCGTTCGTCATAGCACTTTATGTATATTACATGCACATACATACAGGGTGATTTTTGGTCGTCAACGTTTCCGAAAACTACGGAATCTCCTCATCAGCACGATCATTTTTCTCAGTGGAAGCATACCTGGGGAGTGTCTGGTTTCCAAAATATTAGGGTCCAAAGTTGAGTAAATAGACTGCGTTTTTCTGCATAAATGCACATAGACGCGCGTAGGAAGATTTTTTCACGAGAAATAATTAATATCTGTCTATAAAAAAACTAACATAAACACTAGACACTATAAATTTCGCCCGATCAAGTAACTAAAAAAAATTTTCAAAAAATGTTTTTTTTTCTCAGCATTTCAGCATTTTTTGGGATAAACTTGCTTTATTTGATGTATAGAGTGCGTACCCTTCGTTAATGGTGGCCACATAAAAACACCCTGTACAGTCACGCCCATTATCCCTCAAAGAGGTTGGGCAGAAGTATGCAATTTACATACTCACTTTTCATCAGTTTGCCTTTTAACTCCTACATGGTAAGGGGTGAGCCTACCACCGCTAATCGCGCACTGATACAACAATCTAGCTACCGGTAACGAATCCAATGAGAAATGTTATCGAGTTATTCTAAATATGCAATATGTGTGTAGATTAAAGACATTATTACGGTGTATGATATCTACTATTACTCTATATTTTAAAGTGGTATTTTTATGTAACAAACTGTTTGGTGATATTTATGCGATCAATTTCGGATCGTATTCTGATTATGGCTGAGTCAACACACTGTCGGAACTATCCACATGTTTTGTCCCCTATTGGCGACGTACGAGTATATCAGCCTATCTTAAGGGAGATAAACGAGCTATAATAGTTTTGATGGTTCAGCTATAACTCAAAAGCCCCTCTGCCTCTAATGTGGCCTAACGACCGCCATTAAATTTCATAACCATAAGACTATACCTATATAAATATGTAATTGCGATTCTCATTAGGATATGTAACATGTGTAGGGACAGCTACATAAGCCTAGGTAGAACTTTAATTAACCTAAATCTCGGAATACTATAGAATAGTTGGTCTTTACCTATTGGATTGAATAGGCCTCTGTGGGATAGAATGATTTCCCCTGCACGTGACTAGGTACCTGTAATATACCTATATTATTCGGTAAAAACTAGCGTTGTTTTCAATAACACAGCTCCATCTTTCGAGTTCAAATAACAGCTAATAAATCAATCTATTTATTTGCACAAAATATGAGTAGAAATACACATCAGTCTATTACAGTCTATTGTGGACGTAGGACTTCCCAGGGGCACGCTACAAGGCTATTGCCATAGGGGGTTTGTCTATAGTGACGACAGTGTAGACATTCAGACCATGTTGTCTACACGATTGGCGCTGCTGCCCAGCTCCCGGAAACCCTTAACACGGCCTCGGCCGACACACGAGCAAAAGTACATTTTCTTAATGAGGTACAAAAGTACAACTGGTTCGCAGTCTAGAAGAAGATACGGAGGAAATAATAGGTATACTATAGGTAGTTACCTTAAAGGAACTTGTGGAGTAAATGAGTAGTAATGTCCCTTTAGGTCGACACTTTACACAATTCTTATACCACAGCGAAGGGTTGAAACTAATACGGTTGTACTAATACATGGTCGTGTGGTGCCGGCATAGTAAAATTCGTACACCACACCGCCCGTGGGTATCGTACGTGGCGATTAAGGGTTTCCGGGAGGTGGGCAGCAGCGCCTCCCGTGTTGACAACATAGTCCAAAATACAAACTGCGGTCATCAACCCGCCTGCCCAGCGTGGTGACTATGGGCTAATACTCCCTATGGCAGTCTTGTGGCGTGCCCTGGGGGAGGCCTGCGTCCAGCAGTGGACTGAAATAGGCAGATGATGATGATGAATACATGTAAAGGTTGTGGGTGTTATAAATCTTTGTTCCCACTACAGTATTATAATAATAATAAGCCCGCAGGGCAGCTTTTTGCGAGCTGTTGGGAGGTAGCGTTCCCACGGACCTGAAGTGCTCCCGGGGGAAGACCCTGTTTCTCATCTCCGGCGCCGAAGTGAGGTCTGACGAGGAACAGTTCCCCCACCTCTGCCTTGCCTTTGCCGGCCGGGCAGAGTGGAGTCGCGAGAGCTATGACAGCTCGAGGGTGGACGTGCCCGTCCGTAAGTGGCGAGCTGGCTTCGGTTTAAAGTCCAGAGGCACCCCTCCACCCTAGCCACTCACCAAATGTTGCCCCTTTGTCGCTCCATGCGTGCGGCCGTTTTCGGGGGCCCATGAAATGAGTCAGCGAGTCACCGCCTGCCACCAAATAATTATGAGACTTGGTTGTAATGGCAGGCGTCCGTTAGTCTCCTTCAATAGCTCGATTATCCAACCCCACCAAAAATTCAGCCCCATAGCCCATGACCTTTGTTTTCCATCGCATAACATAGCTCTGCACTCCAATAGTCTTGCACATGGCTGGGACCGTCGCCGGGTGTATCATATTGTGCGGTCGGCGATGGTATCCGCCATGTGTATCCCACACCATATTAAAGTTCTCTAAAAGGGCCTCTACATCTTGGCTACGGCCCGATGCACGCCTCTCAAAGGACCGGGACTCTGTAGTCCCGAGAATTTAAACAGAGATACAAATAATAATAATAATTTCGAAAGAGATACAAAATAATAATAATATAAATTTAATTTCAGAAAATACATTCCATATTTGTATTAGTAAAAGTCTTAATCTATGTTGGTAAGTAATTGCGGATATTAATTAAATTGAATTATGTAATGGAATTATACACAATGTAATGTTAAATTTGACAGATATTGCATATATTTTGCTATCAAATGACATATTTAAAGGGTGTATAAATTATACACTTGGTTCATTAGTAGCGTTGTTGTGTGTGTGCTTGAACATTTCACATACGAAGAATTTGGCGCAAAACTGAGATCGTGTCTACATCCCACATTACATATTTATAACATGCCATAACATACATTATAGATTCAGCTAGTTCCAAATGGTCTAAACATAATAGTACTTACATTCCAGTACCAATATAGAAAATAATCCGCAGTTTTTACAGATAGGGTAGGTAAGTATGTAGTGCAGCAATCGATGCGTTGACTCATTGTTAACCAGAACTACACTGTACATACAAGTAAGTACGAGTACCTATATGAGTTTCTATACCGTTATACCAACATTATCCTACTACAGCATCAGCTTTAGTAACACAAGCTGTCGGCATAGTGTTTCGGGACGGGACTGGTGTCGAAGTTTCACACGGAAGGTATTCGCGTCGCTCCCGGGGGGTTATGTTGAGAGTTTGTCAACGTACGGGTAAGAAAACAAAGTTCATCTAAAGCTCAGGTTATATTAATTGTGCCTCGGGTCACTATTTAATTTGCCAAATATAATTTTGATATGGTTATTTGAAAGGTTTATGTAGGGTAAATAGTTTTAAATACTCGTAAAATTATTAATAAAGAAAATGGAAAAAATTCTTCACCCGAGTGGGAATCGAACCCACGACCACTGCATACCGTGCTAGTTGCTCTGACCACTGAGCTGCCGGGTCAATTACTCGGATGACGAATTTTACCATCTCTTTTCTAAATTACATATTGGCAACGTTATTTTTCATCCATCATACTCATAAAGTTATGAAGGCCCGATTCCTTCAACCGTCAGATAGCCTGTTTGAAGGATAAAGATGTAGCTGTCACAATCTTGAATACGTTTAAAGAAAGATAGCATTGAATTTAGATTATAGACTAATTTATCGCATACATGTCAACAAACGGTATTCCAATTGGTTTGTAATATAATATAATGAGGTGTAAGTGGATTCGACTAAAACCATAGACCCAAACTCAACCTTACCTGCCTTGTGGTGTACCCTGGTATTGAACCGACGACGAGGCTCTGACGCTAACAACTTAAAACCTACTTAGAATGACTCGGTAACATGTTTTTCGTTTGTTCCATTGGATTCGTTACCAGTAGCTAGATTGTTGTATTTGTGCTTGAAATGCCACGTTGGTCTTAATAAGCTAATTGGTTAACGTGCTTGGTACCTATACAGAGTGATTTTTGGTCGTCAATGTTCCCGAAAACTACGGAATTTCCTCGTCATCACGATCATTTTTCTCCATGGAAGCATACCTGGGAAGTGTCTGGTTTCCAAAATATTAGGGTTCAAAGTTGAGTAAATAGACTGTGTTTTTCTGCATAAATGCACATTGACGCGTGTAGCAAGATTTTTTTACGTAAAATAATTAATATCTCTTTATGAAAAAACTAGCATAAACACTGGACACTATTAAATTTTGCCTGATCAAGTAATAAATTTTTTTTTTCAAAAAATTTACGTCGTTTCCCCCATTTTTTTGGCATAAACTTACTTTATTTGTTGTATAGAGTACGTACCCTTCGTTAAGGGTGGCAACCAAAAAACACCCTGTATAAATTGCACACTATTGCCCAAACTCTTTGGGAATGACGGACGTAACTATATGTATGTATGTAGTAACATAGCTACATAATTAATTAAATTTAAGTGCTAAGTTAAGTAGATTCAATGGAACTTAGGAGATGTCGCAAGTTATAAGTGTACGTAATTTTTATCGTTTATAAGCGTAAACCATGGTTAACAAGAGGAGTTGACAAGAGCCATTTTCATATCGACGCAAGGCGCGTGCGTATAAATCACGACAGGACCATAAAAACTAAAGGTAAGTTTAACACGAGAGTTAAGGCCGACCTCGGTAGTGGTGAAAGCTATTTGTCTCAATATAACTCCACTTTACGGCGACTGCCATAGTGTAGAAAGCGACGAACAGAAGTTTTTGAGCTTGGATTCTGTCACAGCATAGTGAACGTAATACAGCATAAAAATGAGTATGTTGCTGTCGAACTTTGCCTATTTTTTTATGGCATGCATGTACATACGTGCATTTATTAGCGAATTTCCGTTCTTTCCAAATTCGATTTACATTTATCCTCTTTATCTTTGAATTACATACATTGTTGAAGCAACAATATACTGGCAGGGTCTATCTAAGCCATTCACTAAATCATTCAATAATTATTGCACTTGAATATTCAATAAAATGGTATCATGTAAATGGGGTTTAAAACCTTAGTTGTTTCTACCAAAACCATATAAAATCTACCAAACCATTCACATTTTCACCTTTAATATCCGACAGATAAATGTGTAGCTTGGATTAAGTTTTTAATTGTCAATGATACACAATAGGCAGATTTGATAGGAGTAGAAAAGTTATGAAATTTGATATACGACAAAAAATACTTTTATAACAAACCGTAATAAAGTTTGCTCGGGCCGCTTTTGAAATATAGTAATAGATCGAAAGTAAATATTTCTTTTTTGGTCCCGGCGTCATCGGTCATATATCTAAATATTAACAAATGTGATAGTTTTGACTTTATTATATAAGTTAATTGAGACTTAGGACATAAGCAGCTGCTTAATTATTTTTCAATAAAGTAAATAGAGGCAAGACGAGTTTTCAACAAAGATTTTTCTAGCATACCAATCAAGAAAATCCACCGGCATTACTACTACTACTATATACAAGTAGATTTAGTTTATTGTTAAGTAGTCATCAAGAAACACATCTGATCATTTAACTTAGATACGTACATACATAAATAAGATATCATGAATTGCCAATAAAATCATGTGCTCATGATATCAGTAGGTACCCACAGGCACTTTGTATTTCTAAACTAACTATACTATATAGAGCATACTTCCTTACTTGTACAATTTACAATATACGGTCAGCGCACAAGCGTTCGGCCGTCATAAATCGAGAGTAGTTCCAAGCGATTTCCCTCAAGGTCCTAGAAGTAGCCATTCGGAAACCAGGGCCCTTGGGGTGTAGACCCGACGCTTGTTGACTCGCAATGCCCTTAAGAGGAGGCAGACCTTATTTAGCATCTTTTTGATGAAATATGCTGAAACGGGTGCATGTTTGTTTAATGTGAGACTATTACACTATATTCTTAGTACCCTTAACTATGTCATGTAAAGCCAAAAACATGATTTAATGATTTTCGCTCGATAGTTTTGTTTTTTGAAATCGACATGTTTTTTAGTCATTTTTACTTTTATTTCGGCTATTACATGAGGTAGGCGTTTTAAATAAATTCGGATGTCAAGATAATAATGATAGTAAACTTTTGTAAAGCCAAAATTAAAAAACAATCATAATTGAACACACAATTAATAAAAATCTTTTTGAGACTTACGCTCTTTACTTCTGAGCTCAATCAGTTGTTTAGCGTGCAAGCGATATTCTACTCTAATGCTTACAGAAAAGCGTTAAATAGTAACTTCGTGCCCGCTGACGCTCAGTACCGCGCTGTGCGCCGACGACGTAGGGTCTATGTCGCTTTCGCCCACGGCAGTGGCATTTTTTATTATCTTGCGGTGTAGGTATTACTCGATTGAGTTCGGACTAATGGGAAATAAAACTAAAAAATATGTTTCCAAAAGGAAGATGGCTCAACGTTGGAGAGAATTTTCTAAAAAGGGGAGAGAATCAAAGGTGTAAGTAGCTATAATCATAATTAGTAAGTATGTAAAGTTTAGTGCTGAGAATGCATTTTATAATGGACAGGAGAAAAAACAAAATGTCGAAATTACGGGATAAAATATTTACCCGGGATAAAAAGTATAATGTGTTATTCTGATACGTACCTAAGCTAATATAAGGTCTTTCCGAAATTAGTGATTTGCCTTTGACACGAAACTAGGAAAGTAAAAAGAAACAACTTTCACTATGGGGCCAACTCCGATATAGTGAAAAAAATCAGCTGTTCCATACATTTCAGGATTTTGCGTGATGAACTAACAAACATACACACTCACACACATACAAACTTTCACCTTTATAAATTGGTAGAATTCCTTTGAACGATGGCGCTAGTTGCTTTGTTTATCTATGTAAAAGTCTACAAAAGAAATTAGTTCCGAAATCACACACACAGCATGAGAAGTATTCTATAAGCGCACTGCTTTACACATGAAGCACATACACAAATTTTATATACATTTACGAGTATATGTAGGTACAATATCTTTCACTCACCTAAGGAACTTACTTACTACTACAGGTGAGGCATATTGGAATATCATATTGGAATAGGTATGTGGATTAGGTATTTTTCAATACTAGTCGGTACCTAATACAACATGATTAGGTCATCATCATCTTCCTGCCCTGTTCCCATTTATTTGGGGTCGGCACAATATGTACTTTTCTTCCATTCATCCCTATTATCCGTCATCTCATGGCTCACTCCCAGTACACGCATATCCTCCCTCACACAGTCCATCCAACATTTCTTTGGTCTACTTTCTTTTCTTTATATCCATCCACACTCATGCACAAAGCTCTCTGTAAAATATGCCTTTCATCCCGTCGCTTTACATCATAGACTCATAATATAGCTTTACATGCCCGTACCAAGACAGACGGTTACTTCGTAACTTGTCTGTGATCGGCGCAACTTTCAAACTTCCTCTTATATACACATTTCTTATTTTATCTATTCTTGTAACTCCACACATCCATCTCAACATTCTCATCTTGCTTACATGGAATTGATTTTTATCCTTCTTTACGGCCCAGCATTCAGATACAAGACGACATTAGGTATTAGGTATCGCATAAAATATCATCTTATTATGAGAAATCAACCGTAAGGCATAGACGATAAGTTTCAATTTTATTATTTAGCAAAAATACTACAATATCATTAGAATATGAAGGTGATTTTCACCATTTCCAACAAGTTTATAATAGCCCAGCGGTTACATCGGCGGAGTCGAAAACCAGATATTCCTGGTTCGTATCCGGGTACAGACAAGACTTTTTTTTTCCTTTTTTTTTACAAAATAAAAATCCTTTATTTAAACAAAATATTTGACACAAACTAAAAACAATTTAACTAAATATTAAAAATTTAACCTAATATAAAAAATGCATTTCGCTATTATCACGATATTTTCTATTTCCACAACTATTCTTTTTACGTAGGTATTTATTAGATAATGGATCATTCACCGAAAACCGATACTAAATATTCACCGAATAAAGATTCTACGTATTTATCTAATACGTAATGGATCACAGTAATGGAACGGCCATATTGCATAAATATGAGTATGTATTAGGTCGAACAGGTACGATTTTTACCTAATCCGACCCATCTTTACTTATTACGTAGCATCTTCGGCAGCAGTTCCTTATCTACAATATTTTAGTCCGGGAGGTAGCGTTGCATTTTACAAAATAATTTCTGGTCGATTGATTAATGTCATAACGTACTTTTCATGGATAGTCATTGAGTAACTCGAACGTCAGCAGCTCCAGTAAGGGTGGGGAGAGAATTTCAAGTATGTCAAAAAAAAAATCCAAAAATTATTTCTGTTCGTCCGAAAATTTGCACATCAGTAGTTTTAACAATAATAATAATTATAGAAACCGTCAGCTGTGAAGAAAATGGCGGGTTGTACGTCAGCAGGTTATATATACCTATATTAAAAATAATTATTTTTATTTCATTTCCGGTCGAATGAAACTGATACAGGTTATTCTTTATGCTATAAAAATGATAAAAAAAAGCCTCAGCAGATCTATCGATAGGGGTAAAATCGTCAGCAAGGGGATGCATATGTGCCGAGCAGGTATTCAATCCGAGTATGCATTAACCTTGCTGACGATTTTACCCCTATCGATAGATCTGCTGAGGCTTTTTTTTATCATTTTTATAGCATAAAGAATAACCTGTATCAGTTTCATTCGACCGGAAATGAAATGAAAATAATTATTTTTAATATAGGTATATATAACCTGCTGACGTACAACCCGCCATTTTCTTCACAGCTGACGGTTTCTATAATTATTATTATTGTTAAAACTACTGATGTGCAAATTTTCGGACGAACAGAAATAATTTTTGGATTTTTTTTTTGACATTCTCTCCCCACTCGCCCCACCCTGAGTGCGCCTGCTGACGCTCAATTCAATTGATGTTCTCATCTAAACTATCAATTGCACTCAAAATCGATCGGCCTAAAATCACCATCAAAAATGCAACGCTACCTCCCGGACTATTTTGTTTATAGAATTCAAACCAATTGTGCCGAACAAAAAGTCCTGGAGTCGCCCGTCAAAGTTTATACCGAAATAATACCACCTGTGATGTTTTAAGAAAAGTGAGTGAGAACCTACCTACCTGCTATAATTTTGTTGTTTTTGCTCACTTGTTTTCACTTTTGGCTACTAAAACTTTTTTGATATTTTTAAACTCATTTCATATTTTAGCTCTCCGATTGACAGTTTGATGGTAACAGATGAGGTGGAGCATAGAACAGAAGGTATTTTACTGTATAAGGTAAATAGTACATATATATTTCTTGGGGAGTGTAGAGGATTAGTAAGAAAAATCATTTAATTTAATTGTATAGTATTTAAACGCACATCAAATAAAATGATTTTTTTTTAGTCACAAATAATTGGAATTCATATAAAAATTACTGAGTGCACAGCAAAATCCTCAAATGAGAATATTGCTTATTTTTTTATTATTTTTTATTTGAGTAAAGTATGTTACATTTCGTTTTAAATAAACTTAGACACTAGATAGCAAAAACCCTTTGGGTTTATCCGCCTAGTGCGGTCTTTCTTAATAAAACTAATTTTACAACACTTATGCTAAAATAGGTACATATTATTTAGGTAAGTACTGCATATCTAAAAAGTTACCACTTGGAATGAATGGCAACCATCTTGTCTTCCGTCCGTCGGTTTACGTACCCCCATCGTAAACGTACGTATATACCTACGTACATTTCTCGTTCATATAATGTTGTTTTATTTTATTTATATATTTGTGTGTTTGTAGATAATGAGTTTGTATGTTTATCGGTATCAAACTGCAATTTATATTTGTGGCATACGCATACCGCTATTTATCTTTAAATAAAGTTTTTTTTATTTATGCACAGCTAATATTGCGAATGCACATTATACATACCTGTTAACCCTTTATTTAAAAAAAAACACCTACTATTTATATTTAACATACAGCAATTTACCTAAATGAAACGGCATTTTTTTACATAATCATCTTAATATAAAAATTTGTTAAGTTACTACTTGTAACATTTTAACATATTGACTCACCTAAAAGCCTTTTTAAAAGCGATCTACATGAGTAAATTGGTCCCATTTCACATATGTATCGGATACTATTTTTTGTGATATATAAAATAAATCTTTGATATCTACCATTAATCCGTTTTATTCAAAACTTCCTAATACTTGTTGCATTGGATGAATTTCATACATAAATATAACTATGATGCAGGTAATGTGTTCTATTGTATGAATGATTTTTTAACATACCTATATTACTTATTAATAAATAAATTATTTTAATTTAATTGTATTTTGCAAACAAAAATAAAATAAACATAACATTGAAATCAATTATAATAACGACTCTATGGGTTTTTATGTTCTCTGCGTTTGACCTAGCGTTGACCCGCCTGCTCGAAAGCGCGCGA
The DNA here is from genome assembly GCA_014607495.2 of Carposina sasakii. NCBI lineage: Eukaryota > Metazoa > Arthropoda > Insecta > Lepidoptera > Carposinidae > Carposina > Carposina sasakii. The sequence goes on along the minus strand of CP053163.1, from coordinate 5,008,582 downwards.
ATTTCGAATTTTAACACTACGCAGATCTTTACGCGTATCCTTGCATTGCGGGTGGCGGGGTATGTGGGCGGAGCAACCGTGGGACTTTTATTTGACTGCTGGCTCTTAACGGATGACGGTGGTAATTTCGAGACAAGTCATGCTCAGGTTTTGAGGTAACTTTTTTGTATTTGTTTTTCTCGTTGAATTGTAAAATCTGATCATAAAATATTCGAGTCGAACTTCAACCATTGAAAAATAACTGGTACTATCGACAACAATTAGTTTTGATGACATACAGATTCTATTTAGAAACAAAATCAATATATTTGGTTCCTACTATCAGCTTTATTTACCACTAGTGGACCCCCGCGACTGCGTCCGCGTGGACTGCAGAAAAAATAAAATATCGAAGTTATCCGGTATAAAAATATTTTCCCGGGATAAAAAGTAGCCTATGTCACTTTCCATTCCTTCAACTATCTCCTCTTAAAAATCACGTCAATTCATCGCTACGTTTTGCCGTGAAAGACGTACAAACAGACACACATACTTTCCCAAGATAGGTAATAGAATCGATTTAAGAACTCATGGTTTGGGAGCTATCCCAACTGGCATCATATAAGGTCCAAAACTCATAACATACTGTTAATTCAAGGCAGGATATCACACAAAATAACTATAGTGTAGGTAATCTCTTTAAGTTTATTCTTTCGAAAAAACACATTTTAATAGCACTTGTGTAATATCTACACAAAAAGTAATCTTCGTAAAACGGTTTTAATTAACTTAAAATTTAACAACCTCTTACGAGTATCCCCGGGTAGATGAAACAAACGCATCTGTAAAGGTCTCTCCATTTCTACTCAAGGGAACCCTAAAATTCTATTTGATCTTGACACTTTACATAAAAAAATATATTTGTTTTGCCGAGAAAAGTTGCTTTATTTTCGCTAAATTGAATTCAAAATGGATTTATTTATAACTAGATAGCTTCAACGAGGGTTTTGAACTCTTGGCCTTTAACTGTTCTAGTGAACTTCATGAATTCAAAGGATTACAATTATTATTTTCTTTTGATAGTTTTTTATGATTAAGGACAGTTTTTTGCAATGGTCACATAGCCTATCTGATGGATAAAGTTTTATTTTATTTTATTTACTTGATGCCTTTCTCTGAAACTTGATCGAGATAGAGACATCATGAGCATTATATACATATATTATTATATATATTCAGAAAGGGCATCTGACCATTAGAAAAGTCAGCCCTTAGATCCGCCGCATTAGAGTTTCACAGTTAGAAAACTGACATAGTACTGGTGGTATTGCACACATGGTAATGTGTGCAATGGTTCTTAGCATGAACAAACTTAAACTATAACCATTATTCTCGACATGGAACATCGACCGACTATTATACGAATGAAAGAAGATCGGGAAAACTTCTTTTGCTATGTAGCACTAAAGATAACTATTGCCATAAAAAAAGTTTGTTTTGCGGAAGTACAATTAGATGAGTAATTTCTGTAGAAAGGCTATATAATATGGCAAAATGAACCGAGTAAAATTTGTTGCAAATGATTTATATTAACTTTATACATATTAGGGTCGATTCCGGCAGTCACACTTAAACCTAAACCTGTTCTTAGTCAGGTCTATCTCTCTCCGTTCTTAATATAAATGGCTGAGAGAGAAAAGGACAGGTAGGACTAATTTTACGTTTAGGTTCAAGTGTGACTGCCGGAATCGACCATATTATTATAGATTTTAAGTAATATCTCAAACAACAAGTATCTACGAACAATTAATATTCTTATTCTTAATGTGAGAATAATACGAGTTAATTATTTTGGTCAAAATCGTGGCAGACAAAAAAAACAAAAACCCTTAGTGATCTAATACTGTATTGCAAAATTGCTTCACCTATGGCTGGACACGGTCGAACTTTGGCTGACACCGACTATCCCCTAATTGAGTAACGAGTCTTAACTTCGGCACGGAAACTCGGTCATAACTTACCTGAGCACCCATTAAACAGGTTTTAACTATAAAATAAAGTTAATGTTCATGTCAAATATTTCGCATAAATTTTATAGAGGTAAAACTTTGTCCCCTAACTTTGTCATCATGCATAACACCGACCGCTATTTCATGAATGAGATAACTACTCTACGTTTAGTGCACCTCGCTCGAAACTTTCCTCAAGTGCGGTCGACTAGGGGCTTTTAGTGCTACCGATTAGGATTATAATGGTTTCTTATTCAGCACAATAAAGCACTTCTTCCTGAAACATTGTGAAGAAGGAATCGACGGTTTCTTGAATAGAACTTTTTCAAAAATGCACCTTTATACATTTTTATTTTACAAAATAAAGTTTAAGTATAAAGTAAGGTTATGTGAAATTAATATTTCTGTACCCATTCCCAACAAATAACTGATTTCTATCATAAGATACCGGTCAGTAATTGTTGTACCTACTGTTTATACAGGGTGTAACAAAAAGGGTATGTTAAGCGAAAAGCTATGTAAATAGCCCACTATAGAGAACCTATCTACAAAATTTAAGACTCGAAATCACATTTTTATTTTTCAAGATTGTATAAAAAATCCTGAGATATTTTAAAATTCTCCATACTATCCGGAAATATAAACATGTGATTTCGGGTCTCAAATTTTGTGGATAGGTTCTCTACAGTGGGCTGTTCATTCAGTTCAATTATGATTAGCAGTACAATATTGAAATATAAATTGTTCCATCCGCTCACGAGTGATGCCAATGGAGTAGGTAGTCAGAACTGCAGAAGCACAATAGCTCATAGCCTAAGAAAACATCCCTAAATTCCTAAGTCGACTCTTAATCTTCTAATTTCTCTTAATCTTCAATGAGACACTGTTCTGATAAAATTATTACAGGGAACGATACCATCACGATTACTGTCGCAAATCTCAAGCATGCTTAGTTTTTGCTTCTTTTCCTCTTACGTAGTGTCTACTTTGGTCGATGTACTTAACTTAGTGGCTGTCGGTCGTCGGTATCAAGAAAAATAGGGCAATCTACGGGAAAAAATCATGACAGAAAGTTTTTCCTTCCTTTTTCTAGTAGGAGATTAAATTGCAAGTTGATTAGCTTTTTTGTTCAGGCATGCAGGAATGTTCAATTATTTAGATTGTACATTATAAGATAGATTAGGATAAAAAAGGGTCTGGCTTAAATAAAAACACGTCATTTAGGTTAACTTTTACGTATTAGATAGCATCGTTTAATAAAATAGAAACCTAATAACTTATACAGATGATTATATGGGATAGCATACATCACATAACATATAATCACGCCTTTACGGGGTAGGCCGAGCACCAAGGGCCGATAGAACCAAATGGTGCCACTTCTGACCAATTTTGAGGGTATAGTATGTACAAATTCGGTTAGTAGTGACAGGTGGTCAACCCATCGCCTACAAAACACAGTATGCCCGAGAAGAGAAGCAGCTGTAGTAATATATATGTTTTTTTACTCCCAGAGCAGCATAGAAGCTAAATTATATGGGATAATTTTTACAAATTACATTTAAAGGCCGTATTCCCGAAGTGAGGAAGCCAGAACTGCAGATTATATGGAAAATTAGGATAATTCGTTCATAGTCATACATTCGAGCCTCAAATTTTTTGGACAAGTTATTTATATTGGACTACGTTCAGTTCATAGCTTTTTTCTTAACACACCCATTTTAACTTAACACACACAAAAACTCCTGATCCGATTTAAATAAAATTTAGTGCACAGGTAGTCTAGAGACTAAGTTATGACATTTTTTGGAGTTCACGAGGACTGACTTGCGGGTGTACACTAGTATACATTTAAGTAAGATAACCTCTCTTTTTTTAATGTTAGTTTAATATCAAAGAATTACCATCGAATTTATATTTGCGACCAATTTTCTTTATAACATCGTTCAATGTTATAAAAATGTAATAAATACAAAGGAAATGTACACGCACTCAGAACGTGACTGGCACCTGACTACGAAAGAATACGTGTGATGGACGTCTGAACCGGAAATCTTGGAAACATTAGCTGGTTCTGTTCCACAATGGAGTATACAATACAATCTCGCCTTTTGTAAAAGATAAAAAATAAATTTATTTATAGACAGTGGTGAACCTTCTACTGAACACTGTTAGCTTATTTTTCTTATTATCACCTACTATATGTGTCTCTTGAATAATAAAATAAAATATATGAATATGTATTCAACACTATTGCTTATAAATTGGTACTTACTGCACTCATTTTAGATACCTACGTAATCTAACTATTTATCCACATCTATGTCGATGACATTCACAACTATTGTGTAATAATGAATACACAATAAGATACTTTAAATAACTTTGCTGTAATGTTATTTGCCATAAAATCATTAAAATGCAATTTTAGATAATTAAAAATTGAAAACCGATGCATTATGACAAAAAACTTATTATTATAAAATTGATCGACAAAATTTCCCACTCGGGTGAAGAACTTTTTCCATTTCTTTATTAATAATTATAAAAAAAAAATATTTTACAAAAAAATATAAATACATAGTCTGTAATGATCCTGGTTACAAATGCAGAGGTTAAAAAAGAGGTCAAAATTTTTTCCACTAATTAACGAAGAGAAAAGAAATAGAAAACGATGATATCGTTAAAATACAAATAGGGGGTTTGTTTGTAGGTATAGGTATATATCTATACTTACTTATTGCTTTTCTATTAACAAATCTCTTTTTCCGCCACGACCGGTTCACTTTAACGTCAATTTAATCTCTACAAAATATCTGTTTCAAACTAAGTTCGAATAAACCATTTCGGACAGCCACTATACCCTTGAATTACAATATATTTCCATATTCAAGAAACCAGCCCCTTCAACGGACCGTGTAAGCCTATGCCTATCAATTACGAGTTGATATTGATCGAATTTAAATATATCCCCCTTATCTTCCAATATTCATGTTGTTTGTATGTTATACCCCGCGACTTTGTCTGTAATAACGATTTCTCTGAATAACTCCTAATCTGTGATTATCTATAAATAAAAATGAATCGCTGAAATGTATGTACGCGCATATCTTCTAAGCTACTACACGAAATTAGCTAATTCTTTCTTTTTTATGTTTGCTAATGTCTAGGAAAAGGTTTGTATGAAATAAAATGAAAGTTTTTTAAATCAGATTTTAGGGAACCTAAAAAATAAAGCGGTGCATAGGTCAGCTAGTTTTTATAAGGGTTTCGTAGCCAAATGGAAAAAAACGGAACCGTTATAATTTCGTCATGTCTGTCTGTCTGTCCGTCCGTATGTCACAGCCTCTTTTTTCCGAAACTATAAGAGCTATACTGTTGAAACCTTGGTAAGTAGATGTATTCTGTGAACTGCATTAAGATTTTCACACAAAAATAAAAGAAGAAAAAAAATTGGGGTTTCTCCATACTTTGAACTGAAACTCTTAAATTTTTTTGATCAAACCCATACGTGCGATATCTATGGAATAGGTCTTCAAAAATGATATTGAGGTTTCTAACATAATTTTTTCTAAACTGAATAGTTTGCGCGAGAGACACATCCAAAGTTGTAAAATGTGTGTCCCGTATCCCCCCCATAACTTCTAAAATAAGAGAATGATAAAACTAAAAAAATATAAAATTAGTTTGAAAGAGATCTAGTAATTAGTTTTTTTAATACGTCATAAATCATAAAATTATTAATAAAGAAAATGGAAAAAATTCTTCAGCCGAGTGGGAATCGAACCCACGACCACTGAAAACCGTGCCAGCCGCTATAACCACTAAGCCACCGGGTCAATTACTCGGATGACGAATTTTACCATCTCTTTTCTAAATTTCTCGTCATAAATCGTAAACTGTAATTTACCTTTCATATGGAACCCTTCATGGGCGAGTCCGACTCGCACTTGGCCGCTTTTTTAATGTTTTTACTAATTACGCTTTGTTTTTATCTACACCAGTTCAACGGTCAAGTTATATTAAAAAGCTTTTGGCAGTTTTAGTAGTCATTTATATAACTAGGTGTTATTCTTAGAATAATGATACGCTCCGCTCGGAGCGAAGACCAATCATTACTCTAAGGTATTATTAATAAAATAATACTAAGATTTCAATTTTATTAAACCAAATCAAAAGACATCTCACCAAAGACAGCAGTCGAATTGACAATTTGTGAGGCGCATTAGATTGCATCTATACCAAAGGTAGAGCTCGCAACTTGGCCTGGGATATTTCAGTCTCTAATTGGATGGATGGTACGAGTAGGTACATTGACTACCCAAACCTCATTCAAGTCTGCAAAGCTAACAAGTAAGCATTTGAGAATTGTGATCAAAATCTGAACTCTACCCATATTATATGCAGCAGCTTTATGGCTTGCTTATTTGTTTTCTGTAATAAAAAGCTGGCCAAATGTGAATCGGATTCGCGCACCGAGGGTGCCGTACAAACTTGTTTTATTATTATGACGTAACTAAATATTTACGGTTTACTTCACGCGTTCATGAGAAAAAGGGTCTTGACAGACGGACAGGCAAACGGACGGACAACAAAGTGATTCGGTTTTTCCTTTCGAGGTACGAAACCCTAAAAACTAGCTGTTGCCCATGATTTCGCCTGGACTATAGATAGTCAATGTCCACCTTCGTGTGCAAAATATCAATCAGAATGGCTGAGTAAACAAAGAGTAAATGTTCCTGGAATGAGATAAACAGAACTTCAGGATCATAAATAAGACACCATAGCCACGTTTAGCACAGCGGGGAAAATGTACGAGTAGATCGTAGAAATAATATTTAAAAAAAAATTTACCCGAGTGAGACTTGAACTCACGACCTCTCGCATACGCTTCGCTCTAACTAACAGGGCTACCGGTTCAATTAACTCGGGTGACGAATTTGACCATCTCTTTACACTTTAAATTTTTTACATTATTAGCAATGTTATTTTTCATCCCGATAGCTATACCCTAACCAAATCTCGGTAAACAAAGCTGAATCCCTCAGCACAATGTTTTTTGATGAAACGATCAACCATATCCTAACGGATTATAGTATGGAGAAGTATCTTATAATTTTTATATAGACAGTGTCAAGTTGCTAGCTTATCGTCTGAGAGAATGCTGAGTTACTTAGCCGACTCTTACGACATGCACGAAAAAAAATGCAACTGATGTATTTCCAGTGATGCCCGGCATCAGCACAAGCCTGCCCACAAAAATCTAAATCTCGCTATCACTCTAGTAGTGAGGGTGAGGGAAATTAAAACAGTGTTATTAAAACTTTAATTTACTTGAAATAAAATTATTAATAAAGAAAATGGAAAAAATTCTTCACCCGAGTGGGAATCGGACCCACGACCACTGCAAACCGTGCGAGCCGCTATAACCACTAAGCCACCGGGTCAATTACTCGGATGACGAATTTTACCATCTCTTTTCTAAATTACATATTAGCAACGTTATTCTTCATCCCGATAGCTATACACTAGCCAAATCTCGGCAAACAAAGCTGAATATCTCAGCACAATGTTTAAAGATGAAACGATCAACCATATCCTAACGGATTATATTAATGGAGAAGTGTTTTTATAAATTTATGTTACTCAAAATATTATATATTATAAAATTATTAATAAAGAAAATGGAAAAAATTCTTCACCCGAGTGGGAATCGAACCCACTTGAAATAAAATGTAAAAAGCTACGCAGAAACGTGGACTGTCAGGCACAGAGCATCTGAACTAGACATGTTCCACAATCTAATCAACACATCTCTAGAGTCAAAGTGAAAAAACCTTTGTCGTAACTTCATGACTTAATTTCCTTTTTGTGAGCTAAATATGAAAAGCATAATCAGTGTTTTATAGTTTTGAAGCGTGTTATCATAATTATAAAGTAACGTTGACATCTATTAAAGACTAGTTCTTAGAAGTTGTAAACATTCAGTAAGTATTATACTTACACTCAGGTGGGTATTATACAGGGTTAATTTTAAAACATAAATGTAGGAGCGTAGATAAAACGAGGTGGATCCATGATTAAAACACGTTTATATTTTTCTGGAGTGATGTTTATTCCACCGTGGTCACAAGCAGAATAATAGTAAGCTACAGTGAGCCGGTATTTATACAGACGTCAAAACAAGTTGTCACGTGGTGTTATTGTGACGTGATATTTAGATCTACCCACAATTATAATAGTTTACATTCTTTTTTATTTTAAAATATAATAACAAATACTTTTAATTTAGAAATGTAATTATATAACATAATACTGATAAATTTAACTGTAATTAATTATTTTAAATCAATAAGAACACTTAAATAATCATCTTACAAAACTATTCATGCGGATTTGAATCATTCAATCGTATTTTTCAATATTAAATTATTAAGGCGCTATCACGGCCATTCTGAAGAGCGGCTCGTGCTCTGAGCCAGCGTATTATCTGGAAAGAAAAAGTATTTGCCCAGTTGTAAGTTTCATTCTTATGATCTTACAAGTGGCAATTTCAGTAGACATTCAAACATTTACCCACTAGCCCAGTTGTAAGTCTACGTGAACTCGTCGATATGATCGTACAAGTGGCAAACACAGTACTCAACATTTTTCCTGTATAGCCCAGTTGTACGTCTATATCGAGTCGTTGTTCAGCGTGAGCGTACAAGTGGCATTACTGGCATTTCAAGATTGATAATCAATTAAGTCACAATAAAACTTTGTTCGCCCAGTTGTTAAATTCAACAAGTGGCACACGCTTCAATCACAAATTTATAATAATATTAACAAAACAATTTTCAATGTATAAAACAATTTTCAATAAATGTCACATTTGCTTATCCTTCATCTTCGCTATCATGTCCATCTATTTGATTAAGATTTGGTTTAGGCATGGCTTTTAAATGTTCATGAGCAACAACGGTGGTTTTGGTATTTGTTAGATTTTTTACTTTATAACGATCGTTAGTAAGTATTTGGATTATTTGGAATGGACCTAAGTATTTTGGGCCTAACTTGTCATTGGACCATTGTGTGTCTTTACATAAAACAAAATCATTTAATTTAAAAGGGACAATGGGGGCGCATTTGGAGTTGAACGACATTTTGTTTTTCTGAGACTGCTCGGTCATTCTGATTTCAGCTTTTCTGCGTATGTCAAATCTATTTATGTCAATATCTGTGTCTAATATGCGTAGTTGTTCAATTTCAGGTGGTGAACATGTTTTACCGATGAGAAGTTCTAAAGGTGAATAACCTGTAGCTTTAGATTTTGTACAATTAATAGCTAATTGCAATTCTCCGAGTTTAGTAGCCCAGACTCTTTTTTGCGTCTGAGCCGCTGCACTGAGGTGATCTTTTATGGTCCTCATTAACCGTTCTGCCTGTCCATTTGCTCTAGGTACACCTTTAGCGATTGCATGATGTTAAATGCCTGAAGATGTAAAGAAGTCCTGAATATCTTTGCCCATGATGGCTGACTCTCGATCGGAAATTACTCTTTGCGGTGTGCCAAAGAGATTGATGACTTCTTTGAAAGATTTTAAAATTAGTCCAGATGTTTTATCTTTAAGTGGGTAAATTACGACAAATTTTGTGTAAGCATCAATTGCTACAAATGCGTAGGCTTTCTGGGAACAACCGGTTAAGTTACCTAATAAATCTACGTGAATGGTATGGAAGGGACAGTTAACTTTATCTATTGGGTGTAAATTTATTTGTTTCTTTCCGGATGCAATTTTTCCTATTTTGCAATTGAGACAATTATCACAAAATGATCTTACCCTTTTGGACATGTTTTTAAACCAAAATTGTTCCCTAATCTTTTGGAGAGTACGTTCCCACCCGGCATGTAAAAGGGAATCATGGTATTGATTTATCAAGTTATTCACAAGTGAGTCGGGGACTACGGTTCTGGTTCGAGATCTACCTTGGTCGTCTTGAATAGTAATGAGTAGTAGATTATTTTTCACACTATACTTTTTATCATATTCTTCTTTATTTGATATTGAGTCTTTGATCTTCTTTAAATAAGAGTCTCGTTCCTGTTCCACTATGATCCATGCAGCATCTTTTGTAATTATAGTAATGAGAGGATTTCGACTCAAATAATCTACATGAGACATTTCTTCGCCTTTTCTATATACAATGTCGAATTCGAAACTCTGCAGGTATGCCCACCACCGATGTACACGTGGGGTTAGTTCTTTTTTTGTTCTGCTAGCTTTAAGAGCATTGCAGTCTGTGACTACGGTAAATTTTCGTCCAAATAAGAAATGTCTATAGTGTTTTAGGGCATTAACAACAGCAAGTTTCTAATTCGTATGAGTGATACTTTGATTCGGCTTCACTGGTACGCATGCTAAAATAACTGATTACTTTTCGCCTGTTATTTTCGATTTGGATGAGCATTGCTCCATATCCCAGGGAACTGGCATCCGTGTGGACTTCAACTGGAAGATCGGGATCAAAAATGGCTAATATCGGTTCCGATGTAAGGTAAGATATGATCTTTTGTCTTATAGCTTCATGGTCCGTTGTCCATATCCATTTGGCGTTCTTCTTTGTTAGTTGGTAAAGTGGAGCCATTTGTTGTGAAAAATTTGGGATAAATCTGCGAAAGTAGCTCGCTAAACCATTGAATTGTCGTAGTTGCTTCTGACAAGTTGGAGGGTTTGAATTTTTTAGGGTAGTAATTTTGTAGGGACTAGGTCGGATTTGACTATTTTCTATAACATTGCCTAGGTACTCGATAGATCGTTTTAGAAATTTGCATTTAGATAAGTTTACTGAGAATCCAGCGGCAGATAACCTTTCAAGGACAAGATCTAAGCGCTGAATACCTTCTTCTTCAGATTCTGAAGGTATAAGGATGTCATCTATGTAGACTAATGCTATAGAATCTTTGTAATCTCCCAAAGCTTTATTAATTGCCCGTTGGTATACAGATGGAGCATTGCAAAGTCCAAATGGCATCGTGACATATTCATACTGCCCGTCAGGAGTAACAAAGGCAGTTTTTTCGATAGAATTCTCATCTATTGGTATTTGATGGAACCCTGATTCCATGTCGAGTGTTGTGAAGTATTTTGCTTTCCCTAATTTATTGAGTTGATCTTGTATAAGGGGCAAGGGATAATGGTCTCTTAGAGTATTCATGTTGAGTTCTCTGAAGTCAACACATAATCGGTCTTCTCCATTTTTCTTTTTGATTAAAAGTATGGGACTAGCAAATGGCGAGCAACTGTTTCTAACAACACCTTGGTTTTTTAGTTTTTGAATGATCTCTTTGACTTTTTCTCTCTCAGAAGGAGCGAGTCTGTACGGTCGTCTTTGAATAACGCGATGTGGATCTTTAAGTCTGATAGACAAGCTGCCAGTTTTGATTGTTTTTACTGGGGTCTTCATACCAAAAATATCTTTGTGCTTTTTTAAGATGATGGTAAGTTTTGTTCTGTCAAGTATGTCAGAGTCTATGCAATCAAGGGAAAGAGGAGCGAAAACATAGGAAACATTACATATTCTACTTATGGTAACACCTTTGGTTGTTATTGAAATATTAAGTCCAGGAGTTTTCAGAGTGTCTATGCCTAGTATTACGTCATATGGTAATGTTTCTACAACATGCAAACTGACCTCAAATGCTATCTCATTCAAAATGGCTGTGGTATTAATAGATTCAATAGACGTAATTGGTTGTCCTGTGATGCTACGCAGAGTCAATACCTCTGAGGTTCGTTTACCAGGTATTGATCCAGCAGCTTTTTGAGATATGAGAGAGCACTCAGCGCCAGTATCAATTAAACAAGTAAGGTTTACATTACCGATCGTGCAGTAGCAAGAAGGTTCTCTTTGAACAAGATTTGCTTTCCTTTGTTCGGAGGTTGATGTGGTCGTTACTTGGTTTTTTGGTTTACTCCTGCAGTCTGCTGAGGTGTGGCCGACGCGTTTGCATGAGTCACAGAAGATAGTTCCACTACCTCCTGGTCTGGATCCGCTGCCGCCTGGTCTTGATCTGCAGTCAGCCGTGTTATGTCCGGTGCGTTTGCAGAAATCACAAAAAAGAGCCTTGCAGTTTCGTATGCGGTGTCATGGTTTTCCGCATTGGTAACAGGTAATATCCAGTCGTGGCTGTTTTCTTTTTATGTCGTCGTTATCTCCGTCGATTGGGTTCAGTGGTCTCTTACGATAATTATGTAGACTGGCTATTAGTTCCGCTTGAGTCTTTGGAGTAGATCGTAGTAATTCTGACTGTATAAATTTTGGACGAATACCAGATATGACAGCTTCGACCAATAGATCGTCGGTTGCGTTAGGAGAGATACGGGAAAACAATCTCCATGCTTCAGCAACATACTCGGCATAACTTTTTGCATCGTTGGACGTGTATTCTCTAAACTTATTAATGTAGTGAATGTAACGGGACTCTGCACCAAATTGTACCTGAAGTTCAGTCTTTAGTCCATTCCATGTTGCCAAAGAGTGGGCGTTAGAGTCTGCCCATAATTTAGCACGTCCTCGTAAGCAAGATAAACCCTTCATCATTGCCGTCGTTGAAGAGAATCCACGTAGATTTATTAGCGAATCTACTTGTTTGCACCATTCTTCTATTGTTAGTTTTAAGTCATCTGGGTCAAAATCTGGTAGATAGATTTCAGCGAGTTTTTGGCTTGACGTAAGTGGTTGTGGTCTAAAGACGAGTTTTTCCAAAAGTTCCACTTGCTTCCGGAGTAGACGTATTTCGTCATATGAGTGTGATGCAGGTTGTGTAGGCAGTATAGGATTATGTTCTAACACTGGTGAGTACCTCGAAGGACTGGTTTCCTCTGTTACAGCATGGTCTCCGGGAAGAGGGGCGTGGCGATGTTCATCCTGCGCTTCTGATGTAGGAGCGTAGATAAAACGAGGTGGATCCATGATTAAAACACGTTTATATTTTTCTGGAGTGATGTTTATTCCACCGTGGTCACAAGCAGAATGAATCGTAAGCTACAGTGAGCCGGTATTTATACAGACGTCAAAACAAGTTGTCACGTGGTGTTATTGTGACGTGATATTTAGATCTACCCACAATTATAATAGTTTACATTCTTTTTTATTTTAAAATATAATAACAAATACTTTTAATTTAGAAATGTAATTATATAACATAATACTGATAAATTTAACTGTAATTAATTATTTTAAATCAATAAGAACACTTAAATAATCATCTTACAAAACTATTCATGCGGATTTGAATCATTCAATCGTATTTTTCAATATTAAATTATTAAGGCGCTATCATAAATAACCTCGTAAGACCAGGTAGTACCAACATAAACAACAACATTTGTTCTACGAGTTTTGATAATTTGACATATTTCACTTTCATACACTAATAAATATCAATTTAATATTTCTTCTGAATTAACACCTTCTACGAATAGAATATAGACTTATAAATGTCACGACAGTACAATAAAAGCATGGAAAATCATTTTTAATTAATGTATTGAGTTATGATAAAACTCGTAGAACTAATGTTATCGTTTATGATTTTTGCTATCTAGTCCTGCGAGGTTATTGATGTGTTTAAATTAATCCTGTGTAATATATACTCAGACACACTCCTCTGTTTCCGAATGGGGGCTCAGCAAGAACTGCAGGATCACGAAGAAGATTACACTGCTACGGTTAGCATAGCGGGGTGAGATGTAAAGTATCAGTAAGAACTTGCTAGCTTATTGCCTGAAAGAACGAGCCTAAATTCCTTAAACAACATGATACATTTTATCATAGGAATTTTTGTATTTTGTATATAGGTATTATAAAATGTGTCATGTTGATACAAGTACATGTATGTTTTTATACAATACTAGTGGACGCCCGCGACTCCGTCCGCGTGGACTACAGAAAAAATAAAAAGTAGCCTATATGTTAAGTGTAAAAAGTAGCCTATATGTTATCGCGGTTGTCGTAAAAAATTAATTCACGTTTGTCCCCTTCCCGTGGGAATTTCGGGAAATCCGTTCCCAGTGCTTCCTCGGGGTCCCAAATAAACATATATGCTCAACTTCAGATTCACATGTTTAACCGTTTTCGTAAAAAATAAATAATTCCCGTTGGTCTCCTTCCCGTGGGAATTTCGGGAAATCCGTTCTAGTGTTTCCTCGCAGTCCCTAATGAACATATATGCCCAATTTCAGCTTCATATGTATAGCGGTTTTCGTAAAAACTATGAATTCCCGTTTGTCCCCTTCCCGTGGGAATTTCGGGAAATCCGTTTTTAGTCCTCCCTCGCTGTCCCCAATGAACATATATGCCCGATTTCAGCTTCATATGTATAGCGGTTTTCGTAAAAACTATGAATTCCCGTTTGTCCCCTTCCCGTGGGAATTTCGGGAAATCCGTTTTTAGTCCTCCCTCGCTGTCCCCAATGAACATATATGCCCGATTTCAGCTTCATATGTATAGCGGTTTTCGTAAAAAATATAGAATTCCCGTTGGTCGCCTTCCCGTGGGAATATCGGGAAATTCTTATAGCCTATGTTCATCCAGGTCCAATAAGGATTCTAACGGTGAAAGAATTTTTGAAATCGGTCCAGTAGTTTTTGAGCCTATTCATTACAACCAAACAAACAAAGTTTTCCTCTTTATAATATTAGTGTAGATAGTATTGCATCAGGCGTTACTATTCATTAGTTGAAATATAAAAAAGGATGCACTAGGTACAAAATAATATTCTGTTAAAAATTTAATGCTAGGGTTCAATGCGATATATAATTTTGATTTTTAAACTTTCATAGCTAGTTCGCGGATATTGCAAACATTTGAACAGGTTTTTATAAAGCTTTAGAAAAGTAAATAAAAAATATATCGATACATTCAAAGGAATGTAAAAAACAATGACGTATGTATGGGTGAATTTCCCAGGTACGTTTTTAGCGCGGCGTGGATGAAAATCGTAGTGGAAAGTGCAAAATGCACATTTATTAATTTTTTTTCATTAAGTTCAGACAGTGATCTAGACTAACGTTTAAAACTTAAGACCAAAATCTATTTGTTTACGCATTAAAAAAATTATTAAAGGCTCTAAATCTAATTGCGGTGCTATGTCCCCACTTCATTTGCAAAAATAAATTTGGCTATTTAAATTTTCGGGTGAATTAATTTAACAGAATACATACATATTTTAAAAATACATTAAATAACACTATTATTTACACCATGAGCAGTAATTTAACTTAACCCGGCAGTACCTGTAACAGCTTTTTAAAAATGTCCCGCGGAAAAAGTCAATAACGCTGGCGCATTTTGAACATTACACTATTTCATCATAATGAATGAGATAGATGCTAAGCTATCTTTCCCCGCACTGCTCTGTCAAGCCATCGTATACCAAGTACAAGGATGTTTGATACACTGAACAGTTTCCCGCCAAAAACGTAAGTATAACCTGCGGTGGCGCAGGAATACAAATTTATCATATAACGGTGTCATGTGTATTTAAAAAACTAAAAGGCTGTTTAAAAAGAAAATTTACAGATGATTAAAGATTAGATGTATCGACGTAATTGCAAATTAATGATTACAATTAAAATAATAGTGTCCGTTATAATTTGAAATTTGTTACTTAATTCTAAGTACGGTGTCGCAACTCCAGTGGCTCCTGTGGCAAAAAAGAGGGCCACCGTAATATAATAATGTCACCGTAATTGATATTTTGTCTTTTTGTATACAGGATGACTGGAAAACGGGTATTATTTCTATTGAGATGTAAAAGTACAGCCCATTTTCTACCTTCATGGGTAGGAAGACCCATTAAAAAAATTACGGCTTCAGGGTTATGCCCCATTTTGTAATGTTTTTAAAATCACCTTATTATTAAATGGAAATGCATAAAAAACTAAAATACCTGTATATTTCAGTAATTCAACTAGATAAATAAATAATCATTGGAGACAAAACAACAGACATCAACTTGGCATTGTCAAAGTACAATTACCAAAAGGTTTATAATTTTTTGTCCTGATTATTTCCTATTCATTCAAAATAATTATTTCACGTAATTCGCACACTTAATTAAACTAAATTCAAAAGGTATAATTATGAAAAAGCTTACCAACAGCAACAGCTGACTAATAAGAATTTTAAAAGTGCTATCCTATGGCGCGAACACCTTTTTTAACAAGTAACCTAAGTTTGTAGTCAAATTTAAAAAATACAAAGGTGATGAACTGACATTATTATATATATATTATAGCATAGGAATCTTACTGCTATCCAAAGGCCTTTTCATGGTGCAGTTCAACTCGAATCGAGGTCATACCGCCACCTCCATCTCGTCTTACTTCTACCCCAGGCAGCCGCTCTGTAGCATCCAGCCAGTTGCACTGTTCGTCTATCTTTCGGTGTCTAAACGACTAACATGGCCGGCACTTTTACTGTCCAGTTCCTTTTTGGTAGGCGATTAGCATACCTAATGGTGTTTCTGATGCAGTCTGAGCACTGTAGGTCAATCGATAGACAGCATAAGCACACATATCGACAAGTAGACGTTATAAGATCATAGGAAGGGAACCGTTCCTAAATGAACTAAGTTCTTCCAGGCACTTAAGATTCATCTCTCAATATTAATAGCTGACCAATAAGAATGTAATATTTTTCTGAGTCCTGACTGTTCTCAGAAAAAATATCTATATATTGAATGTTCTACTGGCCAAGTAGGTGTGCTCATGCACATAATTATTATCTACTTCAATCCCACGTTTTGTGATATTGATTATGACTTGGCCTTCGGTTCAAACTCAAGGAAACCACCCAAAATTGCTACTATAAACCCGAGTAACTTTGCGATAAACCCGAGTAGCTTGAACAAGTACGCCTGATGATAACAGAAGAGTTCTACATTCTACTTGCCTCAATATAACACTGCTATAGGCTGTAGCGCCACGGAATGTGATTTTTGAAACCTATATTGGTCAGCTGCTAGTAAGCTTTCTCATAATAAATTACACCTTTTTGAGTAGCTTATTAAATAAGGAATTTAGTTTGATAAAGGGTACGCATGACGCAGGGCTTAATTGGCAAAAACATTTAACAAATTTTGCTTGACCATTCCATGTTGATAGATTTTTGGGAGGTCAAAGTATAAAATGTGATTTATTTCTTATATGCCATTCTACTCATCTAAAAGGAGATTTAAAAAAAAAAAATGTCATATCTCCGACACTGTGAATTTCCGGATGGGGTGTTCCTTATATATAAAGGTAGCTAACGAGGTGCACTTTCAAATGTGAAAAGAAATGATCCTTATTTCTGGTTTTCGAAGATTTTTACGTACATATAAATAAATACGGCTAGGTTCCTGAAATGGTGTAGTCAGAACTGCGAGATCTTATAGGAGATACCATGGCTACTACGTTTTATGCTAAGAAAAAAGTCACTAGGAAGCATTTTAAAGTATGTAATAAAATATTTCCCTAACTGTTAACGTGTTCCTTAAATTTGTTATCATAGTTTCTAAGCTATAATCATGATGATAAACATTATTACCAACTAATAAACGAAAAATCTAAAGTTTTCATATTCTTATAAAATAAATAAATAGGTAATTCGTATGATGTTCTCCTGTATTTATAATTCCGCTGTTTGTAATAAATTTCAGTGGAGAGATTAACAATTTCGGTGGTTTGATAATAATATCGGTGGCGATTGAAATTTTTAAATGCAGATATCTCAAGAAATAATACGTTTTTAAAATGTGTACCATATGACTGAATATTATATATTTTTAGCTATTACTTCGAATACAAAAAAGTTATAGAAAGTGGATATAAAATTTCGCCAGCGTAATTAGTCAAAAATCGAGGTTGTTGTAATTCACCCGTATATAGCATAGCCCTGCAGTTATTTATATTCCCCCTATTTAAAAAAAAAAACAATACAGGCTTTTTAAAAAACCTTGCAAGAGCCGCCATATACTCGTACCTATGTTAAAAATCGAAAGTGATGATCAATTGTTTTTTATCCATAGAAAGTCCACTGCTGGACATAGGCCTTTTCCAATGACCTTCATTACAATCGCTTGACCGGTTAGAAGCAGCCTGCATTCAGGCAGTTTTCTGAAATTTGGCAGTTCTAAATATATAGGATGTAAAAGAAAGGGTCATTGTCAGCTTATTGCAGACCACTACTGGACGTAGGCTTCCCACAGAGCACGCCACTACAAATTCTATTCTGCAGGCACCACGCGGCAATAGACAGGGCAAAATGCTATAAAAATAGCCCGCCATTAAGAACCTGTCCACAAAATTCACGTACTTATTTATTTTTACAGATAGTATGGACAACATCTCAGGAATGTTCATACAATCTTAAAATATTGAGTCATGTGACTCTATAGGGCACTTAAATGACAAATACAGTGGTTTGTTTTTTCTTTAATAAAGTGGTTTTTTAACATTCGAACGTAGTGTTTGAGTCAACCATTAATGATATGAGGTAATGTATTTGAATTGGCTAGTGGATTTTATCTTTTCAACTACAAATATGAAAGCCGTGCCTCGCTCCATCCACTTTTTCTCGACATCGTTACATGACTGAAATCCGTCAGTAGACACGTTAAGCCCGGCTATAATTGCACGTAAGGTCAGATCGGACCCTCGTCAAGCGGTCGACATCTATTTCATTGCACTCAACTGATAAATTTGAACATTATTTCTCTACAAAAAATGAGAAAACCAACCTTTGTTCAGGTTGGCATTTTTAAAATCTTCTTTTAAAATTTTTGTAATGATTAAAAAAACTTACGTTTCGCAAACAAATAATTAAGTCATGTATCTCCTACCCATATATTAGCATTATGTAATCCTTACTTTAAAATTAATTATTATAAATGCGAAAGTAATTATGTCTATCTATCCATCTGTCTGTTTGGCTTTCACGCCAAAACAACTGAAACGATTTAAATGAAATTGTACACAGGTAGTCTAGAACCTGAGAAAGAACATACTCATAGGCTACATTTTATCACGGTAAAATATTTTTAAGCTAGATAATTTCGACATAGTCACGGGCGTCCACTAGTGTTTTTTTTATATTTTAAATATCAAAGCAAGAACAGTCTTCCAAAAAGAAGCCATACAATAAAAAAATCATCTTAAAATTATTCTTTTGCATCTTTATTTTCGCGTACAATGGACTAACTTATTTCGTAATTGCAACGTTAATACCGGAATAATGTATGAAAGGCCGACACACAATGCGGTTGGGGTCGCTTCAACGCCCCAAGTGGTGCTTGACCATTGAGATGTAAATCTTATTTGATCCACAAAAAACCTCGGCCATCATTAACACTTCCAAATTCTGCGATCGGATTGTTTGGTCATGTGACTGTGACGGCGACCCGTGTTAACGTCACTTGGGCGGGGATACCGTAAAATACAGGCCTAGGGGGCGATTCCGCAATAATTTTGAGCCTAAACGACGAACCGTTAATGAAACGCGGTGCGAAGCAAATGTTTTACTTACCGCTAACTAAATAACATAATAAGGTATATGTTACCATGCAGGAGTCGCGAGTATGACGGTATAAAAACAAATATCTGTCTCGTGCTGAAATGTGTCTAATTACGCGTGACCCTAAACAATTGCTTCGTACAGAGTTTCTATAACGGTTTCGTTTCGGCTTTATTCGAGCTCGAAACTTTAAGGAAATTGGGGGGATATAGTATAGCAACACGGCCAGTAGTACAACTTATTTATAGCAAACATAATAAGCGACCAAACCCAGTCACTCGCTTTACATAAGCAGTACTACTTAAAGTTAGGAAAACACAGGGCATATGTTTCTAGACTAAGACATTGAATACAAGTAGGCAATGATACGAGTAAAATTATTATATAGAGTAAGATTCAATAAAAATATTCTATAAACAAAGCATATAACTAATTCCCTGATAATTTTGTGCGTCAGCAACACAGGCAGCTTTAAAAAAAAGTACAACTTATTGCTCATTAGTAAGAGCGACGTATCTAGTAACACTTTCGTTATAATTTCGTTGTAATTGTTGTACACTTTGTCGTCAAATTGCCTTTGGATTTTGAACGTGTGATGCTGGTTGATGGTTAGATAATTAAAGAAAAGTATGTACTCGTGAACTTTCAATGAATCGAATGAACGGTGAAATTAACATGCAAAATTGATGCGGCTGCGTTCCCCGCGCGGCACCTTCCCCTCGGTGTTCCATCGGTGACATTCATATATCTCTTAACAATCGTTATAAAACTTTAAGATAACATTTCTATCAAAAGTATCAACTATCGGTGAAGTTGAATGTACCTAATTTTATTCTGGAAGATTTTTTAAATTACACTGGTCAACACTGATTTTGCCACACGAACTTTGATAGCTAATTTTGTTTTATCAATCTACCCTCATCATTAAATGACAGTTGTCATCTGTCAGTTAGCCTCATATTTGTTGTGATACGGTAATACTCATAACTAGTACTACGGCGGTATATTAACAGAAACGCTCACAAGTAAATCGTCATAAAAGTATTTGTAGTTGAATTTGAATATTTTTTGTGATTTATTAATCCTGTGAACATGTCGAGGAAGTGTAATAATGACCCTAACTCTTTTTGTTATGTCTGCGGAGAACTTACATTCAAAAAACAACGACGAAATTTTACGAATCTTGTGCTGGAGTGTTATCACCAATGTTTTGGTTTTTCTGTCGCCCATCAAGACAAATTCTGGGCCCCTCATGTCTGTTGCATAACGTGTGTGAAAAATTTAACCGACTGGAAGAAAGGTGCACGAGCTATGCCGTTTGCTGTACCCATGATATGGACTGAACCGCGAGATCACGTTTCGGATCTCACTATATAAAAAAAAACATGGCCTACGCGTGCATCGTTAGTTCCTGGCCAAAAAAATGTAAAGTATTTACCCCTTGTAGAGCCAAATAATGTGCTTTTACCACCATTGCATATCAAATTAGGATTAATAAAAAAATTTGTGAAGGGAATGGATCGCAGTGGGAGTGGATTTTTGTACCTAAAAGAAAAATTCCCTAAAATAAGTGATGCAAAAATAAAAGAGGGTATTTTTGTTGGCCCTCAAATCAGGGAGTTAATAAAAGATTCAACATTTGAAGAAAAATTAAGCGGTTTAGAAAAATGTGCATGGAACGCATTTAAAAATGTTGTTGCAAATTTTTTGGGCAACCACAAGAGTGACAGCTACAGAGAAATGGTTAGCGAGCTCTTATTGTCATATCAAGCATTGGGTTGCAACATGTCACTCAAGATCCATTTTTTAGACTCGCACCTGGATTTTTTTCCTGACAATTTAGGGGCTGTCAGTGACGAGCACGGCGAGAGGTTCCACCGGGACATTTCTAGTATGGAAAAGCGGTACCAGGGCAAATGGAGCCCAAATATGTTAGCGGATTACTGCTGGACAATTAAAAGGGACCAACCAGAAGCTAAACATTCAAGAAAATCTTAAATTATTAAGTAATTTATAAAAAAATAAACGTTTGATTTACGAGATCTGTATTTTTTCTTAATATTTTAAATTACTCAATAGAATAAAATCCTCGGCTAGCAAATTTTTTTAACTGTTTATTTTTTCTTACAATCACCAATTAAAGTAAAAAATATCAAAAAAGTCCGTGTGGCACGAAAAAGTTTGAATTTTGTTAACCAGTGTTATTTATTGTCACAATATCCTGCAAAACGGCTAATCCTCCTCTCCTCCTACCTCTTGGGTATAGCTAAGTGACAATTTTAGAAAATTCGCGAATGAAATAAATTCAGTGGTACAGTCCCGTAACTGGGATCGAACCCACGCCTTCTGACTGAAAGGCGCACGTCTTAACCATTGGGCTATCATCGCTCACTGTTATAGTTTAATGTATGTACTAGCACTTTGCTCGCTTACACAAGCTAAACAAATAAAGCAAGAAAAATATATTATACACACCCATGTTTTACAGGTAACTTTCTAGTAAGCAAAAGCTAATTAGGTAATGTTATTAGTATAAACACATAGTTATTCTAAGAATTATACTAATAGGCAGTTTAGCATTATCTTGTATAGAATTGTCTTATGCTGGTATTGGGCGTTTTTTTACTAGACGACACGGACACGACATTTTGTCATCGTCGTGATCGAGTCGTCGTGGATGCGAAATTCTCAGTGGTTAGTTTTTCTTTATAGGAACTCAGATGTGTGACTGTCGTATTAGTTTTTTGACATTTTTCAACTACGTATTTTAATCAACTATTATGATATGGAGGCCAGTAACTTATTTTGCACTCAGATATCGTGTCTATTATTTGTATGCTGTATTTTTCTTATAGCTGCTAACCCTCAGCCCGATTTAGATGAAAACTCTTTTCAGAAATCATCTTTTGAAAGGTAAAAATCCGGGAATTTAACGGTTGAATGCCAATGAATGTAGTGAGAGTACTTGCAAGTCGGTTTGGCAATGAAAAAGAGTTTAGTTTTGAATAAGAAGAAGCAAACAACTTTGATCGTAATATTAAAATCCATTTATTAATGGTAATGGAGTGGAGAAACGACATTACAAAATTTATAAAATACAGACGCATAATTTTACTTGGATATATCGTACATAGGGGGGTTTTCGGCAGTAGCCTTGTGGCGTGCCCTCGGGGAGGCCTACGTCCAGCAGTAGACTGCAATAGGCTGAGACGATATCGTACATGTTGGAACTTTTTGTAAGGATCTCTGTAGGTAAACTAAGCTAATAAGGTTTTCTGTATCAATCACTGTCTTAGCTTTTGTTCTCCGGTGTGTTGGACACATGGTTTTTCCCTGAATAAATTCCTTAAAACCAACAGGTTATGCGCCCAGCATATTTTATTGGCATACGTTTAGTGCAATAATAAAATAGTTTTTGTGTATAATATTGTTCGGTACTTACTCTAAAAAAAATTTTTCTTGAATATTTGTAAAACATGGCGATGCAGGCGGGTTCAAGTAATACCAGCACGGCCGGTGTTCTAGCAATGGAAAAATTGAGAGGTATGGACAACTACACAAACTGGAAGTTCCTTATGAAAATGTATCTAATACATGAGGACCTGTGGGACTGTGTGACCGACAAGGTTTGTAAAGATGCGAAGCGAGACCAGAAGGCATTAGCCAAGATTTGTCTGTCGTTACATTCGTCGTTATTTTCATATGTTAAAAATGCGGACACTGCATATGTTGCGTGGGCAAATTTAGAAAAAACGTTCGAAGACAGAGGCTTGTGTCGCAGGCTCCATCTTTTACGCAGCTTATTCGCTACAAAATATGCGGATTGTGCCGATATGAACACTTACATATCAAGAGTGAGCAATATCGCCCAACAACTTAGCGATATTGGTGCGCCTCTTGAGGACGACTTTATAGCAGTCATTTTACTCAGCGGACTGCCATCGTCGTACGACCCTCTAATAATGGCGTTAGAGAATTCATCTATGAAGCTGTCTAGTGAATTAGTAACTGCTAAGTTGCAGCAGGAATACCAGAGACGTGATGAGAAGGAAGAGCCGGTGTCAGCGTTGGTAGTCAAACATAAAGTTAAATGCTATAGATGCAAGAAGCCCGGACATGTTATTAAAGATTGCCCAGAGAAGAATAACACGAAGAAAAAGCAACATCAAGAATCGGTTGAGAAGTCAGTATTGGTTACGGTGTTGTCGGCTGAAGTTATGAAGGTTTCTTCATAATCTAGACCATATTTTTGATTATAACCTTTAGCTACTAGACGAGCTTTATATCTCAACAGCTCATTGTTCAAGCCTCGTTTCTTCTTGAATATCCATTTGCACGGAATAGGCTTCTGGTCCTTATTGGAATCAGCAAGAGTCCAACACTTATTATCAATGAATGATTGGTATTCCTCTTCCATTGCTGATCTCCAATACTTTGCTTCCGGCCCATTCATTGCTTCTGACAAAGTAGGTTCATCGCTGCCAGTTAGTTTCGTCATGCATGCAGATTCCGACGTGTCTGCATCTTCAGCACTGAAACATTCGGTATCAGTAGAGTTAGGTGACGACGGGACACATGAGACATCTGAGGTATCTAAATTACTATCCTCTTCAGATTCATTGAGATGTTCCCCACTAGGTGACAATCGTCCAGTAATATTTAAATCACCACCATGCACACCACGACTAGTGGGCTCAGGAACACTACCCAAAACATAAATGATGTCGTCTCCCTCTCTTACATTCTCAGTTACTTTTTGCTGTACATAGAAGCGGTTCTCAATAAAAGTAACATTCCTAGCTATTATACAATTGGAAGTATTAGAAGGATCTATTAACCTATATCCTTTACTCTCTGTACAATAACCTACAAATATACACGGTTTGCTCTTAGAATCTAATTTCTTGCGATTCTCTTTATACACAAAAGCAACACAACCAAAAGTTCGCAAATGACTCAGATCAATAGTTTTATTTGACCACTTACCTTTAGGGGTTTCTCCAGGGATGGCTTTAGATGGCGATCTATTCTTGAGATAAACCGCTGTATTTACAGCTTCAGCCCAAAAACGCCTATCTAAACTTGCATCTTGCAACATACTCCTAGCCTTTTCGACGATCGTTCGGTTAGCACGTTCCGCAACTCCATTTTGAGCAGGAGAGTATGAAACTGTCGTCTGATGCCGGATGCCCTGGTCCTTCAGAAAAGTTCTAAACTGTGAATTAACGTATTCACCCCCATTATCGCTGCGTAATATTTTTATTTGTTTATTAGTTTGTTTTTCAACTAATGCCTTGAAATGTTTGAAGTTGTCAAAAACTTCACATTTCTTTTTAAGAAAATAGACAAAAGTTTTTCTGCTAAAATCATCTATAAACAACAGAAAGTATTTTGACCCACCAAACGATTCTACAGACATAGGACCACACAGATCTGTATGAACAAGTCCTAACAACTCGGTAGCTCTGGACATGGACTTCCTCGGGAAACTAAGTCGACTCTGTTTACCTTCCACACAAGCTATACATGTCTGAAAATCTGTTCTATCAAAAATAATTCCTGTACACATACCTTTAGATAATATATACATAGATCTCGAATTAAGATGACCCAGTCTACGATGCCAGACCTGCTGCGAAATCACGCTATTCGCACCTGCAGTTGCTAGCGTTTTCTGGGGCTCCGGAGACAGCACCTTCTGCACCTGAGAATCTGTCCCTTGATGTAAAACGCAACCTGGCTGCGAACAAACAACACAATTGCCCATCTCCCCACCTAGCATTGGCTTAATCAATGAACCTTGCTGCATTACATTCAGTTGGTAAATGCCATTTATATGGCAAGCTTTAGCAACTAATTCGTTGTTTCTATATATTTTACAGCTATTCACATCGAAAATTACACGCTAAGCCAATTTAACAACTGCTATGATGAGAGTCATTGGAAAGCAGCCAAAAGAGTATTGCGATATTTAAAAGGTACCGTGGATTATTGCTTATCTTTCCATGGAGGTGGTTTGAATATGGCTGGCTATGTGGATGCTGATTGGGCCAGTAATGAGGTAGATCGTAGATCATATACTGGTTACATTTTCAAAATAGGGAATTCTGTAGTGTCGTGGGAGAGTAGGAAACAAAAAACTATTGCCCTCTCCAGCACCGAAGCAGAGTATATGGCCATCTCTGATTCTTGTAAGGAGGCTCTTTTTATACGGACCTTGCTACATGAATTATTTGGCTTATATGTTGATATTAGTATTTATAATGACAGTCAGTCTGCTCATAAATTGTGTACTAATTCTATGTTCCATTCTAGAACGAAACACATAGATGTAAGACATCATTTCGTTCGTGATGTGATTGCAAATAAGATGTTAGATATCAAGTATATGGAAACAGACAAAATGCCAGCTGATTTTCTAACAAAGGCTGTTAGTAGGGAAAGACACGACTCGTTTGTGAAAGAGTTAGGGTTGTCAATGTACTGTTAGGGTTTTGTTTTGATACTTGTTATGGTTATATGTTTTGTGCATTGATAATGAGAACTGTTAGATTATCTTTGTTTAAGGGACAGTGTTGGAACTTTTTGTAAGGATCTCTGTAGGTAAACTAAGCTAATAAGGTTTTCTGTATCAATCACTGTCTTAGCTTTTGTTCTCCGGTGTGTTGGACACATGGTTTTTCCCTGAATAAATTCCTTAAAACCAACAGTACATACACGGCTGTGTTCCTGAAATGGGACAGCCAGAACTGCAGGATCATGTCACCGATGATTACTGTTAACCACCATCATCAAGATCGCAGAGGCGCGGGGGACGGAGTGCAACCGGGCCCTCGCCGAACACTACCGAGCACTCACGGTTCGGCAGACACAGTTGGCGGATAGCCATTTTATTACTATTGTAATTTTACTTAAAATATATACAATCTCAATCTATCAGCGGCCTTCTTTATTCCACATCAATAATCAGCTCAACAAATGGTCCTTCTCCGAAGAAATACACAGAATGTTTAATTAATTCGGTCGTCGAGCAACGTTTATCGCTGGGCATCTGCAGAGGATTCAATTTATATGATTTTGGCATCAAGAAACCTCGTAGTCTTCAAGCTCATCGGGAACAGTGGTCTTCAATGCTGCTGTAACGACGTTGTTTTCAATAAGACGGATTCCGAAGGAAAATACAGTGAAATACAGTGTGACGCAGTTAACAGTAACGGTGGACTTTGTACCCAAACTACCGTTAGACGACGAACGTGAGTCCGTTCCTTTTTATTTCCTTATTATTTTTCCATCATTTATACATTTACATCCTATTCATCATCCATAAATTTCGTATAAAATTAGGAATAGTGCTAGCTGGGCCTGACGTTGGTACCTCTTCTTTGGCTAGTACTTGTATTTACATCTCAGTTTTATACCAAATTATTCAGAATTATATATCTATAAGCTTGATTGATTTTACAAAATTTCTTTAAATAAACAAGCCTTTATTAAAATATAGTTAATGATAATAGTAACATTTCGTACTTACATGGTTGTTACATAACTACATTGCAAATCGTTAACTTATAGAATTTTCCTTATGCAACTAGATTTATCATATTTACTTACAAATAATCAACATATTTACACAGATTTAAGTTATTTTCATAGGTAATATCGCTAATTATAGCTTAAATTAAGTAATTAATAGTGCTAATAAGCATTTTGTCAACGATATTCGCTATTATGTTGCGCGTACCTACACATAGGTTGTATTGCATGCGCAGTCATTAGCGCAGGTATCGGCGATTACGAAACCTTTCACATCTGTTTTTAGATAAGTAAACTAGTAGTAGTGATTTTATTAGTGCACCTATTTAACGTCTTTATAAAGGCACATGTTAACATTATTTTATTTGCTTACTTAGATTGTATTCATATTCCTTTTCTAAATTGATACGTACAAACTTTCATCTTAATAGGTAGTACTTATCTAATCTATACATACAATAACTACAAACATAACTTATCTTAATAAATAAGGTAAACTACGTAATATATATAAAATAAATATATATATATTAAATAAGGATTCATAATAAAAATGGTCAAGAGCAAAGTAGCGGATCCTAAAAAGCAAATAGCATCTATTAAAGCAAAACTAACGAGTTTTGCTAAGTATTTAGAAATTAATAAAACTTGTGAATCATTAAGTGAGCTCCAGTTGCTAGAATTAGAACGTCGCTTATTGACAATTGAAGCTTTAGAAAGTGAATTTGATGAATTTCAGACGGTGTTAGAAGCAGCTGAGGACGATCCACAGTCGTTGTACAATGATCGAGAGGAATTTCTTAACGAATACTATCACCGAATAGCTATGGCTCGCCTGCTTTTGGGGCATTCGAGTTATAAAAACCGTCGAAATTCGGATGCAGGTTCGGCGACCGGCTCTGGGTCCAGGGCCGACGGTGACAACCCTCAAAACTACGTCAGATTGCCAAAAATAAATTTGCCAAGCTTCAGCGGGGACTATCAGCACTGGCTTGAATTCCGAGATACGTATATTTCTATTATACACGATAACGCTCGCATTAGTGACATAAACAAATATCATTATCTTCGATCAGCACTCAAGGGCAGTGCAGCCTTGGTAATTCAGAGTCTCGAAGTCACATCGCATAATTATAAATTAGCGTGGCAATTATTATCTCAAAGATACGATAATGAAAAACTTTTGATTAATAACCACTTAAATGCTATATTTAGTATTGAACCTGCTCAAAAAGAGTGCAGCCGTTCTATAAGGATGATTATAGATGTGACAAATAAAAATTTATGCTCACTTGCCTCTTTGGGTCAACCAACTCAACATTGGGATACTTTAATTATTTTTATCGTAGCTAAGAAGTTAGATAGCATTACTTATCGTGAGTGGGAAGAATTTCGTAGTTCAATGACCACATATCCAACTCTTAAGAAATTCATAGATTTCCTTAACAACAGAGCTGACTTTTTAGACACGATTCAAAGCAATAGTAATACATACATACATAACGACACACAGTCACAACATTTACAATTACAGAAACCAAAAACTTCACAGATAAAAAATACAAAATTAATTACTAACACAAAGGTACCTACCTGTCCTATGTGTAAACAGGCTCATTTTTTATTTAGTTGTCAACAGTTTAGGGACTTGAATGTAACCACACGTTTACAAAAAATAGCAAACTATCAGGTTTGTACGAACTGTTTACGTCCAGGTCACACAGAAAAAACATGCAGACTATCACATTGTAAATATTGCACTCAGAAACATAACACTCTTTTACATTTAGACATAGAAACTGAGCCTCATAATGTCGTTATGAATACAAATACACAGAATTTAGACAGACCTTATGTATTGCTTTCCACAGCCTTGGTGAAAGTGGCAGACGCACAGGGAGATTTACACTTAGCCAGAGTTCTTCTTGACAATGGCAGTACATCTCATTTCGTCACACAAAACCTCTGTGAGAAGCTGGGTCTGGCAAGATGTAGCACGAACTCCACTGTCACAGGTATTAACAATCAGATGTCCTACAGTGCAGAGTCATGTGATCTAACCATCGACTCATGTTCGGGGGGCTACAGGGTCGACATTAAATGTTACATCTTGCCGGAAATTGCAAAATCATTACCGTCATCATATCTTCCTTTTGAAAATATAAAAATTCCTTCTGGCCTTCAATTGGCGGATCCATCTTTTAACATTCCGTCTGCTATTGACATTTTAGTAGGCGCTGATGTCTTCTGGGACGTCCTATGTTCTAAAACGGTTGATTTAGGTAGGCAGCACCCTAAACTACAGCAAACCAAATTAGGCTGGTTGATTTCAGGTGCTGTGTTTAACACCACTGAAAAGTCACCTTTCAACACTTGTTTTTTATCACAAAATGACGAACCACAGCTCAATCGTTTCTGGGAACTAGACATTGTTTTGCCAATACACAGTCTATCCGCGGAGGAAAAATTGTGCGAACAAATTTTTTTTCAAACTACCCGACGAAATAAAGATGGACAGTTTATAGTAACCATTCCGCTTAGAGAACCTCCTGATGTTTTAGGTGATTCTTACGTTACGGCTAGATGTCGCTTTCTTTCTCTAGAGCGTCGGTTGAAGCGTGATCCCGTTTTAGGCAAACAATATATGGAATTTATGAATGAGTATTTAAAATTAAATCATATGACAGAAAACACAGGACAGACAGACAATACAGGACATCTACATAACTATTATTTACCACATCATGCGGTGATTAATGAATCAAGCACTACTACAAAAATGCGTACCGTTTTTGATGGATCAGCAGTCACTACTTCAGGAAAATCTTTTAATGAGATTCAGATGGTCGGTCCCGTAGTTCAAGATGACCTTCTGTCAATCTTATTACGGTTCAGACAGCATAGATACGTTGTTACGGGGGACATTGAGAAAATGTATAGGGCTATTCTCGTGGAACCTGCACAGCGTCCATTACAACAAATTATTTTCAGATTTAATTCTTCAGAACCACTTAGAACTTTTTGTCTTAATACTGTAACTTACGGCACAGCATCCGCACCATATTTAGCCACAAAGTGTTTAGTTTCTTTGGCTAATGAATGCACAAGTTCAGACGCAAAAAGGGCTATAATGGCAGACTTTTACGTTGATGATTTTTTGAGTGGAGGTGACTCAATTGAACATGTAAAATTACTATGTGATGAAGTTATTCAGACTTTAAGAACAGCCAAATTTAATTTGCGTAAGTGGCAATCCAATAACTTAGAAATATTACAACATGTTACTAAATTGACC
Organism: Carposina sasakii; assembly: GCA_014607495.2. NCBI lineage: Eukaryota > Metazoa > Arthropoda > Insecta > Lepidoptera > Carposinidae > Carposina > Carposina sasakii. The sequence continues at coordinate 4,978,225 of CP053163.1, read as the reverse complement.
ACACACAATAGCGACTTAAATAAAAACACAGAAAAAAACATTAAACTTACAGGAAATAGTACCAAGTAAAACACTCGGTTTATGTTGGGATTCATCTTCAGACAATTTTTTGTTTTCTTTACAATTACAAACTACTAAAAATAAAATCACCAAGCGCATAATATTATCATTAATTTCGCAGGTCTTTGATCCGCTTGGTCTTTTGGGTCCTTGTATAGTCGAGGCAAAAATGATCATACAAAAACTTTGGGTGGATAGATGTAGTTGGGACGAAGAAGTATCTTCAGAAGTAAAAACGAAATTTCTTGACTTTTTACAGGCTCTTCCGACCTTAAATAGTCTTCGCATTCCTCGGTGGGTTTGTACTAGTAATGCAAACATCACGGAAATACATACCTTCACAGACGCGTCCGAACGTGCTTATGGCGCGTGTGTCTACGTCAGAACAGTCGAGACTAATGGTTCAGTCAACGTTATCTTGCTTGTATCAAAAAATAAGGTAGCACCTTTGAAACCAACTACAATACCACGCTTAGAGTTGTGTGGGGCGTTGTTAGGTACAAAACTCTGCGCTAAGGTACGTCGATCCATTACCACAAAAATAGATCAATTCTATTTTTGGTCGGATTCTACTATCGTCCTTGGATGGCTCAAAACATCACCAAGTCTGTTAAAAACGTTTGTCCGCAATAGAGTTGGTGAAATACAGGACAGTACGATCGAATGTCGGTGGAGATATGTGCCGTCGAAAGAGAACCCTGCCGATTTAGTCTCTCGAGGGGTGAGGGCTGATCACATAAGCGACAGTACTTTGTGGTGGAATGGACCCACCTTCTTACATCACACAACCATTCAGTTTCCTATAACACCAAATATACATACGAAAAAGCTTCCAGAAATCACACACACAGATACACATTCAAATAACATAATACAACAGACACAATATACCTATAATATAATATCTCATTTAATTAATTCAAAATCAAACTTAGTGCGAATTATCAGAATTATTTCATATATTTACAGATTTATACATAACTGCAGAAGCCCCCAAAACAAATATCAAAACGTGCTGTCTTTATCAGAATTGAGGACTTCTGAGCTCATAATTTTTCATGTTGCACAGCAAGAAATGTTTTCTATGGAATACAACATTATAAAATCAGGACACTCCCTACCCAAAAGGAGTCGATTACTTTCACTATCTCCATTTATCGATACAGATGGGTTGATGCGTGTGGGTGGGCGCCTGAAGAATTCTCATTATAGCTATGATGTAAAACACCCAATCTTGTTGTGTAGCAAACATCATCTAACACTAATCATCTTTCAGAAAATGCATACAAATCTATATCATGCAGGTCCACAGTTACTTTTATCACACATCAGACAAACCTATTGGCCTTTGGGTGGGAGGAATCTCGCTAAACGAGTAGTTCATAGTTGCGTTCGTTGTTTTAGATTTAAATCCAAACCAATTCAACCAATAATGGCAGATTTACCTACACACAGAATACATTTAGAATTCCCATTTTTACATACAGGCATTGATTACGCGGGGCCAGTGCTGATAGCAGACCGTAAAGGCAGGGGTTGCAAACTAATAAAATCGTACATATGTATTTTTGTTTGCTTTGCAGTAAAGGCCCTGCACCTTGAGCTCGTCGGTGACCTAACGAAAGAAGCGTTTCTAGCTGCGTTATATAGGTTCATGGCTCGTCGCGGTAAACCTCACACGATTTACTCCGATAATGGAACAACATTTATCGGAGCTAGTAATGAAATCACAAGTTTTATTAATAACTATTCAGACGACATTCAGAACGATTTGCACCATCGCGGAATTCAATTCAAAAATATTCCTCCTTACTCTCCACATTTCGGCGGGCTTTGGGAAGCCGCTGTAAAATCAGTCAAGTTTCACTTGCGCCGTATACTTTCATTGGCACACTTAACCTATGAAGAGATGTCCACATGTCTTGTCCAGATAGAATCTGTTCTTAACTCCAGACCTCTTACTCCTTTGTCACCTGATCCTTCCGATTTCACCTGTCTTACGCCTTCTCATTTCCTTATCGGACGCTCACTATTGTCAGTTCCTCAAGCTGATCTGACTGATGTCAACATAAACCGTCTGCAGCGATTCCAGAGGATAGAGAAGTTGAAGCAACATTTCTGGCAACGATACTCAAATGAATATGTATCTCTTCTCCAGCAGAAACTAAAGTGGCCTTCATCAAATGACGATCTCCAGCTGGGATCCCTTGTGTTGGTAAAAGATAAAACCCAACCACCTCTTCTCTGGCTCTTGGGTCGAATCGTCAAGCTACACACAGGGAAGGATAACATCAACCGTGTTGCTGACATCCGCACGAAGAAGGGAGTTATCCAGAGAGGCTTTAACAACATATGCCCTCTTCCACTCTTATGTTGAAGTTCTTCAACCCGGGCAGCTTGTTAACCACCATCATCAAGATCGCAGAGGCGCGGGGGACGGAGTGCAACCGGGCCCTCGCCGAACACTACCGAGCACTCACGGTTCGGCAGACACAGTTGGCGGATAGCCATTTTATTACTATTGTAATTTTACTTAAAATATATACAATCTCAATCTATCAGCGGCCTTCTTTATTCCACATCAATAATCAGCTCAACAATTACTCGTTGGCGCAGCAGTATATTCAGGATGCGGAGTCAAACATCGCAGTTGCTATGTAAAACTATTTATTTATAACTTATACAGTTAAAGCTGCTTCAGGCGATATAACATTCGGGGAAAGAAGCAGCAAGAAACCCGATTCGCCGTAAATAGATTATATCGTTGCAATGTTTTTAAATAGAACAGAGATCGAGCAGAGTAACGTCTTACAAACTCAACAGTCAAGAATAAAGTGACACCATTTAGTTTCTACCCTGCTATTTATACAACCATCGCAACCTCCCAGAAGAATATTGCAGGAGTCATAATAGCTACTTTTATAAAATATAGCCTTTAATCAATTGACTTTATATAATAATAATAATTAATATTATAAGGTACGCTATATATTCATATGTATGATGTGGTGCTGACTGTAAACTGTAACAATCACGAAGGAGAGCCTGCAGCCACTTTAAGCATAGCGGAGTCAGTTGTAACTGATAGGAGATAAGTGTACGTGATAGGTGATAAGTTGCTAGCTCATAGTCTGTGAAAACATTCCCGAGTTACTAAGTTGACTCTGCGCGGAAAGAGATGCGGCTGATGTATTCTAGTGCACCAAGACAAGATAATTTAATTTTGCTTAAAAAATCTGGCACATTTTAGGCTGAACTTGTAATCTTCTTCAAAATTTCCCAAAATGTAACCTCAGTTATGAGGAGACTTTGACAACTTAACGGCGATATCATTAGAACACTAGTAGTGGTAGCGCTGCCAGTGGCAGCACCAAATTATACCTCGAGCACACCGGATGAGTATGCGTGTACGTAAGCGTAGACGTACACGTACCTCTGAGTTAAAGGCTCGAGCACACCGGATGCGTAACGTAACCACGTATGTAACCACGTCGTAGTCACGCGCGTGGTTACGACGTACCCCGATGTCACACCGGGTAACGCATACGTCTACGCACACGCTCACGCATACGCAGTTAGCTGGGTACGCAACGCAGGCTCAGCGTTATCATACATACGAGTATGTACATAAAAATCACGCCTCTTTCCCGGAGGGGTAGGCAGAGATCACGGATCTCCATTTGCTACAATCCTGACACACCTCTTTCGCTTCATCTACTTTCATGATATTCTTCATGCACGTTCGTCGGTTTAGGGTACTCTTGACCTGACCTTTCTCTAGAATTTCACCTATTTGATCGGTGAAAGTCCGGCGAGGTCTCCCCCTTCCAACCCTTCCATCCACTCTTCCGTTGTACACTTTCTTTGTCAATCTACTTTCATCCATCCTCTCCACATGCCCAAACCACCTCAACATACCTTTCTCAATCTTCGTCACAACGTCCTCATTTATACCACGCTTCTTTCTGATCACCTCATTTATTATTCTATCTTGCATAGTGATTCCACACATACTTCTCAATGCTCTCATTTCCACTGCATACACTTAGATAGGGGAATCACTTACTTAGATAGGGGATACGCAAATTTCCATTTACTGAGAAAGAATAAGTAAAAAGGAAAACGTTGGAAAAATAATATTTATTCTGTTTTTATCATAAATAAATAAATCATGTAAAATAATGTCCAAGGGTACGAATGGTAATATATTATCTTGGTATCTTATCCAGTATACTTGAGATACCTTTACACAATTACTTATGTAGGTGCAGCGTGAAAACCTATTCCACTTTAATCCACTGGACTAAACCATCTAATCCATAAATTCCACTTTGAAATCCACTCTGATCCACTGCTATGAAACACACCGGGGACTGGTTTAGAGTACATCTATTCCACTATAATCCATTGGTCAAATCCATTTATGTAGATTCCACTCCCATACATACTCGTACATTATTTATATCGAATTCATGCATCTACAAACTTATTCTTCGTCTTCAGCCTATTGGGCAGGCGTGTTGGATCACATAGTGTTCTGTGGTGATTGCAGTGTGATTTTTGGAAAATGTTGTCAGCAAGGGAGGCGCCCACCTCTCGGAAACCACCCACGGGCAGGCATGGGGTGGTACAAACTACTCTGCCGGCACCACGAGGCACAAACTTATTATTCTAATAGTAATTCGAGTAATTCCGAGACAAATATAAAATAACAATTGTCACTCGACTTGACACTGTCATAGACCGTCAAACCCAAAGAGGGCCACACATGAGGCCACGCATAGCATAGATACGTGCGTGCTCAATTTTTTTCGGTGTGACGTCTACTATGGCGCGCCATAGAATACAACGTCATCAACGCGACGTTCTCGTTCTGCTCTGCACGTAGTCACGCAATCTTTTTGTATCTTGGGAGCTGCATTGCGTAGGGTAACGCATACGTTTACGCTTACGTCTACGCACACGCATCCGGTGTGTCCTGTCTTACACAGTTCCATACTTTACAACTCAGCGGTACGTGCACGTCTACGCTTACGTGCATGCACACGCATCCGGTGTGCTCGAGCCTTTAATGTAGCGGCGGTACCAATGAGCGTTAGCAAGCAGTGGCAACACTGCCAGTGGCAGTAGCATTTGCAACTAGTACTGGCTATGTTCTTTCGTATCATATTATAAAATATATATTTTGAACGTATAGACCTAAATGAATTTGAACCCAGGGCCTATTTACGCGGCAGGCAGCGTCACTACCGATGCCGATCGGTAGCCAATTTTAGTGTTCGGTTTTTTTAGATATGGTGTTACTCGTTAAAAATATAAAAAGTTCTTGGCAGACAGATGTACTAAGAAATAATTGTTGCGCGGCATTACTAAAGTATCCTAATTAGTACGCTACAAGATAGCAGCCTGGCTGTAAGTCAAATATAATTATCCAAACTTTTGCCCTTCTAAATCCAACTAATTGCCCAAATCTCTGTATAATAGGATTTATGTCATTAAAAATCGCAGATAAAATCTTAGCTCCGTTGATTTATTAGTTGAAATTAATTTTACTGCGCGCCAAAGAAAAAATAAGTTTAAAGTAAAGCCAATAATTTAAATTATAACATGCGAAATATTTAATCTAAAGTGTAGATAAGTAATTTTTGTCAGGAAATTAATATAATTTTATGTAGACACATTTTTTTCTATTAGTTTATATAGTTACAGTTACTGGCTAGGTTCTGCTTATAACTTAATCGATTCAAAAAAATAGCTGTGCCCGTTAGATAAATCGCTCGTAGATATTCGTAGCTTCTGCTACGCTCGCTCGTACTCGTAGCACGTGCTACGGCTGACACACGCGCACATTTTTTACAATACAACAGTGCGCGGTAGTGCATCGAATACTCAATAACAAAATTATGCAGGTCAGACAGAAAATTCCATTTGATATGGGGTAAGGATAAGACTCAATTTAAGAAAAGTTTTCGGTATAATCCATACTTAACCTTCATATAAAAAATACAAACTATAAGACACGGCTGTCTTTCCGAAACGGGGTAGCCAGAATCGCAGGATCGTAAGGGAGATCCCGCAGCCATGTTTAGCATAGCGGGGCAAATGTTAATGATCAGTGACTAGTTTCTAACTTATGCTTGAGAAAATATGTACTCGAGTTCCTTGGTCGACTCCTATGACATGCAGGGATGGAGAAGCCGCTGATGTTCTTGTGAAGCCCGCATCAGCATGGGACTATGTGTAATATATAAGATTTTTATAATTGCAGTGGTGCCTCATCTTTCCCTAGTACCTCAAGTGGATTGGACTCCAGCAACAAAGGTCACCAATTATTGCAGAAGATGGGCTGGAACTCTGGTGGTCTAGGGGCCGCAGGGCAGGGGATACAGGAGCCCATTAGTGGGGGCCATGTGCGCGATAGGCAAGATCAGTACAAAGGTACATCTATCTCTTTTATATCAAAAGCCGACAAGTGCGAGTTGAACTCGCGTGAAGAGGGTTCCGTACGATGTTACCTATCATGTTTTTTTAAATCTGACAAAAAGTTGGTACGCACAATATTGAGTGATTTACCATGTTATTTTAATATCATGGACTTCTTATAGGTTTTCCTATAATCTATAAGGAGAAAACTAATTTCTGTATTTTTTTCAAAATTTTAGGTTCAGTAGTTTCGGAGATAAGGGGGGGGGGGGAATGGTCAATTTTCGTCTATTTTCTTGAATAACTTGGAAACTATTTATTTTAAAATTACAAAAAAATACATTTAAGATCTTCTCAACAAGACCTTTCATTTGATATGCCACACGATGCAGTTTTCAGAATTTTTTTTTTTAATTTTCCCCTTCCCCCCAAAAATGACCCCCCATATACAGATTTCATCTGCTCACGTCACACCTCTGTGTTTGGGTCACAGGAATTGATATGTGTACCAAATTTCAACTTAATCGGTCTAATAGATTCGGAAATAATTGACTGTAAGCGACGGACGGACAGACACACGAGTGATCCTATAAGGGTTCCGTTTTTGTATTCAGACGTACGGAACCCTAAAAATGATATAGAACTTTTTCGCATTGTTTTAGATTAACAAATTAAATTAATGTACACTTTAACTTTTTAATAGACTTTCAATGGGTTCTCAATGTTTGTACAAAAGTTAAGGGTCTAAACTCAAACACTGGAGTGCCACTTTTATTCGGCTGGCCCAACTGTTGGACCGAGCGTTGCCGATCCTCGGGTTGGTGTTTTGCATAACGGAATCAGCTGTAATCTGCCTGTCAACTGAAACGTACATAAAACAAAGTATCTGATTTATCTTTGTATCTTCATAACAAAATGAAAAAGGGATTGTGGACACATATTTGAGAGACGATTTTTATTATCTGGTTGTGTACTTTCGTAACATTTTAAGCTAACACGTTATAGGAAAATTAATTTAAATTATTTTACTCAATCATAGCAAAGGTAAAACTTAACTGTCGATGTATGTAGAGTAAAGGCAACAGCTTATTTGATATTGTGTATTCATGTTTGGTTCTGAACCATGGATGTTTATCAATGTATTTATATACACTTGCTCAGTACCCACGACACAAAACCTTAGGCATTTTAGTATGGGACTAGGTACTAGTGTTGTAAAGTGTGTGAATATTTATCTATCAACGTCTTGATTTAACAATAACAGAAAGATTAAAAACTAGCTATTTTTTAAGGTATAATTATAAGAACAAGAACTTTGGTCGGACAATTTGTAAAGCGCGGCCACGGAGTGAAAATATATTACTACAATTTTCATAAAAATATATGATTCTCGAGCAAGTTTCCGCAATTTTCTAGAAACTTCGCGATTAAGCGGTCGATTGTAGATTCTTCTAGGAAGTTAAACGGAGATTATCCACTCTTATATACATATTATGCTAAGGTTACTATTATGAGCTAGCATAGCCGAGTTTAAAATTGATATTACTGAACAAGATTACGAGTATGTGCAGGTTTCGTGTGAGTATTCGAACTCGTTTGCTTTAACGTTTAGTTCTCGATAGCAATCAAGTAGTGCCATATGATTTACTTTTATATTATGAGCTAAGTCTAAATAAGGTCATTTTACGTTTTAAAATCAGAGCACTTAAATTCCATAGCTATTAAGCCCAATAAGACTGTTATCGCCAGTAATTGCTCCGAACCTCAATAAACTGTATTATTCAATGGTAAAGCGTAATACTATTAGGGATCCAACAGCGCCAACTTTAGACTGTAATAAAGTATTTGTACGGTTTGAAATCGCGTTTTAAAAGGGTTGTTTCGGCAACAGACCGGTATACCGAACGTCTATCATGCAGTACGATTTGTGGCGTGATTGCGGTTTTGTCATTAACGCTATTTACTAGGGGCTCGATTTTCGTATTTCTCGACACTGTAATAGTTTGCCAAATTACCGTTTGCTGCGGTTTTACCGAAAACGGTAACTCTTAGCTCATTTTATTTAAATATAGTAAAGATTTTTATGTATGTACAATGATAATTTAACATTGGCTGGGAGCAAATTGTTTGATTAGTAAAGTAAAATATTATATTTTTTATTTATTTTGACTAATAGTATTAATAATCATAGTTGATAACCGAACTTGTACATCTCAACTATACCCTCAAAATTGGTCAGAAGTGGCACCATGTGGTTCTATCGGCCCTTAGTGCTCTGCCTACCCCGTAAGCGATAAAGGCGTGATTATATGTATGTATGTAGTAATAGTTGATACTTGATTAGTACTGACTGATCAAATAATTTGCCTGCAGTAACTGCATTTAACTGCAGCGTGATACTATTTTATGTATTACTTATTAAGATTTGTATTGGCAATGCATCATTAAAAAGTATTTAGTATTCTACGTGTAAGTATATTTTCCTAGAGGGTTGCTAGATTTTTTAAAATTATTTACTTTTCAAATACAATACCCTATAATGCGGTCTCCTCATATGTATTGAAAACTCAAATTACCATAACACCCGTATACGTGTAGAAATCTCATTTCACTGGGGATATAGATAACGTCGTCAATATGGCATTTTGCAATAAATTCTCTCGGCTCTACTTTACATTATTCTAAATCTGAAAAAGGGATGTGTTCCATTCCACGTTTCTGGAATTAAATTCAAAATTTGTCAACATGAAACCCAGCTAGTCTCTCTGGGTATCTCACTAGAATGCGTTTCACCGTACAAGTTCCTTTGAAGACTTGAGACGGCGATTGGTGTACTTGGTAGTGACCCTGGCTGCGACGCCATAGGTCCTGGGTTCGAATCTTGGTAGGTTTGTGGTGGATGCTCTATTACCAAGCTTACCTTTCTACTGCGCAGTTCTCATTAACTTTTTAGAGCATCATTATAACAAATAATTTTCAATATATCTACCGATTGTGGAATGTATTAATATCGTTGAATATCACGACCGAATTGCACAAATGATCTCATAAGCTCATATGAGTTTCAAATTATTCCTTAAGCGATACTAAGCGTCAAGGTATGAAATGTAGGTAACGCAAAAAATGGAAGTTTGTACTCGTATCAACGTAAAAAATCTGCGAATGTATTTTTTTGTTATTGTGTATTTGGAATTACACGCATAAAACAAGGCACTTCCATTTTATGTTATTATTATTAGTATGTATTTTTTATATTATGTTTTATTTCTATTAGATGTAGGATGTAGTAACTGTGTGACACATAAAGAAGCTCATGATCTTACAGCGAGCAACGGAGAGAGCAATGCTCGGGATTTCTCTGAGTGATCGAATCGGAAATGAGGAGATCTGCAGACGTATAAAGATCACCGACATAGCTCAACGGTCCAGCAAGCTAAAGTGCCAATGGGCAGGGCACATAGCTCGAAGAACCGATAGCCGATGGAGCCGAAAGGTTCTAGAGTGGATACCACGTATCGGCAAACGCAGCGTAAGAAGTACAAGCGCGAGATAGCCGGATGACCTAGCCAAGGTCGCAGGCGTCGGTTGGATGCAGGCCGCTTCCGACTGGTCGGGATGGAGATTGTTGGGGGAGGCCTATGTTCAGAAGTGGACTTCTGAAGGCTGAGAATAATGAAGATGTAGGATATTATTTATGTTACTATTACAGCATTTTTTTTATTTGATGGAATAAACCATAAATAAAGTTAAGAAAATAATGATTTTCCTAAGTTTGTTGCTAAGAAAAAAAAAACATCTTCCACGAATGGCTGAAGATGAGTGTAGGTATGGTGTACCATCTGATATATGCAGCTTATGGGTGGACTAACTTAATATATAAAAATCTTCTGTTCGTGTATTTGTAACGGATTTCCCTCTAAACGGCTCAAGATATTTTGATGAAATTTTGTATGTGTGTTCAAGTGGGTTTGAGAATGGTTTAAACTTATGATTCGATCAACGACATTTTATTTTCTCTGCAGTTCACGCGGATGGAGTCCAAAAACATTGTTTAGTTGACCGAATTGGGAAGCTAAACCATCCTCGAACCCACCTAAACATACACAAAATTTCATCAAAATTGGTCCAGCCGTTTAGAAGGAGTTTAATTAAAACTACACGAAAAGAAGATTTATATTGTTGTTTATGTCAGAACTTTTTTCATAGGATCCGGCAGTCGAGATTTTTCATAGACGGTGCAGTCGCCGTGTCGAATATTCAAAAATATACTTTAGTTTCAGTTACGCTCGGTAGATGATTGATCGGTCGGATGTTCCTTTTCCTTACATAAATAAATCGTCTATTCTTGCGTTTGTAATGGATTTGAGAATAATAATCAATAGAATGTCAGTAATACACAAATGACAGACGTAAATGATCAGTGACAAGTTGCTAGCTTATTGCCTGAGAGAATGCCCGAGTTCCGTAGTCGACTCTTATGACATAGCAAGCACGGAAGGAGATGCACCTGATGTATTTTAGTGAAGGCCTATAACAGCACCCTTATCTGCCCGCGGGTATCGTCATCATCATCATCATAAACCTATTGCAGTCATCTGCTGGACGTAGGCCTCCCCCAGGGCACGCCACAAGACTGCCATGGGGGGTATTTGCCCATAGTCACGATGCTGGGCAGGCGGGTTGGTGACCGCTGTTTGTATTTTGGACTATTTTGTCAACACGGGAGGCGCTGGTGCCTACCTCCCGGAAACCGTTAATCGCCTCGTACGATACCCGCGGGCAGACATGGGGTGGTACGAATTCTACTCTGCCGGCACCACGCGGCCCGTGGGTATCGTACGAGGCGATTAAGGGTTTCCAGAGGGAGGTGGGCAGCAGCGCCTCCCGTACTGACAACATAGTCCGAAATTCACACTGCGGTTACCAACGCGCCTGCCCAGCGTGGTGATTATGGGCAAAACCCCCTTGTGGCAGTAGCCTTATGGCATGCTCTGAGGGAGGCCTACGTTCAGCAGTGGACTGTAAAAGGCTGAAGAGAAAAATTACCTTTGTGTAGATAAAATATACGGCTGTTCAGATTTTATCGTAGAACCAAAGGGCGAGACCTGGATCGATAGTGACAAATCTTGCAAAGGTCCGAAGAAGTGTCCCTTGCGGTCATAGAAATAAATGGTTTCTGGAACTTATCCATAGCTGTCGGGCAGTAGTACACATAGACCAACGCGGCTTCCTGCTCTAAGGCAGTACACAATATACCTACAACTTAACTGTATTTGAATTATGTAGGTAAGACCGATAGCCATTTTGATACAGGGTGAAGTGAAATGCACATTGATAATCAAAATTAAGCTAAAAATATGTGTCTACTCTATCTTTGGTGCCTAGTTTTTGAGTAGGTACAATTTACCGGTTTAGCTATAGAAAATCATGAGAAGACAGACGGATAGCGTAGTAATAGGTTTTCGTATTAGTAATAGTTTTCCGTTTTTACACTTTGACTACAGAATTACAACAACATTTCACATGTGGCATTTTATCAAACAAAAATATGAAAATAAACTAAAAAGTTTCCGCAATTAACTTAAATGGAACTCGGTTACTTACACAGTTTAAAACGTTACTCAAACGTTACTAAAATTAATCAGAGGGGTAAGCACGAACCTCTCGATAGTCCGTAACGCTAGCGTCAAACTGTCAGATCAAATAGATTTCGCTAGCGAGTCGCTAGCGTTACGCCGCATAAAAAGGTTCGTGCTTACCCCACAGATTACATTCGAATCGGATTTCCATTTAAACCCTGATTATGTATGATTTGTTTCGAGACAGAACTAAATATTTGTCGAGGGATATTGCGCTTAATGCAATGTCAACATTCGGCACGTATCGTTCATCCAGTCTGTTTGAAGAGCAGAACTAGATAGTATATGCGGAATAAAAATAAATATAGATAAATTTTGTCATCTATTCACCATAAACCTAAAAATATTGCCTTTGTAATATGTAATGTTATGCTCATTACTGCTGTTATCTGAAAGCTATTCACATTTCAGGAACGTTATAATACAACATATTAAATTAACTAAATATTATTTCATTTTTAAGTCAATATCTAAGGCCCAATTAAACGAACTACGCTATTTTTTTCCTGAAAAACTTGAAAAAATATTGGAATTTTCCTGCGATTTTTTTCGGTTTAACCATAATAACAGTTGTATACAAACTCATAATCTGTGCAAAATAAAGAAATGTTTTGATTAATTGATAATACTTGTAGCACCCCGTGTAGCACTCTGTATAGGTAAATATCATTTTCAAAATAGATAATAATATCAATATTGAAATCTCAAACATAATGAATGTCATTTTCCTCGTATCCACCCAGAGCTACGTATCGGAATTATAATTGAGGTAGTGCCATTCCATGTTTGGCCGTGGACAAATTGCGACACATATCGTAACAACACATTATGTTCATACCTGACAGTGATATATTTACGTTGTTATATATTTCTGCAAAACTATTGATCTAATAAAATGTACTCGTATATTTGGAGCATGTATCAGCATTGCAAATCCTTTGGCACTAGTAAAGTATAGCGTAGTTTGCCGTGTGGTGTGGTGCAGGCAGAGCAGAATAGCACTATATGTCTGTTTGTCGATATCGTAAGAGGCTAATACGGGATTCCTGGAGGTGGTTAGAAGCGCCTCTCTTGTTGACATTGTCCGAAAATCACACTGCGGTCACCAACCAGCCTGCTCCGCTTCGTACTGGTTCGTACGCACGTTACGTTCGAAAAGTTTATGCCGAGAACGAACTCGCCAGTTACTTTTAAAAAAAATTAAAATTGTTGATCATTCTAAAAAGATAATAAATGTTGCTTGAATAATGTTTCTATGATAAATTTTGCTGGTGTATTTTGTAGTTCGCGTAATTAAGTAAACTATATTTAAGTGAAGTCTAGACATTTACTCGCTTGGAATTTCAAATAACTTTTTACTTTCTCGAAGTTTAGTTTTGTGTTTATTATTAGTTAACAGTTTTTACTTGATGTAATTACTTGATGTAAATATGTATTTTCAGTTATGAAATCATTGATCTAATATTATCTAAGTATTTAGGTACATTACAATACAACCCTGTATTCCCGTTGGTCCCATGAGTTTGGCCCCATCATGGGGATAACGGGAAGTCAAAAAATTATTGTTGTTTGCTGTTAAAATTTTACGTGTCGTCTCCATGGAATTTTTATTTCTCATCTACGCTTTGTTGTTGGATTTATTTGTAATACCTATCAATAATCTAATATATACATATTTTGCTTATTTTTATATTTTAATTTTGCCAACGAAGGGATTGAATTTACATATATTGACAATACAGATTAAATTATATCTTGTAAAACCACAGTTAATCTAAAACATGATAAGCTATTTAATATTCATCAAGTATCAGGTTTAAGGGATTAGTTCTAAAATTTAATCCATCGCAGAAATAATTTAGTTAATTACGTGATAGTGAAACATCGGCATGTTGACGAACTTGTCTTATATGAAAGACTAACGGCCGACCCCACGACTTCGCCCGCGTAAGTGGCAATGTCCGTGCAAAACTGGGGCGGGTCTCTAGCCTTCCTTGATAAATGGGCTACATAACACTGAAAGAAATTTTGCAAATCGGACCAGTGGTTCTTGAGATATGCGCGTTCAAACAAACAAACAAACTCTTCAGCTTTATAACATTAGTATAGATTTTAAAAAATGACTTATTATTCTTTAAGATAAAAGAGTAATATGCTAAATTATCGCATTTGAACAAGGCATTGTAAATTTTAATAAACCGAAAACTCTGACGCATCAGTTGTACTAATATAAAAATTCTTATATAAAAACCAAATTCATCAATATGCAAATTTTAGTAAAATATGTAAAAAACATACACTCACCTAAAATAGTTTAATATACTTATCTACCTACTAAAATGACGCTTCATCTAACACCAGGAAAAAGTTACATTACAACACAGTAATATAACTTTAGTTACATTACTACTAAGTACCAACCAAATTGCTTTTCACCAATTTTAACATACGTGTCTTTCAATAATTAAAAGCACTTTATGACACACAGTCGAGTGACTATTGTAAACTTTCCAAAATTTCCTACACAAGTTGAGTAAACTACACACATGAAAGCAAGTGTAAAACATGCGAGACTCGTAATGGGCTTAATTAACTTAATGCCATTTGCCTTAACAAAGTCCTGCGAATTTCTACGGAACTAAATAAATTATGCAAATCAATGTTAGAGTTACAAAGACACTAGCGCTCACATCTGAAGACGTACAAACTGAATCCAAGTCAGCAAGCAGCACTCATTTGACGTACTTTACTAATTTCATTAAGCCGGTTGCAAATTATTATATCAAGTTGGCGGAAACAAACAAGTGCAGTAAAATACTTACACTTTCGAGTGTGCGATACGTCGGTCGTGGTGAGGTTGCGGCTAGTATTGAGGTTATATTTTTAGTTACGACTACGTACTTTACATGTCCGTGTGAGTTAAGATGGGACCAAAGAAGGTTCAAACATATAGTTGTAGTTGTTCATTCTGTTAACTTAAAGATCCTGGGTACCTATACTGAGAATGTAAAAAATATAATATCTGCTCTATGTTTTACTAGATGCCAGCCAGTTGCCTTTTATCATAAACGTTTCCTGGTAAGTTTATCCTTAACTATTATGTAATCTTAGTTATTCTTAGGTACTCTTACTTATTTTATTACATAAGAGCATAATGTTATAATGTTCCAACAAATGTTCGTATAAGACGGAATCTAGGATTAGTATAAACATGGCTTACACTGTCAAGTATATCAAATGCCAAGACCTAGGTTACTTGATGTTTAAATCTAAAACTAGGATTTAGTTCTTAGTATAAACAGGGCTTAGTTTAGCAAGCTCAAGTCCCGAGACCTCGATCTCTTGACGCTCGCGGATCGACGCGCATTGAGTACGTGAAGCGTCTTGCAAACAGACTTTCATGTCGATGTTTACACGGAATAAGGAGCACGAATGTTTGAATGGATGTGGCACATTAAAATAATGTAAACAAATACACTCTATTAATCCAGCGTAATATATATGATTCATATATTTATAATAAGGACATAATATTTAAATGGATATAGTTAATAAATAAAAAACATAAAATAAATACCATGTACCAAAACAAAACAGCGAGCCCTATACCTAATACTAGCAGCATTACGTATCTGGATAGACTGAAATGCTGATCCGTTTCGGATACAGGGTGTAACAAAGGGGTATGTTAAGCGAAATGCCATGAACATAGCCAAAGCTACAAAGAACCTATTCCCAAAATTTGAAACTCGAAAATTTAACACAAATTAAGACAGGACACACCGCTTGCCATCTACGCTTATGTCAAGTACAGGAAAGGTAGAAATGTCTATAAATAACTTGAAAAATACGTAGGCCTATAGTTGCTACTTAGGGTGCCGGCAGAGTAGAGTTTGTACCACTCCTGCCTGTCCGTGGGTATCGTACGAGGCGATTAAGAGTTTCCGGGATGTGGGCAGCAGCGCCTCCCGTACTGACAACATAGTCCGAAAATCACACTTCGGTCACCAACCCGCCTGCCCAGCGTGGTGACTATGGGCAAAACCCCCCATGTGGCAGTAGCCTTGTGGCGTGCCCTGGGAGAGGCCTGCGTTCAGCAGTGGACTGCAATAGGCTGAAGAGGAATAGCTGCTACTTAGGCAATAAAAAGTCTAGTTATCCAGTGCGGCAACGCAGCCAGCTTTTTGAGCACGCTTCCAGATTACTAAGCTCGGTTGACCTTCCTATAAAAGTTAAGATGGTCAACCGACCCCCCTAGGTACGCAATACAATAGAATATTTAATTTTTTAAACATCCCAGGAAGATATAACAGGGTATTGATATAGTGTAAAAATAACAATAGATCGATCTCCATTACTGTATACCTGCACAAACTCGCGGTCAGCACCGATAACATAAGCCCAAGCTATTATTCCTCACAGAGCTAGCCTGTATTATAAAGGTACAAAGAAAACATATCCGGGTGCACCGATCCATCATTTTCCAATTCAGCCGCATCCATCAAATTGCTGTATATCTTCTGAGGAAAAGAATACTTCTTAGGTACTGTTGCGTATTTCGTAATGTGCCACATCAAATCCACTTAGTGATAAGTGACATTTCTGGCTCTACGCCTGGCATCTGGCACTTGTGTAGTCCCTTCATAAAATTTGCCGTGAACAGCGAGCAACATTTCTTTGCAGATTTCTGCTGTTACTTATAAATTGACGGTGGCTTTTACACCTGAGCTGTACAAGCACTTATCACACGTTCTTTCTCATTGGTATTATACTTTATGTCCTGTTACAAATTATTGTGGACCTCTGTGTTTGTCTTTCCATACTTTATAGTAGTTGTTGGTGACTGGGGGATATGCTAGACGTGACTGGGGGATCTCCTTTATCATCCTGCAGTTCTGGCTACCCCATTTCAAGGACATAGCCATGTGTATATGTATTTTATGTATGTAGTAGTAATCTACATAGGGGTAGTATATTCATAACATAGGTACACCTCTTGTTACAATCATTATAGGTATTATAATTATTTAATTAAAACGTAAAACCCATATTATTCTTATCCATTTGCCCAGGCTACAAATAAAAAAGTAGTTTGGCACACGTTTCCCTGACTGGGGTTTGATTAAGAACGTACTGTAAAAACTTAATTCTCGTTTAGAATTTTCCTCAAGCGTCTTGAAAAGCTTTTACATTCCGACATCGTATCGTAGCAATAAATCTCTCTAGGCGCATGCCTGAGGAAGTAAAGAGTTGTAACTTAAATTTTTACGGTTTCAAAAAACTAGGAAGCAGTATTTTAAATTTTAGAGACCGTTAACGGTGTTCTCGCCGGTTTTTCCGCAATTTCGGTATCGAATTTTCATTTTGGACTGTCTACTGATGTTTATTATACAGAGGCAAAATTATCTGTACATCATCACGTAGAAAACCTTAATATCTTATACTAACTATGTTATACTAACAGCTTAATATTGACTGATGGATTGAAAATTTTCCATTCAATAAATATATGCAAACAATTGTTTCCACGCAGCCAAATACTGAAATTAAATGGTAAGCTGGCAAACGAATATGGAATAAAAAATAGTAAGTTTGCTTTCATCCGCAATATTTTAAACCATTTCAACAGGGCACTTTGCCCTGTTGTCTTATTTCATATTCATTACGCGATTTTATATTGTTCAGGTATCCGATTTTATATTATTCTGATAACCACAGTTAAATTATAAGCGTGAACAGAAATACATGATATAGGCCTTATTCAAATATCTTATATCTCATGCGATAAGCTAGC
This sequence comes from Carposina sasakii, assembly GCA_014607495.2. NCBI lineage: Eukaryota > Metazoa > Arthropoda > Insecta > Lepidoptera > Carposinidae > Carposina > Carposina sasakii. Next base: position 4,960,309 of record CP053163.1, on the reverse strand, counting down.
AACATGTCACTGGTCATTAACATCTGTCACTGCTATGCTATACGTGGCTGCGTAATCTCCCTTACGATCCTGTAGTTCTGGTCACCCCATTTCTAGAACACAGCTGTGTTTATATGTATTATGTACCATAATATTTGTAACGTTGTTATTCTTCTCATTTATACATACATAAAAACACGCCTCTTACTAGGAGGATAGGCAGAGACCACGGGTCTCTACTTGCAACGAAACACCTCTTTCGTTTCATCTACTTGCTTGCCGATTGTGCAACGATTTCCTGGCCAAACTCGATGACGATAGCAAAAGTATTCACGCTGTGAAATGTTTCGTAACGTCTGAATAAGTACTATAATCAGCGTGGGAGTCGGTGTAGCCGTTCAACTTTAGGCGATTGTGGTTCTTGAGGGTTATTATTTGTAATCGGTCTTCCTTGCATCCCTAATCTGTTGAGATTTTTATGATAACGTAATGTAAAAGAGTCATCCGAGTTAATTGACCCGATAGCTCAGTCGGTTAGAGCGAAAGCACGGATTGCGAGAGGTCGTGAGTTCAAATCTTACTCGGGTGATTTTTTTTTTTTTCATTTTCTTAATATTATTATTTATACCTAGTTTTTATGATAAACAAACCGGGAAAATTATAATAATTCTGAATTGAAGTTGGTTATGACCTCAAAGACTGTATACACAACACACGCACATCGATTTATTGCAGTCCATTGCTGGACGTAGGTCTGCCTCTGGGGCACACCATCAGGCTCGATCTCCCGTTTTCGCCATTACCAGCCACAGCTATGCCTTGGCCAAGCGTGGTATCCATTCGAGAACCCGCTTATTCCTCCTCCCATCAATTCTCATTCGGTTCTACGATAAATGTCACCAGACCAGCCAGTTCAATTTACAACACTAACTGGATACAAGAAGAATAATAATTGTTATTATGAAGGGAAAACAACGTTTTCATTACACACCACAGTTAAGATAATATTTTATGGTCAGCCATCAACCTTGTCTAGAAAGTTCCCGGATACGGAACGAGGTCAGCTTAAGACCGTAGATAGTTATGGTGTCATTGTCCCATTTCCCCTATATGGCACAGAGAGAAAGAGAGATACCCTAGCTAGATTTCCAGGATCAAAATATATATTGTCTTTCACATACGGCACTGTAATCAGGTTTTCTAAATTTCCATACTGGGGGCGCCGTTAGATGCTGCAATAGTACTAGATCTGTAGGTAACCATTTTATCATATACATAATTTGAGAAAACATTTAGGTAAGCACAACATTATGCGTTAACTATAACCCCTAGTCAATACGACCTTAGTCGTAAGAATAGAATTATAACCTATAGAAGTATAGTCCGAAGGCCGATTTTAGGAATTTTTATGGGTGCAAATTTGAACCAATCGCGGCTCTGTCATTCAGTGCTCAGCGGTCAGTGGCTACGTGTGTATGTCAACCTAAAGGACTTACCATGACGAAATGTGCACTGAGATCCTGCCAAAACTATGCTCAAAAACATAAGAAAATAAATAACATCACATTTCACCGGTAAATATTTGATGTTTTTACGTAATTTCATTGATAAAACAATAAATACACAATCAAATTTTCATATTTTTTTATCTGTCATTGAAAACAAAATGTTGCCATAAGTGTGAAATTTTACCCTATTTTTAAACATGCAGTTTGTAGGTAAAAGTAGTTGGATCTACTTTGTCTTTGATTGATTGTGGAATTACCTGCAAGCTCTCTCACCGAATTATTTAAAACTATACATATTGTTACTATAATATTATGTTTAATTGAAATTAGATCTTTAAAATGGGCATCGTCCTTTCCTTTATTGAATGAAATAAAACCACGGAGAATGGCCTCACAGCTTTGTTGACATAATGACAAATTATTCAGAGGGACAATTTTTAACAGAATATTGTATTTTTTTGTCACACTTTTGGACCAATGATGTGGAAAAGTCCGATCATCTCCTTTTAATATATTTAAATTTCACGATAATTCTACAAGAGTGTGCAAATCAGTATACTTCTCAGCATCAATAATAATTTTATCGACTATTTCCCCACATCTAGGGAAAAAACATTTTTAAGGCAACATTAATTTTATGTCATGCATACGTCAAGTCGATATTTTATTCCTATTTTTTCGCCTTGCGTTTGGTTGGAACACACTTTCTATAGGTTATAATTCTATTGTCGTAAGATATTTAACATAATATTGAGTATCTAAATAGAATATTGGCGTGCTACACTTTTCGGCTAAACATGTCTCTGACCTAATGTAATAATAAATTTATTGTACCTACCATGTTTTGAGGAAATAAATATATTTTTCATCAACTGTGTACAGGGTGTAGCAAAAGGGGTATGTTAAGCGAAAAGTTACTATAATAGCCTGCAATAGAGAACCTATCGAATTTGAGTGTCGAAATTATTTTATTTAATACTAAAGATAGACAAACAAGTTTGAACCCACAAATCGACTTTCATTGCTCCAGCTATCCTACTCCTCGAGCCATTCCATTGACGGCTATAAATAGTCATCCATATTTATATACGTATTTATAGTTGAAGTAACTATGCTATACGTCAACCGTCGTGGCACGCGCTGTTATATAACGTTTTATGACTGCGTGTACCACGACGACGGTTGGCGTATATAGGTAGTATAGGAAGACATTTTATTTATTTAACAAAGCAATTTAGTTGCTGAATGCACCTCACTTATGATTAAGGGTGACTATCCACAACGTCCACTAAAATTAATTTCTACACCTAAACATAAAATAAGTTTTACTTTATGAAAACTTATACGGTGTTATTACAAAAGCATATAAGCATCATTCAAGCGAAACATTGCCTAAATTTGACGGGTATTCTATACATTTTGCTGTCAAATGTCATATTAAAAACGAGTCTAATTTTAGGCGCTCTTTTGTAATAACACCGTTAGTGTTAATAAAAACTACGTATTCTAAAAATATATATGACGTCCTTCTCCACGGTAAGATTATCATCGCGAGGATCCATTACGTGTAGTTCGTAAACGTAGGCGTCGTAAATAATATCACGCGGTGATAGCCGATAGATTGAATTTAATTATTACAAACGATTAACTTTATAATAACACGCGATTGCCTTAATTTAAATGGATACAAATCAATACCAGGAAAACGCGGTGATCCCAGAGATGACGTTTGCTAACCAACGCTCAATTCGAATGTCTTCACCGTAATGGCGTTCCACCAAGTGTCACTGTCAGTCGAACAACTTTACCGACTTACCCTCGAACAACGCCATCTCTGATTCCACCCAGGTACTATTACCTGACGTTTCCTTTAATCACAAATCTATAAGGTAAACATTTCATAGCAAGCAAACTAGATGGCGCCACAAGGTGCTTTGCTAACACCCGGCAGATGTCACCACTCCGACACGGCCGTCCTGCGCCTCACACGTCCTCGTGGGACTTATCTGCAAGAGAAAATAATCAAAGAGCCTCTGGCACATACTAGCGCTCGGCCCATTCTGACCCCTATCAAGGGATGAGAATAAACAAAGCCAACATTTACAACAACTTTTTAATTTAACAATTACAGTCAATACTCAATACATCATCATAAGTACACGATCATCTATAGGCACACATATGACACATATCATCTATAGGCACACATCTCATCTATAGGTACACATTATCATCTATAGGCAAACATCTCATCTATAGGCACACATTATCATCTATAGGCAAACATCTCATCTATAGGCACACATATCATCTATAGGCACACATATCATCTACGATCCGCACACGGTTCATAGGAACACCATCTACAGTCGACAGTCTGACTGTAGGCACTCAACACATTGTTTTACAATTCATCATTACCCACCAGGTAATGGAATACCATAAGTTCGTAACCATCGATACTTTTGGATTGGTAAAGGAACACTCATTACATAATGCCCAATGCAGTAGTAACCAGCGCGCTGGCGCTCTTCTTTACATCCAACAAGTATCGGAACACTCAAGTACACATTTAACAGGACACATTTGATTATTACTCTGGATCGGATACATCAATCGCTTCCTCAACCTCCGACGGAACATAACCTTCTGGCATACTTCTTAAACGGTCATGGGCATACTTATAGCTTCGCTTCGAATTCAGTGCCTGCAATCTATAACGGTCCCCATCCAAAAGCTCTACAATCTTAAAAGGACCTTTAAACTTTGGATCGAGCTTAGTTTGGTTGCGTTCCTCGTTTTTCATTAAAACATATTCACCTAACTTAAATTTATGGACCTGAGATTTTGTTTTGTCGAACCTAGCCTTATCGTATGTAGCATTCTTTTCAATATTAGAGACCGCTTGCTCTCTAGCCTCAGCAAGATCAAACTGTGGATCAATATCGTCTACAAACATAAGATCAAGTGGCCTAGTCACTTTCCCTACCATCAACTGTAAAGGACTGTACTTTGTGACTCTACTGACCGTACAATTTAAGGCCAACTGTATGTCAGGTAGTGCATCTTGCCATGAACGTTCGCCCTCAGTCTCTACCGCGGTTAACATATTTTTAAGGGTGCTCATGACACGCTCAACTTGACCATTTGCACGCGAGCTACCTGTCGCTATTAAATGTAAGCCAATGTTATTCGAGTTGCAATACTCCCTAAACTCAGTACTGGCAAAACATCGGCCTTGATCTGCGATAACACGAGTGGGAGCTCCGAATATCGATACGCTCATTTTTAAAGCCCTTATACTACTGGCCGTATCGATGTTTGCAGTATGATGCAGCAGTACAAACTTAGTGAACGCATCAATTATAACGAACACATATTGCTTTTTATCGTTTTTCCCACTAAGTTTGCCGGTAGCATCAATATGCACCGTATGCCACGGAACTGCAACTTTTGGAATAGGATGAAGTTCTGCCTGTACTTTTCCCGAGTTGGACTTCGCTACCTTACATGTTGCACAATTTTCTACAAATTTTCGGACATACCGAGTCATATGTTCGAACCAAAACTGGTCAAAAACCTTATCAAGTGTCTTTTCCCATCCCAGGTGAAGCAGTGCACTATGGGTTGAGTTAATAACAGACCAACGTAACGCTCTGGGGAGTATAGGTAAACACCTTGTCCTACCATTTCTTTGCACCTTACGGTATAGCACACCTGATCGGAGTTCATAAGTTTTAGCTAAGTCCTTACAAAGTTTATATTCATTAATATCCGCTATTAACTTTACTAACTCCGAGTCACGCTGCTGCTCCGCGAGTAGCCATGACTGTGATAAGTGTGTTACGTTAACTTCTCTATGCTCCACTTTATCCGTAGGTATCTTTACATTGCTATCAGGCAGAGGGTTACGCGAGAAATAATCTGCATGTGACATTCGAGTCCCTTGCACATGCACAATATCAAAATTAAACGCCTGGAGAAATGCCCACCACCTATGCACTCTAGGGCTCAAGTCAAGTTTCTTTCGCGATGCCTGAAGAGAGCTACAATCGGTCACGACGGTGAACTTACGTCCATGCAAATAATGCCTAAAATGTTTAACCGCATTAACTACCGCGAGGGTCTCTAACTCGTATGAGTGATATTTAGACTCTGCGATAGTTGTGCGTTTACTAAAATAGGCTACTGCATGACGATTATTTCCATGGATTTGCATTAATACAGCGCCGTAACCAATTGAGCTTGCATCCGTATGCAACTCTGTTGGCTCTTCAGGGTCATAAAGCATAAGTACTGGCTTGCTCGTTAGCATGGAAATTATTTGTTGCCTTATTAACTCGTGTTCGTTAGTCCAGTTGATACGTCCCTTTCCTGAACTTGTTAGCGCATAAAGAGGGGCCATGACTTGCGAAAATTTTGATATAAACTTACGAAAGTAAGACGCTAAACCGATGAACTGACGAAGCTGCGTTACCGTATCAGGAGGAGGCAAGTGGACCAAAGCTTCGATCTTCTTAGGGTTTGGCCGAATTTCGCCGCGACTTACTTCAAAACCGAGATACTCGACCTTCTCCTTCATGAAGGAACACTTTTTCAGATTAAAAGTGAACCCCGCGTTGGTCAGAGTATTCAGGACGGTCTGAACTCTATGCAAAGCTTCATCTACATCAGATCCCCCAAGTACAAGAATATCGTCCATGTATACTGCTACATAAGTATTGGCTAACTCTCCTAAAGCATCTATTACGGCGCGTTGAAAAACAGCCGGTGCATTTCGGAGACCAAAGGGCATTGTCAGATATTCGAAATGTCCCTCTGGCGTCACGAAAGCAGTCTTTTCTATCGAGTCTGGATGCACCCGTATCTGATGGTAACCGCTGGCCATGTCTAAGGACGTAAAATAATGACAACCCTGCAATCGATCAATTTGGTCAGATATTAAAGGCAACGGATACCTATCAGGCACGGTATTATCATTCAGCTCCCGATAGTCAACGCACATGCGGTCTGTACCATCCTTTTTCTTTACTAGTAATATAGGGCTAGAATACGGTGAAGTACTTGGTCGTATTACGTTGGCAGCAAGCAACTCATCAATCTTATCCCTAACAACCTTTCGCTCTTCCTGACTCAGCCTATACGGGCGGCGGAAAACCGTTTTGTTAGGGTCACTTAAGCGAATTTGCATGGGTTCTACATTAGCAGGTTTATTAGGGGTACCAATTACAAAATTATCTCTAAACTCGCTTAAAACAGATACTAACTTGTACTTGTCTTTGTCTGAGAGATCTGTGTCAATGTTATCAAATGAGTGAGGGAATTGAGACTGAATACATGACTGTACTACCTTCACTTTATTTAATGTCAAAGAATTCGCTGTCATACTAACACCTAATCCTTGTTCAAGAATTTCTCTGCCTATCATGACATCAGAACGCAAGTAATGATCCGGTAAAACATGAAACAATACTTCTAATGTAATAAAATCAATTTCTACTGTAGCTAAAATCTGTACACAACTATTTACACTCGATTGCCCAATGCCAGTTAACGATACAACGTTGTTAAACCGTTTACCGTGTAATTTAACACTAACCGACTCTTTAATAAGCGAACATTCTGATCCAGAATCATAATAAAATGAAATTCGCTCACCATAGTGACTGATAGTACCAGCAGGCGCGTTGACAACGCATAGGTCCACGCGTCTTTCCGCTGTAGTGCTCACAGCAGCCCCGCCGTTCTTGCTACCCGACGAAGTGCAACGCGTAGCAATGTGTCCTAACTGTCCACATTTGAAGCAGGTTAGATTAGATGTCGGCTTAGGATGTCCCGATGAGGTGGTGAAATTGCCAGAAGACGAAGCGACGACGGCACGATTATCCTGTCTTCCATCCTTTCTCATTCGACACGCTACTGCTCGATGACCCGTCTTTCCACAATTAAAACACTTCAACGGGGTGGTAGGTTTGAATCTCTTGCCTTCAGGTTCAAACTTCTCGTCACGATTTACATTATTGCGTCTTTTCAAATAAGTAATAGCCTTCAACTCTCGTTGCATCTCATTTCTTGAAGTAATATTAGACGTAAAAGCTAGTCGTTGTGCTCGTGGCTCAAATTGTGCCACGTGTGACAAAATTGTTGCTATAGCTAATTGTTCAGTAGACAGCCCAGACCATCTAGACATGAGGGATGTCATCGTTCTTGCTGCATACGCCGAGAGGCATTCATTTTCCTTAGGTCTACTCGCACTGAGGTTTATCAAAAATGCAGCAACCGTATCGGAGCAATCATACCTCGACACAAAAACTTCTTTAAAATCAGTCCAAGTGATTCCCTCAAACGAAATTTGAGAAAGCCATGAAGATGCTTGTCCCTTCAAAGCGCGACTGAGTGCTACCATAAGTGGAACCCCAGAAAGTTGTTTGTTAGTCACGCACATGTCAGCGGTAGCTATCCACGAACGTGGATCCACATTTGTTTTATCGGGGTCAAATTCTGGTAGGATAATATTAGTATTGGTACTCACAGGGGTTGGTTTGATTGCTTCCAATAACGCCATGAAATTTTTATTTTGCTGTTCCATAACGACTTTCCACATCTCGATGTCCTTATTTACATCCTGTGGGCGCTGATTACATCCCACTTCTGATGACGTAGTAGGGTCCTTCTCCACGGTAAGATTATCATCGCGAGGATCCATTACGTGTAGTTCGTAAACGTAGGCGTCGTAAATAATATCACGCGGTGATAGCCGATAGATTGAATTTAATTATTACAAACGATTAACTTTATAATAACACGCGATTGCCTTAATTTAAATGGATACAAATCAATACCAGGAAAACGCGGTGATCCCAGAGATGACGTTTGCTAACCAACGCTCAATTCGAATGTCTTCACCGTAATGGCGTTCCACCAAGTGTCACTGTCAGTCGAACAACTTTACCGACTTACCCTCGAACAACGCCATCTCTGATTCCACCCAGGTACTATTACCTGACGTTTCCTTTAATCACAAATCTATAAGGTAAACATTTCATAGCAAGCAAACTAGATGGCGCCACAAGGTGCTTTGCTAACACCCGGCAGATGTCACCACTCCGACATATATAAAGTTTACCCAAACAACTTTAATAAGATAGTTATTCGGGTCATTACGTACGTGTTGGCTATCGCAAAAAGGATAAAATTGAATTTACTATCACTATTATGGTCTCATGAAGACAGGTTATGATCTGCTGTTTACTGAAGATAAACAGGATAGTGAAATTGTAATTAAGACCGCTATATAAAGGTTATGAAAAAAATTACGAGAGTTCTGGGGTATATGAACGTAATGTGTTATACGGGGTGTAACATAAGGGTTATGTTAAGCGTAATGATATGAGTATAGACTGTTATAGGAAACCTATCTACAAAATTTGAGACGCGTTATCACATATTTAATTTTCTACATACCTAGTATGGAGGAATATAATCTTCATAAATACGAGTGAACATGTGATTTCGTATATGTGGAAAAATTCTTTGTAAAATAGCATAACGCTAAACATAGTTAAGTGAAAGCCCAATGCTTAAAGGCGTTTGTTCGATTCCAGTTACGTGCCTGTGCCACTGAATTTATTTCATGTACGGATTTTCTAAAATTGTCACTTGGCTTATACCTGAGGAAGGTTGGTCAGGCAGGCCTCCGGCCGTAAAACAAACGCCAAATCCTTGGCAATATGTGTTTCGTAAGTTGGTAACGTGGTTCGATAAAGACAGGATAAAGATGATGAGCGCTTCATATTTCCCTAAGACAGCATTAATTTTGCAGCCAAATGCACACAAGCTTAAATTTACCTAAAACATTAAGTAATAAACATAACATGAGTATGAAGAGGCATAAGCTGCTTACACATATTCTGTCAGACACCTTACTTGCTAATATGCTCAGTTTCTTGAGCATCATTCTGATGTGTGTGAGCCTTGTTGGTGTTGAAACTTTTGAGCTACTCGTAGTTTCTCTCTCAAGCCTTGCACTTGATTGTTATAAGGTAAGTTGCCTTTTCCGTAAGCTATTATACAGGGTGTAACAGAAAGGGTATGTTAAGCGAAAAGCTATATAATCAGCCCACTATAGAGAACCTATTTCCAAAATTTAAGGATCGAAATCACATGTTTATTTTTCTAGATTGTATGAACATTCCCGAGTTGTTTAGGAATTCTTCATACTACCGGAATAAAATAAACATGTGATTTCAAGTCTGAAATTTTGTGGGTAGGTTCATTTTAGTGGGCTATTTACATAGCTTTTCGTTTAACATACCCCTTTTGTTACACCTTGTAGAGTAATAGCTGTTTCCCGCGGCTCCGCTCGCGTGGATGTCGCTTTGGCGAAATGTAGCTTATGTCCTTCTCCTTACTCCTAACACAATTTTTTTTGTTAGATTTTTAATTCCAATTCCGCTTTGAACACCCCTTTAACTTTTTATTTTTGTATTTTATAATTTGGATTATGAATACTAATCTATCTACCTAGTTTCAACGATGTTATTCTTATAGTTTTGGAGTAAAGTGGCTATGACATACGGGCGGACAGACAAACATACCTAATGAATTTGTACCGGATTTGTTTTTTTGCCATATGAATACTGAACGCTAAAAAGGAGAATCTAAATTACTTACATTTGATAATTCAACAGCGACATATTAACTTATTATCTTACAGTTCTTGAATTTCTTACTCTCCAAAAACTTTTACTAACTGCGTACCAAAGTATTTAGAGGCACTTAAAAGCAAATTGCTTGTGGATTCCCGGCTGAAGTCGGTATTTTCAGGAAGCATCTCGCTTTTTACTGCTAACCCCTTACAGACAACCTAAACTACGATGGAGTACTAATATATGTACTTATAATACATTGTTTGTAAGTCACTTGTCCTGTGGGGCAAGCACAAACCTCTCGATAGTCCGTAACGCTATCGTCAAACTCTCAAATCTCAATAGATTTTGCTTGCGAGTCTTCTTACGAGCGTTACGCCGCGTAAAAAGGTCTTAAGAATTGAACATTCGTGGCAAGCGGTTTCGATTAATCTAAAACTCCTGAAGGATATTTCATAATTTAAAAGCCGCACATAGAATATTTTATTAAAATTTACCTAATCAGTGGATAGGTTTTAAATTTATATATTTGTTACTATTGGACGCCCGCGATTTCGTTCGCGTGGACTACAGAATAAACAAATTAGTGTTGAAATTATCCGGGATAAAAAGTAGCCTATATGTTAAGTGGGACCTGTCACAATATATTCCTGAAAACTGCATCGAAATCGGTTCAGCCGTTTCTGATTAGCGTGCATAAACGCACAGACAAACAGACAAAAATTATAAAAATCATTCTATTGGGTACTACTGCGTTGATAAAGGTCTCCTATAATATTTTGTAACTCCGTTACATTTTTATTACTAGTATATGTATATAGATTTATTGACCTTGACATCCCATATCACAATAATACTAATGAGTGTTTCTGAAAGATCCACTTAGGAGCGGCAGTAAGTAGACAGAAAAGCTCTGCAGAATCTTGCTAAGATTGGCAAAAAACCAATGTTTAATCTTCAGTCTCAACTAAAAGTATAGGCAATTTTAATAATGTAAGTTCTGTTCACATGAGCATTTCTTGACGTAATGTGAACCTCACATTTCAATAGCTAAACCTTTTAAATCTAAGCCCTGGAATGTTCACAAACTCGTTTTAAAATCCATTTCCGTTGCATAAACGTTTTGCAAGTTCACTATAACCTCATATAGGTACTGTATAGGTATGTAGGCTGTACGGAAAACTTGTGTGGGACGTTAAACGTTCGCACATTTTTGCTCTGCTATAATGACATTTCTTTAAAATTCATCTTCTATCTATTTCTTTATTTTCTGTGTTATGTAAATAAAAAAGGGCGCCTGTATGTTCTGTTTTCACTTTGATTAAATGGATGCAGATGGAGGTAAAATATTGTCTTGACAGGTGAGTTATTTTAGGTAATTGTTTTTGTTATTCCTAACTGGCTTGTGCTACGAAAAGTTTTGTTATTCGGAATGAAAAATTATCTGCAGCACTTTTTAATCTAGACCTGAGTAGGCATTGCAATGAGATTCAGTTTAAAAATCATCTCTCTCTCAAAAAAGTAAGATAAGTAGATAAATAAAATTCTTTATAGCCCCACAAATGTTTATACAAGGGCATTTACTGCCAAGAGAGAGATGATTTATAAACTGAATCTCATTGCAATGCCTACTTATGTCCACATTAAAAAGTGCTGCAGATAATTTTTGATTCGCTTGCAGTTTTATGCTAAGCTAGATTTCTATAACGGTAAAATCGTACATCATCATCAGCCTATTGCAGTCCACTGCTGGACGTAGGCCTCCCCCAGGGCACGCCATAAGACTGCTATGGGGGGTATTTGCCCATAGTCACCACGCTGGGCAGGCGGGTTGGTGACCGTACATACTATTTGTTAATATTTAACAAGCTGAATAAATAATATATTCTTATTTAATATAAAGGTTCTTACTATACCTGTATACATCATATATTTATATCTTAAATGGCTACTCGTATTTGTTTATATCAGAGTAAACTGGGCATTAAAAGAGGAAAAATAAATCTGGTTTTGTATAAAAGATGTGTAGTATCTATAATAAGAATAATAAATAAATATTTACGAACTTTACAACACATTAATATAGCCCCACACTAAGTTAAGGCTTTGTGTGTACATACGTAAAGCTGCCTACCTTAAGCCTCACATTATAAAAGTTGCATTTCACGTTGTTTGTTTTTCATGTTTTTACAATGGTTTGTAGTAAGAGTATGTTTATCTAGTGTTGGCAACTTTTATATTATGAAAAGCCTTTGGTTACTCGGACTAACTTCGATGACTGAACACGAAGTTAGTTGTTGTATGCCATCGTACTTCACCAATATTGTACCAAGTTATAAAACCTGTAATACCTATCAATAAAAATATATTTCCCTACTTTTTATGTACTTAATTCAGTTTTACATTCGCTAATAAAAGTTCCCATTCTAAAATAACAAAGTTTATATGGATTGAATAAAAAGGGATCCTAAACAATTAAGGATTTTAAAAAATTATTGTTATTATGCGAAGAAGCTTGAAGAAATTTCACTGGTGCAGTCAAATGAACTGAACGGGTGGAAATAGATAAATAAATGCTTCTGGGGTAATCTGGTTGGGTAAATATGGCGATGTCTGTAACTTCTATCGCATTATAGATACGTTATGCTGATGTCTATTCGAAATGAATGACCTTACACATTATCAAATAAAAGTTGTTTTAGTAATAAATAATAATCCGTTTATAATAGACCGTGACTTTCTTCTCGGAACCATTTTTTACATGAAAAATATCAAATACTGACTATGCGGAATCATTGCCTATCTTTCCACGACTCCATCACTTTTTTAAATGCTTTCCTCATTATGGATTCATAATGGTTTCAGAAGTGATTTTCTGCCTAACTTGAGAAAGTTAATGGCTCATTAATGTTAAACATTAACTTGGAACTAATGGAGCCTGACTTTTAGCGAAGAGTTCATCAGATTTTTCGACTTGCCGTGTTTATTTTTGAAACAATTTCGGTTTCTAGATATTTTAAAAGTCGCCTTTTTTATTTTTGAATCATATTTCAAAGCTACGTTCAATTTTAATCTTCTGTCAGTATACTACTAACCGAACTTGTATATATTAACTATATCCTCAAAATTTGGTCAGAAGTGTCACCATGTGGTTCTATGGGCTCTTGGTGCTCTGCCTACCCCGTAAGGGATACACAGGCGTGATTGTATGTATGTATGTATCAGTATACGGTACTCGAATACTTACCTTTTCCATTAAAAATAGAATTTAAAGCTTATTTTGAAAACTTGCTGTGTAGTTTTAATCTAGTACGTACAATAGGTAAAGTGAAAAAAAAAACAAAAAAATATAGTTTTTATACCTTTTTAATTAGTTAAAAGGAGCAACAAAATAAAAAAGTGAACTTGAATTATCACAATAGGTGGTTTCTTCTCCGTGCCGTCCTAATCGTAGGCTGGACACAGACTGATTGCGAGGACCATGACAGGTTATCTATCGTACCATGAAGCAAGGACGGAGTTGCGGAATGGAGATGCAAGATCGCAGTAGCGTATCTTGAGCCAAGATCAAGCTAGCAGAACTGTCAACTGTCGTGCAGCTCTTTTTATTTTTTTGACCTCATATGAAATACTTATGAAATATATAGTGTGCTCCAAATTTCATATTACAATATGGACCTCCAACTGGTCTTGGTCTTGTTTTTTGGGTAACTTACCAACGGCATATAAGACTCGGGCACAAGCATCGGTATTAATCATAATATCAATGTTTGCACCTACCGGGATTCGAACCTGATTCTATCGATCCATGAACCAGTATTCTTAAACCTCACACGATCTTTTTCCGAGCAAAATGATTTCCTAATTCTATTTCCGTATTAGGAAGTCTATTTTTTCTTCCTTCATGTATCGTAGGATAGCGTGAAAAATGAGTTCGCACACAATTCCGATCGATGACCTCATGCCATTAAAACCATGGACGTTTCAGGAATTTCTAAGAATTCTTTTTAATATAATCTCTTTCCCAACTGCCTTTTCACACGAGAACTATCTACACGTATTTTGTCAAGTTATTAGCTATTGTCTAGCTCTGTGAATTATGAACGCGCTAACTATTGAACATGTTTACCAAAGCCAAAGAATAGAGTGATGAAACCTTTAAAATAGATTATTTATAATATTTGGAATGATAAAAACGACAATATTTAGGTAAAGCGGCTGGCCCAATCGACCAACTAACATAGAGTAGGTAACATAATGTCATGTCACAATAATAAGTATATTAGCTGTACCTCCTTCCGTGCATGCATGTAGTAAGAGTCGACTACGGAAAGACTTAGGTGATGAGCCAGAAACTAATTTATCACAGATTTTCTAAGATTGCGTAACCAGAACTACATCATCATCAAAGCGGGGGTATTTCACACCATACTCTACATATTGTTCATGTACCTATTTAAAACATATTATTAGTCGCTGTACGCAACAAAGGTTCAGAATCTTCCGACAAATTAACGCGGTAATAAATCATGTTTTTACAGAGGAGCCTCAGGGAAATGCTTAACACTGGCTGCGGCGTTTTTGTGATGAAACGTCTAAATAAGAAAACTCAAATGAAAGAAATTAGATGGAAAACGCTGTCGTGTAAAATGCTATATTATTTATTTTTTATAGCCTAGACGAGTGTGACAAAAAATCTGTGTCCAAAACATAGTAATAATATAATATTATGTTCAAATTAGCAACGTCATTCATTTTGTTTTTACCTTAGAACCCAGACAAGCTTTTAACACCCGTTATTTTTTTTACGGTTGATTTTATGGTATGCCTACTATACAGGGTGTTTGTGACAGGCAGGCAAATATTGATATCGTGACTTCAGACCATGATTCTGATGCGGAAAATACTGAAAATTTTCGCAGGAAAATTCCTCAATTTTCCGACATTTTTTTTCATATTTTCAGGAAAAAATTGTTTAGTTCGTTTAACTAGACCGTCCATAATGACATAAAAATTAAATTTTAATAAATCGATGATTTAAAAAAATTTCTCTCAAAAAAGTTCAAAAACCTGATCAACCCTAATGGATAGTCACAAGTAATCCCAGCAATATATCACACAATAACTAATAAGCCCATTTAATTAGTCACAGGATCGTCCGATAGAATTGGCGCGGTGAGCAAAGATTTCCTACTGATAATCAAATCAAAAATACATTTCCTGCGAGTAATAACACTGTCGTATAGCTCAACAGAATGGTACTTGTTCAGCATTGAAATTATTTGCCTGGTTGTCACCCACACCCTGTATAAGTAGCTATGCTTCTGTTCAGTGGTCTCAACTCAACCCATGATACCACGTCGTCGGTGGTTTTTGTTCGACGCTGGCTAAACAGAGAAAAATTACACTATGAATAAGTAACTTATGTATCTTCCGTAAAAACCGACAAAAGTTCGTTTCGTAATTTGGGTAAAACACATTTGATTTTTCACATTTTTCTAGTCGCCTTTGTTGATATCTGATGTCCAGGCTTACAGGAGTTGTAATAGTGAGAATGAGTGGTGTGGGCCAATCCCTGTTATGTGGAATTAATGTGTCCAACTAACCATCTACTCATCTGCAGACGACTGTGATCCGAAAATGGGGTATGTGTAGTGTAAATATAGCAAAAATGTACTGCTCGTGTAGGAACAAAGGCTTCTACACGAGCGCTGTATGGCTCTTGTCCTCTCGGTGGCTAAAGTGGATCTATTTTCACGTAAAAACGGAACGGTTTTAGACGGAAATTGTCCGTTTAAAAGAGCACTATTAAGCTTTTTCACGTTAGAAAAACCATGTCCTTACTTTGTACTATGTGCGGAATAGTAATTAAGGTTTCAATGAACCAGGAAGCTGTCGAGGAAATGAACTATCCTGTATTGGATACAATGATACGAGTTGGATACAATGGTACGCTTTTTGAGACTCTCAGCTCCACTTGAAAAGGTTCAAACCTGTCATGGTTTAAATCTTAACTGAGGATTGGTTTAAGTAAAAATCAAACGTCTCAAAGTGCGACAGTAAGCTATGAGTTTACTAGGCACGTCTCTTCATACCATATCACTATTGCACTCCACTGTTGGACATAGAAATCCCCCAGGGCTCGTCACAAGGGAGGGGGATTTTCACTTGTAGTTACCACGCTAGTTAGGCGGGTTGGTGACCGTAGTATGATTTCCAGACTATGCTGTCAATACAGGAGGCGCACTGCTGCCTACCTCCCGGAAATCTATTCGTCTATAACGATACCCACAGGTAGGGATGGGGTAGCGCTATTCTACTTTGTCGACACCACACGACATGCCTGCAAAATAAATCTAGCAGATTCCGTAAAGGATGACATTGCAAAAGAGATGTTTTCCTCAATTTCCCGATACTAGAAGACGGAAGCATTAAAAATGTGCGGCTGATGGATGAAGTAGACATGTTTTATGATTGATGCCATTAGTTCTACTTTATTCTGATCACGTCGTAACAGCGCGTTTTTGTCGCTCCTTTCTAATATAAAAATTATATTTGAAATTCGAAAAATTGAACTGTACCTATATTTTGCAATAATAAAAAATGCGTTAATAGATTAAAATTGTAAAATTTAATAAATTACATAAATAAGATGTAGGTACGTCTTAAATCGTTAGTTTAAGCCAGGTACCTTTCTTGTATATTTACTCGAACGGAGCCACCTGCGTCTGCTAGTAATCCGTAAACAGAAATAGGATATATAAAAAGCGAGCTCTTATGATATCTAGAAGGCAAACAGAACTCTACGAAATTAATAAAGTATTCCTACTTAATTGAGGCGATGATTGATCGACTGTTCCCCACTTGATTGATGTCCCGATGCGGGGTGATGTTCTTTTCCTAGGGGAAATTTTAAAATTTACACTGAGAAATTGCTACTGACGTAGCAGCTCGGTTAATTAGTGTGTAAAATGTTCCAGGAGTTTCATTTAAAAGATTATAATAAGTTTAATTAGCTAATGGCACCTTATATGCTTTGAAACTTTTGTTAAAATCCTTTTTCATTTTGCTTTGCCATACTTTTAATAAGATACTAGTGAAAACCGTTGACGTCTTACGCATAAACTAGAAATAGAAAACCAAAGACTTTCTTAATAACGATTGTAAAAATTTTAGTCTTTTCAATTTTGGTTTCGTCAACGTTGACTAGCATACCTTTCCTTACATTTCGGCCACTTTTATTATGTAAGCTGATGAAATTATTATATCCATATACTACTAAACCTTAATATAACATTATTTTGCCAATAGTTTTAATAAGTAACTATAAACTTTTGGTAAGTAATTCTAAACTTCACGAAGCATGCTAAACATGACAAAATATAATTATATGATCATAAAATTTGTATTATATGAATACGTCATATGAATTAAATGGATTCCTTACGTCATCGTAGGAGGATGCATGATCTGGTATTCCTTTATAAAATTCTGAATGGGCGGATTGATTGTGAGATGTTGCTTGAATCCTTGGCTTTGGCAGTTCCCAGTCGTATTCCTAGAAAACCCATGTCTAGGTCTTTCTTTTTACTCCTATATAGAACCAACGTCTGCAGACACTCGCCTGTAGTCAGAGCATGCAGTAAATATAATGAGCTTAATTCTAAACATCCTGAACTTGATATATTCTCTCACTCTCTATCCAAATTTAAACATATGATAGATAAATTTGTGCCTGCTTAGATATCGACTTAGCTAGGCTAAGCTGATTGTGTATCATTTATGTTGCCTGCCTATATTCTGAAGTGTCTACATATATTGTATATTATTATTGTTTTGTTCTTGTATCAACCCTACTAGGCTTTTGTTGCCGGTATTACAATATTGACGGGCCTAGGCCATATGTTTATTATTATTGTATTTACCTTACGAGTTGTGCCTCTCGAAACTTATCTCGTGATCGAGGCAGGGATATCTGTGTCACTTAACTGTTGCGAGATGGATTATTGGGCGGCGCGGCCGTATGGATTTTATTGCATGTTTTGTGTGCGCCAGTCATAGTTGCATGTATCAGTATTGTGCTACAATGAATAATCATTATTCTACTTTTTAATACATGTGATGTTGGTGTGCCTAATCTTAATAAATAAATTATCATATTAATCACACTATCCTAATCGCAAAGTATCGCAAACTAACGCTAGTAAAAGTTTTGTAATTTAAATTATGACTAGAAAAAGAATTAAAAAAATTAATACCGGGAAAGGCGGCTAATTGCCAGTCCGCCCTGGTAACGACGTGCACCAGAGCCAAAGATTTTTAAAGAAACTGCAAGATATTTTTCCAGGAAAACAAGTACCTACTTACCCTTTACTTAATCTTATTAAGAAACTTGGCTAAATTTATAAAGAAGTGATTCTTTTACATACAATACCTACATTTGCACAGTAGGGTATGAACGTTTTTACGTCCCTCTAACGCTATCGACTCGCAAGCAACATCTATGAGATATGACAGTGTTACGGACAGCGTTACGGACTATCGAGAGATTCGTGCTTGTCCCACAGCCCACAAAGATCACATAGTTTAAAGCTATCCTTATTGATATTATTCATGCAATGGAACTAAAAACATTTGTTTTCACAAGGTACAGTTCAAACCGAAACGCGGCACGCTACTAAAAATATACTTTTTTACTACACGAAAACACACATTTCATTGTGTGAATTCAGAATACGTTGCGCCTCTAGATAAAATGTGTACCTTTTCGTGTAGTAAATAACTTAGCTATAAATTTTGAGTTGCTCTATAAAACTTAGAAACTAGCAACATGTCATTGATCATTTAAATCTGTCTCAACTATGCTGAATATGGCAGTGGTATCTCTAGCTGTCCCATTCATGGAATACAGCCGTGTATACTCGTATGTAATACATTATATACATAATCTCTAATCATAAGCTCTACAAAAATGTATGTGTCACGTCTCGTCTCGCGTACTTCATTTTTATGATAATACTTCTCGGAGGCAAGTGTAGGATTTGTTTCTGGGACACAAACAGCAGATTGGACTATAACTGGGTATGTGCTGTGAGAGAATATACAAAAATGCGTCATGTGCTCCCATACTTCCCCTTCCCAACTTCGCCTATAACACTGCTGATTATAAAATGTTAATTTAAAAAATTAGATTGCATACAAAACTTTATTTGTGATGATGAAATAATTCAAATATAATCTTACCGAACTTAAAAACTCCAGTAAATGGCTGAAAGACGCATTTTTCGCTTCCCCATCTCGTACCTTACACAAAGTAACATTATTTCTCGATCGAATCGATAGAGGTTCGTCACCTTAAATAGAAAGTCTTTCATTTCATTTCTGCGCGTTCGTCAAGTCACGTGACGTATTCCAACAGCAAATGGGGTATTGGAATATCAAACGTCGATACTAAACGATGTTACATTGTTCTAAGTTGTCTGCGTGATAAATGTAACTTACGGTAAAGGTCCGGACGGGCTTTATATTCCCTTTTTTATCACTCTACTAATGACTGAAATCCTTGAAATCTAGGTTAGCTACTATATTTTATACGTTACTCCATCCATTATTAATCACGTACGTTCTAGATGGTTTCAGAGATTTTTCAGTTAATGAGAACGACCACTAAAATTAGTTTTCTCCAGTTTATTTTAAAATATCGTGTACTGTAACTTCCCTTGAGGATACTCGAGTGTACTTCAAATGTGGTAGAACTTTATTTTAGTCTGACATTAGAGTTATTTTTCAATGGTTAACAGTGATTGAAGATTGAGTCAACGATTTATTATACGATAAGGATATTATGACGACGTAGTTAAGTAATTTATTTTTTAATGTTTGTTTTTCCTTATATTTTTCAGAATGAGACAAAGACTTACATGAAATTATCCCCCGGATTACGTTCTGGACCCTCGCAATTCCTGGGTATGCATAATATGAAACACGTCTCATGTAAATGACAGCTCTGATCCTTCGGTATCACTACGGCCTTCTCTGCAGGCTATGAATTAGTGTGAATATGATTCACACTAATATAATCTTAATCATGTCCAGATGTTAAATAAAAGAAGAACTTGGTAAATAAAATAGATAAAATAAAAAAATAAGAACCAAGATATTACAAAGGTATGACACAAACATGACAACTTAACTAACATGTTTCGAATATTTTAAACATTAGGTACCTACATTTTTATAACTCTACTCGCGAGGATAATCTAATATGATATAAAAATATAAAAATGAATCAGCTAACAGCCAATTTCAATACGAGAGATGAAAGAGAATCTGAGTTTTTTTATTCCTAATTTTAAATATTGTATGAAAACAATTAAAGATTAAATCTGAGATAATGCAAAAAATCTCTCTCAAAATGAGTTATAGAAATTAGCTGTAAATGGTGTTGCTAAGCGCAAATCTCGAGAACAGCTGAACCGATTTCGCTAATTCTTTTTCAGAATATTCCTTGGAATACGAGGATAGTTCTTACAAAAAAATAATTTAAAAAATTGCCTAAAATAAATAAATAAATAAATCTAGTCTAAAAATAACACTTTTCTATAGCATATGGAAAAAGCCTTTCGATTCAGTTTCAGAACCTAAACAGAATAATATCGTGACGTGAACGCAAACTAAACTTTTATGGTAAGACGTGTATTTCACATATAATCTTGAAATGTTTAAAAACAAAACTTCAGTAAGTGATACTCAAGTTTCGTTTTGAAACATCACTGGCCACCCAATTTTCACATCGTAATCCACATAGCACACCCTAATTACACGGCTCGTCCTCTCTCAAACCCCCATCCCCCACCGGAGGGAAAATATGATTAGAATAAAGCGATGTTTTAATTCCATGAATGGATTCCGAAAACATTATGTAGGGATTAACATAATTTTATTTGTGAATACACTCTGAAAAGGTCATGCAAATTTTTTGAGCGAGCCTAAAACTGGTCCACCAGCGAGGTAACACACGAGAGAATTTTTACATCGTTTTAATCAATTTGAATCCATACGTTTGGGCTGGCGTCAAGCCCTGGGGTATTACAAAGAATTATGACTATCTTACACCTAGTTTACAGTTTTTTATTAGCAAGACCATCAGAGAAATAAATTAAGCTTTCTACGGTGTGTGATATTGCAGACAGACGCGGACCAGCCCGTACTGACGCACCGATGGAAGAGTATCGTCCGTGGTAATGCAGACATCTCCGTAACGTATCTAGAAAGCCAAGTTACGTGCGTGTCTGTCCGTACTCGTCGGCCGAGCGCGAAGATCCACAAAATCATGCACCGTAGGAAGCCACCATTACGTGAACTAAAGATTTTTATTGAAAATACAGGGTGTGTGTAACAGCCAGGCAAATACTGAAGTGTTATTACTCGTAGGAAATGCATTTTTAATTTGATTATCCGCAATGTTTGCTTTCCGCGCCAATTGTATCGGGCGATCCTATGACTAGTTAAATAAGCCCATTAGTTATTTGTGATACGTTACTGTTTTCTGGACCAGTTGTGACTCTCCATTGGGGTTGAGCAGTATTTCGTATTAAAATGGATAATTTTCAAAAAAGAAGTTCGTCCCAAAAAAACTCCGAAATACTGATCATTTTTGTTTTTAGGTCATTATCTAAGGCCTACTTAAACGAACTAAACTATTTTTTTCCTGACAAAATGAAAAAAATGTTGGATAATTTTGGGATTTTCCTGCGAAAATTTTCAGTCGTTTTTGCCTCAGAATCATGGTCTGAAGTCGCCATATCCATAAATGCCTGGCTGTCACTTCCACCCTGTATATCCCTTTTGTGAGTATTATAATGAGATAATTTTTCTGAGAAACTGTACATATTTATGCTATTTTATCTGAGTACGTCTGAATATTACCTACTCGAAAAAGGTTTTTATTGAGCTGAAGCTTTTTGTTGTTGATCAAGTTACTCGCGCAGATAAATAAGTCTTCTCTAAATATTTTGTAAAAATATTAATACAAGGAACAAGTAAAATTTATTAGCTGTATCTCTTTCCGTGCATGTCGTAAGTAGCCAAGGAAATTGGGCATTCTCGGTCGATATGCTATAGCACTTTTCACTATCATTTACCTACCTACATCTCTCGTAGCTATTCTAAACGTGACTGTGAGATTTCCTTTATGTTCTTGCAGTTCTAGCTACACTATTCCGGGAAAACAGCCGTGTGTATAGTATGTAAGTTAAATTTATTTCAAAAGTAGTCACTATTCCAGTCAAAATAACCATCATCATTCATCATTTACAGCCCTGAGATGTCCACTGTTGGACATAGGCCTCCCCCAACAACCTCCACTTCCTATACAAGCAACGTTCTTTTTCTGATCTCCACATGAATGGAGTCACGAAGAACAGCTAGTCTTATCTAATAGGATAAAATCCAGTTCCTAATTCAATATGACTCACAGACTGAGCTGTAGAAAATTCATGAAATTAGTAATGCTGTTCTCTCTAGCAATCTTACTGAAAGCATCCAACAGAGTGCAGTGACTTTTAGCTGGCACTTATTTATTGGCACGTCGTCGCGGTACGAGACAGATTATGACAGCTATTACTTAGGCCCCGATTTTTACTTATCGCTCGACATACTACAAATAAATGGCACTTTCAGATGTCACCTATTTTTTAACCGACTTCAAAAAGAGAGGTTATCAATTCGTCTGTATGTTTTTTTTTTATTTTTTTTTATGTGTGTTACCTCAGAACTCCGTCATTTCTTCCAGGTTGGTCCCATATTCACCACATCAGGATCTGATAATGGGATCTTGCAGAAATCGAGGGCAATCCTCGAATATTGTAGGCACATGTAGTCTGTTTTAACACTTTTACTGAGCGTTTTAGTCACCTACATATAAAACATAACTAAATAAATCAGATAAATCACATAAATAAATCAGATGATGATGGAATCTCTAAGGAATCTAGGGATATCCCCAAATATAATAGGCACGAGTAGTCCGTTTTTAGATTTTTATAGAGAATTTTGGTCAGCTACATATAATATAAAGGAAACGAGGGTCTGATGATGGAGTCGCCGAAAAACAGATAGTGGAACTTTTTAGTAACAAAATCCCCCTATGGCAGGGGAAGCCTACGTCCAGTAGTGGACTGCAATAGGCTTATGAAGATGAAGATAATTATGTTAAGTATACGGCTTAACGCAATATATATTTTCCCTTTAGTAAAATTTTACTTTAGTAAGTTCGAGTTTTGGGAGGAAGTCGGTTTTTCGTTTTAAAAAAAATATTTATCGTCAACTCCCACGCTCTAAAGTACTTGGCTGATGGGTATCAACTGTTAACGCTGTTGTTGGAAATATCACCAACATTAAGTGTATTCGCATCACTAGACTGTCAATTGCATTGACAGCTGTCAAACTAGGTAGGTAGGTACCTATATAAATGTCGACCGCTCGTGGCTCGGTCTTGTCCATCTGTGTCAGTCATACTGTACGCTAGTTAGTAATAGAAAACTTAAACGCCACACGCGAGTGTATTGTATTTTTGTGCTCGTTCCTTAATATAACTGACAATAAACCCTTGTTATCTGAATACCATCTTTTCCTCAAGAACAATAATCATACCTACAGTCCACTAAAAATAACTGAGAAGTGCTGGTACACAACTGCACATGGTCCATCGAGCAGAGAAATCAAGAAGAAAGTCAAGTTTTGTCTCCGTGATCTATGAAGTCAAGTCGGAGAGGGAACGCAAGATAAGTACAAAATAAATAATTACATGCACCTACAGCATTTGGCGCAAGTTATCGCATCGTACATTGGCAAGCAATACCTCCGAACCTCAAACGGGTGCCACGCAAAATTTTACCGTGGGGCTACAACTTTGGTGCGACGACGCAAGAACGCAATCGTCGGGCCTGCAATTCTACGGGGTTTGGGGGGAGTAAAAAGTTTGGTCGCACAGTCTCCGCAACTTCGGGTGCCACGCGAAATTACACCGTGGGGCCTACAATTTACGTTCAACACAACAAACATTCATCGCGGGAAGTGAACGGCCCCGCGCGGACGCAGCTACGCCTGTACTGCGCGAAGTGGGAGAGGCCGGCAATCAACACGAGGCCGCGCAGTCAGCCTGCCTTGCGCCTCCATTCGCCTCGATTGTGCTTCACTGACGCTGCGCGCGAGTTTTCGTTTACTTTATTTAATATTTACAGTTTACAATTAATTTATACAACATAGTTTATAATATACAGTTTAAATAAGTCAAATTATAGTATTGCGTGTGTGTGTTTGCGATGGAGAAGGGTTCGTCAGAACTTGTGGCCGCAAGAGGCTACGTAAAGGGAACAATAACGCGGATCCACAATAAAATTAAAAGCTGCAACGAGCTAGAATCTATTTCAACCGAAATATTATTAACAATGAAGACAAGACTCGAAGCCGCATTTGTAGAATACGAGAGCTTGAACAAGGGCATCATATTTCAAGACCCCAATGACAAAGAGTGCATTGAGGAGTATGAATGCAAATACTATGAAGCCATCGCGTCTCTCAACATTATCATCAAAGCACGCAGCAGTAGTAAGAGTACCGAGTTAGCTGACCCACCCAGTCGCACGCACATGCACGCACGCTTACCTCCCATAGAGATACCAACCTTCTCGGGTAAGTTCAGTGATTTTGTACCTTTTATAAACCTATATAACTCGCTAGTACATAGCAATGAATCATTGGATGGGGTACAAAAACTCCATTATTTGCGCTCATACTTACGTAATGAACCGCTAGATTTGATAAAAAATTTGTCACTTTCTGTGGAAAACTACGAAAAGGCATTAAAACTTTTGAACGATAGGTATAATAATAAGTATAAAATTGTTAATGAACATATTCACCATCTATTAGATTTTAAGCCCATGTTAAAGGCGTCTGCCAGTAGCTTGCGAGAATTTACTT
This sequence comes from Carposina sasakii, assembly GCA_014607495.2. NCBI lineage: Eukaryota > Metazoa > Arthropoda > Insecta > Lepidoptera > Carposinidae > Carposina > Carposina sasakii. The sequence continues at coordinate 4,935,189 of CP053163.1, read as the reverse complement.
CCGTAATTAGACAGCAAGTAGCTGCGCTAAGTAATCTAGAACCAAATGTACAGTACTGGGATACTATTTTATTGTGTGTACTCTCTCGCAAACTAGATTTATACACCGGGAGGGCTTACCAGCTCGAACGTGATCCTGAAAAGGAACCGTCTCTTGAAGGGTTTCTGAAGTTCCTGGAAAGAAGGGCGCTGGCGCTAGAGGATGCAGGCCAAGACCGTACTCAGGTATACCCGAGTGCATCTGGGCCACATCGCCAGCCAGCTTCCAGCAAGATGGTGGGTCACGTAGCAGGAGAGCAAGCACCGCGACAATGTCCATACTGTGAGTCTGACCATAAACTTTTTATTTGTAAAGCTTTTCAACTATTAAAGCCGAGTGAACGGCTCAAATTTGCAACAAGCAAACGCTTGTGCACAACGTGCTTGGGCGGGCATTTAGGAAAATGCAGATTTAAATTCCGATGCACAGAGTGCAAAAAAGCACACAATACACTGTTGCATTGTAATAATAAACCTGAGGCTATAGTGGCTACAACCACTGCAATGCTAGCCTCAGCAACGCCTGCAATACCCGCCACAGGCCAAAATAGCAATATAAGCTCCCAATGCACAGGGTGCAAGAGTTCGAATACTCTGTTACATTGTAACAATAAACCTGAGGCTACAGTGGCAACCACCACTGCAATTCTAGCCTCAGCAATGCCTGCTGCACATGCCACAGGCCAAAATTATAATAATGATGTACTTTTACCCACAGCAAAAGTGAAAGTGATAGCTCGTGATGGATCCGAGCTTCATCTGAAGGCGTTGCTAGACAGTGGGTCACAGTTGTCTTTTGTCTCAGCAAATGTTGTGAGACTACTAGGGCTGACGCCCACTCAAACTAATACAGATGTCACAGGCATCACAAATACAAAAGCAAATCTTAGATATTGCTTACCGTTGGAAGTACACTCTCTCACCTGCCCATATAAAACAAATGTAACATGTCATGTAGTAGATCAAATAACTTGCAAATTGCCCCAATATAAAGTAAATTTAAAGAACTTCAATTTGCCTCAAAATCTTGTACTAGCGGACGATGAATTCAATATCCCTAGTGAGATCCACATATTAATGGGAGCTGATGTGGTTTTTCAGACGCTCCTACCGCTGGAGCCAACACTGCACTCGCCGAGCGCAGCGCCAGCAGCCGACGAGCAGCATAATGGCGCCATGACACAGCCCAGCGTGGTCAACACGCGATTCGGCCACATCATCGGGGGCAGCATCCCACACCAGCATAATTCAAAAAAAGTCTGTAATAAGGTATCTTTAACATGTTTTTCATGCGACTCTGACCTCTCAAAGTCATTGGAGCGGTTCTGGAGTGCCGAAAGTGTCCCACAAACATTTTACGAGAAAAGTTCAGAACAAGAGCTCTGTGAATATATTTTTAAAAGTACTGTTCAGTTGAAGGGCAATAGGTTTGAGGTAGCACTTCCACTAAAATTACCACTAAATGAGATTAATAATGCATTAGGTGAATCATTTCATTTTGCACTAAAAAGGTTCAATAACCTCGAAAGGAAACTACATGCAAATCGTGAACTATTCACGCAATATCAGAATTTTATTCATGAATATTTGGCACTTGACCATGGTCACTATGTTGACATTCGGTCATATAATTTGAACAAAGAGCCTGTATATTTTCTACCCCATCATGCTGTGTTGAATAAACATAGCAAGACAACAAAACTTCGCACAGTGTTTGATGGGTCAATGTTAACTAATAAAAAAATCTCTCTGAATGATTTACAGTTAAATGGTCCGGTAGTTCAGAGAGAGTTATTCGATATTATACTATTGTTTCGCATAGGTGACTATACTTTCACTACAGACATAAAGCGTATGTTTCGAAACATCCGCGTATGCAAGGAACACACCTCGCTTCAAAATATTTTGTGGAGAGATAGCCCTGAAGAAAATGTGAGATGCATAAGACTGGACACAGTAACTTATGGATTAAAAAGCTCTACTTTCCTAGCTACCCGTTGTCTTGATGAGTTAGCAAACCAGCATAAGCACAATTTGCCAATGGCATCGCTCATACTAAAAAATTATACTTATGTAGATGACATACTGTACTCTGACAACAATCTTGATAATCTCATTAGGGCAAAGGCGCAGGTACGTGAGCTCTTGAGCCAAGGTAGCCTTCAGACGCATAAATGGTCGTCAAATAATCGTAGGGTACTAGCAGATATTCCTTCAACTGACCAACACTTTGATGAAGTAGATTTGCAAAAGGGTGATTGTAGCTTGAAGGCTCTAGGGCTCCAGATAGTAATGAATAAGGATCTTCTCAAAATGTCCTGTCCTGAGCCTCATGATAAGGCACGGGTAACAAAAAGGGACATATTGAGCTATATAAGTAAGTATTATGACCCAATGGGTTACATAAGCCCAATCATAGTTCAGGCTAAGGCCATAATGCAGAAGATATGGGCTTCTGGTGTAGCCTGGAATGCTGTACCCCCTAATGACATTAAAGAAGAATGGTTGGAGTTTGCATCCAGTCTTGCGGTAATGCCACCAATTTATTTAAATAGGAATATTCATGTATCTGATTCAGACACAGTGGAGATCATAGGCTTCTGCGACGCATCCAGCTCCACAGCCTACGGCTGCTGTGTGTACCTGAGAATCACCGACCAACTTGATAAGGTAACCATGCACTTGCTATGCTCTAAGTCAAAAATAAATCCTCTCAAGGATAAGGGCATGACGGTACCACGGTTAGAGTTGAATGCAGCTCTTCTATTGTCCAAGCTTACAGCACGGGTTTACAAAACGCTTGGCCTGAAATTAAATATATCTAACGTCTATCTCTACTGCGACTCACAAATTGTGCTGGCCTGGATGAGCACAGAGATAACGAGACTTCAAGCTTATGTCGCTAACAGGGTTAAGGTAATAAAGCAGCATGTGCCCGACTTCAAATGGCTGTATGTCAATACTAAGGACAACCCCGCTGATTATATCAGTCGAGGAGTAAATCCTGATGCGCTTGGCACCTGTGTGTTGTGGTGGAATGGCCCTGAATTTTTGCATGATGGTGAGTACAAATTTAACTCTAACAGGGACTTACCACTCGACGTACCTGAGCTGAGAGTTGCGGTATGTCCTGCATTCTCTAGTAGCCAGCCTTCCGCGGACACGAGCACTGACGTTTTCGAGAGATTGCGCAAGTATTCTAGTATCCACAAAATGGCAAGGGTTCTAGCTTACATATTGAGATTTGTAAATAACATTAAAATTCGTAATAATAAAATTAATTCAAATTATTTGTTAAGTGACGAGTTGGATAAGGCCTTAATGCTCATCATCAAAAATGATCAAAATATTTTCTATTCTGAGGAAGTAAAATCTCTGCTGCATGGTAAATCAGTCAAAGGTGATCTGCTTCCGCTCCACCCATTTATTGATGGGAACGGGCTTCTCCGCATTGGCGGGCGGCTCCATTATGCAGATATTCCATATGCTCAGAAACACCCAATAATTTTACCTAAGGGCTCTATAATAACCAGACTAATAATAACAAGTGAACACTTAAAGTTGCTTCACAGAGGTCCAAGCCTAGTACTTGCAAATTTAGGTCAGCGATATTGGATCATAAATGGTCTAACGGAGGTAAAAAGGGTCACTCAAAAATGTATCTTGTGTTTCAGACATAAAGCCGAAGCGGCAAAGCAGCTGATGGGCTCCTTGCCGGCCGGAAGGGTGACGGCAACAAGCCGTGCGTTCGTCAGGGTCGGTGTCGATTTCTGCGGTCCCATCAACGTTAAGCTGTCACGCATAAGACGATCGGTGCTCGGAAAAGGTTACATTTGTGTATTTGTATGTCTAGCCACTAAGGCTGTACATCTCGAATTAGCTTCCGATCTCACTACCGACACATTTCTCGCGTGCCTAAAACGGCTAATTTCGCGGCGAGGGCTGCCGAGCGACATTTACTCTGATAATGCTAGCACCTTCAAGTCTGCGAGGGGCCAGTTAGTTGAATTATATAACCTGCACTCCTCACAAGCACATCAAAAGTTAGTGCACAATTTCACTGCCAACAAGGGTATAAATTTTCACAACATTCCGTGTTATTCTCCCAATTTCGGTGGCTTGTGGGAAGCGGCAGTTCGTAGCACTAAGTATCATTTAAAAAGGGTATTGCAGAAAAATGTACTTACATATGAGCAGTTAAATACTGTACTCGTTGAAATAGAGTCTGTGTTAAATTCCAGACCGCTTATTCCAATCTCATCAACAGACGTAGACGACTACAGTTATTTAACGCCAGCTCACTTTATTATTGGAGATTCGCTCCACACATATCCAGAAAAGGAGTTAACTACTGTACCACAAAATAGGTTAAAGTTTTGGCAAGAATGTACTAAACTTAAGCAATCCTTTTGGAAGACATGGTACAAACAATACCTGAATGTACTGCAAAATAGGCCTAAGTGGCGTGTAAGTAATGTTAATGTAGATGTAGGCAGTCTCGTAATCTTGAGAGAAGATAACTGCCCACCAATGACGTGGCCAATGGCCAGAGTTGTAAAGACTTACCCTGGTCATGACGGTTTAGTAAGAGCAGTTGAAGTAAAAACCGCCAATGGTAAAGCTCACACTCGTTCCATAACCAAGGTAAGCCTATTACCATTAGATTAAGTGATTAATTATTATGTTATATTGTAGTATGTTTAGCTTGGTAGATTTATCCATGCGTCCTTTTGTTTGTATAAAATTTATTTAAATATAGTCACGTAGTTATGTATAAGAAAATTAGTTCTTTGCAATTTACATTAATTGTAAGTATTGAAGTAGGCCGCGCCCCGAACATGTTGGAAATATCACCAACATTAAGTGTATTCGCATCACTAGACTGTCAATTGCATTGACAGCTGTCAAACTAGGTAGGTAGGTACCTATATAAATGTCGACCGCTCGTGGCTCGGTCTTGTCCATCTGTGTCAGTCATACTGTACGCTAGTTAGTAATAGAAAACTTAAACGCCACACGCGAGTGTATTGTATTTTTGTGCTCGTTCCTTAATATAACTGACAATAAACCCTTGTTATCTGAATACCATCTTTTCCTCAAGAACAATAATCATACCTACAGTCCACTAAAAATAACTGAGAAGTGCTGGTACACAACTGCACAGCTGTATAGGTTCGAGTACAGTATCTCGAGTTGTCGATATCGATAGAGACAGAGATGAATGTCGAATGCTGGTGGTATTAGGTACTACGATATAGTAGGAAAAATATTATTTCAGATATTTGTATGGCCAAATTTGTCGAGCGATATCTGAGAATAATAGCTCTAGGCGACCGAACATTAATCGGGTGATAAATGCATTTTTTATAATGTGAAAACGAATAACTACTTACAGACACACAGGTAAATTTTAATTAAAGTCGTGAATGATGTAATAGTGTCGTTCGGAAATTATGAGTTAACACAAAGTATTATACTTGAATATTGTAAAGTTTATCTAATAGTTCAGTCAAATTGTAGGTACTCTAAAAGGGCTATTGTAAGAAAGTTCTGGAATAGCTCTTTTATTTACTTATTTATTATTATTAGAACGGCTGAAGTAGCCACTTACTCTAATACATACGAGTAGGTCACATTATTAATTTATAAAATAATCGAAACATACAATCAATAATTAAGGTCATATTTTACAGGTTCTTATTTTATTCATCCAAAATGTATCTTATTAGGGTGCTTAATTCGAATTTGAAGTTTGCGCACAAAATTTCGTGACCAAACATTAAAAAAATATATAGAAATTGGAACTACCCTAGAACTTGCTTAGTAAAATGAAAATCCATAAATGGCAGTATGTAATGATGATAGAATGCTAAACTCTCTAAGTGCTGTGGATTTTGGTAAATAAAATAAATAAAAAATAAAATAAAAGAACGACCACTTTAGTCTACATTTAGTCTCTAATACGCACGTTTGAAAAAAAATTGCAAGCCTACCTATGTTTTATACTTGCCATTTTATAGCAGTCGACATTTTGACGGATTCTACGGATGGGAAGCTGTTTGAATGTGTGATTGCGCAATCCCGTGGTGCAGACCGAGGTTGATTCGAGCGTGAGGTCTATGCAAACCTCGCATGGAGCCGCGATTAGCAAAGATACTGATATAAGGTACTTTTGAGGTATCTGTAACGGTCGTAATGATTGTGTGTTTTTTTTGGTAGAATGTTAATGTTGTCTAACATATTTAGTTCAAAAAGTAAGGCCCTGAATTATAATAATAATAATAAGCCCGTAGGGCAGCTTGTGGCGAGCTGTTGGGAGGTAGCGTTCCCACGGACCTGAAGTGCTCCGGTGGAAGACTCTATTCCGGAGCCGGAGTGAGTCTGTCTCCGGTCTGTCGCCGGTCTGACGAGGAACAGTTCCCCCACCTCTGCCTTGCCTTCGCCGGCCGGGCAGAGTGGCGTCGCGAGAGCTATGACAGCTCGAGGGTTAACGTACCCGTCCGTAAGTAGCGAGTTGACTTCGGTTTAAAGTCTGGGGGCACCCCTCCACCCTAGCTGCTCACCAAATGTTGCCCCTTTGTCGCTCCGTGCGTGCGGCCGTTTCAGGGGGCCCATGAAATGAGTCGGTGAGTCACCGCCTGCCACCAAACAATTATGAAGATTTGTCTATGTCTATGAGACTTGGTCGTAATGGCAGGTGTTCGTTAATCTCCTTCAATAGCCCAGTTACCCAACCCCACCCAACATTCAGCCCCATAGCCCATGACCTTTGTTTCCATCGCTTGACATAAATCTGCACTCCAATAGTCTTGCACATGGCAGGGACCATAGCCGGGTGTATCATATTGTGCGGTCGGCGATGGTATCCGCCGTGTGTATCCCACACCATATTAAAGTTCTCTAAAAAGAGCCTCTACATCTTGGCCACGGCCCGATGCACGCCTCTCTAAGGACCGGGACTCTGTAGTCCGGAGAATTTAAGCAGAGACACAATAATAATAAAAAAATTATTCAATATCAAACGTTTGGTAAACATACATTAAAAATCTTAATATTTAAATAGGTAGTATTTAAAATTTACCTAAACTAGGCTGGGCCTGTGCTTTAGGTTTGCGAAACCTCATGATTTATGAAAAATAAATTAATAAACACATGCATAAAAGATTCTTGCATTTTGATCTATATAACTATTTCTTTATATAAAAATTAAAACTAAATAAACACATGTAAAAAAAGATGTAATAGAGGAATTGAAATAGAGGAGGATGATGAGTAGACATAGTGAATGTAGTCTAAGCGAATGAGGTCGCGGGCAATACTATTCATTATGCTTAAGTCTTAAACAATATAACTATTAAATAATTTGTAAACTTGATATATCTATCCGGTTATTGTCAAATTCAACGTAATATTAAACTTTACTCCTGTGTCGAGGTGAAAATTCTGGGGAAAATTTCGTTCAAATATTACAATCCTTTGATTCAAAGCGTAATGGAATGTTCTAAAATGAACGATTCTACATAATATAATTCCGTTTGACGTATTCTAGTAACACTTAACAAAGTTGAAGTAGGTTTTAAGGTCCTATGACATTTCCATGAACAAACGCAGGCTTGAATTTTTGAAACAGACGTAATAGACAAAAGCATGAGCAAAGCGCTAATTGACTGAGCGCTAATTCGCAGTTCAAAAACTAGGATTAGGTCTTTGAGCTACAAGAATATAATATTTTCCCATTTGTTGGGTTTATTTCAATTAAATATTAAAAAAAAAATAACAAAAGTCGTCCATAATATAATATTTACAAAAGGACAAAATAAGGTTACGTTATTTATATTTATTTAGCGGTATGATTAAAAAAAAATAATAGTGATGTATTATTTAAAATGTCAAAGTTATCTTCTATGCTGCTCTAGGAGTGAAAAAAAAACATATACTATAGCTGCTTCTCTTCTCAGGCATACTGTACAAGTCAGTAGAGGGACAAGAGGGTCTTGGTGTTTTGTAGGCGATGGGCTGACCACCTGTAACTACTAACCGAACTTGTACATCTTAACTATACCCTCAAAATTGGTTAGAAGTGGCACCATGTGGTCCTATCGGCCCTTGGTGCTCTGCCTACCCCGTAAGGGATGAAGGTGTTATTATATGTATGTATGTATGTATTTAAAATGTTTCATTATTAATGTCATGGTTTCATTTGTAGTGATTGAACTCAATTTAAATTCCCATAAATATATCCCATAAAAAGCGTTATCCAAATACTCTCCACACATCCTTTAAAGCTGACTATATAACAATGGAGATGAGATAAAATTATCATAAGAACTACGTACAAACCATTCGCAACAAGGTTAACGCTTTTCCTTTTGTGCCATCAGTGAACGCCGCATTCTTGTTCCCATAGCTGTAGAACTTATTTTAGCATGCTTAATAATAAGTTTGTTGCAAAATTCATACGCAATAACTAGGAAATTGACCCCTTAAAGTAGGTCGGAATAGAGTGCACGGTTATATCGGCCGTGACTTGGGAACGAATCCGAATTTTGTTCGGTTTGGGAATTATGTTATATGCCGCCTAATATACGTAGACACATAAAAACAAAGTGTCTTCGTAATTTCCGTTGCGTTTTTCCTAAGTTGGTATATGAATAAATCATGCTGCTAATCTTCAAACTCATTGGTAATGATAAATTAAATACAATGAAAATAGAAATTTAGTCTACTTTGCTTCCTCGCTAATGAAAAGTGGTATAACATTTTTTTCAAATACCTACAGACGGACCTATCATGAAAGTGGCTGAGGTGTCAACTACTTATGGTCAACAGGCATGTAATAGAGCAGGGTTATTTCCATTGTGGAAGCAAGGTATTGTTCTACATCAGTTCTACAACAGTTCTACAACTTCCACTATAAAAACAGTAATGTCGAAAAGATGAATATTGCTACATTTTTTCGACAATTCAATGTATCAATGTTATACAGACTTAATCTAGAATGTCAACTCTTTCGTTTACACTGAAGCGTTCAGAGAGACACCTGACTTGAAAGAGGAATAAGATTAATGATCCATATTATGCTGATAGCATGTCTAACGTCTTTGTAATATTTAATGAAAGACTTCTTAACTGAGATAAAATGCTACTATACCTATACTATACTATAGAAGAATTGATAATAGTATTATATCCTCTAAGACCATACTTATAAAGGTAAGGTTCATTTCATTTTATCCTTTTGTAAATAATTTATTAGATGTAATTGATGATCATTCATTCAAAGATGGCTAAAGTTGGGCACACGTTTGTTCTTTCTTGTTTTAAAAATAATGACAACATTGCAAATGAATGAACAACAACCGAGTGCCCGACCATTCAGAAAGCGGAATATGACGGTGGCAGAATATTTGCTATAAAAACGGTCAGAATGTAAAAACGGGCAGTCTATCGGTAGATACGGTTGAGGATAGACGTGCCTGACTGTTAAAGTGTTTACTGTTGAGAGAATTAATTAAAGTGTTCACTGTTGTGTGTATTAATATTATTATTAAACAAGAAAGTTTAAATTATTCTGGAGTTTCAATTGCACAACCTGAAAGTTATAATATAACTGTGCGACTAATAATATGCTTGTTATACATGACTTCTGACAGCAAAAGAAATGGAATTTCTGTCAAATTAAACCGTGTATACCTATGAACATCTAACTGTGTATATGTATAGCTTATCCCTGTTTGAAGATTTTATTTAGTAATGCCCATGGAATGTAATCAACCCATGTTTCATCCTTTAAATACTAACTTTCAACGTTTTTGACGTGAAACGTCTTTAAAATCGCGCCGACACATACGGGTACCAGGTTTAAAAACTGGACCGTAACGAAAAGGTCTATATCATCGTACCTTAATAATTAAAAAACTATTGGTCTTAGAAACAAAAATGTGGTGTAAATATTTCACTTATATAGTCAGCTCGCTGTTATGACATTGAGTTCGTGTCGGGGTCAAGCGGGGGGGCGGGGGAGGGATACTGCGATAACTGTGCGAAACCGGCGCTCGCGCTTGTTTCTATTCAGTGTAACTCGTGACTCCGACTTTATAGCGTGGTGATTCTTTCGTGTGTTTGTCAAGTTTATTTGAACCGATTGATTTATACAAAAATAAGTGTAATTTGGACAGTATTTATATCTATACTAATATTATAAAGCTGAAGAGTTTGTTTGTTTGTTTGTTTGAACGCGCTAATCTCAGGAACTACTGGTCTGATTTGAAAAATTCTTTCAGTGTTAGATAGCCCATTTACCAAGGAAGGCTACAGTCTATACAACAACCTGCCCGGCTTCGCACGGGTACAACGCCCCCTCACGCGGACGAAGTCGTGGGCGGCTGCTATTTTTAAAATAACCAGAAAGTGACAATAAATATATAAACATTTGCTATGTATTTTATGTTTCTATTACGTACCTGTTCTTTTTTTATTAAAATACTTAAAACAGCGTCCATCTTGTTTTCATTTCAATCTTTTACTTTAAAAGCGATTCGCTAACATAGACGTTTCACGTTAAAACCAACGGCCGTGTGCCCCGACACAGCCCCACCCGCTTTTTAGTCGGAAATTTAACTATGGGTAAGTACGAGTAGCTACATTCAGTTACCGCATGTTCGAGTACTCGTACCTAGCTCAGCTATTTATCTAGCTACTGATTTAGGAAGGTTTCTGGGACCTATGACGTTACTGCATTGATAGTTTCAATTTTGTTATTGGCTAATGTTTACAATAAGTCAATACTGAGAAATATCTTATACATACGTACATATAATTACGCCTTTATCCCTTACGGGGAGGCAGAACACCAAGGGCCGATAGAACCACATGGTGCCACTTCTGACCAATTTTGAGGGTATAGTCGAGATGTACAAGTTCGGTTAGTAGTGACAGGTGGTCAGCCCATCGCCTACAAAACACCAAGACCCTCTTGTCCCTCTACTGACTTGTACAGTATGCCCGGGAAGAGAAGCAGCTGTAGTATTATACTTTTTTTTTTTCACTCCCAGAGCAGCATAGAAAAAGAATATCTTATAATAGATATATAATATTTATAGTCGTAAAAGTGATGAGATATGACGTAGCAAATTAATTACATAAACAGTGTTACCACGACCAGCAAACTAATGAATATCTTACCCATTCATTTTCTATTCTCCATTTACATTTGAAATTATGAATAGTTTCTTGTACCTGGCAAAAGAACGTTCTATCCTTTATCCTGGTAGAAACGTAACACGTTAATTATAGAGACAAGGAAATAAAAGTTAATTAGCACGTCGGGTCCCGTTCGTTTGTTGCTGATGGCTGCAAATACACCGTTACTTGTATCTTTACGTGGATTACCGAAATGGAATTTCAAATGCCATAGAAGCTGAAATAAATTATGTTAATGATTTTTACATATAAGTATTATACCTATGATGATCTCCGACCGTATTTCGGTCAAGGCGACAAATCTCTATGGAGATTGTCCAGGTACGCAGGAGAAATTATAGTGCACAATTAGTGTGTGCGCAAACACAGATGCACTCTCTATTCCGTTACTCTCATTACGTGCTTTCCGAGGCACGAGCTAAGTGACAATTTTGCAACATTAAAATCTGTACATGAAATAAATTCATTGGTACAGGCCCGTGACTGGGATCGAACTTACGCCTCCCGCTTGAAAGGTGCACGTCTTAACCACTGGGCTATCACCGCTTTTATACCTATACCTATATACGAGTACACGTCTCTGTTCTCAAAATGTGGTAGCCACAAGAAGGTCCCACAGCTACGTTTACCACAGCGGGGTTAGATGTAACAGACAAGTAGAAGCTCATCGTCTCAGAGAACGTCTTTAAATTCTTTAGTCATCTTTTTCAACATTCATGGAAAGAGATGCAGGTGATGCATTTTAGTGAAGCCCCGCTATTATTTTCGCATTTATAGGATAAAACATCAAATGATCAGAAAGCTGCATAGCGGGGTCAGATGTATTATTAATTCCAGTGTAAGTTACAAGTATAAAAAATAGTTTCAGTTTTATAAAAAAAAACCTAAATAAAAAAAAACTGTATGTAGCTATTATATCATTTACCAATATCTCTTTTATTATGAAAGAAATTATGAAAGTTTGAAACAAGACACAATTCTATTCAAATCCCATTCCTAATTCAGTTCGATGTACTTAAGGCCGTCATATGTACTTTTGTGTTATTATAATTTATGAAATTTTATTAAATTAAAACTTAAATAATTAGGTTCTTTGAATGTAAGGGTGAAGCAAAGTCTGTATTAAATGTGCTTAAAGTTGCTTATAGTATTAATAACCACACTTAGACTCGTCTTCTTCTTCAGCCTATTATTGCAGTCCACTGCTGGACGTAGGCCTCCCCCAGGGCACGCCACAAGGCTACTGCGACATGGGAGGTTCTGCCATAGTCACCACGCTGGGCAGGCTGGTTCTTCGACTCGTACTCATGAATAAACTAAGAAACTTGGGTATTATTTCAGGCGATACTAAGCTAGACTAAAGTAGTACTCAACTTGTCAGTGATTATTAACATCTGTCCGGGATAGGTATGCTAAACATTACTGTGGGCAGTTTTTTTTATTATCTTAAAGTTCTGACTTCCCCTTTTCGAGAACACAGTCGTGTGTGGATATACTAATATTATAAAGGCGAAAGTTTGTTAGTATATAGATGTATGGATGGATGGATGTTTGTTACTCTTTCACGTAAAAACGGCTGGAGCGAATTTTAATAAAATTTGGTATGGAGTTAGCTGACACCCTGGATTAACACATAGGCTACTTTTTATTCCGGGTAAATATTTTTATCCCGGACAATTTCGACATTTTGTTTTTTCTGCAGTCCACGCGGACGAAGTCGGTATAAATAAATAAGCATATCGGCAACAAGATAAATTATTCTAACAATTATAATATTCCTACTATTTAAAAAAAAATTAACGTAAAGATAATCGAACAGATTTTGATGAAACTTGAGAGTAATATAGTTAGCCTCAGGATTACCTAATTTAAATTTCAGAAAAACATATCTTCCATAATTTATGGCGTCACAATTAAAGTTACGTAGCTAAAAGCCTCTGGCAACTTTGTCAGTACGAGTACAATGTAATTCGGATGTAAGCCGAAATTCAATTAATGCTTTTAACTTCTTTACGTAAGCGTTAATGTTATTAAACAGTGAAGTACGGTTAGGAATTTATTATTAAGACAGACTTATGGTACCTACACTGGAGCATGGCAATATATATCATCATTTCAGCAGTCTACTGCTGAACATAGGCCTCCACCAGTACCGGCCACTGTGACCTGTTGGAAGCACACCAATGCTTAGCAAAGCGAGGACAAATGTTAATGATCGGTAACAAGTTTCTAGCTAATTGCCTGACAGAATGACGGAATTCCTCAGTCGATCTTAAAACATGCATGGTGTCCTCCCATGTAGCTGATGTATTCATGAGTACAGGGACTTATTTTAGCTATGTGAATTACAACACTTAGCGTTTAGAAGGAAAATTTAATGCATGGACGCCACATAGCTACATTCTATAACTCTATAAATATCAAATTTAAGACATTGCTGTTTTTACAGTATTGCAATAACCGAAAATCATAACACAGCGTTTTTTGCAAGTTAGGCAGAAGCAACATTTTTGTTTTCAAAATTATCTCACGAAACTGTGAGTAGAACAAGGTAAAATGTTCCGTAATTTGCTTTCAAATTGGCAGCTTTAAGATAAACGTAAAAAACCGAGTTTCTCGCCTCTTAAGTTGATTTTTCCGTGTGGACAGGTTAGTGGAATACGCTTATCCGCTGTGCATTGCATACGAAATCGATAATTTTATTATAAAATTATTAATAAAGAAATGGAAAAAAATCCTCACCCGAGTGGGAATCGAACCCATAATGTTATTGTTAGTAGTCATTATTAGTGCAATACTGGCGACTCTACGCCAGTATTGCACCCTTGTGTATATTGCACACGGTTGCATTTGGTTGGGTTTATTGGAAATCTCGTTTGATTAAACTCATCTAAACTTCAAATTACCCACTGTCACAAATTAATTGCTATCAGTAGCTATAGTATGATCCTAACACACTTAGTTACAGCGATGCGCAATTTATTTAAAAAAAAGTATATTCTATTAACGGTACTACTTATAAAGGAGTCGAACACGTTCGCCCCGTATTTTTCACCCCTTTTCCTAAAAATACCATTTTGCCCCGATCAAGGTACCCGTTAGCCCCTTATAACATTTAGATCAAAAAGAGTTGAGTCGCAGATAAAATTTTAAAATTAATAGCCCCACTTTGCTAACCATGTATAAAGTTATGCACCCGTATAACACGACATTTGACTGCAAAATATATCGAATACCTGTCAAATCAAACATTGATTACCGGCAACATTAGTTAAATATTTTTATAAATAATGCCTTGTATCAACATAGTTAAAAAAAACTTAATATTTTATAAGAGCGCTATCTATTTTGGTAAGAATCCGACCCATACATTTTTAAATCTTGCAGGTTCCCAAATGAAAAAGGTTTAACGAGCTGATAAAGTCTAACCGGGGCTTCGTATTTATCTAATAATAGCATTTCTGGCTAAGAATACCACGTCTGGCAACATTCTTAAAATACAACAGCCTGAAACAGTTTTCGAGAGGACGTTGGCTTGCATGCGCTTATACTAAAGCCGGCTTCTTGCATAGATACCTTGAATTTGAATAAAGATGCACACGATATAAACTGTAATGTGTCTCTTAGGGTAACTGGAAAATTATATGCAAGAGATTAGGTATATACATCATTATTAATCCTGACCCGAGGCGGGGCTTTGCTAGAATACAGCTGCATCTCCTTCGGTGCATGCCGTCCTGTTTTTCCAGGATATGTCCTGCTTTTTGGAGTGTCCTGAGCTATCCTGGATAGTTTTTAAGCATCGTCCTGAGTTTTAAAGTCCTGACACATTCGCTGTCGGCAGATTTTCTAAGGGTGCCGACATCGGGCAAATAAGCGTCAGCGGCACCACTAGAAAGCCTAAAAGAAGCAAATACGTAGTCACCGGCACTGAATGTGTTTAAGACGTATGTTTTGAATTCGCACGCCACTAACTGCCTCCAATTGTATTGTCACTGGGCTCACACATGTATAGTCATGGCTTTTAATCGAAATGTCCTGGTATTCCTTGCTCAAATCCTGGTTTTCAAAGTTGGCCCACTATAAAGAAACTATCCACAAAATTTGAGACTCAAAATCATATGTATATTTTCTCAGATTTTATGGAGAATTTCTAAACAACTCAAGAATGTTCATCGATTTCATGATCTTGAAAATTAACCCTTTATACAAAAGTGAAAGGTGACATAACGTCTCTATAGCACATAGCTCATCGTAAACTATACCAAGGGGCCAATTCTCGAAAAGTCTCGAGTTGGAACGAAGCCGAAACGGAACGATTGTAGACGTTCAGAACAAAGCAATAATTACTTTACTTAGAAACTAACATATAATTAGACAATCGACCAACAAGTTGTTAATGGTTTCATGTCGAATAAATGATTTTGAATTTGAATTTATGGTGACGTAATTAGACACATTTCAGCATGAGACAGATATTTGTTTTTATTCTGTCATACTCGCGACCGATGCGTGCTAAAATATACCGTATTACTCAAGCAGTAAGTATATATTGCTTCACACTGCGTTTCGTTAACGGTTCGTTAGTGGTTGCGTTTCGGCTCAAAAATTTTCAAGAATGGCCCCCCAGTTATCTCAAGTATGAATAGTCGAAGTAATTAGGCTGGATCAGGTAACTTTAGGTAAATGCCTAGTCTAAAGCTTGGGGCACTAAAAAGGCTGCATTTGCATATTAAAAACATATATTTTGTTAATCTTACGCGTAAAATTCTAGCTTCTCTTGAGGCACGTATTTTAAAATGAAAATGTTTGTGAGTTTTCTATTAAAACTTTCTGATGCTAGTCCATGGTTTTGACTTGATGTTATTGTATTTTTCTTTCGATTTTTTTCACATACCTGTAAAAGTAGGTAGGTATGTTATATATTTAATTTTATTTTACTTTTATAATAGCATTATTAAATGGACTGCAAACCACACATTTTAAGATTGGTCCAGCCCGTGAGTCTAGCTAATCTAGCTAATATATAGGTAGTAAGCCGTAGCAAGTTCGTAGCATGTGCTACGGGTACTCGCGACATCTGTAACTATTTCATGGAGAAGAAATAAAAGAGGAGCAGCGGCTAAGTATATTTTCATATAAAAATAGTGTGCCGCTGAGCGGGGGTGAAGTATGGGACGAAGGAAGCATCCTAAAACTGTAGCCCTGCCCAATTACATAGAAACTACCTTGTAGTGACTAGCCAAACTACTTGCATAAGCGTGTGGTTACAGCTACTACGTTACACACACTGGCCCTGAAGCTCCGCCCCTATTATGACGTCATGGCCTCACGATTGCCACACGACTCAGTTCATAGTCCCCCCTCCTCTTTTATACCTTCTCCATGAACTATATGCTTTTAATTGATATGAGGCCGATTTTTTCAATGGTTAGATAGCTATCTGAAGGATAAAGTTAATGTTGTCACTATCTTGATTAAATTTTAGAGAAACACAGTACGAGTATCTAATTTATCCTACTGTCATAGAGAGGTTTTTGCCTATAGTCACCAGCGCGCTGGGTTTGCGGGTTGGTGACCCGCAGCGTGAATTCGTGCAGCGGATACCCTCGCATAGAGTGGTGCTATTTCTACTTAGCCGACACTACACGGCAAGTAATACTATTTTAAATCTTAAAATAGTAATCCTTATAATAAACCTCCTAAAGTGGTGTTTTTAGACCAACTGTTAATCGATTCGCAAACGTCTCGCTCGGTACCCATCTGACGATATGAATTTAAGGAGTATTAGCGGCATTAATCAAACGTTATCAGGGTCTACACATGTGAATCAACACTACAGTAGCTGGTTCCTAACATTGGCGCTAGTTTCCTGTCATTTCAACACTGTTTCATACATTTTCATTTGGTACCATGATATGCCACTGGCGAAACTTGCTGTGCCATGCCGTATGGCTAGTTTGTACGTAGAATATGGACGTGATATGTCATGCAGTTTATGGTCTCATTGAATTTGGTCTATAGATGGGATGATTCATTCACGTTCTACAGTATTCGTAGATATACGTAGACATAGAGGCGTTATAGGTACTGTGAATGATAAATAGCCTCAATTTCTGGTGTAATTTTTTGTTAAATGGACAACTACCAATTGAACAAATTAAAATGAAATTATTAATAAAGAAATGGGAAAAATTCTTCACCCGAGTGGGAATCGAACCCACGACTACTGCATACCGTGCCAGCCGCTCTAACCACTTAGCTACCTGGTCAATTACTCGGATGACGAATTTTACCATCTCATATATATCATTATTGTTATAATTAAAATGAATAATATTTTTTTTAAAACGAAAAACCGACTTCCTCCCAAAACTCGAACTTACTAAAGTAAAATTTTACTAAAGGGCAAATATATATTGCGTTAAGCCATGTACGAAGTTTAGGAGGCATAATATTGTCAGATTTATATGCCAGCAAATGATTAAATAGGCCAAAGATATATATAAATAGGTAAAAGAGAAAAAGGACTAGGCTTCGAAACTTTACGTCTGACAATATGATGATGATGACGATAATGATGACCTCCGACCGATTTCGGTCATGGCGATCACTTCTACTCCTAGATATTACTAAGTTGGCGTTCATGCTGGATCGGAGGCACTTGAGGTGGAATCGATCCAGAGTGCGTATGTGGCGACGGTACATGCACCACGCCTCGGAGGAGTATAAGAGATTTGGCAGCACAACAGCCATGTACACTCTTATTTAAGCAACATATAATTACACTCCTTCTTCCTGTCCTGTTCCCAATAATTTGAGGTCGGTGCAATATGTAGGTACTCTTCTTTCATTCATCCCTATTATCCGTCATCTCGTTATTCTCATGTCTACCTCTTCCTCTATAACCGTCTTACTTCGGACACGGCTTAACGCAACATACAATTTCACGACTTAACACAATTATCTTCATCTTCATAAGCCTATTGCAGTCCACTACTGGACGTAGGCCTCCCCCTGCCATAGGAGGATTTTGTTACTAAAAAGTTCCACTATCTGTTTTTCGACAGCTCCATCATCAGACCCTCGTTTCCTTTATATTATGTGTAGCTGATCAAAATTCTCTATAAAAATCAAAAAACGGTCTACTCGTGCTCTTTATATTTGAGGATATCCCTAGATTCCTTAGAGATTCCATCATCAGATATTATGTTTTATATGTAGGTGATCATAACGCTCAGTAAAAGTATAAAAACAGACTACATGTGCCTACAATATTCGAGGAATGCCTTCGATTTCTCCAAGATCCCATCATCAGATCCTGATGTGGTGAATATGGGACCAACCTGGAAGTATACCATGACCAACTATAAAAAAAATATTAAAATCGGTTCATAAACGACGGAGTTCTGAGGTAACACACATAAAAAATAAAAATAAAAAAAAAACATACAGACGAATTGATAACCTCTCTTTTTGAAGTCGGTTGAAAAACCCTTCCGCGTATCTTTTTTATGTAAGTACAAATTTATTGCGTGCCATGTTGGTAAAAGCTAACTTCGCTTCTATTGTGATATGTGTTTTACATCTAACTCATTCTTGTGTATGACAGACGGTATGGATTCTCTTTAGGCAGCTGTTCAATTTTATATGATGCGGTATTTCGTATATTATTATGGTAATAAGAATTATAATGGTAATGTTAATGGGCAAGCGAAAGGTGATCATAAATATATGCATCTAGAGACAGCTGGCAGAAAAAAATATCTTGTATTTTTTGTTATAAGGAAACATGTTTTGGTATATAAGTTACTGATAAACAAGTAAGACAACCTTTTTTTCGTGTGGCATGTTAGATTTTGGAATGTGAAGGAAGTAATGTAAATGTGCTGTGGATTTTTGTAAATAAATAAAATAATAAAAAAGTTAAAATGAAGAAAGTCTACATTAAGATCGTGACGAGGCCCTTTTAGGTACCTATGAGTGTTAAAAAAAAATTTTTTTTTTTTCATGACATATGTGATCAAAAGAGCAGCAAAGTTCTAATAGGTGCAACACGGGTGATCAAATTAAAAATTAATGTTGGACAAAATCACTCAAAACCCAATCGTCGTTTTATGTGTCGAATTAAATAGCTGTTACTTACATCCTGTAGAATAGTACTAATTGTTCTATAATTCATACAATGAGTGTTTCTCTGCCGTTCAGTGCCATTTTCCTCAATCTATCATTTCAAAGGTAATTTTCGTCCTTGTAATTCAGTCTGTACCCATTTATGGCAATTACCCCGACATGGGTCTGCGCGCAGTTGATATGTACAAAACAAATTATGTTTCCTAATTAGAAAATGTTTTATTGTTTATTTGATACAAATAATGTTGTTTATTTGTATCAAGTGTCTTGTAGTTGACTGGTTTTCACTGGTTTTCATCTCAGAAGGTTTGAAGTCACCATGTCAATATTTGCCTGGCTGTCACAAACACCTTGTATAGTACAGAGAAGATTATAATATGCTTCATTATGTAGTCCAATCGAACGTCGTGGGCGTCAAACTATATTATTATTAATTCTAAACTATAGCTATAGGTACAGGAAGATTTTTGGTCGTCTCGTTTCCAAAATATTAGGGTCCAAAGTTGAGTAAATAGACTGCGTTTTTCTGCATAAATGCACATTAACGCGTGTAGCAAGATTTTTTCACGAAAAATAATTAATATCTGTCTATGAAAAAACTAGCATAAACACTGGACACTATAAATTTCGCCCGATCAAGTAATTAAAACTTTTTTTTTTCAAAAAAAATTTACATCGTTTCCGAACATTTTTTTTTTCATAAACTTACTTTATTTGATGTATAGAGTACGTACCCTTCTTTAAGGGTGGCAACAAAAAACATCCTGTATAATTGCAAGGTTTCATCGAAATCCATTCAGTAGTTTTGGTCTCAAAGTGAAACAAACACGTTTGGACTTAGATTTGGGTGTAATGGACAGACAACGGCTCTAAATCTGCTTTTTCCCAAATTCCATCTAGAACACATCGGTAAGTTATTTTTGTTATAGTACACACCAATCGCCTCAGATTCTGTGTTGCATTCAATAGTTTTGGACAAAGGCACTGGGATTTGAAGTACTTCGACGATTACAGCAGTGCATACCAAGGCCTCATTCACACCGTACCTGCGTAACTAAAGAAGCAACATGCTTAGTTGACCGGACCGAATTGAAAAAAAAAAACTGTTAAAAGTACGTAAGTAACTATGTACAACAAATATTAATAAATAATCTCTCAGAGATAAGCACGCCTTTGTACATCTTACTTGTTATAAACTTTTTTGTGAAACTTTACTGTGTACAATAAAGAATAAGAAATAAAATATTTACACACTTCACAACACATAAACCCAGTCAGTCCCACATTAAGATCGCTAAGGTCTTGTGTCGTGGGTACTAAGCAACGGCATATAAATAGATATATATAAGTATTGAAACATACATGACTCGGAAAAAACATCGATATATCAATGGTTTTTTTTTACCTACCGGGATTCGAACTCAGATCTATGTCCTTTTTCCCGGAGGGATAATCAGAGATCATGAACCTCGATTTGCTACGTTCCTGATATTCCTCTTTTTCTTCATCGACTTTCATAGTATTCCTTATGCACGCAGGTGTAATATTGACTATTTCAAGATTTTCTGCTTTAAAGTTATCTTAACCTAAAATAAACCACACGTAATTACACCGTATCCTTTCTACTATTGCGGTGTGATTGCACTTTCCAAATGGCATAATTTTGCTATTCTATGGGCTTAACTAAGTTTGGCATGAATCTGCAGCAAATCAAACCTCGACGCTGACTTTTTTAATTGTACACTAGGGCGTCGCACCGGCTTTGTCCTTTCACGTGGACAAAATCGTGGGCGGCCGCTATAGAAAAGTGTAGTTTTTTAAGGTAATTTTTATTATTTTTTCTCTTAAAAACCATCCTCGTACTCCAAGGAATATTCTAAAAAAGAATTAGTGAAATCGTGAACCCATTGACCAGTTCTCGAGATCTGCGCTTATCACATTACACATACATTATTATTATTAGCACATACATTCAGCGATTCATTTTTATATTATAGAAGAAGATAAACATTATTTAGGGCCAATGTTTTTAAAAGCTCCAAGGATGAAGTTCACGCTGTATTTTTCAAAACTTGATCAAGATAGAGATAGCAACAACCTTATCCTTCAGTTAGGTTATCTGACTATTAACTAAATAGGCCCTTAGAATAAAGATTAATTTAAACTACCTTTTTATAAACTTCTTTTTCTATTCGCCAATTTGCAAATAGAAAAAGTTTCCAATTTCCAAAGTTCAATTTAAAAAAAATTCATTTGCCATTGCGCTCATTGAGCATAGCAGGTAGCATCACAGGTCTATTACGGTTGACCTTAAACTATTTTTGATGGCTCAAATAATGAGTAAGAAACGCAAACCCATAAAAGTGATCGTCGCATTGACTTAACGAATAATTTATTTTTATCTTACTTTTCTGTTATAGCCTGTCATTAAAGTTAAAATATATGTACGTGTATAATATGGCAAATTTGTATAGAAGTCTTAACGATAATAATATTATTTATATGTTTCTCTACATTACAAGAATGTGCTTACATAGTTATATTAATATGCTTAATTATACAAACAACTTGAAGGAAACGTCTATATTAATGTATTACGCAAAACGCTGTAGCAAATTATGCGACTTAATACGGCGATATAAAACCCAGTAAAGTCATACATAAAAGAAAATTGCATGAATGAAATACAGACAAATGGTATTTCAGCGGAGAGTTAATTTACGACTCCTATTCCGCCTCTCCGCCACATGATATTACTGTTGTATATCACGACCACTCGCAACTGATTCTCCCAAATAAATATACAGACATACCTTTTTGTACATTGTTAGCTTCTGTATCTTGCAAATAAACTTTAAAATATATACGAAATAACCACTGCATTAATTAATGAGCGGTTTTTATTGTCTCCTGAAAAATTTGGTCGGTGTAACATGTGGGGCTTTAGTTGTATATCACGACCACTCGTAACTGATTCTCCCTGATAAATATATATAGACATACAATACTCTTATATAAGACGAATAGCGTTGCATACGGTATCGGTCGTTTTCACCGACTTCCAAAAAGGAAAACCAAACGATAATCTCTCCCTTATGGAAGACAATAAATTAAAAAAAAGTGAACTATGAACTCATAATTTCATTGGAAAAAATAACCTTGTGGTGTTTTCGGCTTGTTTTTTTTTTTACATATAATATTTTTTTTTACATATAATGATAACTAGTTAAACACTTGACTGCCATCGTACCTGATGTTAAGCAAGTTGCGGCCTAAGGTGGTACATGTTTCCTAGAAAGTGCCTATCCACTCTAGCTAAGAGACCAATATGCTGTAGTGCTCGGAAAATACATTTGCTATTGCATACATATTTGCTACTGCAACAACGTTTGAAAATCTAACATGATGATTAAAAGTTTAAAAAAAAACATTTGCAACCTGTTTTAAATCTCCAAGTAGAGACACACTAAAATCAAAGTGACCTTATAATACAGAACTGGCCTAACTGGACTTGTCCTTCGAGAATTTTTTTACGAACAGGAAATGCTTGCAATAAATTGGTTTGCCTCGCATATCATTCTGAACAATATGTATACTTTGGACTTGTAGAAGTTTTGTCTGATCCCTAATATACCTTGACGGCAGTAACCTCCGCTGCGAAACTAGAACTGTGGAACCGCAGTAATTTCATCATTACTTGTTCCTATGTATAACAAGATGGCTACTAGCGAAACTGCCTTTTCTAACGCATAGATTTGTCTATATTTAACTCTTTCCCCAGACGGTTTATGCCGTAAAAAACGTACATTTGGACACTCTCACGGGAGCAAAAATTCATTGGGTATTTCTCGACGCCAGGCAAGTTACACCATCCAAAAGAGCCGTACATTTGTTATTTAATAAGAAAAAAAAACAGGATTTGGAAAACGAATTTCGGGAAAAGCTCGAAAATACTGCCAGACTGAATAAAAAAATTCTGAACTGAAAATGTATGAACGCACATAACTGGAACTCATCAGTAATTATTCAAAGAATTAATACTCGTAAGTACAATTTTTTCATTTGGCGCCAATGAAACGCTGTTCCCTTTTTCCCCTATTACAGACAAGAAGTGGACAGGTTCAGTAAAAAGAAAAAAAACAAAATTAAAAAGTAAGGAGAGAGTTTAGAACAATGAGATAAAATAATTAAATTAAAATGAGATAACAGGTCGTGGGTCGAATACTCTTCATAAAATGGCATTTCGTATGTTACTTCACAACATATTGAAGTATAAATTGCTTTAAGTGAACAAAATCATGTGGAAGTTGTTTTATTTTTAAACTATGCATCGTTTTAACGGGTTTTTATACAATCGCTTTTTGTGGATCTCCTGTCAGTGACAATTTAATTGGATGTTTTATTGAGTACTAGCGGACACCTGCGACTTTGTCCGCGTGAACTTTATCTACGCCCAACTTTGTGTATTCACAATTTCAACAATATTGGTCGAGACCCCCGTGAAAATCCTAAATACCGGTTTTACGAAGGTACCTAAGGTTTGATTGTAAATCTGAAATTCGAAATCGTTCTCGTAAACGTTTACTATTACATCCAATCACGTACCTAATGTTTTTATTTAGCTGATAAACGTGAACGCGGGTTTGAAGTAAAAACTTGTTAACTTTGGTTCGGCGTTTGAATTTATGGTAAACACTACTTATAATAACAAATACAGATACATTTATACATGGTATATTCACTACACGACAGAAAGAGAAACACAATAACAAATAGCTCACATGATTTTTGTATTTAATTTTAGTTACTGGAATGTTGTAATGGGATATTATGATTTGGCTTAATTTAATTTAATTTAATCTGATTTAATTAGATTTTTGTTTGTAATTTGATTTAATTCAATTTATGAGAATAAACCAATAAAATGTAGGTAATTAAAGTTTAGTTAACGTAAATTTTAAACTAAGATAGAAAGACCTATATTATTGTTGACAAATATGTGTGTGCTAACAATCAAATAGGATCTCCTGTCACGGGTTATTATTAACTTAAAAGGATACATATCCGCAATGTTTTATGTGATTTTTATTTGTCAATAAAGTATTTTGATTTTGAATTTTGTATAATATCATTGTAAGTCACTCCATACGACGTAGTACCAACGCCTGCTAATGAAAATGGATGTCTGGATTAAGCCTGAGATATATCTTGGCGAGCCAGCCTTCCTAGATTGGATTATGTGAATAATAACCAACGTTATTAATCCGTAATGTACATTAACCCATATCCACCTATCCACGAAATTTAAGACTCTAAATCACATGTTTATTTTTCAATATTGTATGAAAAATCCTGTGATGTTTAAGAATTGTCCATACTATCTAGAAAAATAAACATCTGATTTCGAGTCTCAAACTTTGTGAGTAGGTTCTCTATAGTGGGCTATTTACATATCTTTTCGCTTAACATACCCTTTTTGTTAGAACCTGTATATGTAGTTGTTGCAAACATATTCCAAATATTTCAATTTCAGAGACGAATTCTAATGTCACCGGTTTCGTAGTAATTATTATTATAGGTACTACATAATGGCGGATCTGTGGCGATAGCTCAATGGTTGACGTGCGACTTTCAATCGGAGGACGTAGGTTTGATCCAAGCACGGACCTGTACCACTGAAAGTTTTTCCTGTTCATGTTTCGTATGCTCAACCAATCTTCTTGAAATTTTGCATTTATACAGGATATTTTTTGTTCGTCAACGTTTCCGAAAACTTTCATTTTTCTCCATGGAAGCAGACCTGGGAAGTGTCTGGTTTCCAAAATATTAGGGTCCAAAGTTGAGTAAATAGACTGCGTTTTTCTGCATAAATGCACATACTCGTAGACGCGCGTAGCATGATTTTTTCGTCTGAAATAATTAATATCTGTCTATGAGAAAACTAGCATAAACACTGGACACTATAAATTTCACCAGATCAAGTAATTTTTTCTTTAAAAAAAATTAGGGAAAAGTATGGTATATTGAACCACCATCTAAATTGGACCACCCTTATATCTTCAAAAGTAGTTTTTGAATTTTAATACTGGCAACACTGAACAAAGTGCGCCTCACTTCATTGCATATCGGCCACATTTCTTTCTTTGGAACGTAAAGCGATTGACGTACAATTAGGTAAATTGCACTAGTCCAAAATAGCGAACCCAAACTATCGTAAAGGATTGGTAGGAGGTAAAGAAGGAAATAAAAAGAGAAAAGCGAGTGATAGTGAAGATCTGAAGATTGAAGAGGAAATCCTTGTTTTGGACGATTCTGGTAGTAGTTTGAATCAGAAGACAAAGAAAATGAATGTACCAAATGCAAAATAAATTATTACGACAAAAAAGGCCCCAAAGTTGATTGGGTACAGTGTGTACGTTCCCATAATTGGAATCACGAATCTTGTACCCAAAATCCTGATATTTGTGATGATTGTAGTATGTATAAAATAATTTAAATATTTACTGTGTTTCTTAAAGAGACTATTACGTTTGTTTAATTTTGTTTATTTACATTTTTTCTTTATATTTTGCCTTAGAGTTTATCGAAGTACAATTTAACGACCCCGTGGTCCAAATTAGAAAACTAGTTGGATAAATTGGAACAAAGCTCCGATCTCACAATTTGGTGATTATTGAGATAGCTTTAATAATTATGTTGATTAATAATTAATAAATAGAAATTCTATTAGGTGTTTTTTCATTTCGTGTACTAAACATTTCTAAAAATTTAAAAGTGCCTAAAATACATTTGAAAAAAATGGTCCAAATTACCAGACTTTCCCCTACATCGTTTCCCGGCATGTTTTTTGGGATAAACTTACGAGTACTTTATTTGATGTATACAGGGTGTAACAAATAGCCCACTATAGAGAACCTATTCTCAAAATTTGAGACTCGAAATCAAATGTTTATTTTTTCAGTTAGTATGGAGAATTTCTAAACAAGTAAGGCATGTCCATACAATCTTGAAAAATAAACATGTGATTTCGAGTCTTAAATTTTGGAAATAGGTTCTTTATAATGCTATATTCATATTCATAGGTTTTCGCTTAACATACCCTTTTTGTTACTCCCTGTAGAGTAGGTACGCTTCGTTAAGGGTGGCAACGAAAAACATCCTGTATAGTTGAGAGTACGAAAAAGGACATACGCTACATTTTATAGTCCACGTGGACGAGGTCCAGTTTGAAAGGCCAAGTTTGGTCAAAGACCAGTTGGATTAGCTGCTATCATTAATCGTCGTAGTCGTCAGCCTATTGCTGTTCACTGTTGGGCGTATAGTTATTTCTAGTACCTACCACACTAGCTTGCAAAAATATGCCGTTTTTTTGTGCCACCATAAATATTAAGGAACTTCTACCATTTATTACACGACTAGTGGACGCCCGCGACTACGTCCGCGTGGACTACAGAAAAAACAAAATGTCGAAATTATCCGGGATAAAATTATTTTCCTGAGATAAAAAGTAGCCTATGTGTTAATTCAGGGTGTCAGCTAACTCCATACCAAATTTTATTAAAATCGCTCCAGCCGTTTTTACGTGAAAGAGTAACAAACATCCATCCATCCATCCATACTCACAAACTTTCGCGTTTATAATATTACTAGTGGACGCCCGCGACTTCGTCCGCGTGGAAATTGAATTGTAGCTTATATGACACGTTTGTCGGTTTACCATAGCAGTGCCATCTATTGATTACTTACTCAATCCAGTCGAAAAGTATCGACATCTGTTAGAATCTTTTGGAGTTAACAGATAATTGTGACTGTCAATTAATTATAGACAAATAATTTGCAATAAAATAAAATTGCGACTATAATTAAAGATCTAAGCTATCCTATCTCTCAAGTTGAACCAGACTGCTCACGGTGTGCCAATTTAATTTAAAATCGGTTAAGTAGTTTAGGAGTCCATCGCGGACAAACATCGTGACAGGAGATTTATATATAGGTATATTAAGATAAGTAAGATGATATTGTGTAACGAAAAACGTATATTCTTTTCTTCAATAAAATATTCCAGGTGTATCCATGCTCAATTGCTTAGGTCTAAAAGGCTCCTATGTTAAATTAGTTATTCGGATCATGTACCGTAATTAGTCTGCTCTGGACATATGGTACCTATAAGTAAGCGTTTCAAAGTACCTCAGGTTATAAAGGTATCGGGTAAAGAATAATTATGTACGTATAGAACAGACAGTCTTTTAGCCCAGGTCCCAGTATCTTCTTTTAGCGCAACGCTATTCGGGATCCTGCGCATGACATTTTCTCAACTGCTAAATATTTTATTCATCATCGTCAGCCTAATGCAGTGCACTGCTGGACATAGGCCTCCCCCAGGGCATGCCACAAGACTGCCATGAGGGGTATTTGCCCATAGTCATCACGCTGGGCAGACGGGTTAGTGACCGCAGTTTGTGTTTTGGTCTATGTTGTCAACACGGGAGGCGCTGCTGCCCACCTCCCGGGAACCCTTAATCGTCTCGTACGATACCCATGGGCAGACATGGGGTGGTACAAATTCTACTCTGCCGGCACCACGCGGCCAAATATTTTATTACTGAAGTTTAAATAAACAATAATTAAAAGGTAATTCCTGGCATAAATCGATCATAATAGTCAATCTCAGTCCGATGGGATGGAAAGTCGCACGATCAAGTACGCAAGGATCGACGCAACGCCTATATAAAGGGCACGAGTAGTCCGTTTTTAGATATTTATAGAGAATAGTGGACGCCCGCGACTTCGTCCGCGTGGACTGCAGAAAAAACAAAATGTCGAAATTATCCGGGATAAAAATATTTTCCCTGGATAAAGTAGCCTATGTATTAATCCAGGGTGTCGGCTAACTCCATACAAAATTTTATTAAAATCCCCATCCGTTTTTACGTGAAAGAGTAACAAACAAACATCCATCCATCTATCCATTCGGCTCTTTAGTCAACTCGCCCTATTCGGAACTCGGACCATGGGATCAGTCGACCTAACGAATTTTTGAATTGGTCAACTCGCCCTACTCTCTGTATTTTTAATGTGGAAAATCGCGACGAAAAGTTTTTAATTTCGTTATACTATTGTCTTGTTGCATGTTGTGTTTGGCTCTAATTAGTTAGTTGTGCATTTAGTTATTTGCGTTATCACTTAGATTTTTAGTCGTAAGAATATTGTAATAACTGCTGGAAAACCTTATTTAAAAAAAGGAAATAAAAGCAAATCGGATTTTTTTAAAGTAACGGAAACTATCTTACCTACTTTTAACTATGAACTAAAAGAAATATCAAGTATGTACAAAATTAATTTACAGGACCTAATTAATAAAAAACACTTAAAAAGTTATACGAAACAAAAAAAATAATTTTACTGGATCGAAAAATGTAATTCTCTATAGCGCAAATTTCTCTAATCGCATGCGTCCGACAACGACGTCTGCCCTCACGTGTCTGCCCGTTCGGGTAGGCATAGTTAGATTCGTGCGCTCCCCCACCACACGACAGCGCCGCGCCGTTGCCTGCCGCAGATGCCGCCACACTTCGGCGAATGTGCGCGACGACGACCGACGGCAGCGGCGGCGATGCAGAGTATTCGTTAAAAGGAATTTGAACTTCAAAAGCGAACTTTTTTGTAACTTGATACACCCAAAACTTCTAAATTACATGTTCCTAGGTTCAGTGATTAAGATTTCGTATACAAAAAGTTTGGCTTTGTAGTTCCAGTTCCGAATCCGTTCCGTTCGAATTTCGGGAATTCCGTTTGTAGAAAAATTCTGCACATCCTTTGAGACCTACGTACCAAGATTCATGGTCTTATCTTCAATTCAACCCCTATTTCACCCCCAAACTGGTAAAAATTTCAAAATGCTAGAACAAACGATTTTTTGTTTCTTATGACGTGATATTTGACGAACTTGCATACTAACTTTCAACCCTTATTTCACCCCTTAGCTGGTCGAAATTTCAAAAATGCTAGAACAAATGTTTAATGATTTCTTATCAAGTGCTTAAATATAAAGTTTCATGGTTTTATCTTTTAAAATTAAGAAATCCCATACAAACTTTCAACCTCTATTTCAACCCCTTCATCCCTTTTTTTCGAAATAAAAAGTAGCCTATGTTCTGTCTCAGGGTCTAAAGATTGTCTGTACCAAATTTCATCAAAATCGGTTGCGAGGTTTAAGCGGGAAAGCGTAACAGACAGATAGACAGACAGACAGAGTTACTTTCGCATTTATAATATTAGTTGGGATTTTGGTCAGCTACACATAATATAAAGGAAACGAGGGTCTGATGGTGGAGCTGCCGAAAAACAGATAGTGGAACTTTTTAGTAACAAAATCCCCCTATGGCAGGGGAGGCCTACGTCCAGTAGTGGACTGCAATAGGCTTATGAAGATGAAGATATAGGTAATTGTATTAAGTCGTGAAATTGTATGTTGCGTTAAGCCGTGTCCGAAGTAAGATGGTTATAGAGGAAGAGGCAGACATGAGAATAACGAGATGACGGATAATAGGGATAAATGAAAGAAGAGTACCTACATATTGCACCGACCTCAAATTATTGGGAACAGGGCAGGAAGAAGGAGTGTAATTATATGTTGCTTAAATAAGAGTGTACGTGGCTGTTGTGCTGCCAAATCTCTTATATTCCTCCGAGGCGTGGTGCATGTACCGTCGCCACATACGCACTCTGGATCGATTCCACCTCAAGTGCCTCCGATCCAGCATGAACGCCAACTTAGTAATATCTAGGAGTAGAAGTGGTCGCCGAAATCGGTCGGAAGTCATCATTATCATCATCATCATATTATCAGACGTAAAGTTTCGAAGCCTAGTCCTTTTTCTCTTTTGTCATGTGGCCTATTTAATCATTTGCTGGCATATAAATCTGACAATATTATGCCTCCTAAACTTCGTACACGGCTTAACGCAATATATATTTGCCCTTTAGTAAAATTTTACTTTAGTAAGTTCGAGTTTTGGGAGGAAGTCGGTTTTTCGTTTTAAAAAAATTATTTATCGTCAACTCCCACGCTCTAAGTACTTGGCTGATGGGTATCAACTGTTAACGCTGTATAGGTTCGAGTACAGTATCTCGAGTTGTCGATGTAGATAGAGACAGAGATGAATGTCGAATACTGGTGGTATTAGGTACTACGATATACTAGGAAAAATATCAGCTGATTTTAAATCCGCCATTTGGTTTTCAGATATTTGTATGGCCAAATTTGTCGAGCGATATTTGAGAATAGGCGACCGAACATTACTCGGGTGATAAATGCATTTTTTTATAATGTGAAAACGAATAACTACTTACAAACACACAGGTAAATTTTGATTAAAGTCGTGAATGATGTACGGAAATTATGAGTTAACACAAAGTATTATACTTGAATATTGTAAAGTTTATCTAATAGTTCAGTCAAATTGTAGGTACTCTAAAAGGGCTATTGTAAGAAAGTTCTGGAATAGCTCTTTTATCTACTTATTTATTATTATTAGAACGGCTGAAGTAGCCACTTACTCTAATACATAGGTCACATTATTAATTTATAAAATAATCGAAACATACAATCAATAATTAAGGCCATATTTTACAGGTTCTTATTTTATTCGTCCAAAATGTATCTTATTAGAGTGCTTAATTCGAATTTGAAGTTTGCGCATAAAATTTCGTGACCAAACATTAAAAAAATATATAGAAACTGGAACTACCCTAGAACTTGCTTAGTAAAATGAAAATCCATAAATGGCAGTATGTTATGATGATAGAATGCTAAACTCTGTACTATAATAATAATAAATAATATAAGTGCTGTGGATTTTGGTAAATAAAAATAATAAAATAAAAGTACGACCACTTTAGTCTACATTTAGTCTCTAATACGCACGTTTGAAAAAAAATTGCAAGCCTACCTATGTTTTATACTTGCCATTTTATAGCAGCCGACATTTTGACGGATTCTACGGATGGGAAGCTGTTTGAATGTGTGATTGCGCAATCCCGTGGTGCATACCGAGGTTGATTCGAGCGTGAGGTCTATGCAAACCTCGCATGGAGCCGCGATTAGCAAAGATACTGATATAAGGTACTTTTGAGGTATCTGTAACGGTCGTAATGATTGTGTGTTTTTTTTTGGTAGAATGTTAATGTTGTTTGAGAGTTTTTTCTCGAGGATTTATATACCTATATATCTTCTAACATATTTAGTTCAAAAAGTAAGGCCCTGAATTATAATAATAATAACCCCGCAGGGCAGCTTGTGGCGAGCTGTTGGGAGGTAGCATTCCCACGGACCTGAAGTGCTCCGGAGGAAGACTCTATTCTGGAGTCGGAGTGAGTCTGTCTCCGGTCTGTCGCCGGTCTGACGAGGAACAGTTCCCCCACCTCTGCCTTGCCTCCGCCGGTCGGGCAGAGTGGAGTCGCGAGAGCTATGACTGCTCGAGGGTTGACGTGCCCATCCGTAAGTGGCGAGTTGGCTTCGGTTTAAAGTTCGGGGGTACCCCTCCACCCTAGACGCTCACCAAATGTTGCCCCCTTTGTCGTTCCGTGCGTGCGGCCGTTTCAGGGGGCCCATGAAATGAGTCGGTGAGTCACCGCCTGCCACCAAACAATTATGAAGATTTGTCTATGTCTTTGAGACTTGGTCGTAATGGCAGGCGTTCGTTAGTCTCCTTCAATAGCCTAGTTACCCAACCCCACCCAACATTCAACCCCATAGCCCATGACCTTTGTTTCCATCGCATGACATAGATCTGCACTCCAATAGTCTTGCACATGGCGGGGACCATCGCCGGGTGTATCATATTGTGCGGTCGGCGATGGTATCCGCCATGTGTATCCCACACCATATTAAAGTTCTCTAAAAAGAGCCTCTACATCTTGGCCACGGCCCGATGCACGCCTCTCTAAGGACCGGGACTCTGTAGTCCGGAGAATTTAAACAGAGACACAATAATAATAATAAAAAAATTCAATATCAAACATTTGGTAAACATACATTAAAAATCTTAATATTTAAATAGGTAGTATATAAAATTTACCTAAATTAGGCTGGGCCTGTGCTTTAGGTTTGCGAAACCTCATGATTTATGAAAAATAAATTAATAAACATAAAAGATTCTTGCATTTTGATCTATATAACTATTTCTTTACATAAAAATTAAAGCTAAATAAACACATGTAAAAAAGATGTAATAGAGGAATTGAAATAGAGGAGGAGGATGAGTAGACATACTCGTAGTGAATTTAGTCTAAGCGAATGAGGTCGCGGGCAATTCTATTCATTATGCTTAAGTCTTAAACAATATAACTATTAAATAACTTGTAAACTTGATATATCTATCCGGTTATTGTCAAATTCAACGTAATATTAAACATTACTCCTGTGTCGAGGTGAACATTCAGGGGAAAATTTCGTTCAAATATTACAATCCTTTGATTCAAAGCGTAATGGAATGTTCTAAAATGAACGATTCTACATAATATAATTCCGTTTGACGTATTCTAGTAACACTTAACAAAGTTGAAGTAGGTTTTACGAGCAAAGCGCTAATTGACTGAGCGCTAATTCGCAGTTCAAAAACTAGGATTAGGTCTTTGAGTTACAAGAATATAATATTTTCCCATTTGTTGGGTTTATTTCAATTAAATATATAAAAAAAATAACAAAAGTCGTCTATAATATAATATTTACAAAAGGACAAAACACAAGGTTACGTTATTTATATTTATTTAGCGGTATGATTTTAATAAAAATAATAGTGATGTATTATTTAAAATGTCAAAGTTATCTTCTATGCTGCTCTAGGAGTGAAAAAAAAACATATACTACAGCTGCTTCTCTTCCCTGGCATACTGTACAAGTCAGTAGAGGGACAAGAGGGTCTTGGTGTTTTGTAGGCGATGGGCTGACCACCTGTAACTACTAACCGAACTTGTACATCTTAACTATACCCTCAAAATTGGTTAGAAGTGGCACCATGTGGTCCTATCGGCCCTTGATGCTCTGCCTACCCCGTAAGGGATGAAGGCGTTATTATATGTACAAGGTGTGTTAAAAAAATAAGGTGGCTTTGTATTTTTAAGAAAAAATATTTATTTATTTATCAATATTTATGTTGTCCCCTTCAAAGTAATCCCCCTCAGATACAATACACTTATGCCAACGGTTTTTCCAATCCTCAAAGCAATTCTCATAAGCACTTTTCGGTATAGCCTTGAGCTCTTCCAGCGATGCAGTCTTTATCTCTTCAATCGTTGCAAATCTCCGTCCTTTCATAGGTCTCTTTAGTTTTGGGAACAAGAAAAAGTCACATGGGGCCAAATCCGGTGAATATGGTGGCTGAGGCATGATTGTGGTGTTGTTTTTGGCCAAAAAATCTTTCACAAGCAAAGATGAGTGAGCAGGGGCATTATCGTGATGCAAAAGCCATGAATTGTTTTTCCACAATTCTGGACGTTTTCTTCGTATTGCTTCTCGCAAATGGCGCATAACTTCAAGATAATACTATTTATTGACCGTACGACCATATGGTAAGAACTCCTGATGCACCACGCCATGGTAATCGAAGAAAACAGTGAGCAAAACTTTGACATTTGATCGAACTTGGCGTGCTTTTTTCGGTCTTGGCTCATCTGGGCTCTTCCATTGGGACGATTGGACTTTGGTTTCGATATCATAACCATATACCCATGATTCGTCACCAGTTATGACCCTTTTGAGTAAATCTGGGTCGTCGTTGATGTCATTCAACATTTGATTACACAAAATTTGATGCAAATCCTTTGATCCATATTTTTCGATAGCAAGAAATCGCCGAGCACGCAAAACACTTATAACCTTTACGCTTCTCACAACCAAACAAAAAATGCTATACACTTGAAACTTGGTACAGATGTTCGGGAAGAGTGTACCAACATAACAAAACAAAAAAAAACGATAATCGAAAGTACGTTGCCCGCGAAATTTGAAAAGTCACCTTACTTTTGACGTGAAACGTCTTTAAAATCGCGCCGACACATACGGGTACCAGGTTTAAAAACTGGACCGTAACGAAAAGGTCTATATCATCGTACCTTAATAATTAAAAAACTATTGGTCTTAGAAACAAAAATGTGGTGTAAATATTTCACTTATATAGTCAGCTCGCTGTTATGACATTGAGTTCGTGTCGGGGTCAAGCGGGGCGGCGGGGGAGGGATACTGCGATAACTGTGCGAAACCGGCGCTCACGCTTGTTTCTATTCAGTGTAACTCGTGACTCCGACTTTATAGCGTGGTGATTCTTTCGTGTGTTTGTCAAGTTTATTTGAACCGATTGATTTATACAAAAATAAGTGTAATTTGGACAGTATTTATATCTATACTAATATTATAAAGCTGAAGAGTTTGTTTGTTTGTTTGTTTGTACGCGCTAATCTCAGGAACTACTGGTCTGATTTGAAAAATTCTTTCAGTGTTAGATAGCCCATTTACCAAGGAAGGCTACAGTCTATACAACAACCTGCCCGGCTTCGCACGGGTACAACGCCCCCTCACGCGGACGAAGTCGTGGGCGGCTGCTATTTAAAATAACCAGAAAGTGACAATAAATATATAAACATTTGCTATGTATTTTATGTTTCTATTACGTACCTGTTCTTTTTTTATTTAAATACTTAAAACAGCGTCCATCTTGTTTTCATTTCAATCTTTTACTTTAAAAGCGATTCGCTAACATAGACGTTTCACGTTAAAACCAACGGCCGTGTGCCCCGACACAGCCCCACCCGCTTTTTTGAACACACCTCGTATGTATGTATGTATTTGAAATGTTTCTTTATTAATGTCATGGTTTCATTTGTGGTGATTGAACTCAATTTAAATTCCCATAAATAAATCCCATAAATAAGCGTTATCCCAATACTCTCCACACATCCTTTAAAGCTGGCTATATAACAATGGAGATGAGATAAAATTATCATAAGAATTACGTACAAACCATTCGCAACAAGGTTAACGCTTTTCCTTTTATGCCATCAGTGAACGCCGCATTCTTGTTCCCATAGCTGTAGAACTCATTTTAGCATGCTTAATAATAAGTTTGTTGCAAAATTCATATGCAATAACTAGGAAATTGACCCCTCAAAGTAGGTCGGAATAGAGTGCACGGTTATATCGGCCGTGACTTGGGAACGAATCCGAATTTTGTTCGGTTTGGGAATTATGTTATATGCCGCCTAATATACGTAGACACATAAAAACAAAGTGTCTTCGTAATTTCCGTTGCGTTTTTCCTAAGTTGGTATATGAATAAATCATGCTGCTAATCTTCAAACTCATTGGGAATGATAAATGAAATACAATGAAAATAGAAATTTAGTCTACTTTGCTTCCTCGCTAATGAAAAGTGGTATAACATTTTTTTTAAATACCTACAGACGGACCTATCACGAAAGTGGCTGAGGTCTCAACTATTTAAGGTCAACATGTAATAGAGAATAAAGCAGGATTATTTCCATTGTGGAAGCAAGATATTGTTCTACTGTTAACAGTGGCATCTATCTTCCACAATAAAAACAGTAATGTCTAAAAGATGAATATTGCTACATTTTTCGACAATTCAATGTATTAATGTTATACAGACTTAATCTAGAATGTCAACTCTTTCGTTTACACTGAAGCGTTCAGAGAGACACCTGACTTGAAAGAGGAATAAGATTGATGATCCATATTATGCCGATAGCATGTCTAACGTCTTTGTAATATTTAATGAAAGAATTCTTAACTGAGATAAAATGCTACTATACCTATACTATACTATAGAAGAATTGATAATAGTATTATATCCTCTAAGACCATACTTATACTTACTGTAAGGTTCATTTCATTTTATCCTTTTGTAAATAATTTATTAGATGTAATTGATGATCATTCATTCAAAGATGGCTAAAGTTGGGCACACGTTTGTTCTTTATTGTTTAAAAAATAATGACAACATTGCAAATGAATGAACAACAACCGAGTGCCCGACCATTCAAAAAGCGGAATATGACGGTAGCAGAATAATTGCTATAAAAATGGTCAGAATGTAAAAACGGGCAGTCTATCGGTAAATACGGTTGAGGATAGACGTGCCTGACTGTTAAAGTGTTTGCTGTTGAGAGAATTAATTAAAGTGTTCACTGTTGTGTGTATTAATATTATTATTAAACAAGAAAGTTTAAATTATCCTGGAGTTTCAATTGCACAACCTGAGAGTTATAATATAACTGTGCGACTAATAATATACTTGTTATACATGACAGCAAAAGAAATGGAATTTCTGTCAAATTAAACCGTGTATACCTATGTACATCTAACTGTGTATAATACAATTTCGGTTAGTAGTGGCAGGTGGTCAGCCCATCGCCTACAAAACACCGAGACCCTCTTGTCCCTCTACTGACTTGTACAGTATGCCCGGGAAAAGAAGCAGCTGTGGTATTATACGTTTTTTTTTCACCCCCAGAGCAGCATAGAAGAAGAATATCTTATTATAGATATATAATATTTATAGTCGTAAAAGTGATGAGATATAACGTAGCAAATTAATTACATAAACAGTGTTACCACGACCAGCAAACTAATGAAGATCTTACCCATTAGTTTTCTATTCTCCATTTACATTTGAAATTATGAATAGTTTCTTGTACCCGGCAAAATAACGTTCTATCCTTTATCCTGGTAGAAACGTAACACGTTAATTATAGAGACAAGGGAATAAAAGTTAATTAGCACGTCGGGTCCCGTTCGTTTGTAGCTGATGGCTGCAAATACACCGTTACTTGTATCTTTACGTGGATTGCCGAAATGGCATTTCAAATGCCAAAGAAGCTGAAATAAATTATGTTAATGATTTTTACATATAAGTATTATACCTATGATGATCTCCGACCGTATTTCGATCAAGGCGACAAATCTCTACGGAGATTGGCATACTATCGGATAAAACGTAGGAGATATTATAGTGCACAAGTGTGTGCGCAAACACAGATGCACTCTCTATTCCGTTACCCTCATAGTCCGATGGGACGGAAAGCCGACACGAGCGGAGAGAGATCAAGCGCAGGACCAACGGTTTTACGTGCTTTCCGAGGTACGAGCTAAGTGACAATTTTGCAACATTAAAATCTGTACATGAAATAAATTCATTGGTACAGGCCCGTGACTGGGATCGAACTTACGCCTCCCGCTTGAAAGGTGCACGTCTTAACCACTGGGCTATCACCGCTTTTATACCTATACCTATATACGAGTACACGTCTCTGTTCTCAAAATGTGGTAGCCACAAGAAGGTCCCACAGCTACGTTTACCACAGCGGGGTTAGATGTAACAGACAAGTAGAAGCTCATCGTCTCAGAGAACGTCTTTAAATTCTTTAGTCATCTTTTTCAACATTCATGGAAAGAGATGCAGGTGATGCATTTTAGTGAAGCCCCGCTATTATTTTCGCATTTATAGGATAAAACATCAAATGATCAGAAAGCTGCATAGCGGGGTCAGATGTATTATTAATTCCAGTGTAAGTTACAAGTATAAAAAATAGTTTCAGTTTTATAAAAAAAAAACCTAAATAGAAAAAAACTGTATGTAGCTATTATATCATTTACCAATATCTCTTTTATTATGAAAGAAATTATGAAAGTTTGAAACAAGACACAATTCTATTCAAATCCCATTCCTAATTCAGTTCGATGTACTTAAGGCCGTCATATGTACTTTTGTGTTATTATAATTTATGAAATTTTATTAAATTAAAACTTAAATAATTAGGTTCTTTGAATGTAAGGATGAAGCAAAGTCTGTATTAAATGTGCTTAAAGTTGCTTATAGTATTAATAACCACACTTAGACTCGTCTTCTTCTTCAGCTTATTATTGCAGTCCACTGCTGGACGTAGGCCTCCCCCAGGGCACGCCACAAGGCTACTGCGACATGGGGGGTTCTGCCCATAGTTACTACGCTGGGCAGGTTGGTTCTTCGACTCGTACTCATGAATAAACTAAGAAACTTTGGTATTATTTCAGGCGATACTAAGCTAGACTAAAGTAGTACTAAACTTGTCAGTGATTATTAACATCTGTCCGGGATAGGTATGCTAAACATTACTGTGGGTAGTGGGCAGTTTTTTTTATTATCTTAAAGTTCTGACTTCCCCTTTTCGAGAACACAGTCGTGTATGGATATACTTATACTAATATTATAAAGGCGAAAGTTTGTTAGTATATAGATGGATGGATGGATGGATGGATGTTTGTTACTCGGCTGGAGCGATTTTTAATAAAATTTGGTATGGAATTAGCTGACACCCTGGATTAACACATAGGCTACTTTTTATTCCGGGTAAATATTTTTATCCCGGACAATTTCGACATTTTGTTTTTTATGCAGTCCACGCGGACGAAGTCGGTATAAATAAATAAGCATATCGGCAACAAGATAAATTATTCTAACAATTATAATATTCCTACTATTTAAAAAAAAATTAACGTAAAGATAATCGAACAGATTTTGATGAAACTTGAGAGTAATATAGTTAGCCTCAGGATTACCTAATTTAAATTTCAGAAAAACATATCTTCCATAATTTATGGCGTCACAATTAAAGTTACGTAGCTAAAAGCCTCTGGCAACTTTGTCAGTACAATGTAATTCGGATGTAAGCCGAAATTCAATTAATGCTTTTAACTTCTTTACGTAAGCGTTAATGTTATTAAACAGTGAAGTACGGTTAAGAATTTATTATTAAGACAGACTTATGGTCCTACACTGGAGCATGGCAATATACATCATCATTTCAGCAGTCTACTGCTGAACATAGGCCTCCACTAGTAACGGCCACTGTGACCTGTTGGAAGCACACCAATGCTTAGCAAAGCGGGGACAAATGTTAATGATCGGTAACAAGTTTCTAGCTAATCGCCTGAGAGAATGACGGAATTCCTCAGTCGATCTTAAAACATGCATGGTCTCTTCCTATGTAGCTGATGTATTCATGAGTACAGGGACTTATTTTAGCTATGTGAATTACAACACTTAGCGTTTAGAAGGAAAATTTAATGCATGGACGCCACATAGCTACATTCTATAACTCTATAAATATCAAATTTATGACATTGCTGTTTTTACAGTATTGCAATAACCGAAAATCATAACACACAGCATTTTTTGCAAGTAAGGCAGAAGCAACATTTTTGTTTTCAAAATTATGTCACGAAACTGTGAGTAGAACAAGGTAAAATGTTCCGTAATTTGCTTTCAAATTGGCAGCTTTAAGATAAACGTAAAAAACCGAGTTCCTCGCCTCTTAAGTTGATTTTTCCGTGTGGACAGGTTAGTGGAATACGCTTATCCGCTGTGCATTGCATACGAAATCGATAATTTTATTATAAAATTATTAATAAAGAAATGGAAAAAATTCCTCACCCGAGTGGGAATCGAATCCATAATGTTATTGTTAGTAGTCATTGATATAAATGTTGCGGAGACAAAAATATTATGAGTTCGCAGACGTAGTCGTAGATGATGATACCTTGATAATTTGTATTGGCCTAGACATAGACAAATTAAACTTGGATTTCAAAGGTGCGACTCAAAGGTGCGACCCAAAGGTAAGCGTGTGTTATATACACAAGGGTGCAATACTGGCGACTCTACGCCAGTATTGTACCCTTGTGTATATTACACACGGTTGCATTTGGTTGGGTTTATTGGAAATCTCGTTTGATTAAACTCTTCTAAACTTCAAATTACCCACTGTCACAAATTAATTGGTATCAGTAGCTATAGTATGATCCTAACACAACCTAACCAAACAACTTAGTAACAGCGATGCGCAATTTATTTTAAAAAAGTATATTCTATTAACGGTGCTTATTATAAAGGAGTCGAACACGTTCGCCCCGAATTTTTCACCTCTTTTCCTAAAAATACCATTTTGCCCCGATCAAGGTACCCGTTAGCCCCTTATAACATTTAGATAAAAAAGAGTTGAGTTGCAGATAAAATTTTAAAATTAATAGCCCCACTTTGCTAACCGTATATAAAGTTATGCACCCGTATAACACGACATTTGACTGCAAAATATATTGAATACCTGTCAAATTAAACATTGATTACCGGCAACATTAGTTAAATATTTTTATAAATAATGCCTTGTATCAACATAGTTAAACAAAACTTTAATATTTTATAAGAGCGCTATCTATTTTGGTAAGAATCCGACCCATACTTTAAATGTTGCAGGTTCCCAAATGAAAAAGGTTTAACCAGCTGATAAAGTCTAACCGGGGCTTCGTATTCATCTAATAATAGCATTTCTGGCTAAGAATACCACGTCTGGCAACATTCTTAAAATACAACAGCCTGAAACAGTTTTCGTGAGGACGTTGGCTTGCATGCGCTTATGCTAAAGACGGCTTCTTACATAGATACCTTGAATTTGAATAAAGATGCACACGATATAAACTGTAATGTGTCTTTTGCGGTAACTGGAAAATTATATGCAAGAGATAAGGTACATACATCATTATTAATCCTGGCCCGAGGCGGGGCTTTGCTAGAATACAGCTGCATCTCCTTCGGTGCATGCCGTTAGAGTCCTACTATGGTAGGGTTGCCAACCGACCTGTTTTTCCAGGATATGTCCTACTTTTTGGGGTGCCCTGAGCTATCCTGGATAGTTTTTAAGCATCGTCCTGAGTTTTAAAGTCCTGATACATTCGCTGTCGGCAGATTTTCTAAGGGTGCCGACATCGGGCAAATAAGCGTCAGCGGCACCACTAGAAAGCCTAAAAGAAGCAAATACGTAGTCACCGGCACTGAATGTGTTAAAGACATATGTTTTGAAATTCGCACGCCACTAACTGCCTCCAATTGTATTGTCAC
This sequence comes from Carposina sasakii, assembly GCA_014607495.2. Lineage (NCBI taxonomy): Eukaryota > Metazoa > Arthropoda > Insecta > Lepidoptera > Carposinidae > Carposina > Carposina sasakii. The sequence continues at coordinate 4,893,869 of CP053163.1, read as the reverse complement.
TGGGCTCACACATGTATAGTCATGGCTTTTAATCGAAATGTCCTGGTATTCCTTGCTCAAATCCTGGTTTTCAAAGTTGGCCCACTATAAAGAAACTATCCACAAAATTTGAGACTCAAAATCATATGTATATTTTCTCAGATTTTATGGAGAATTTCTAAACAACTCAAGAATGTTCATCGATTTCATGATCTTGAAAATTAACCCTTTATATAAAAGTGAAAGGTGACATAACGTCTCTATAGCACATAGCTCATCGTAAACTATACCAAGGGGCCAATTCTCGAAAAGTCTCGAGTTGGAACGAAGCCGAAACGGAACGATTGTAGACGTTCAGAACAAAGCAATAATTACTTTACATAGAAACTAACATATAATTAGACAATCGACCAACAAGTTGTTAATGGTTTCATGTCGAATAAATGATTTTGAATTTGAATTTATGGTGACGTAATTAGACACATTTCAGCATGAGACAGATATTTGTTTTTATTCTGTCATACTCGCGACCGATGCGTGCTAAAATATACCGTATTACTCAAGCAGTAAGTATATATTGCTTCACACTGTGTTTCGTTAACGGTTCGTTAGTGGTTGCGTTTCGGCTCAAAAATTTTCAAGAATGGCCCCCCAGTTATCTCAAGTATGAATAGTCGAAGTAATTAGGCTGGATCAGGTAACTTTAGGTAAATGCCTAGTCTAAAGCTTGGGGCACTAAAAAGGCTGCATTTGCATATTAAAAACATATATTTTGTTAATCTTACGCGTAAAATTCTAGCTTCTCTTGAGGCACGTATTTTAAAATGAAAATGTTTGTGAGTTTTCTATTAAAACTTTCTGATGCTAGTCCATGGTTTTGACTTGATGTTATTGTATTTTTCTTTCGATTTTTTTCACATACCTGTTAATAGTAGGTAAGTATGTTATCTATTTTATTTTATTTAACTTTTATAATAGCATTATTAAATGGACTGCAAACCACACATTTTAAGATTGGTCCAGCCCGTGGGTCTAGCTAATCTAGCTAATATAGTAAGCCGTAGCAAGTTCGTAGCATGTGCTACGGGTACTCGCGACATCTGTAACTATTTCATGGAGAAGAAATAAAAGAGGAGCAGCGGCTAAGTATATTTTCATATAGAAATAGTGTGCCGCTGAGCGGGGGTGAAGTATGGGACGAAGGGAGCATCCTAAAACTGTAGCCCTGCCCAATTACATAGAAACTACCTTGTAGTGACTAGCCAAACTACTTGCATAAGCGTATGGTTACAGCTACTACGTTACACACACTGGCCCTGAAGCTCCGCCCCTATTATGACGTCATGGCCTCACGATTGCCACATGACTCAGTTCATAGTCCCCCCTCCTCTTTTATACCTTCTCCATGAACTATATGCTTTTAATTGATATAAGGCCGATTTTTTCAATGGTTAGATAGCTATGTGAAGGATAAAGTTAATGTTGTCACTATGTTGATTAAATTTTAGAGAAAAACAGTACGAGTATCTAATTTATCCTACTGTCATAGAGAGGTTTTTGCCTATAGTCACCAGCGCGCTGGGTTTGCGGGTTGGTGACCCGCAGCGTGAATTCGTGCAGCGGATACCCTCGCATAGAGTGGTGCTATTTCTACTTAGCCGACACTACACGGCAAGTAATACTATTTTAAATCTTAAAATAGTAATCCTTATAATAAACCTCCTAAAGTGGTGTTTTTAGACCAACTGTTAATCGATTCGCAAACGTCTCGCTCGGTACCCATCTGACGATATGAATTTAAGGAGTATTAGCGGCATTAATCAAACGTTATCAGGGTCTACACATGTGAATCAACACTACAGTAGCTGGTTCCTAACATTGGCGCTAGTTTCCTGTCATTTCAACACTGTTTCATACATTTTCATTTGGTACCATGATATGCCACTGGCGAAACTTGCTGTGCCATGCCGTATGGCTAGTTTGTACGTAGAATATGGACGTGATATGTCATGCAGTTTATGGTCTCATTGAATTTGGTCTATAGATGGGATGATTCATTCACGTTCTACAGTATTCGTAGATATACGTAGACATAGAGGCGTTATAGGTACTGTGAATGATAAATAGCCTCAATTTCTGGTGTAATTTTTTGTTAAATGGACAACTACCAATTGAACAAATTAAAATGAAATTATTAATAAAGAAATGGGAAAAATTCTTCACCCGAGTGGGAATCGAACCCACGACTACTGCATACCGTGCCAGCCGCTCTAACCACTTAGCTACCTGGTCAATTACTCGGATGACGAATTTTACCATCTCATATATATCATTATTGTTATAATTAAAATGAATAATATTTTTTTTAAAACGAAAAACCGACTTCCTCCCAAAACTCGAACTTACTAAAGTAAAATTTTACTAAAGGGCAAATATATATTGCGTTAAGCCATGTACGAAGTTTAGGAGGCATAATATTGTCAGATTTATATGCCAGCAAATGATTAAATAGGCCAAAGATATATATAAATAGGTAAAAGAGAAAAAGGACTAGGCTTCGAAACTTTACGTCTGACAATATGATGATGATGACGATAATGATGACCTCCGACCGATTTCGGTCATGGCGATCACTTCTACTCCTAGATATTACTAAGTTGGCGTTCATGCTGGATCGGAGGCACTTGAGGTGGAATCGATCCAGAGTGCGTATGTGGCGACGGTACATGCACCACGCCTCGGAGGAGTATAAGAGATTTGGCAGCACAACAGCCATGTACACTCTTATTTAAGCAACATATAATTACACTCCTTCTTCCTGTCCTGTTCCCAATAATTTGAGGTCGGTGCAATATGTAGGTACTCTTCTTTCATTCATCCCTATTATCCGTCATCTCGTTATTCTCATGTCTACCTCTTCCTCTATAACCGTCTTACTTCGGACACGGCTTAACGCAACATACAATTTCACGACTTAACACAATTATCTTCATCTTCATAAGCCTATTGCAGTCCACTACTGGACGTAGGCCTCCCCCTGCCATAGGAGGATTTTGTTACTAAAAAGTTCCACTATCTGTTTTTCGACAGCTCCATCATCAGACCCTCGTTTCCTTTATATTATGTGTAGCTGATCAAAATTCTCTATAAAAATCAAAAAACGGTCTACTCGTGCTCTTTATATTTGAGGATATCCCTAGATTCCTTAGAGATTCCATCATCAGATATTATGTTTTATATGTAGGTGATCATAACGCTCAGTAAAAGTATAAAAACAGACTACATGTGCCTACAATATTCGAGGAATGCCTTCGATTTCTCCAAGATCCCATCATCAGATCCTGATGTGGTGAATATGGGACCAACCTGGAAGTATACCATGACCAACTATAAAAAAAATATTAAAATCGGTTCATAAACGACGGAGTTCTGAGGTAACACACATAAAAAATAAAAATAAAAAAAAAACATACAGACGAATTGATAACCTCTCTTTTTGAAGTCGGTTGAAAAACCCTTCCGCGTATCTTTTTTATGTAAGTACAAATTTATTGCGTGCCATGTTGGTAAAAGCTAACTTCGCTTCTATTGTGATATGTGTTTTACATCTAACTCATTCTTGTGTATGACAGACGGTATGGATTCTCTTTAGGCAGCTGTTCAATTTTATATGATGCGGTATTTCGTATATTATTATGGTAATAAGAATTATAATGGTAATGTTAATGGGCAAGCGAAAGGTGATCATAAATATATGCATCTAGAGACAGCTGGCAGAAAAAAATATCTTGTATTTTTTGTTATAAGGAAACATGTTTTGGTATATAAGTTACTGATAAACAAGTAAGACAACCTTTTTTTCGTGTGGCATGTTAGATTTTGGAATGTGAAGGAAGTAATGTAAATGTGCTGTGGATTTTTGTAAATAAATAAAATAATAAAAAAGTTAAAATGAAGAAAGTCTACATTAAGATCGTGACGAGGCCCTTTTAGGTACCTATGAGTGTTAAAAAAAAATTTTTTTTTTTTCATGACATATGTGATCAAAAGAGCAGCAAAGTTCTAATAGGTGCAACACGGGTGATCAAATTAAAAATTAATGTTGGACAAAATCACTCAAAACCCAATCGTCGTTTTATGTGTCGAATTAAATAGCTGTTACTTACATCCTGTAGAATAGTACTAATTGTTCTATAATTCATACAATGAGTGTTTCTCTGCCGTTCAGTGCCATTTTCCTCAATCTATCATTTCAAAGGTAATTTTCGTCCTTGTAATTCAGTCTGTACCCATTTATGGCAATTACCCCGACATGGGTCTGCGCGCAGTTGATATGTACAAAACAAATTATGTTTCCTAATTAGAAAATGTTTTATTGTTTATTTGATACAAATAATGTTGTTTATTTGTATCAAGTGTCTTGTAGTTGACTGGTTTTCACTGGTTTTCATCTCAGAAGGTTTGAAGTCACCATGTCAATATTTGCCTGGCTGTCACAAACACCTTGTATAGTACAGAGAAGATTATAATATGCTTCATTATGTAGTCCAATCGAACGTCGTGGGCGTCAAACTATATTATTATTAATTCTAAACTATAGCTATAGGTACAGGAAGATTTTTGGTCGTCTCGTTTCCAAAATATTAGGGTCCAAAGTTGAGTAAATAGACTGCGTTTTTCTGCATAAATGCACATTAACGCGTGTAGCAAGATTTTTTCACGAAAAATAATTAATATCTGTCTATGAAAAAACTAGCATAAACACTGGACACTATAAATTTCGCCCGATCAAGTAATTAAAACTTTTTTTTTTCAAAAAAAATTTACATCGTTTCCGAACATTTTTTTTTTCATAAACTTACTTTATTTGATGTATAGAGTACGTACCCTTCTTTAAGGGTGGCAACAAAAAACATCCTGTATAATTGCAAGGTTTCATCGAAATCCATTCAGTAGTTTTGGTCTCAAAGTGAAACAAACACGTTTGGACTTAGATTTGGGTGTAATGGACAGACAACGGCTCTAAATCTGCTTTTTCCCAAATTCCATCTAGAACACATCGGTAAGTTATTTTTGTTATAGTACACACCAATCGCCTCAGATTCTGTGTTGCATTCAATAGTTTTGGACAAAGGCACTGGGATTTGAAGTACTTCGACGATTACAGCAGTGCATACCAAGGCCTCATTCACACCGTACCTGCGTAACTAAAGAAGCAACATGCTTAGTTGACCGGACCGAATTGAAAAAAAAAAACTGTTAAAAGTACGTAAGTAACTATGTACAACAAATATTAATAAATAATCTCTCAGAGATAAGCACGCCTTTGTACATCTTACTTGTTATAAACTTTTTTGTGAAACTTTACTGTGTACAATAAAGAATAAGAAATAAAATATTTACACACTTCACAACACATAAACCCAGTCAGTCCCACATTAAGATCGCTAAGGTCTTGTGTCGTGGGTACTAAGCAACGGCATATAAATAGATATATATAAGTATTGAAACATACATGACTCGGAAAAAACATCGATATATCAATGGTTTTTTTTTACCTACCGGGATTCGAACTCAGATCTATGTCCTTTTTCCCGGAGGGATAATCAGAGATCATGAACCTCGATTTGCTACGTTCCTGATATTCCTCTTTTTCTTCATCGACTTTCATAGTATTCCTTATGCACGCAGGTGTAATATTGACTATTTCAAGATTTTCTGCTTTAAAGTTATCTTAACCTAAAATAAACCACACGTAATTACACCGTATCCTTTCTACTATTGCGGTGTGATTGCACTTTCCAAATGGCATAATTTTGCTATTCTATGGGCTTAACTAAGTTTGGCATGAATCTGCAGCAAATCAAACCTCGACGCTGACTTTTTTAATTGTACACTAGGGCGTCGCACCGGCTTTGTCCTTTCACGTGGACAAAATCGTGGGCGGCCGCTATAGAAAAGTGTAGTTTTTTAAGGTAATTTTTATTATTTTTTCTCTTAAAAACCATCCTCGTACTCCAAGGAATATTCTAAAAAAGAATTAGTGAAATCGTGAACCCATTGACCAGTTCTCGAGATCTGCGCTTATCACATTACACATACATTATTATTATTAGCACATACATTCAGCGATTCATTTTTATATTATAGAAGAAGATAAACATTATTTAGGGCCAATGTTTTTAAAAGCTCCAAGGATGAAGTTCACGCTGTATTTTTCAAAACTTGATCAAGATAGAGATAGCAACAACCTTATCCTTCAGTTAGGTTATCTGACTATTAACTAAATAGGCCCTTAGAATAAAGATTAATTTAAACTACCTTTTTATAAACTTCTTTTTCTATTCGCCAATTTGCAAATAGAAAAAGTTTCCAATTTCCAAAGTTCAATTTAAAAAAAATTCATTTGCCATTGCGCTCATTGAGCATAGCAGGTAGCATCACAGGTCTATTACGGTTGACCTTAAACTATTTTTGATGGCTCAAATAATGAGTAAGAAACGCAAACCCATAAAAGTGATCGTCGCATTGACTTAACGAATAATTTATTTTTATCTTACTTTTCTGTTATAGCCTGTCATTAAAGTTAAAATATATGTACGTGTATAATATGGCAAATTTGTATAGAAGTCTTAACGATAATAATATTATTTATATGTTTCTCTACATTACAAGAATGTGCTTACATAGTTATATTAATATGCTTAATTATACAAACAACTTGAAGGAAACGTCTATATTAATGTATTACGCAAAACGCTGTAGCAAATTATGCGACTTAATACGGCGATATAAAACCCAGTAAAGTCATACATAAAAGAAAATTGCATGAATGAAATACAGACAAATGGTATTTCAGCGGAGAGTTAATTTACGACTCCTATTCCGCCTCTCCGCCACATGATATTACTGTTGTATATCACGACCACTCGCAACTGATTTCGTATACAAAAAGTTTGGCTTTGTAGTTCCAGTTCCGAATCCGTTCCGTTCGAATTTCGGGAATTCCGTTTGTAGAAAAATTCTGCACATCCTTTGAGACCTACGTACCAAGATTCATGGTCTTATCTTCAATTCAACCCCTATTTCACCCCCAAACTGGTAAAAATTTCAAAATGCTAGAACAAACGATTTTTTGTTTCTTATGACGTGATATTTGACGAACTTGCATACTAACTTTCAACCCTTATTTCACCCCTTAGCTGGTCGAAATTTCAAAAATGCTAGAACAAATGTTTAATGATTTCTTATCAAGTGCTTAAATATAAAGTTTCATGGTTTTATCTTTTAAAATTAAGAAATCCCATACAAACTTTCAACCTCTATTTCAACCCCTTCATCCCTTTTTTTCGAAATAAAAAGTAGCCTATGTTCTGTCTCAGGGTCTAAAGATTGTCTGTACCAAATTTCATCAAAATCGGTTGCGAGGTTTAAGCGGGAAAGCGTAACAGACAGATAGACAGACAGACAGAGTTACTTTCGCATTTATAATATTAGTTGGGATTTTGGTCAGCTACACATAATATAAAGGAAACGAGGGTCTGATGGTGGAGCTGCCGAAAAACAGATAGTGGAACTTTTTAGTAACAAAATCCCCCTATGGCAGGGGAGGCCTACGTCCAGTAGTGGACTGCAATAGGCTTATGAAGATGAAGATATAGGTAATTGTATTAAGTCGTGAAATTGTATGTTGCGTTAAGCCGTGTCCGAAGTAAGATGGTTATAGAGGAAGAGGCAGACATGAGAATAACGAGATGACGGATAATAGGGATAAATGAAAGAAGAGTACCTACATATTGCACCGACCTCAAATTATTGGGAACAGGGCAGGAAGAAGGAGTGTAATTATATGTTGCTTAAATAAGAGTGTACGTGGCTGTTGTGCTGCCAAATCTCTTATATTCCTCCGAGGCGTGGTGCATGTACCGTCGCCACATACGCACTCTGGATCGATTCCACCTCAAGTGCCTCCGATCCAGCATGAACGCCAACTTAGTAATATCTAGGAGTAGAAGTGGTCGCCGAAATCGGTCGGAAGTCATCATTATCATCATCATCATATTATCAGACGTAAAGTTTCGAAGCCTAGTCCTTTTTCTCTTTTGTCATGTGGCCTATTTAATCATTTGCTGGCATATAAATCTGACAATATTATGCCTCCTAAACTTCGTACACGGCTTAACGCAATATATATTTGCCCTTTAGTAAAATTTTACTTTAGTAAGTTCGAGTTTTGGGAGGAAGTCGGTTTTTCGTTTTAAAAAAATTATTTATCGTCAACTCCCACGCTCTAAGTACTTGGCTGATGGGTATCAACTGTTAACGCTGTATAGGTTCGAGTACAGTATCTCGAGTTGTCGATGTAGATAGAGACAGAGATGAATGTCGAATACTGGTGGTATTAGGTACTACGATATACTAGGAAAAATATCAGCTGATTTTAAATCCGCCATTTGGTTTTCAGATATTTGTATGGCCAAATTTGTCGAGCGATATTTGAGAATAGGCGACCGAACATTACTCGGGTGATAAATGCATTTTTTTATAATGTGAAAACGAATAACTACTTACAAACACACAGGTAAATTTTGATTAAAGTCGTGAATGATGTACGGAAATTATGAGTTAACACAAAGTATTATACTTGAATATTGTAAAGTTTATCTAATAGTTCAGTCAAATTGTAGGTACTCTAAAAGGGCTATTGTAAGAAAGTTCTGGAATAGCTCTTTTATCTACTTATTTATTATTATTAGAACGGCTGAAGTAGCCACTTACTCTAATACATAGGTCACATTATTAATTTATAAAATAATCGAAACATACAATCAATAATTAAGGCCATATTTTACAGGTTCTTATTTTATTCGTCCAAAATGTATCTTATTAGAGTGCTTAATTCGAATTTGAAGTTTGCGCATAAAATTTCGTGACCAAACATTAAAAAAATATATAGAAACTGGAACTACCCTAGAACTTGCTTAGTAAAATGAAAATCCATAAATGGCAGTATGTTATGATGATAGAATGCTAAACTCTGTACTATAATAATAATAAATAATATAAGTGCTGTGGATTTTGGTAAATAAAAATAATAAAATAAAAGTACGACCACTTTAGTCTACATTTAGTCTCTAATACGCACGTTTGAAAAAAAATTGCAAGCCTACCTATGTTTTATACTTGCCATTTTATAGCAGCCGACATTTTGACGGATTCTACGGATGGGAAGCTGTTTGAATGTGTGATTGCGCAATCCCGTGGTGCATACCGAGGTTGATTCGAGCGTGAGGTCTATGCAAACCTCGCATGGAGCCGCGATTAGCAAAGATACTGATATAAGGTACTTTTGAGGTATCTGTAACGGTCGTAATGATTGTGTGTTTTTTTTTGGTAGAATGTTAATGTTGTTTGAGAGTTTTTTCTCGAGGATTTATATACCTATATATCTTCTAACATATTTAGTTCAAAAAGTAAGGCCCTGAATTATAATAATAATAACCCCGCAGGGCAGCTTGTGGCGAGCTGTTGGGAGGTAGCATTCCCACGGACCTGAAGTGCTCCGGAGGAAGACTCTATTCTGGAGTCGGAGTGAGTCTGTCTCCGGTCTGTCGCCGGTCTGACGAGGAACAGTTCCCCCACCTCTGCCTTGCCTCCGCCGGTCGGGCAGAGTGGAGTCGCGAGAGCTATGACTGCTCGAGGGTTGACGTGCCCATCCGTAAGTGGCGAGTTGGCTTCGGTTTAAAGTTCGGGGGTACCCCTCCACCCTAGACGCTCACCAAATGTTGCCCCCTTTGTCGTTCCGTGCGTGCGGCCGTTTCAGGGGGCCCATGAAATGAGTCGGTGAGTCACCGCCTGCCACCAAACAATTATGAAGATTTGTCTATGTCTTTGAGACTTGGTCGTAATGGCAGGCGTTCGTTAGTCTCCTTCAATAGCCTAGTTACCCAACCCCACCCAACATTCAACCCCATAGCCCATGACCTTTGTTTCCATCGCATGACATAGATCTGCACTCCAATAGTCTTGCACATGGCGGGGACCATCGCCGGGTGTATCATATTGTGCGGTCGGCGATGGTATCCGCCATGTGTATCCCACACCATATTAAAGTTCTCTAAAAAGAGCCTCTACATCTTGGCCACGGCCCGATGCACGCCTCTCTAAGGACCGGGACTCTGTAGTCCGGAGAATTTAAACAGAGACACAATAATAATAATAAAAAAATTCAATATCAAACATTTGGTAAACATACATTAAAAATCTTAATATTTAAATAGGTAGTATATAAAATTTACCTAAATTAGGCTGGGCCTGTGCTTTAGGTTTGCGAAACCTCATGATTTATGAAAAATAAATTAATAAACATAAAAGATTCTTGCATTTTGATCTATATAACTATTTCTTTACATAAAAATTAAAGCTAAATAAACACATGTAAAAAAGATGTAATAGAGGAATTGAAATAGAGGAGGAGGATGAGTAGACATACTCGTAGTGAATTTAGTCTAAGCGAATGAGGTCGCGGGCAATTCTATTCATTATGCTTAAGTCTTAAACAATATAACTATTAAATAACTTGTAAACTTGATATATCTATCCGGTTATTGTCAAATTCAACGTAATATTAAACATTACTCCTGTGTCGAGGTGAACATTCAGGGGAAAATTTCGTTCAAATATTACAATCCTTTGATTCAAAGCGTAATGGAATGTTCTAAAATGAACGATTCTACATAATATAATTATGTTTGACGTATTCTAGTAACACTTAACAAAGTTGAAGTAGGTTTTACGAGCAAAGCGCTAATTGACTGAGCGCTAATTCGCAGTTCAAAAACTAGGATTAGGTCTTTGAGTTACAAGAATATAATATTTTCCCATTTGTTGGGTTTATTTCAATTAAATATATAAAAAAAATAACAAAAGTCGTCTATAATATAATATTTACAAAAGGACAAAACACAAGGTTACGTTATTTATATTTATTTAGCGGTATGATTTTAATAAAAATAATAGTGATGTATTATTTAAAATGTCAAAGTTATCTTCTATGCTGCTCTAGGAGTGAAAAAAAAACATATACTACAGCTGCTTCTCTTCCCTGGCATACTGTACAAGTCAGTAGAGGGACAAGAGGGTCTTGGTGTTTTGTAGGCGATGGGCTGACCACCTGTAACTACTAACCGAACTTGTACATCTTAACTATACCCTCAAAATTGGTTAGAAGTGGCACCATGTGGTCCTATCGGCCCTTGATGCTCTGCCTACCCCGTAAGGGATGAAGGCGTTATTATATGTACAAGGTGTGTTAAAAAAATAAGGTGGCTTTGTATTTTTAAGAAAAAATATTTATTTATTTATCAATATTTATGTTGTCCCCTTCAAAGTAATCCCCCTCAGATACAATACACTTATGCCAACGGTTTTTCCAATCCTCAAAGCAATTCTCATAAGCACTTTTCGGTATAGCCTTGAGCTCTTCCAGCGATGCAGTCTTTATCTCTTCAATCGTTGCAAATCTCCGTCCTTTCATAGGTCTCTTTAGTTTTGGGAACAAGAAAAAGTCACATGGGGCCAAATCCGGTGAATATGGTGGCTGAGGCATGATTGTGGTGTTGTTTTTGGCCAAAAAATCTTTCACAAGCAAAGATGAGTGAGCAGGGGCATTATCGTGATGCAAAAGCCATGAATTGTTTTTCCACAATTCTGGACGTTTTCTTCGTATTGCTTCTCGCAAATGGCGCATAACTTCAAGATAATACTATTTATTGACCGTACGACCATATGGTAAGAACTCCTGATGCACCACGCCATGGTAATCGAAGAAAACAGTGAGCAAAACTTTGACATTTGATCGAACTTGGCGTGCTTTTTTCGGTCTTGGCTCATCTGGGCTCTTCCATTGGGACGATTGGACTTTGGTTTCGATATCATAACCATATACCCATGATTCGTCACCAGTTATGACCCTTTTGAGTAAATCTGGGTCGTCGTTGATGTCATTCAACATTTGATTACACAAAATTTGATGCAAATCCTTTGATCCATATTTTTCGATAGCAAGAAATCGCCGAGCACGCAAAACACTTATAACCTTTACGCTTCTCACAACCAAACAAAAAATGCTATACACTTGAAACTTGGTACAGATGTTCGGGAAGAGTGTACCAACATAACAAAACAAAAAAAAACGATAATCGAAAGTACGTTGCCCGCGAAATTTGAAAAGTCACCTTACTTTTGACGTGAAACGTCTTTAAAATCGCGCCGACACATACGGGTACCAGGTTTAAAAACTGGACCGTAACGAAAAGGTCTATATCATCGTACCTTAATAATTAAAAAACTATTGGTCTTAGAAACAAAAATGTGGTGTAAATATTTCACTTATATAGTCAGCTCGCTGTTATGACATTGAGTTCGTGTCGGGGTCAAGCGGGGCGGCGGGGGAGGGATACTGCGATAACTGTGCGAAACCGGCGCTCACGCTTGTTTCTATTCAGTGTAACTCGTGACTCCGACTTTATAGCGTGGTGATTCTTTCGTGTGTTTGTCAAGTTTATTTGAACCGATTGATTTATACAAAAATAAGTGTAATTTGGACAGTATTTATATCTATACTAATATTATAAAGCTGAAGAGTTTGTTTGTTTGTTTGTTTGTACGCGCTAATCTCAGGAACTACTGGTCTGATTTGAAAAATTCTTTCAGTGTTAGATAGCCCATTTACCAAGGAAGGCTACAGTCTATACAACAACCTGCCCGGCTTCGCACGGGTACAACGCCCCCTCACGCGGACGAAGTCGTGGGCGGCTGCTATTTAAAATAACCAGAAAGTGACAATAAATATATAAACATTTGCTATGTATTTTATGTTTCTATTACGTACCTGTTCTTTTTTTATTTAAATACTTAAAACAGCGTCCATCTTGTTTTCATTTCAATCTTTTACTTTAAAAGCGATTCGCTAACATAGACGTTTCACGTTAAAACCAACGGCCGTGTGCCCCGACACAGCCCCACCCGCTTTTTTGAACACACCTCGTATGTATGTATGTATTTGAAATGTTTCTTTATTAATGTCATGGTTTCATTTGTGGTGATTGAACTCAATTTAAATTCCCATAAATAAATCCCATAAATAAGCGTTATCCCAATACTCTCCACACATCCTTTAAAGCTGGCTATATAACAATGGAGATGAGATAAAATTATCATAAGAATTACGTACAAACCATTCGCAACAAGGTTAACGCTTTTCCTTTTATGCCATCAGTGAACGCCGCATTCTTGTTCCCATAGCTGTAGAACTCATTTTAGCATGCTTAATAATAAGTTTGTTGCAAAATTCATATGCAATAACTAGGAAATTGACCCCTCAAAGTAGGTCGGAATAGAGTGCACGGTTATATCGGCCGTGACTTGGGAACGAATCCGAATTTTGTTCGGTTTGGGAATTATGTTATATGCCGCCTAATATACGTAGACACATAAAAACAAAGTGTCTTCGTAATTTCCGTTGCGTTTTTCCTAAGTTGGTATATGAATAAATCATGCTGCTAATCTTCAAACTCATTGGGAATGATAAATGAAATACAATGAAAATAGAAATTTAGTCTACTTTGCTTCCTCGCTAATGAAAAGTGGTATAACATTTTTTTTAAATACCTACAGACGGACCTATCACGAAAGTGGCTGAGGTCTCAACTATTTAAGGTCAACATGTAATAGAGAATAAAGCAGGATTATTTCCATTGTGGAAGCAAGATATTGTTCTACTGTTAACAGTGGCATCTATCTTCCACAATAAAAACAGTAATGTCTAAAAGATGAATATTGCTACATTTTTCGACAATTCAATGTATTAATGTTATACAGACTTAATCTAGAATGTCAACTCTTTCGTTTACACTGAAGCGTTCAGAGAGACACCTGACTTGAAAGAGGAATAAGATTGATGATCCATATTATGCCGATAGCATGTCTAACGTCTTTGTAATATTTAATGAAAGAATTCTTAACTGAGATAAAATGCTACTATACCTATACTATACTATAGAAGAATTGATAATAGTATTATATCCTCTAAGACCATACTTATACTTACTGTAAGGTTCATTTCATTTTATCCTTTTGTAAATAATTTATTAGATGTAATTGATGATCATTCATTCAAAGATGGCTAAAGTTGGGCACACGTTTGTTCTTTATTGTTTAAAAAATAATGACAACATTGCAAATGAATGAACAACAACCGAGTGCCCGACCATTCAAAAAGCGGAATATGACGGTAGCAGAATAATTGCTATAAAAATGGTCAGAATGTAAAAACGGGCAGTCTATCGGTAAATACGGTTGAGGATAGACGTGCCTGACTGTTAAAGTGTTTGCTGTTGAGAGAATTAATTAAAGTGTTCACTGTTGTGTGTATTAATATTATTATTAAACAAGAAAGTTTAAATTATCCTGGAGTTTCAATTGCACAACCTGAGAGTTATAATATAACTGTGCGACTAATAATATACTTGTTATACATGACAGCAAAAGAAATGGAATTTCTGTCAAATTAAACCGTGTATACCTATGTACATCTAACTGTGTATAATACAATTTCGGTTAGTAGTGGCAGGTGGTCAGCCCATCGCCTACAAAACACCGAGACCCTCTTGTCCCTCTACTGACTTGTACAGTATGCCCGGGAAAAGAAGCAGCTGTGGTATTATACGTTTTTTTTTCACCCCCAGAGCAGCATAGAAGAAGAATATCTTATTATAGATATATAATATTTATAGTCGTAAAAGTGATGAGATATAACGTAGCAAATTAATTACATAAACAGTGTTACCACGACCAGCAAACTAATGAAGATCTTACCCATTAGTTTTCTATTCTCCATTTACATTTGAAATTATGAATAGTTTCTTGTACCCGGCAAAATAACGTTCTATCCTTTATCCTGGTAGAAACGTAACACGTTAATTATAGAGACAAGGGAATAAAAGTTAATTAGCACGTCGGGTCCCGTTCGTTTGTAGCTGATGGCTGCAAATACACCGTTACTTGTATCTTTACGTGGATTGCCGAAATGGCATTTCAAATGCCAAAGAAGCTGAAATAAATTATGTTAATGATTTTTACATATAAGTATTATACCTATGATGATCTCCGACCGTATTTCGATCAAGGCGACAAATCTCTACGGAGATTGGCATACTATCGGATAAAACGTAGGAGATATTATAGTGCACAAGTGTGTGCGCAAACACAGATGCACTCTCTATTCCGTTACCCTCATAGTCCGATGGGACGGAAAGCCGACACGAGCGGAGAGAGATCAAGCGCAGGACCAACGGTTTTACGTGCTTTCCGAGGTACGAGCTAAGTGACAATTTTGCAACATTAAAATCTGTACATGAAATAAATTCATTGGTACAGGCCCGTGACTGGGATCGAACTTACGCCTCCCGCTTGAAAGGTGCACGTCTTAACCACTGGGCTATCACCGCTTTTATACCTATACCTATATACGAGTACACGTCTCTGTTCTCAAAATGTGGTAGCCACAAGAAGGTCCCACAGCTACGTTTACCACAGCGGGGTTAGATGTAACAGACAAGTAGAAGCTCATCGTCTCAGAGAACGTCTTTAAATTCTTTAGTCATCTTTTTCAACATTCATGGAAAGAGATGCAGGTGATGCATTTTAGTGAAGCCCCGCTATTATTTTCGCATTTATAGGATAAAACATCAAATGATCAGAAAGCTGCATAGCGGGGTCAGATGTATTATTAATTCCAGTGTAAGTTACAAGTATAAAAAATAGTTTCAGTTTTATAAAAAAAAAACCTAAATAGAAAAAAACTGTATGTAGCTATTATATCATTTACCAATATCTCTTTTATTATGAAAGAAATTATGAAAGTTTGAAACAAGACACAATTCTATTCAAATCCCATTCCTAATTCAGTTCGATGTACTTAAGGCCGTCATATGTACTTTTGTGTTATTATAATTTATGAAATTTTATTAAATTAAAACTTAAATAATTAGGTTCTTTGAATGTAAGGATGAAGCAAAGTCTGTATTAAATGTGCTTAAAGTTGCTTATAGTATTAATAACCACACTTAGACTCGTCTTCTTCTTCAGCTTATTATTGCAGTCCACTGCTGGACGTAGGCCTCCCCCAGGGCACGCCACAAGGCTACTGCGACATGGGGGGTTCTGCCCATAGTTACTACGCTGGGCAGGTTGGTTCTTCGACTCGTACTCATGAATAAACTAAGAAACTTTGGTATTATTTCAGGCGATACTAAGCTAGACTAAAGTAGTACTAAACTTGTCAGTGATTATTAACATCTGTCCGGGATAGGTATGCTAAACATTACTGTGGGTAGTGGGCAGTTTTTTTTATTATCTTAAAGTTCTGACTTCCCCTTTTCGAGAACACAGTCGTGTATGGATATACTTATACTAATATTATAAAGGCGAAAGTTTGTTAGTATATAGATGGATGGATGGATGGATGGATGTTTGTTACTCGGCTGGAGCGATTTTTAATAAAATTTGGTATGGAATTAGCTGACACCCTGGATTAACACATAGGCTACTTTTTATTCCGGGTAAATATTTTTATCCCGGACAATTTCGACATTTTGTTTTTTATGCAGTCCACGCGGACGAAGTCGGTATAAATAAATAAGCATATCGGCAACAAGATAAATTATTCTAACAATTATAATATTCCTACTATTTAAAAAAAAATTTACGTAAAGATAATCGAACAGATTTTGATGAAACTTGAGAGTAATATAGTTAGCCTCAGGATTACCTAATTTAAATTTCAGAAAAACATATCTTCCATAATTTATGGCGTCACAATTAAAGTTACGTAGCTAAAAGCCTCTGGCAACTTTGTCAGTACAATGTAATTCGGATGTAAGCCGAAATTCAATTAATGCTTTTAACTTCTTTACGTAAGCGTTAATGTTATTAAACAGTGAAGTACGGTTAAGAATTTATTATTAAGACAGACTTATGGTCCTACACTGGAGCATGGCAATATACATCATCATTTCAGCAGTCTACTGCTGAACATAGGCCTCCACTAGTAACGGCCACTGTGACCTGTTGGAAGCACACCAATGCTTAGCAAAGCGGGGACAAATGTTAATGATCGGTAACAAGTTTCTAGCTAATCGCCTGAGAGAATGACGGAATTCCTCAGTCGATCTTAAAACATGCATGGTCTCTTCCTATGTAGCTGATGTATTCATGAGTACAGGGACTTATTTTAGCTATGTGAATTACAACACTTAGCGTTTAGAAGGAAAATTTAATGCATGGACGCCACATAGCTACATTCTATAACTCTATAAATATCAAATTTATGACATTGCTGTTTTTACAGTATTGCAATAACCGAAAATCATAACACACAGCATTTTTTGCAAGTAAGGCAGAAGCAACATTTTTGTTTTCAAAATTATGTCACGAAACTGTGAGTAGAACAAGGTAAAATGTTCCGTAATTTGCTTTCAAATTGGCAGCTTTAAGATAAACGTAAAAAACCGAGTTCCTCGCCTCTTAAGTTGATTTTTCCGTGTGGACAGGTTAGTGGAATACGCTTATCCGCTGTGCATTGCATACGAAATCGATAATTTTATTATAAAATTATTAATAAAGAAATGGAAAAAATTCCTCACCCGAGTGGGAATCGAATCCATAATGTTATTGTTAGTAGTCATTGATATAAATGTTGCGGAGACAAAAATATTATGAGTTCGCAGACGTAGTCGTAGATGATGATACCTTGATAATTTGTATTGGCCTAGACATAGACAAATTAAACTTGGATTTCAAAGGTGCGACTCAAAGGTGCGACCCAAAGGTAAGCGTGTGTTATATACACAAGGGTGCAATACTGGCGACTCTACGCCAGTATTGTACCCTTGTGTATATTACACACGGTTGCATTTGGTTGGGTTTATTGGAAATCTCGTTTGATTAAACTCTTCTAAACTTCAAATTACCCACTGTCACAAATTAATTGGTATCAGTAGCTATAGTATGATCCTAACACAACCTAACCAAACAACTTAGTAACAGCGATGCGCAATTTATTTTAAAAAAGTATATTCTATTAACGGTGCTTATTATAAAGGAGTCGAACACGTTCGCCCCGAATTTTTCACCTCTTTTCCTAAAAATACCATTTTGCCCCGATCAAGGTACCCGTTAGCCCCTTATAACATTTAGATAAAAAAGAGTTGAGTTGCAGATAAAATTTTAAAATTAATAGCCCCACTTTGCTAACCGTATATAAAGTTATGCACCCGTATAACACGACATTTGACTGCAAAATATATTGAATACCTGTCAAATTAAACATTGATTACCGGCAACATTAGTTAAATATTTTTATAAATAATGCCTTGTATCAACATAGTTAAACAAAACTTTAATATTTTATAAGAGCGCTATCTATTTTGGTAAGAATCCGACCCATACTTTAAATGTTGCAGGTTCCCAAATGAAAAAGGTTTAACCAGCTGATAAAGTCTAACCGGGGCTTCGTATTCATCTAATAATAGCATTTCTGGCTAAGAATACCACGTCTGGCAACATTCTTAAAATACAACAGCCTGAAACAGTTTTCGTGAGGACGTTGGCTTGCATGCGCTTATGCTAAAGACGGCTTCTTACATAGATACCTTGAATTTGAATAAAGATGCACACGATATAAACTGTAATGTGTCTTTTGCGGTAACTGGAAAATTATATGCAAGAGATAAGGTACATACATCATTATTAATCCTGGCCCGAGGCGGGGCTTTGCTAGAATACAGCTGCATCTCCTTCGGTGCATGCCGTTAGAGTCCTACTATGGTAGGGTTGCCAACCGACCTGTTTTTCCAGGATATGTCCTACTTTTTGGGGTGCCCTGAGCTATCCTGGATAGTTTTTAAGCATCGTCCTGAGTTTTAAAGTCCTGATACATTCGCTGTCGGCAGATTTTCTAAGGGTGCCGACATCGGGCAAATAAGCGTCAGCGGCACCACTAGAAAGCCTAAAAGAAGCAAATACGTAGTCACCGGCACTGAATGTGTTAAAGACATATGTTTTGAAATTCGCACGCCACTAACTGCCTCCAATTGTATTGTCACTGGGCTCACACATGTATAGTCATGGCTTTTAATCGAAATGTCCTGGTATTCCTTGCTCAAATCCTGGTTTTCAAAGTTGGCCCACTATAAAGAAACTATCCACAAAATTTGAGACTCAAAATCATATGTATATTTTCTCAGATTTTATGGAGAATTTCTAAACAACTCAAGAATGTTCATCGATTTCATGATCTTGAAAATTAACCCTTTATATAAAAGTGAAAGGTGACATAACGTCTCTATAGCACATAGCTCATCGTAAACTATACCAAGGGGCCAATTCTCGAAAAGTCTCGAGTTGGAACGAAGCCGAAACGGAACGATTGTAGACGTTCAGAACAAAGCAATAATTACTTTACATAGAAACTAACATATAATTAGACAATCGACCAACAAGTTGTTAATGGTTTCATGTCGAATAAATGATTTTGAATTTGAATTTATGGTGACGTAATTAGACACATTTCAGCATGAGACAGATATTTGTTTTTATTCTGTCATACTCGCGACCGATGCGTGCTAAAATATACCGTATTACTCAAGCAGTAAGTATATATTGCTTCACACTGTGTTTCGTTAACGGTTCGTTAGTGGTTGCGTTTCGGCTCAAAAATTTTCAAGAATGGCCCCCCAGTTATCTCAAGTATGAATAGTCGAAGTAATTAGGCTGGATCAGGTAACTTTAGGTAAATGCCTAGTCTAAAGCTTGGGGCACTAAAAAGGCTGCATTTGCATATTAAAAACATATATTTTGTTAATCTTACGCGTAAAATTCTAGCTTCTCTTGAGGCACGTATTTTAAAATGAAAATGTTTGTGAGTTTTCTATTAAAACTTTCTGATGCTAGTCCATGGTTTTGACTTGATGTTATTGTATTTTTCTTTCGATTTTTTTCACATACCTGTTAATAGTAGGTAAGTATGTTATCTATTTTATTTTATTTAACTTTTATAATAGCATTATTAAATGGACTGCAAACCACACATTTTAAGATTGGTCCAGCCCGTGGGTCTAGCTAATCTAGCTAATATAGTAAGCCGTAGCAAGTTCGTAGCATGTGCTACGGGTACTCGCGACATCTGTAACTATTTCATGGAGAAGAAATAAAAGAGGAGCAGCGGCTAAGTATATTTTCATATAGAAATAGTGTGCCGCTGAGCGGGGGTGAAGTATGGGACGAAGGGAGCATCCTAAAACTGTAGCCCTGCCCAATTACATAGAAACTACCTTGTAGTGACTAGCCAAACTACTTGCATAAGCGTATGGTTACAGCTACTACGTTACACACACTGGCCCTGAAGCTCCGCCCCTATTATGACGTCATGGCCTCACGATTGCCACATGACTCAGTTCATAGTCCCCCCTCCTCTTTTATACCTTCTCCATGAACTATATGCTTTTAATTGATATAAGGCCGATTTTTTCAATGGTTAGATAGCTATGTGAAGGATAAAGTTAATGTTGTCACTATGTTGATTAAATTTTAGAGAAAAACAGTACGAGTATCTAATTTATCCTACTGTCATAGAGAGGTTTTTGCCTATAGTCACCAGCGCGCTGGGTTTGCGGGTTGGTGACCCGCAGCGTGAATTCGTGCAGCGGATACCCTCGCATAGAGTGGTGCTATTTCTACTTAGCCGACACTACACGGCAAGTAATACTATTTTAAATCTTAAAATAGTAATCCTTATAATAAACCTCCTAAAGTGGTGTTTTTAGACCAACTGTTAATCGATTCGCAAACGTCTCGCTCGGTACCCATCTGACGATATGAATTTAAGGAGTATTAGCGGCATTAATCAAACGTTATCAGGGTCTACACATGTGAATCAACACTACAGTAGCTGGTTCCTAACATTGGCGCTAGTTTCCTGTCATTTCAACACTGTTTCATACATTTTCATTTGGTACCATGATATGCCACTGGCGAAACTTGCTGTGCCATGCCGTATGGCTAGTTTGTACGTAGAATATGGACGTGATATGTCATGCAGTTTATGGTCTCATTGAATTTGGTCTATAGATGGGATGATTCATTCACGTTCTACAGTATTCGTAGATATACGTAGACATAGAGGCGTTATAGGTACTGTGAATGATAAATAGCCTCAATTTCTGGTGTAATTTTTTGTTAAATGGACAACTACCAATTGAACAAATTAAAATGAAATTATTAATAAAGAAATGGGAAAAATTCTTCACCCGAGTGGGAATCGAACCCACGACTACTGCATACCGTGCCAGCCGCTCTAACCACTTAGCTACCTGGTCAATTACTCGGATGACGAATTTTACCATCTCATATATATCATTATTGTTATAATTAAAATGAATAATATTTTTTTTAAAACGAAAAACCGACTTCCTCCCAAAACTCGAACTTACTAAAGTAAAATTTTACTAAAGGGCAAATATATATTGCGTTAAGCCATGTACGAAGTTTAGGAGGCATAATATTGTCAGATTTATATGCCAGCAAATGATTAAATAGGCCAAAGATATATATAAATAGGTAAAAGAGAAAAAGGACTAGGCTTCGAAACTTTACGTCTGACAATATGATGATGATGACGATAATGATGACCTCCGACCGATTTCGGTCATGGCGATCACTTCTACTCCTAGATATTACTAAGTTGGCGTTCATGCTGGATCGGAGGCACTTGAGGTGGAATCGATCCAGAGTGCGTATGTGGCGACGGTACATGCACCACGCCTCGGAGGAGTATAAGAGATTTGGCAGCACAACAGCCATGTACACTCTTATTTAAGCAACATATAATTACACTCCTTCTTCCTGTCCTGTTCCCAATAATTTGAGGTCGGTGCAATATGTAGGTACTCTTCTTTCATTCATCCCTATTATCCGTCATCTCGTTATTCTCATGTCTACCTCTTCCTCTATAACCGTCTTACTTCGGACACGGCTTAACGCAACATACAATTTCACGACTTAACACAATTATCTTCATCTTCATAAGCCTATTGCAGTCCACTACTGGACGTAGGCCTCCCCCTGCCATAGGAGGATTTTGTTACTAAAAAGTTCCACTATCTGTTTTTCGACAGCTCCATCATCAGACCCTCGTTTCCTTTATATTATGTGTAGCTGATCAAAATTCTCTATAAAAATCAAAAAACGGTCTACTCGTGCTCTTTATATTTGAGGATATCCCTAGATTCCTTAGAGATTCCATCATCAGATATTATGTTTTATATGTAGGTGATCATAACGCTCAGTAAAAGTATAAAAACAGACTACATGTGCCTACAATATTCGAGGAATGCCTTCGATTTCTCCAAGATCCCATCATCAGATCCTGATGTGGTGAATATGGGACCAACCTGGAAGTATACCATGACCAACTATAAAAAAAATATTAAAATCGGTTCATAAACGACGGAGTTCTGAGGTAACACACATAAAAAATAAAAATAAAAAAAAAACATACAGACGAATTGATAACCTCTCTTTTTGAAGTCGGTTGAAAAACCCTTCCGCGTATCTTTTTTATGTAAGTACAAATTTATTGCGTGCCATGTTGGTAAAAGCTAACTTCGCTTCTATTGTGATATGTGTTTTACATCTAACTCATTCTTGTGTATGACAGACGGTATGGATTCTCTTTAGGCAGCTGTTCAATTTTATATGATGCGGTATTTCGTATATTATTATGGTAATAAGAATTATAATGGTAATGTTAATGGGCAAGCGAAAGGTGATCATAAATATATGCATCTAGAGACAGCTGGCAGAAAAAAATATCTTGTATTTTTTGTTATAAGGAAACATGTTTTGGTATATAAGTTACTGATAAACAAGTAAGACAACCTTTTTTTCGTGTGGCATGTTAGATTTTGGAATGTGAAGGAAGTAATGTAAATGTGCTGTGGATTTTTGTAAATAAATAAAATAATAAAAAAGTTAAAATGAAGAAAGTCTACATTAAGATCGTGACGAGGCCCTTTTAGGTACCTATGAGTGTTAAAAAAAAATTTTATTTTTTTTCATGACATATGTGATCAAAAGAGCAGCAAAGTTCTAATAGGTGCAACACGGGTGATCAAATTAAAAATTAATGTTGGACAAAATCACTCAAAACCCAATCGTCGTTTTATGTGTCGAATTAAATAGCTGTTACTTACATCCTGTAGAATAGTACTAATTGTTCTATAATTCATACAATGAGTGTTTCTCTGCCGTTCAGTGCCATTTTCCTCAATCTATCATTTCAAAGGTAATTTTCGTCCTTGTAATTCAGTCTGTACCCATTTATGGCAATTACCCCGACATGGGTCTGCGCGCAGTTGATATGTACAAAACAAATTATGTTTCCTAATTAGAAAATGTTTTATTGTTTATTTGATACAAATAATGTTGTTTATTTGTATCAAGTGTCTTGTAGTTGACTGGTTTTCACTGGTTTTCATCTCAGAAGGTTTGAAGTCACCATGTCAATATTTGCCTGGCTGTCACAAACACCTTGTATAGTACAGAGAAGATTATAATATGCTTCATTATGTAGTCCAATCGAACGTCGTGGGCGTCAAACTATATTATTATTAATTCTAAACTATAGCTATAGGTACAGGAAGATTTTTGGTCGTCTCGTTTCCAAAATATTAGGGTCCAAAGTTGAGTAAATAGACTGCGTTTTTCTGCATAAATGCACATTAACGCGTGTAGCAAGATTTTTTCACGAAAAATAATTAATATCTGTCTATGAAAAAACTAGCATAAACACTGGACACTATAAATTTCGCCCGATCAAGTAATTAAAACTTTTTTTTTTCAAAAAAAATTTACATCGTTTCCGAACATTTTTTTTTTCATAAACTTACTTTATTTGATGTATAGAGTACGTACCCTTCTTTAAGGGTGGCAACAAAAAACATCCTGTATAATTGCAAGGTTTCATCGAAATCCATTCAGTAGTTTTGGTCTCAAAGTGAAACAAACACGTTTGGACTTAGATTTGGGTGTAATGGACAGACAACGGCTCTAAATCTGCTTTTTCCCAAATTCCATCTAGAACACATCGGTAAGTTATTTTTGTTATAGTACACACCAATCGCCTCAGATTCTGTGTTGCATTCAATAGTTTTGGACAAAGGCACTGGGATTTGAAGTACTTCGACGATTACAGCAGTGCATACCAAGGCCTCATTCACACCGTACCTGCGTAACTAAAGAAGC
Source organism: Carposina sasakii (assembly GCA_014607495.2). Lineage (NCBI taxonomy): Eukaryota > Metazoa > Arthropoda > Insecta > Lepidoptera > Carposinidae > Carposina > Carposina sasakii. The sequence continues at coordinate 4,869,527 of CP053163.1, read as the reverse complement.
AACATGCTTAGTTGACCGGACCGAATTGAAAAAAAAAAACTGTTAAAAGTACGTAAGTAACTATGTACAACAAATATTAATAAATAATCTCTCAGAGATAAGCACGCCTTTGTACATCTTACTTGTTATAAACTTTTTTGTGAAACTTTACTGTGTACAATAAAGAATAAGAAATAAAATATTTACACACTTCACAACACATAAACCCAGTCAGTCCCACATTAAGATCGCTAAGGTCTTGTGTCGTGGGTACTAAGCAACGGCATATAAATAGATATATATAAGTATTGAAACATACATGACTCGGAAAAAACATCGATATATCAATGGTTTTTTTTTACCTACCGGGATTCGAACTCAGATCTATGTCCTTTTTCCCGGAGGGATAATCAGAGATCATGAACCTCGATTTGCTACGTTCCTGATATTCCTCTTTTTCTTCATCGACTTTCATAGTATTCCTTATGCACGCAGGTGTAATATTGACTATTTCAAGATTTTCTGCTTTAAAGTTATCTTAACCTAAAATAAACCACACGTAATTACACCGTATCCTTTCTACTATTGCGGTGTGATTGCACTTTCCAAATGGCATAATTTTGCTATTCTATGGGCTTAACTAAGTTTGGCATGAATCTGCAGCAAATCAAACCTCGACGCTGACTTTTTTAATTGTACACTAGGGCGTCGCACCGGCTTTGTCCTTTCACGTGGACAAAATCGTGGGCGGCCGCTATAGAAAAGTGTAGTTTTTTAAGGTAATTTTTATTATTTTTTCTCTTAAAAACCATCCTCGTACTCCAAGGAATATTCTAAAAAAGAATTAGTGAAATCGTGAACCCATTGACCAGTTCTCGAGATCTGCGCTTATCACATTACACATACATTATTATTATTAGCACATACATTCAGCGATTCATTTTTATATTATAGAAGAAGATAAACATTATTTAGGGCCAATGTTTTTAAAAGCTCCAAGGATGAAGTTCACGCTGTATTTTTCAAAACTTGATCAAGATAGAGATAGCAACAACCTTATCCTTCAGTTAGGTTATCTGACTATTAACTAAATAGGCCCTTAGAATAAAGATTAATTTAAACTACCTTTTTATAAACTTCTTTTTCTATTCGCCAATTTGCAAATAGAAAAAGTTTCCAATTTCCAAAGTTCAATTTAAAAAAAATTCATTTGCCATTGCGCTCATTGAGCATAGCAGGTAGCATCACAGGTCTATTACGGTTGACCTTAAACTATTTTTGATGGCTCAAATAATGAGTAAGAAACGCAAACCCATAAAAGTGATCGTCGCATTGACTTAACGAATAATTTATTTTTATCTTACTTTTCTGTTATAGCCTGTCATTAAAGTTAAAATATATGTACGTGTATAATATGGCAAATTTGTATAGAAGTCTTAACGATAATAATATTATTTATATGTTTCTCTACATTACAAGAATGTGCTTACATAGTTATATTAATATGCTTAATTATACAAACAACTTGAAGGAAACGTCTATATTAATGTATTACGCAAAACGCTGTAGCAAATTATGCGACTTAATACGGCGATATAAAACCCAGTAAAGTCATACATAAAAGAAAATTGCATGAATGAAATACAGACAAATGGTATTTCAGCGGAGAGTTAATTTACGACTCCTATTCCGCCTCTCTGCCACATGATATTACTGTTGTATATCACGACCACTCGCAACTGATTCTCCCAAATAAATATACAGACATACCTTTTTGTACATTGTTAGCTTCTGTATCTTGCAAATAAACTTTAAAATATATACGAAATAACCACTGCATTAATTAATGAGCGGTTTTTATTGTCTCCTGAAAAATTTGGTCGGTGTAACATGTGGGGCTTTAGTTGTATATCACGACCACTCGTAACTGATTCTCCCTGATTAATATATATAGACATACAATACTCTTATATAAGACGAATAGCGTTGCATACGGTATCGGTCGTTTTCACCGACTTCCAAAAAGGAAAACCAAACGATAATCTCTCCCTTATGGAAGACAATAAATTAAAAAAAAGTGAACTATGAACTCATAATTTCATTGGAAAAAATAACCTTGTGGTGTTTTCGGCTTGTTTTTTTTTACATATAATATTTTTTTTTACATATAATGATAACTAGTTAAACACTTGACTGCCATCGTACCTGATGTTAAGCAAGTTGCGGCCTAAGGTGGTACATGTTTCCTAGAAAGTGCCTATCCACTCTAGCTAAGAGACCAATATGCTGTAGTGCTCGGAAAATACATTTGCTATTGCATACATATTTGCTACTGCAACAACGTTTGAAAATCTAACATGATGATTAAAAGTTTAAAAAAAAATATTTGCAACCTGTTTTAAATCTCCAAGTAGAGACACACTAAAATCAAAGTGACCTTATAATACAGAACTGGCCTAACTGGACTTGTCCTTCGAGAATTTTTTTACGAACAGGAAATGCTTGCAATAAATTGGTTTGCCTCGCATATCATTCTGAACAATATGTATACTTTGGACTTGTAGAAGTTTTGTCTGATCCCTAATATACCTTGACGGCAGTAACCTCCGCTGCGAAACTAGAACTGTGGAACCGCAGTAATTTCATCATTACTTGTTCCTATGTATAACAAGATGGCTACTAGCGAAACTGCCTTTTCTAACGCATAGATTTGTCTATATTTAACTCTTTCCCCAGACGGTTTATGCCGTAAAAAACGTACATTTGGACACTCTCACGGGAGCAAAAATTCATTGGGTATTTCTCGACGCCAGGCAAGTTACACCATCCAAAAGAGCCGTACATTTGTTATTTAATAAGAAAAAAAAAACAGGATTTGGAAAACGAATTTCGGGAAAAGCTCGAAAATACTGCCAGACTGAATAAAAAAATTCTGAACTGAAAATGTATGAACGCACATAACTGGAACTCATCAGTAATTATTCAAAGAATTAATACTCGTAAGTACAATTTTTTCATTTGGCGCCAATGAAACGCTGTTCCCTTTTTCCCCTATTACAGACAAGAAGTGGACAGGTTCAGTAAAAAGAAACAAAACAAAATTAAAAAGTAAGGAGAGAGTTTAGAACAATGAGATAAAATAATTAAATTAAAATGAGATAACAGGTCGTGGGTCGAATACTCTTCATAAAATGGCATTTCGTATGTTACTTCACAACATATTGAAGTATAAATTGCTTTAAGTGAACAAAATCATGTGGAAGTTGTTTTATTTTTAAACTATGCATCGTTTTAACGGGTTTTTATACAATCGCTTTTTGTGGATCTCCTGTCAGTGACAATTTAATTGGATGTTTTATTGAGTACTAGCGGACACCTGCGACTTTGTCCGCGTGAACTTTATCTACGCCCAACTTTGTGTATTCACAATTTCAACAATATTGGTCGAGACCCCCGTGAAAATCCTAAATACCGGTTTTACGAAGGTACCTAAGGTTTGATTGTAAATCTGAAATTCGAAATCGTTCTCGTAAACGTTTACTATTACATCCAATCACGTACCTAATGTCCTTATTTAGCTGATAAACGTGAACGCGGGTTTGAAGTAAAAACTTGTTAACTTTGGTTCGGCGTTTGAATTTATGGTAAACACTACTTATAATAACAAATACAGATACATTTATACATGGTATATTCACTACACGACAGAAAGAGAAACACAATAACAAATAGCTCACATGATTTTTGTATTTAATTTTAGTTACTGGAATGTTGTAATGGGATATTATGATTTGGCTTAATTTAATTTAATTTAATCTGATTTAATTTGATTTTTGTTTGTAATTTGATTTAATTCAATTTATGAGAAAAAACCAATAAAATGTAGGTAATTAAAGTTTAGTTAACGTAAATTTTAAACTAAGATAGAAAGACCTATATTATTGTTGACAAATATGTGTGTGCTAACAATCAAATAGGATCTCCTGTCACAGGTTATTATTAACTTAAAAGGATACATATCCGCAATGTTTTATGTGATTTTTATTTGTCAATAAAGTATTTTGATTTTGAATTTTGTATAATATCATTGTAAGTCACTCCATACGACGTAGTACCAACGCCTGCTAATGAAAATGGATGTCTGGATTAAGCCTGAGATATATCTTGGCGAGCCAGCCTTCCTAGATTGGATTATGTGAATAATAACCAACGTTATTAATCCGTAATGTACATTAACCCATATCCACCTATCCACGAAATTTGAGACTCTAAATCACATGTTTATTTTTCAATATTGTATGAAAAATCCTGTGATGTTTAAGAATTCTCCATACTATCTAGAAAAATAAACATCTGATTTCGAGTCTCAAACTTTGTGAGTAGGTTCTCTATAGTGGGCTATTTACATATCTTTTCGCTTAACATACCCTTTTTGTTAGAACCTGTATATGTAGTTGTTGCAAACATATTCCAAATATTTCAATTTCAGAGACGAATTCTAATGTCACCGGTTTCGTAGTAATTATTATTATAGGTACTACATAATGGCGGATCTGTGGCGATAGCTCAATGGTTGACGTGCGACTTTCAATCGGAGGACGTAGGTTTGATCCAAGCACGGACCTGTACCACTGAAAGTTTTTCCTGTTCATGTTTCGTATGCTCAACCAATCTTCTTGAAATTTTGCATTTATACAGGATATTTTTTGTTCGTCAACGTTTCCGAAAACTTTCATTTTTCTCCATGGAAGCAGACCTGGGAAGTGTCTGGTTTCCAAAATATTAGGGTCCAAAGTTGAGTAAATAGACTGCGTTTTTCTGCATAAATGCACATACTCGTAGACGCGCGTAGCATGATTTTTTCGTCTGAAATAATTAATATCTGTCTATGAGAAAACTAGCATAAACACTGGACACTATAAATTTCACCAGATCAAGTAATTTTTTCTTTAAAAAAAATTAGGGAAAAGTATGGTATATTGAACCACCATCTAAATTGGACCACCCTTATATCTTCAAAAGTAGTTTTTGAATTTTAATACTGGCAACACTGAACAAAGTGCGCCTCACTTCATTGCATATCGGCCACATTTCTTTCTTTGGAACGTAAAGCGATTGACGTACAATTAGGTAAATTGCACTAGTCCAAAATAGCGAACCCAAACTATCGTAAAGGATTGGTAGGAGGTAAAGAAGGAAATAAAAAGAGAAAAGCGAGTGATAGTGAAGATCTGAAGATTGAAGAGGAAATCCTTGTTTTGGACGATTCTGGTAGTAGTTTGAATCAGAAGACAAAGAAAATGAATGTACCAAATGCAAAATAAATTATTACGACAAAAAAGGCCCCAAAGTTGATTGGGTACAGTGTGTACGTTCCCATAATTGGAATCACGAATCTTGTACCCAAAATCCTGATATTTGTGATGATTGTAGTATGTATAAAATAATTTAAATATTTACTGTGTTTCTTAAAGAGACTATTACGTTTGTTTAATTTTGTTTATTTACATTTTTTCTTTATATTTTGCCTTAGAGTTTATCGAAGTACAATTTAACGACCCCGTGGTCCAAATTAGAAAACTAGTTGGATAAATTGGAACAAAGCTCCGATCTCACAATTTGGTGATTATTGAGATAGCTTTAATAATTATGTTGATTAATAATTAATAAATAGAAATTCTATTAGGTGTTTTTTCATTTCGTGTACTAAACATTTCTAAAAATTTAAAAGTGCCTAAAATACATTTGAAAAAAATGGTCCAAATTACCAGACTTTCCCCTACATCGTTTCCCGGCATGTTTTTTGGGATAAACTTACGAGTACTTTATTTGATGTATACAGGGTGTAACAAATAGCCCACTATAGAGAACCTATTCTCAAAATTTGAGACTCGAAATCAAATGTTTATTTTTTCAGTTAGTATGGAGAATTTCTAAACAAGTAAGGCATGTCCATACAATCTTGAAAAATAAACATGTGATTTCGAGTCTTAAATTTTGGAAATAGGTTCTTTATAATGCTATATTCATATTCATAGGTTTTCGCTTAACATACCCTTTTTGTTACTCCCTGTAGAGTAGGTACGCTTCGTTAAGGGTGGCAACGAAAAACATCCTGTATAGTTGAGAGTACGAAAAAGGACATACGCTACATTTTATAGTCCACGTGGACGAGGTCCAGTTTGAAAGGCCAAGTTTGGTCAAAGACCAGTTGGATTAGCTGCTATCATTAATCGTCGTAGTCGTCAGCCTATTGCTGTTCACTGTTGGGCGTATAGTTATTTCTAGTACCTACCACACTAGCTTGCAAAAATATGCCGTTTTTTTGTGCCACCATAAATATTAAGGAACTTCTACCATTTATTACACGACTAGTGGACGCCCGCGACTACGTCCGCGTGGACTACAGAAAAAACAAAATGTCGAAATTATCCGGGATAAAATTATTTTCCTGAGATAAAAAGTAGCCTATGTGTTAATTCAGGGTGTCAGCTAACTCCATACCAAATTTTATTAAAATCGCTCCAGCCGTTTTTACGTGAAAGAGTAACAAACATCCATCCATCCATCCATACTCACAAACTTTCGCGTTTATAATATTACTAGTGGACGCCCGCGACTTCGTCCGCGTGGAAATTGAATTGTAGCTTATATGACACGTTTGTCGGTTTACCATAGCAGTGCCATCTATTGATTACTTACTCAATCCAGTCGAAAAGTATCGACATCTGTTAGAATCTTTTGGAGTTAACAGATAATTGTGACTGTCAATTAATTATAGACAAATAATTTGCAATAAAATAAAATTGCGACTATAATTAAAGATCTAAGCTATCCTATCTCTCAAGTTGAACCAGACTGCTCACGGTGTGCCAATTTAATTTAAAATCGGTTAAGTAGTTTAGGAGTCCATCGCGGACAAACATCGTGACAGGAGATTTATATATAGGTATATTAAGATAAGTAAGATGATATTGTGTAACGAAAAACGTATATTCTTTTCTTCAATAAAATATTCCAGGTGTATCCATGCTCAATTGCTTAGGTCTAAAAGGCTCCTATGTTAAATTAGTTATTCGGATCATGTACCGTAATTAGTCTGCTCTGGACATATGGTACCTATAAGTAAGCGTTTCAAAGTACCTCAGGTTATAAAGGTATCGGGTAAAGAATAATTATGTACGTATAGAACAGACAGTCTTTTAGCCCAGGTCCCAGTATCTTCTTTTAGCGCAACGCTATTCGGGATCCTGCGCATGACATTTTCTCAACTGCTAAATATTTTATTCATCATCGTCAGCCTAATGCAGTGCACTGCTGGACATAGGCCTCCCCCAGGGCATGCCACAAGACTGCCATGAGGGGTATTTGCCCATAGTCATCACGCTGGGCAGACGGGTTAGTGACCGCAGTTTGTGTTTTGGTCTATGTTGTCAACACGGGAGGCGCTGCTGCCCACCTCCCGGGAACCCTTAATCGTCTCGTACGATACCCATGGGCAGACATGGGGTGGTACAAATTCTACTCTGCCGGCACCACGCGGCCAAATATTTTATTACTGAAGTTTAAATAAACAATAATTAAAAGGTAATTCCTGGCATAAATCGATCATAATAGTCAATCTCAGTCCGATGGGATGGAAAGTCGCACGATCAAGTACGCAAGGATCGACGCAACCGCAGGATCGACGGCTTTAGGAGCTTTTCAAGGCACAAGCTAAGTAAAACTAAATAAATAAACAAGCTAAGTGTCGTACCTACTTAATTATAATCCGTATATGAAATAAATTCAGTGGTACCTACAAGTTTAGGGACAGATGTAAATTATGAGAAGTTGCTACGAGTAGCTTATCGCCTGAGAGAATGCTTGACTTTTAGTCGACTTTTAAGACACACACGCACGACAGCGATACAGCTCATATATTCTATTGAATATTAATTATATGATTCTTTATAAATACCTATCGGTGTCAATATCTAACACTTTCGCGTAATTTCCCTTACAGCCCATTACGGCGTCTGTCTCGCAAACAAGCATTATGCTGAGCTTCTAGACATCAACTACAACAAAACTACAATAACGTTTGACGCAGTACTGTTAGTTCTCACAAAAATACTTATTCTATGCATCAGGGACCAGGCACTATGCTCGCTTAGTAAACTCTTCACGGCACGGTCTAGCTCACAAAGGCGGCATCTATAAAGCGGATACAAAGCTGGAGGTACATTTTGCTGGCGCCTAATTCGGATCACTTGAATTTGTGCGGTATTGTTGTCATCAGGAGGTTATTTACACTCTTTCAGGTCAATGCGTAGGTAGAAAAATTTTGAAGCACGAAGTTACAAAAACCACAAAGCTTGAATGTTAAAATGGTGCCATATAGAGACGAGAGTTTTTTTGATGAGACATAAACCATTGCCTTTAACTACTGAATTTGGACCGCCAATAATTTGAAGGAGAAAGATAGCGGAAACGCTATTATGATAATATCCAAAGACTTAAAACTATACATACCAATTATTTTATTACATGTAACCTATATCATCATCATCATTTTTTTTATATAAATTCTGCCTTATCACAAATTTTAGAAATATAAAAAAAATCTTAGAAAAACCGCGACAAAGCAATAATAAATTGGAAAGATATCCAAGAATAACTGAAAATGGCTGTCGTTTGTCCCGACAGTTTATGTCACAGTGTCAAATGTGAGATAACAATATACCCAAACACTTATCTTGATAGCTTTTCGAGATAGTCATACAATAAGTACAATACAATATATTATATTTTCTATTTAGTTAGAGTTAGTCTATATATTTAGCTTCTATTTAATATTGAATTGTATCAGGCGTCACTATTCGGAAGTTCAAATCTCTATTGAGGGATCGCCCGCCACCGGGCCCTATACCCTCCGCTGATTCTATTTAATCACGATGACATTAAAGGTATATAAATTTGTTACAAATATACAATTAACATAAATACAATACTTACCTACCCTAAAAATGGGTGCTCTAACTTATTGTGGCGTAAGACCTATGGAATATTTTTCCATTATAGAGAGAGAAAGTTATGTTACGCGATATAAAAATAGGCGAATTTTAATTCTTTCTGATAATAACTCTCTTAAAGTCAAGCTCCTAATAAATGCACTTAATAAACGCCAGCGAAGAGCCCTTATTCTGCCAGATAGTCTGATTCAGAGTCTATTATCGTTTTACAAAACTTCACTAATACTATAAAAATAAACTCCAAATATTTTTTTTTTGTTAAACGTACCTACTTCAATTTATTTAGGTATATGGTATTGTGGTAATGAGTCATGGGCCTGGTCCAAATGCATTATATGGTCCCAGCCATCCCAATCCTCAGCTTTACCGAATCAATTATTCGGATGAAGAAATAACGGAACGGGGTTTTATCTTTATTTCGCACATTTTTATACCAATACATTAGCCGTATCCTCAATCTGCCGGGACATGTCCACAGCACGTCCTGCCAATATCGCGCTCCAGTAAATCTAAGGTTAATTGACGTTCGACATTTTGCTTCTATTTCCTGACGTTCGACATTTCACGTCTATTTCCAGAGTAGCCCGCCGCTAGTGGTTTTTTGCGAATATTGTCTTTACGAGGGTTTTTATAAATTGAACAAATTTCCCATACAGTAGGTATTACGAGTATTTGGAATTTAACATTGTTAGATATAATATGTATTTCCATGTAGGAAGGTTTTTCATTATTTTATGTGTATTCCATCAACGTCCTAACTTTGATCCTGTTGTAGATATATTATTTTACTAAAACCTACAAAAGTAGACACATTTTTTGAACTTCTATCTACCTATAATTATTTGTAATATGGAACACGATCACAATCAAGAAACGAATGATCATAAGCATGGTAACGAAGAATATCCCACAGCCATATTTAGTAACTAGTGGACGCCCGCGACTCCGTCCGCGTGGACTACAGAAAAAACAAAATGTCAAAATTATCCGGGATAAAAACTTTTTCCCTGGATAAAAAGTAGCCTATGATGTTAAGTGGGACCAGGCACAATACAGGGTGATTTTTGGTCGTCAACGTTCCCGAAAACTACGAAATCTCCTCATCATTACGATAATTTTTCTCCATAGAAGCATACGTGGGAAGTGTCTGGTTTCCAATATATTAGGGTCCAAAGTTGAGTAAATAGAATGCGTTTTTCTACATAAATGCACATTGACGCGTGTAGCAAGATTTTTTTTACAAGAAATCATTAATATCTATCTATGAAAAAAACTAGCACACACTGGATACTATAAATTTCGCCCGATGAAGTAATAAAAAAAAAAAAATTTTTTTACATCGTTTCCCAGAATTTTTTTTTTGGATTAACTTACTTTATTTGATGTATAGAGTACGTACCCTTCGTTAAGGGTGGCAACGAAAAAACACCCTGTATATTCCTGAAAACTGCATCGAAATCGGTTGAACCGTTTCTGAGATTAGCGTGCACAAACGCACAGACAAACCGACAAACAGACAAAAAATCTAAAAATCATTCTTTTGGGTACTATTGCGTTGATAAACATATTATAGGAGATAATATTTTTTCTCCTATATCTTCCATGTACAGACAGCGATCCGTTACATTTTTATTATATGTATAGATATACCAGTCTAGATGTAAAAGATTTATCTGCGATACCTAGCAGTTACTATGAGGTTTAGAGGTCGATGCACCACACTGACAATATGAAAGTATTCCTTTACATATTATTCGAAGTTGCATAAAACTTGGCAACCATTTAATCCCAACTATACAGGGTGTGAGTGACAGCCAGGCAAATACTCATATGCTGAACAAGTGCCATCGTAGTACGTGAGTTATATGACAATGTTAGGTATTACTCGCAGGAAATGCATTTTTTATTTGATTATATTTCATGCAATATTTGCTGTCCGCGCCAATCGTTTCGGGCGCGCCTGTGAAAGGGCTTATTGCTTATTGCACACGGCTGATTTTTTTTTTAATCACTTGTGACTCTGCTTTAGGATTGAACAGTTATTTGAACTTTTATCAGCGCAATTTTTTTTTAAATGGTCTATCAGTAAAACAATGTTTTTAAGCCATTAACTAATTAAACGAACTATACTATTTTTTATCCTAAAAATATAAATAAAGTCGGAATATATTGGCAATTTTCCAGTAGCCTCAGTATCGTGGTCTGAAGTCAGCATTCCAATATTTGCCTGGCTGTGACTTACACCATGTATAATCCGTGGAGTCGACAATCCCGCACGTCATGCTATGTATTAAACTTGGCTCCTTCTTACTTTCTGTTTTGGCGAGATTTCATTTTAAATTAACGGAACGGATTAAACGAATATTTAGTTACTTACTTTCTTTCACAGAAAATACAGTGTTACAAAACATAGTCGAAATAGTCTTACGGTGAATTTCAATACCAAAAATCGGTTATTGAAATTGGCTGCTAGTCATATAAGTACTCGGTAGAGATATATTATGTGCCATAGTAGCAGAAACATTATTAAGCATTGCAATAAAAGTGAACAATACTGTGAAGAACGTCATTAACTTTTGTACTTCTCAATTTTTCTAATAAAATTATTTTCTTCAGACAAATGTAGATATGGAGTAAAAAGTTTTAATGAGACTAAAAGACTTTGAGCATCGTAAAGACTAATGGAATGTCCTAACGTGGGTGTTTTGCTATATAACCGTAGCTATCATAATCATTTAGATAACAAGTTTTCTTGCTAACAGCTGATTTTTAAATTATCTAACGAAAAATCAAATCAAAAGAGAGATGACATAATACTCGTAAATGTCAAAATGAACAACTTTTTGGAAATTCCCAGATTCAGGATGTTTATGGAGATTTTTCCCAAAAATATATTTTGATTCACCCGATTAAGCTATGCTTGATTGATGCCGGTAAAAATTATTATTTTATTTGAATACTAGCTGACTTCGTCCGCGTGGACTACATAATGTAGTACATGTCCTTGATCGTGCGTCCTAACTGTATCCAAAGTTTCAAGAATGATGCGTGAAGAGATAACAAACAAATAAACTTCTATCGCAATTATAATATTAGCTGGGATAGGATTAGCACGTACTAAGCTATATACAGAATGTTTTTTCGTTGCCAACATTAACGAAGGGTACGTACTCTATACATCAAATAAAGTAAGTTAATGCCAAAAAAAATGCTGGGAAACGATGTAAATTAAAAAAAATAATTACTTGATCGGGTGAAATTTATAGTGTCTAGTGTTTAAGCGAATTTTTCATACATAAATTATTTTTCGTGAAAAAATCATGCAACGCGCCGCGCGTCTATGTGCATTTATACAGGGTGTAACAAAAAGGGTATGTTAAGCGAAAAGCTATGTAAATAGCCCACTGTAGAGAACCTATCCACAAAATTTGAGACCCGAAATCACATGTTTATTTTTCTCGATAGTATGGATAATTTTTAAATATCTCAGGAATTTTCATACAATCTTGAAAAATAAAAATGTGATTTTGAGTCTCAAATTTTGGAAATAGGTTCTCTATAGTGGGCTATTTACATAGCTTTTCGCTTAACATACCCTTTCTGTTACACCCTGTATAGAAAAACGCAGTCTATTTACTCAACTTTGGACCCTAATATCTTGGGAACCAGAGACTTCCCAGGTATGCTTCCATGGAGAAAAATAATCGTGATGATGAGGAGATTCCGTAGTTTTCGGGAACATTGACGACCAAAAATCATCCTGTATATGAATCTCAGATAATTGTCTTTGATCTCAGAATACATTTGTGTTATAAATTAATGCCTATTAACATTTTCTGTTCAGTAACATCCATTTTGTTTTTTTTTTTTTTTTTTCACACCGATTAACTTACCTACAGTAATTTACTGATGACAAGAAAATCTTTATTTTTTATCAATTTTCTTCTTGGAAATCCATTCTTTCATTCGATGGGTAGCAGCAAAATTTCGTTTTCCTTATTTCAGTGACTGACGCACCCTCCATTTAAAATATACGTGAACATTTTAATGCAGACGTCAATCATATGAATTAAATTAAATATGTTGGTACCAGCTACTGTTTTAATTTCGATCATCCAGATAAATAGGTACTTACTCGTAGCACAAAATGTGATTAACAATAGTGGTAGCTAATATAACGTATAGCTTTTAAAAATAACATGCTATTTGTCCATAGCGCAATAACAAATGATTTAATTGACTCGTTCCAAGCCAAACGCTATAACGATATGCGCACTTCACGTGTCGCGTACGCATGACTCGTCGTGCCTTCGACGCGCACATGCATAGTGTGACCGCCGGCGCCGGACTACCAACAGCTATATGAAATCGCGTCAAATAGAAAATAGCGTATTCGTGACTTGTCATTGGTTACCAACAGCTATTTGAAATCGCGTCAAATAGAATATAGCGTTTTCGCGACTTATCATTGGCGGGATAAGAATATAGCATATACGTTCAGTCATTGATACGTGACTTGTGATTTGCGCGCAACTCGTAACGTTATGACTTCACGAAAAAAATAACGCGCTATTTGCATGTAGCAATCACTTTTACGTGTTCCAAGAATATAGCTCTTTTGAACACCACTAATTAACAAGCACGATGCGGGGTCTTCACTGGAATACATCAGTTGCATGTCCTTTCCATGGATGTCGTTAGCGTTGACTAACGTCCTCCCAGACGATAATCTAGCAACACTTAACATTAACATCTGTTACCGCTATGCTAAACCTGGCTATACAGGGTGTTTTTTTGTGGCCACCTTTAACGAAGGGTATGTACTCTATACATCAAATAAAGTAAGTTTATGCCAAAAAAATGCTGGGAATTTTTTTTTTTCAATAATTTTTTTAAATTACTTGATCTAACGAAATTTATAGTGTCTAGAGTTTATGTTAGTTTTTTTATAGACAGATATTAATTATTTCTCGTGAAAAAATCTTGCTACGCGCGTCTATGTGCATTTATGCAGAAAAACGCAGTCTATTTACTCAACTTTGGACCCTAATATTTTGGAAACCAGACACTTCCCAGGTATGCTTCCATGGAGAAAAATGATCGTGATGATGAGGAGATTCCGTAGTTTTCGGGAACGTTGACGACCAAAAATCACCTGTATATCTTCTATGATCCTGCAGTTCTGGGTAACCCATTTCGAGAACACAGCCGTGTCTATACAGGATGTTTTTTCGTTGCCATCCTTAACGAAGGGTACGTACTCTATACATCAAATGAAGTAAGTTTATGCAAAAAAAAATGCTGGGAAACGATGTAAATAAAAAAAAGTAAAAAATCCCTTGATCGGTCGAAATTTATACGGTGTTATTACAAAACAATTAGACGGCTGTCTGTTAAAATCTGTAAAAAATCTCTATTACAAAAACGTTTTTAGCCATCATATGCCGTTTAGACTTTGTTTAAAAACTGACACACGACAATGCTTAAACCTATTTTTTAACCTATAAGCCTGTTTAACCTATGTTTTGAAGGCTTGTTTTAAAAAATATCTATTACAGAAACGTATTTAGGCGTCAGCTAGAGTGAGACGCTGTATAGACATGGTTTATTCACTGTGGGTGCGCCCACCACCGGGCCCTACACCCTCCACTGACCCTCGGATCTGATAACTCATAATTGCGACAACAGGCACTTGCACTAACTACAATCGCCACGAGAAACCAGACCCGAGCACCTAGCATGCAAGACGATACATTGCACCATTCCGAAATCAAAAACTAGATAAATAATCTACATATGTTTCGCCAACAACCGTGGCATCCTCAGGATTATAGAAATTAGTAAATTAGTAAACCACTAATTATTATGAACCTCTAAAACCCAACACATTACTTACACAGAATTAACCACCCTCTACTAAGTATTAAAAAATATATAAATAATTACCCACCATTATTTATATTTCAAATAAATATATACTATTTGTTCACACAAACCAAATAGTATTGGGTGAATTAGTTAAATTTAAATGAAAAAAATCAAAAATTCACCAAAATATTGATAAATTAGTAAAGGAAACAAGGATGTATGCAACAATATATTCCATTGCCAACAAAAACAAAAATTGTTATTGACATTGACAAGCCATTATATACTAAGGTTACTATTTATTTATTTATTCTAGCAATTAAATTTAAAAGTGGAGAAGAAAATTCAACTTGTTCATTTAAAACCCGTTTACACCCGAATATTTGGCCTTCAAAATCTCCAACTGTTCCAAAATAGATAGACGAATGCTCTTTTCACACGTATATAGACTAACAAAACTGTGGTCATCTGGAATTTTATGATTTGAAACTAACAAGTGTTTGGCAAAATGTGATTTTTCAGGGAAATTGTTCCTGTAAGCTGCCAGATGTTCTTGGTATCTAATCTTGAAGTTACGACCCGTTTGACCTATATAAACAGAATCACAGTCCGGACAGTGCAAGCTATAAACTCCTGATTTTTTATCAATTGGTAATATTTGTTTTGTGTTAATTAATCTATTTAAAGAATTAAAAGTCTTAAAAGCCACCAAGATGTTTTGTTTTTTCAATGATTTTGCAATCATCTCTGAGATATAGTCAAAATATGGTAAACTACCAGTATAAATATTTGTAATCTCCTCTATTTTTGGGTACAACATTTGTTTAACTAAAATGTTTTTCTTTTTGTCAATTAGGTTAGAAATTAGTTGTGAACTATATCCATTTGATCTGGCTATTTGTATAATAGTATTAATTTCTTTAACATAATTAAAGTTATTAAGCGGTAACGTTACTAACCTGTGTATCATTGATTTCTAGGCCGCTAGCTTATATTGCCATGGATGGAAAGAATCAATTGGAATAGTTACATCCGTATGTGTTGGTTTCCGGTAAACTGAAAAATCATGATAATCTCCCAATCTAGTAATAGTTACATCTAAAAAATTTATACTATTGTTTATTTCTTGTTCTGTTTTAAATTTAATCTTAGGATGTTTTGTGTTAAGGACGTTAACAAAAAGATGAAACTGCCTAACTGTGCCTGTCCAACATAAGATGATTACTATTCTGCAATTTTATCCAATTGTCAGCAGTTATTGAGTTAGCAGGAAATCTAAAATTCCATAGTAACAAAAGAATCTGTATTTATTCCTATCTTCTTTTTCTTCTTTAAATATAGATATAATTTGATATTTCTTATAACAAGAAGACTGTAGATAAGTATTCATAGTTGCGATAGGTTCTCCACTTTTACCTACAATCTGCATGTTTAAATATAGGGTAAATTTTCACACACATGGCAACATTTTGTTCACAATAACAATAAAAAAATATGAAAATTCTGTATTTATTGTTTTATTAATGAAATTACGTAAAAATCAAATATTTACCGGTGAAATGTGATCTTGTTTATTTTCTTATGTTTTTGAGAATAATTTTGGCAGGATATCAGCACATATTTCGTCATGGTAAGTACTTTAGGTTGACATACATTCGTAGCCACTGACCGCTGAGCACTGAATGACAGAACCGCGTTTGGTGCAAATCTGAACCCATAAAAATTCCTCAAATCGGCCTTCGGATTATACTTCTATAGGTTATATTTCTATTTTTCAACAATTTGTCAGTTCAACTAATAGTTGTAACAGAAACACGTTGTTCGAAATATTATTTGATTATAGTAAAATACAACTAATCATACTGATATTAGAAATACGAAATTTTGTGAAGATGGTAATTGTATATAAATTTAACAAAAAGTCAGAATCTGTGACGTATTTTTACCAATAATAAGCTTGACTACAGATTAAACAACTGGGCCTTTGATATGACAAATGTCATATCAATACTGTCAATTCTGACCTTCACACCTATCTCTCTCCGTTCTTAGCATAAATGGTTGAGAGAGAAAGGGACGGGTAGGACAAATTTTATGTTAAGTTTAAGTGCCACAGTCAGAATCGAATGGGTCTTAAATGTGTTTTCCATAGAAGTTGTTTAGACGATGCTGAAAACGTTAGACCTTGTCTCACAAAATGGGAGTTTAGACATTGCTTCGCGATTCTTTTGTAATAACACCGATGGTGTCCAGTATTTATGCTAGTTTTTTCATAGACAGATATTAATTATTTCTCGTAAAAAACTCTTGCTACGCGCGACTTTATGCATTTATGCAGGAAAACGCAGTCTATTTACTCAACTTTGGACCCTAATATTTTGGAAACCAGACACTTTCCAGTTATGCTTCCTTGGAAAAAAAATATCGTGATATGAGTTGATTCCGTAGTTTTCGGGAACGTTGACGATCAAAAATCATCATGTATGTCAATATAGAACGAAGCGATGTAGGTCTTTGTTCTAACGGCACACAATCTTCTTCAATAGGCACATAATTCACAGAACAAGCAGACCCAACAAACGAAATTGACGCTCAAAGGCGGATGAATTGAGCAAACCAATAAAGGGCACTCATTAGTCGAATTTTTTTTACGGCTCAATATCAAATTCCGGAAGCACATCTGACGTTATCTCATTTCGTTTTTATTATCCAATAGATTGAGTTATTGCGATTCCCCTCTCCCTTTTTAATCCCAATCAATGCTGGTTGGGGATCGTTACCGAGTCGTCATAGTCTAGATCAGAGGTTCCCAAACTTTTATTTCTCGTAGACCCCTTTCAAAGGTTTACTGGTTATGGTGGACCCCCTACAGGCCTACATCACATACAAATTAATTGTGAACCTCAATTTTTTCACGCCAACCCCTGGTGGTCCACTTGGACCACTTTGGGAACCACTGGTCTAGATTAAGGGCTGGAATTCGAATGGAGTGTACCGTCTGTTTCAATCAGGAGAATCCGGTTATTAGCCAACGAAGTGCTCAGGTGCTATTAGGGAATTTAAATTTGTTAGACTCCGATCTGAAGTTGCCATTGTGTTTTAAATTGGATATTGGGTTAGTAAAACTCGATCCACTAAGCTTAAGAGAATTGTGATAATTTTTTAATGCATTAAGAAGATAGATATAAGTTGTGAATTGTGATATTGCAGGATGTAAGCGTAGTTTTATGCTGAATAAAACTAAAAATTAGTAAGGGTTACAATAAAAAAGTCTTCGACGAGTTGTATCCGACAACCCACGAAACTTTTCCAATCCGATCATGGAAGTTGAAATGCTAAAGATAAATTATTTTTAAAGTTTTGTGGGCAGCGAACGCGGACATCGAGGGACCTTATGGAAGATCCTAAACTAATGTAAAAACTTTATCGACCGCTTTATCCGTATGTAGAAAACTGATAACGAAAATGTGATAAAATACAAAACGAAAAGTGATATTTCTTACAATTGCATAGGTAATACGTAATAGTGATAGTGGATTTTTCAGATTATACCGATAGGTATATAAATTCTCCTTTTATACTAGTAAGTGCATCTTAAGGCGAAATAGGTCCTACTACCCAAATATAAATATACCCTCTCCTAAATGACCAGTGAGTAAAGACAAAAGCTCTGTTACCAAAAGTAGATATTATTCATTCAATGAAATATCGCTGAAATGTTTGTTTGCAGCAAAATTATTTTAATAAACCAAGGTAATAAATCTTGACTATTCATTCATAAACCCTTAATCTAACTCTGAAACGTTTCGCAACTTGTGCCCACTTGTACAATAAACTTTGAGCAGCGGCATTCAGAACGCTGAAGCGAAAGATCAAGCCAGAGCGGTGACAGCTTCACTGGCTCTCAAACTTTGCAATGAAGTCACAATGAGATACAACAATATAGAGACGACTTTGTATTTCTGCACCTATTGTTAGGTACGTTTTAAATAATCTGGGGGTATTAAAGTTAGTTCCACAGTTAGTTAAATAAGTATTTCTATGCCCCGTGTTATGTATAGTAGTGGTAGTTGGATTGTTAACTGAGAGGTCTGAAGCGGATTCATAAAAAAAAACAGGTGCGCGGCTTCACTAGAATACAGCCTCGAGCACACCGGATGCGTATGCATGCACGTAAGCGTAGACGTACACGTACCTCTGAGTTTAATGTATGGAACTGTCACCGCTTGACGTCTACGCTAACGTGCACGCATACGCATCCGGTGTGCTCGAACCTTACATCAGCTGCATCT
Organism: Carposina sasakii; assembly: GCA_014607495.2. Taxonomy (NCBI): domain Eukaryota; kingdom Metazoa; phylum Arthropoda; class Insecta; order Lepidoptera; family Carposinidae; genus Carposina; species Carposina sasakii. The sequence continues at coordinate 4,850,374 of CP053163.1, read as the reverse complement.
CCTACCGTACATGTCGTAAGAGTCAATTGAAGAACTATCTAGCAACTTGTCATTGATCTTATATATCTGGTTTCGCTAAAAGTGGCTACAGGATCTCCATCGCGATCCTACAGTTCTGACTGTCCCATTTTAAGAACACAGTATATAAGTTTTCATTGTTAACGTTCACTTTTATACCTTTCTACTTTTCTTTATACAGGATGTAAAAAGACAATGTTGTTTTTTTATACCTTGTATTCTTTGTAACGTTACGACCTTTTTTTCCTATGGAACCAACCCTGGGAAATGACAAAAAAATAATGAAATAAAAAATATTGTAAGCTATGTATTCGTTTGATGCCAAAAGTACAAATGTACCTACAAAACTAACATTTTAACATTATGGCATGGTATCTTTGAAAAATATGTTTGTTAACCGATTCCAGGTGAATTTATGTAAAAAAGCAAAATATTAATGTAACTTTGGACTTCAATATCTTGAAAACCCGTAGTTTGCAAGGGGTACTTCCATAGAAAAAAATAACGTGATGTTACAAAGAACAAGAGGTATTAAAAGAACATCGTTGTATTTTTACACCCACTATATGTAATAATAAGCATCAAACTCGTGCTTTCACAAATATTACTAATTATATAATATTAATAAGAAAATGAAAAAATTCTTCGCCCGAACGAGATATTACTATAATACCTATACCTATATAATATAATATTACTAAATAAAAACGACTACAGAAAACCTAAAAAGACTTAGTAATTCTTTCAGCGAATGAGATATTTTCCTGGTATTAAAGGATATTAAGGGATAGGTCCTTCCACTTACATCAGGTAATAGACATAAAGCCAGAGGTGTAGTGATGCGATTGGTAATCAGCTTGAACGAATAGATATATAAATAACGTACTTCGATCCAATCTCGATAGTTTTGTCCCCGACCAACTTAATAGGAAACTTGAGGACTCCATGAAACTAGAGTTAGAAGCCAGTTAGAAACTAGTTGGTAATTAAGTTGCATTATATAATATATTGCATGCATAGTTCATACCTAATGTTATTGCTGTTATATTAACTGTCATAGTAATTGCAGTTAATGAGATAGTATGTTAACGTGAGAAAGAAAGATTCCACAGATCTACAGGGTGATTTTTGGTCGTCAACGTTCCCGAAAACTACGGAATCTCCTCATCATCACGATCATTTTTCTCCATGGAAGCATACCTGGGAAGTGTCTGGTTTCCAAAATATTAGGGTCCAAAGTTGAGTAAATAGACTGCGTTTTTCTGCATAAATGCACATAGACGCGCGTAGCAAGATTTTTTCACGAGAAATAATTAATATCTGTCTATAAAAAAACTAACATAAACACTAGACACTATAAATTTCGCCAGATCAAGTAATAAAAAAAATTTTTTTCCCAGCATTTTTTTTGGCATAAACTTACTTTATTTGATGTATAGAGTATGTACCTTTCGTTAAAGGTGGCCACAAAAAAACATCCTGTATATTATCACTACTAACTTTAAAAGATAGAGTAATTCAATAGGAAGGTTTATATGTATATTACTACTGTTTATATAACTAGGGATCCGCCCCAGCTTCGCACAGGTGCAATACCCCCTCACGCGGGTAAATATAATAAAACTGTTACTAATCGCTGTGTGTGCAAGCTAATCTCAGAAACGGATTAATCGATAAGATGCAGTTTTTGGGAAATATATAAGTACTTAAGATTTAGTGTTTTTTTTTTGTTTCTTTGCAGCAAAAACTACTGCAGTTTACGCAAATGGAGTTGGGAGCGTCCAGTTGTACGTAAACCAATATTTTTTATAAAACCTATATTAGGTACCTCTTTCATATTTTATCTCATTGGATTTAAATTGATTATGTAACCAAAGTTTCTCTCATTGAGGTGCCCAAATGGTACATACTAAATGGATTGAATTATTGACTTTGCATTCTATTTCGTTTCCTTTTGCGTTTGATTCAAACTAATTTGTCAAAAAACTTCTGGAGGCCCCAAAACTTTGAGATAATAGCAACTTCTCTAAATTAAACACAAGAAAGTTTGACGACTTTAATAGCTCTGATGTAAAATGTTTACGATTTCATTTTGTGATATTTATGTAGGTCTTAAAGTTTTTAATGTTTATCAATCAGCTCAAATTTATTTATTTATTAAATTAGGAAGCCAATATATTAATACATAACAGTTCCGTTAAGATACAAGTTGGACAAATTGTTGCGGTATATAATAATATACTACCTATCTCCTGTAACAAATATTACTGAGCAAAAATTCTAATTTTTATATAAAACCTGACATGTTACTGATCTAATGAATACATTAAAACAATAAAAAACTCTATTGTTGGTACTATTTTTTGAGTAAATAATTTTAAAAAAAAAACTTAACATAAAATAATTGCATCATTTTAATTATGGGCTGTAATACTTTTTCTTTCTACTTTAGATATTTTTTTTAATTACTTAAATAATAATAAAGTTAGCCACACGGTTTTATCAGACGTGGCCATAAATGTCTATTTTATTTTTATGCTGCAATATTTTTTAATTTAATGTTCAGAAATTAAATACACTTCCATAAAGAGGTTTCAGTTCACTTCACACTATACAATTTGGGACCATCTGACACTGAAGTGTTTAAATCTGTAAAGTTTTCTCATTAATTAAACCGGTCGAAACGGGTGTATCATGATAGCGTCATTCAGGAAACTATGCGAGTTATCTCTCCGGAGAAGTGAACTACGAATATGGAATCAGATCTAATCCAGGCTAAACTGTAATTACGTTATACTAGTCAATTGCTTTTGCTTTGCTTTAGTTCTCATGTTTTTCTAAAAAAAACATGTTTTTGTCGGAAAACACCTACATTAAAGGCTCGAGCATACCGGATGCGTATGCGTGCACGTAAGCGTAGACGTACACGTACCTCTGAGTTAATGTATAGAACTGTCACCGCTTGACGTCTATGCTTACGTCTACGCATACGCATCCGGTCTGCCCGTGCCTATACAGTTCCATACATTACGCTTACGTGCAAGCACACCGGATACGTGTGCGTAGACGTAAGCGTAAACGTATGCGTTACCCTACGTAATGCAGCTCCCAAGATACACAAAGACTGCGTGACTACGTGCGTACCCACGCAGAGCAGAACGAGAACGTCGTGTTGATGACGTTGTATTTTATGGCGCGCCATAGTAGACGTCACACCGTAAAATAATTGAGCACGCAGAACATCTATGCTATGCGTCCAAAGAGGGCCCTCTTTGGGTTTGACGGTCTCTATGACAGTGTCATGTCGTGTGACAATTATTACTTTATATTTGTCTCGGAATTACTCGAATTACTATTAGAATAATAAGTTTGTGTCTCGTGGTGCCGGCAGAGTAGAGTTTGTACCACCTCATGCCTGCGCGTGGGTGGTTTCCGAGAGGTGGGCAGCAGTACCTCCCTTGCTGACAACATTTTCCAAAAATCACACTGCGACCACCACAAAACACTATGTGATCCAACACGCTTGTCCAATAGGCTAGAATAAGTTTGTAGATGCACGAATTCGATATAAATAATGTATGTATGGGAGTGGAATCTACATAAATGGATTTAAGCAATGGATTATAGTGGAATAGATGTACTCTAATCCAGTCCCCAGTGTGTTTTATAGCAGTGGATCAGAGTGGACTTCAAAGTGAAATTATTGGATTAGATGGTTTAATCCAGTGGATTAAAGTGGAATAGGTTTTCACGCTGCACCCACATAAGTAATTGTGTAAAGGTATCTCAAGTATACTGGATCAGATGCCTTTAGACATTATTTTAGATGATTTATTTATTTATTATAAAAACAGAATAAATATTATTTTTCTATCATTTTCCTTTTTACTTATTCTTTCTCAGTAGATGGATATTTGCGTATCCCCTTTCTAAGTTAGTGATTCCCCTATCTAAGTGAATGTAGTGGAAATGAGAGCATTGAGAAGTATGTGTGGAGTCACTTTACAAGATAGAATAAGAAATGAGGTGATCAGAAAGAAGTGTGGTATAAATGAGGACGTTGTGACGAAGATTGAGAAAGGTATGTTGAGGTGGTTTGGGCATGAGAGGATGAATGAAAGTAGATTGAGAAAGAAAGTGTACAACGGAAGAGTGGATGGAAGGGTTGGAAGGGGAAGACCTTACCGGACTTTCACCGATCAAATTGTTGAAATTCTAGAGAAAGGTCAGGTCAAGAGTACCCTAAACCGACGAACCTGCCTTGCGTACCCAGCTAACTGCGTATGCGTGAGCGTGTGCGTAGACATATGCGTTACCCGGTGTGACATCGAGGTACGCCGTAACCACGCGCGTGGTTACGTACGTGGTTACGTTACGCATCCGGCGTGCTCAAAAGGAGAAAATTAGTTGCCTATATGATTCTTGGTAGGTATTTCTAGTCACCTAGAGTCGTATTGATATGAATAAATTAATAATAAATAAATATTCACACACTACACAACACATTAACCTAGTCGCACATTAAGATCCCTAAGGTCTTGTGTCGTGGGTTCTAAGCAACATACATACATACATACATAAATAAGTACATATAAATACATAGATTAGTACATAAACATCCATGACTCGGAAACAAACATCGATATTCATCATATTAATGTTTGCACCTACCGGGATTCGAAGCCAATAAAATATTATATTATACAAACATTCTCATTTATAATGTATCTATAACCAAAGTTTCCACCCTATTAACTTTTATTTTTATTTTACTTTAACTAATTTTTTACTATTAACCCGACGAAATCAGTGGGTAGGTACGTTTCAGGCGCACCAATCTGGACACGTTTCATACGACACATTTCAACATAATTGCTAGTATTTACCAAATGTGACTGTCCACACACCAATAATTATCATATTGTAAAAAATTTATATGAATATATTCTCCGACGTTGCGCTCTTGATATTTTTTTAATAAAATTTGCCTACGCCACTATTTAAATCCACAGCGATACCTTAAAAATACCTAAAATACCCTGTACACAGATTATTACAAGGATAACGACATGTGAACTCAGTACTAGCCCTCCAGGGAAATAATGCTACCTTCGAATTGGATTCAGGCTTACAAAGGAATATTGCATATCTACCTACATGTCGGATACATGTATTTTTAATTTGCCAAATCGTATGTAGAGCTATTTAATCTGAAATTTTGCTTGATTGGAACTTAAAAATACTTTATGTTAAGCCCTATAAACCTCATTTTTTCCATTCTAGTAGGAATTTCGGAAATGCATAGTCTAAAATTAATTTTTAACTTGTTTAATTTTTAAGATATTTATGTATACCTAAAGTCGACGCCAGCGTGGACTTCAGAAAAAACAAAATGTCTAAAATATCCAGGACAAACACATATTTCCGGGATTAAAAGTAGCCTATGTCCGTCCTCAGGCCATAAACTATCTGTGCTATATATAATTTAAACTAGTGGACGCCTGCGACTCCATCCGCGTGGACTACAACAAAAAAATATATCGAAATTAGCGGCATAAAAACATTTTCCCGGGATAAAAAGCCTATATGTTAATTGGGACTTGTCACAATATATTCCTGAAAATTGCATCGAAATCGGTTCAGCCTTAGCGTGCACAAACGCACAGACAAACAGACAAACCGACAAACAGACAAAAATTCCAAAAATCATTGTTTTGGTTACTATTGCGTTGATAAAGGTATTCTATAATATTTTTACTTATATAGGTATATCTTCCATGTAGATTGGTTCAGTAGTTTTAGCATGAGAGCCGGACAGACAGGTAGACAGATAGATAGACAGAGTTATTTCGCATTTATAATATAAATAAAAAAGTAAGGATTACTCAGCTTGGCCTTAAAAGAGCTTCAAAGGGTATTGATCTTATTGATATTCGCATAAGGGTAGGGAGATATTGAGAATTTGTAATTACGGATTACATTTTAATCTTGCTGTAAGGGAAGATACCCGCCATTAGACGGTAGGACCGGTTTGTAATAATCCTAACAATAGACCCCTAACATGCTGTAGCGTTTATTTCAATGACGAAGACCTGCGGATTTATCTGGAACTAAATAATATAAATGAACAGTGCCAGAGTTATAAGACAGTAGCGCCTACGTCTGAGGGCTTGCTTACTAAAACGATGTATAACGATCATCATTAGGTAGAACAGCTGGGCTCGTAACTGTGTAGTTGTACAATATTTTGGGCATTTATTACAGACTAGCTATTTCATGCTTGTACTATCAATAAATATAAATAAAACAGGGAGAATGTACGATGTCTGAAAAGTGTTCGATTTCCATAACTAAGTTTAAAATAATGGGTATCTATATAGGTATTTAACGATTTTTTTTTATAAGTTACAGAAGTTATGGACCCAATTTTTTGTGTCTAAAAATCCTCGTTAATAATTTACAAATAGGTAAATATCACATTTATTAAATAAAACAGTAAATACTGACAAATTGGTGTATTCTTCCAGAGATAAATTACAAAACCCTTCTTATGGCTACAGATTTTGTATACAATTATTTAACTTTCGTGCTCAAGACAAAAACGAAAACCCCATATTTTCCATAGAGTATATAAATATTGCCCATCCATAGACTACTAGGAACTACACAGTGTCGCCACATTTTCCAGTGTTGCTATAATATGGAAACCAATATTAAACTATTTTAATATGCATTAAATAAACAAAATATACATAGAGTTTTTTAAACACAACTTTTAGAATAAATGAAATAAAATAGAAAACATATCAAGTTATTTTAACACATTAAACTTAAACGTTTCAAAAAATATGTGCTTACTTACGAACTTATATACTACATAGTAAGCACTCCACACAATGGATAATTTATTTTGATTGAACGATAAGTGTTATGAGTATGAGCAGAGGTGGAAACACAGAAGGTGGGCGAAAAATAAGATGAATCTGTCTTGAATATCTCCCTATTGGAATTATAAACCTCTAGAAGTGTAGCCGACGCGACATTGGCCAAACCGCTCTGGCCACTATGATGTTATTCTGGGTATCGTTGTAACTTGGTATAGTTAATAAATTAACATAAAGATTTTGTAACTAAACAGTTGTAATGTATGTCAATGAGTCGATTTAGTTTATTTTTATGATAATTATATTTAAACTGTACAATTGGGTTGCCATAAATCCCTTAAATAAAATAAATACATTTCTACTAAATTTAGATTGAAAAAACTATCGAGTACAAAAATACACCATATCGCTTAAATGTCTATATCCCTACCATTATGTATGTTTTTAGCATATCACATCTTAGTTATCATATATTTCCGTCCCGAATTTTACAATTCCAAGACCTCCTAATTTGCATACCAAAAGAGGTCTCTATCACGGACATCGAAGAGAATCACGTCGTTATATTTTTATGGGCCCATGCATACAAGAAATATTGACTTTCACGAGGAAGTGCCGGGAATGGTATAATTTAGGGCTCGTCTTGTGTCCAAAACAATTTGTCCGAGATAAGATTAATGCGGTGGAATAATTTAGTGCCAGATTCGGAGATAATCATTTGTTCGAGTGGTTGGGCTCCACGTAATAAGTGTCCGTAGCTTCTTCGGAGTTCAGCGGCATTTTTTTAATTTTTCTTTTTTAAATTTTGAACAGCATAACAGATGGAAAATTGCATTTGTCTACCCTCTGTAGAAAAATAAAAAAACTAGTTTTCACCAGCGACTTTGTATGCGTAGATTTTGTTACCGCCTTTAACATAATTTTGAAAAACGCTACAATATCTAATATTATTATATAAAAATTTTCAATACAATTTTTCAACCCCTATTTTACCATATACGGGTTAAAATTTTCAACATTTTAGTGGACCTACTACGCTACAAAATATCCTAAATTTACAAACCTACGACTATAATAGTACCTATGTATGTAAAAACATATAATAATTATGACTATATATGTTATGTATTACTTGTTTCTTTTGTTATATCTATGTTACGTAAACGCATATATGACAAAATATAGCGATATTCTATTAGTAATATAGTGAAAGACGGATTACTTGTACTCAAACCAGGCGCGGCAGCATTAGATATCGCATGATCTGGTCTAGAAGATAGATAGCTGCTAATAGATCCTGGAATCATAGTCTATTCATCAATATCACAATGTAATATGATATATTGATATGTAGGAAAAATATATATTTTGTAACAAAAAATATTGAATACATACTTAATATTGTAAAATAGTAAAATAATATTGTAAAATGTAATAGTGGTAAAAGTTAAGGTTAAATAAAGATTATTATAAAGAAAAAAAAATTACATATAACGCTAAAGTGTTTGAAGGGAAAGGTGGATTTTGTGCTGGAGAGTCCATTTTATTGAGTAAGGCTTTTAGGCTATCTATCCACGTTGCAATAGAAGCGACGCATTAAAAAAAACAAATTGCAATTGATTGCAATGGTACTTATTTTGAAATTGGAAAAAATACATCCTTTTTGAGAGCTTTCATTGCTTACTCTCCACGAACTGTTAAATTTATACATGAAAACGAATAAAGAGTGTGTTCTAAATATAAATAAAAAATGCTTTATCGTGAATGACTGCCGATCAACACTCAGCCCGAAGCACTGAACTTAGAGACCTCTTTGGATGGTATTATGCTTTTTATGAATAATTTCCCGAAATTCCTAAGCGAATGGGAAAACCGAGAATTATAAAGTTTTTGCGGATATAAATGCTCTGTCCTAAATGACTGACTCCGCTAATTGTTGAGAACAAAACTTGGAAAGTGTTGTTCTAATAGGCATCCGATAAAAAAGGATTTCCCAAAATTCCTACGGGAACATAAAATATGGAAATTTAATTATTTATGTGGACAAACTCGTGGTGATAGCCAGGATTTTTATTTATATGGCAAAACAACGTTTGCTGAGGTCAACTAGTCTCGCAATAAAAATAACTGTGTTAGTTTTAATGTACTTGGGTAAATATAGTATCAATATTAAATAATAGGTAGGTATGTTAGGTACATACGAGTATTTCCTGCATGCGAAATGTATTAAAGTCAATATAGTATAACAAGCAGCGTAGTAAATCGTTTTTATGGAATAATTTATTGGGACATAAGCTCATTTGTATTCTATGCTACCCAGTCCTTTGATCTCGATGTATGAAGGAGGTGGCCTGACATTGTTGCCATATAAAATATTTGTCGCCGTCGCACGGAGATGCTGTATTTCTATAGATGCGTTTGATATCCACTAGTTTTTATTAACATTACAGACTGGAGAATGATATGACTGGTGATATCACAATGTATCCGTAGTATACTTAGTTGAAGGAGACAATGAGGGAATTTCTGACAAGTTAAAATGACTGTCAAAAATAGATGGCGTGATCGAATCTCCTTCCTAGCTTCTCTTCCCCCCTTCACCTCCCTCTGTGCATTACCAATGACAAAACAGAATTTCGGGATGGAGATTCGCTCACACCATGTATCCACGTGATTTGTACTTTTTTTTTTACTTTTCATAGTTGTCAGAAAATCCTTTATTGTCACAGCACGTAGGTATAGTATAAGATGGGTAAGGTCGACATAATAATTTCTCATGTAGATCTATGCTACAAATCCATATAATAATATTGAAAAGTACTGCGATTCGGAATCTCTTTTGAAACTATTCCATGTCCAGGATTCGGGTTCCGACTCTAGTAAGTACAATTACTGATTTTCAGGGCCTCATGTCCCAATATATTATGATTATGTGTAGGCGATCCCAAAATTCTGCGGTCGAAATAACTTCGACAGCCAAATTATTGACAATTTATTTTATTTTTGACAATGAGGAATTTTCTGACAAGTTAATATAACTGTCAAAAAAAGATAGCGTGAGACAATCTCCTACCTATCTCCTCCCCCCACTTCACCTCGCCCTGTACGTGACCAATGACTAAACAAAATTTCGGGATGAAGATTCGCTCATGCTATCTATCCATGTGATTGGTACTACCTTTTTTACTTTTAATAGTTGTCTGAAAATCCCTTATTGTCACGGCACATATAGTATAAGATGGGTGATGTCGACATAAAAATTTCTCGCATAGATCTAATCTACAAATTCATATAATAATATTTAAAAGTACTGCGATTCGGAATCTCTTTTGAAACTATTTCACGTGCAGGATTCGGGTTCGGACTCTAGTAAGTACGATTATTGAATTTCAGGCCCTCATATCCAAATATGATTATGTGTAGGCGATCCCAAATTCTGCGGTCGAACTAACTTCTTATAATTTATTGGAGTTGCATGTGTAATATAAGTGTAGTCGGATAAAATATTTTCAACGTTGCAAAAAACTTAATTTAAAAGAGATAATAATATTATAATAAAAGAAATAGTTAAGTGACCCGATAGCTCAGTTGGTTAGAGCGATGTACGGAATGCGAGAGGTCGTGAGTTCAAATCTCACTCGGGTGATTTTTTATTTTTCATTTTCTTATTGATATTTAAAATATTTTCAAGCTTTTGATGATAGCTGTTTCGCTATAAAATACATAGCTTCAGACCTTAAATTTTGTGTTTCCCATAGATACAATGTATAAGCTACTTCTTCTTCTTAATTAGGTAAAAAATTAATTTCTACCATTATATATAACAGTAATGTATATTATGTAAAATGATTTTTTAAAATAATACCTATAGGTACTCTAGACTTGTGAATTAAAACCTTGGAAGAGAAAATAACTTCTTTCACATTAGCCAAAAATGCTTATTTGTTGCCAAAATCTTAACTTTTAACGACAGATCAGTTGGCGTCGAATATTTTAGGTGAATTTTATTATTGTTGATCGATTCAGCACTTTATTGCGCCACTTTGGGGTTTGCATTGGCAAGAGATTCTTCTAACAGCCAATTTCAATAGTGGAGATAAAGATTACCTAATCTCAGGTAATTTAAAATCTTTTAAGTAATAATTTACAGATTAAATATGATATAATGCAAAATAACTCTTCAGAAAAATCCTGATCTACCATAAACTTTATTTCGTTACCATTTATATTTTAACGTTTTCCGGATAAGCCCTTTAGCTCTACTTTTATCAGGAATAAAGTATGATTCTATTGGGGAAAGAAGTTTTCGTTTCAGAGCCTATTAAATGCAAACAATCAATTTTTTTCCTGTTTATTAAATAAATTGGTCAATCAAATCAAATCAAAATTGGTCAGAAGTGGCACCATGTGGTTCTATCGGCTCTTGGTGCTCTGCCTACCCCGCAATGGATAAAGGCGTGATTATATGTATGTATGTATTATTAAATAAGGAAAAAATATACTTATACCCAAACTGCCCGCATTTTGAATATTATTATATTCATTTTATATTCATGAAGGTTCCCTAATGAGGTAAGTATGGATATGATTACAGACTGGCTGTTTTAAAAAATCAGAGTGAGAGTGCAACTTTTCCCCACGCGTGTTTCGTTTTCGAAAATTGAGGGCAAGCAAATGCGTGCCTTTGTTCAATTAAAAAGTTTTAGTCGTTTCATGCTGAAAATACGCGGGTTTTAGAGTATTAAACGAAACTGTGATCGAATGATTAAATGTTTTTTTTCTAATGTTATAATTTGTAACTTCTGTAATGATGGTTTCAACCTTAGACCTTTCAACTCAATTGAATTTATTTTATGTTTTTGTAATTATAATTTTACGATGTTCTTTTCCTGGGGGGCAATTGCCGATAAATTTTGAGCCGAAAAGTAACCACTAACGAACCGTTAACGAAACGCAGTGCGAAGCAATATTTACTAACCCCCGGAGTATTAAGGTATATTTTAGCATGCAGTGGTCGCGAGTATGACAATAAAATCAAATATCTGTCTCGTGCTGAAATGTGTCTAATTACGTCACGATAAAAAAAGCGACCGATGCGTGCTAAAATACACGTTATAACTCAAGCAGTAAGTATATATTGCTTCGCACCGCGTTTTGTGAGTGGTTTCGTTTCGGCTCAAAAATTTTCAAGAATTGCTCCCCTGAGCATTTACGATGGTTCCGTTTCGGCTTCGTTCCAACTCGAGACTTTTCAAGAATTGGCCCCTGATTACATTTCGCTAACATAGGCTAATCTCAACGGAGATTAGCCATCACATAGTGCGAACACAGGTGCAGGTGCTGTTCCCTCATAATACTATTGGATGGAATTCCTACTTGACTGTATAAAGATCGATTTTTATCGATGTGATTTGAATCCTTCCTTACCTCCCAATCTCAACTCCGCACTAGCCTGAGCGGAGTCTCTCTCATTACTGGCCATGCACTGGTACACTCCTTTATCAGCTCTATGGACTGCTGTGATGGCCAGCTGCTCCCCATTGTTCTGCATCCTGATCCTGCCGCCAGCCACGCCAGAACCGAGGGGAATTCCGTTGTGGAGCCATTCCAAGCGAGGGGACGGCCAGCCGCTCCAGGTGCAGTTGATGATGGCTGTCCCACCGCTGTTTACTGTCTGGAAGGAAGGAAACATTTCGCCATTCTTTGCCTACTACCTTGCATTGTTCAATGTAAATATGAAATATCTCGCGTAATTGTAAACCTACTTACAAACCTAATCTTTTGGCGAAATAAAATATAGAATAAAAGCCGCCACCAAAATGAGAGGGTAACATTTATTTTATGAATAATGACTCCAAACTTTTCTAATTTCTCCCGCGAACAAGCTAATGCGGTTCGGGGTTACCATCTTATAGTCCACTCCTTACTTTTCGGATTAAGTTATAAAAAATGTACGTGCTTTTGATAAGTTTCGCAGAATAAATTAATATTAGATAAATGTTACCCGGCGGATTTTTTACAAGGCAACGTATGTGTTAGATAATTTGTATCAATTTCCTACATACATACATAATGCGGGATAATAAAGCAGTTTCCTCAGCCACCTTTATAGGTGATCAGTGACAAGTTGCTAGCTTATCGCCTGAGAGAATCCCCAAGTTTCTTAGTCGACTCTTACAATGCGCGGAAGGAGATGCAGTTGATGTACTCTAGTGAAGCCCTACGTCACCACAAGACGAATCGTTTCTATAAATTATAAAATCGAGATAACTGATGTTACGAACGGTAAGCGAAACCTTCGCACAGATAATTATTATTGGCAAGGATCATTAACACTCAACCAATTTTGGTTATTGGTTGGAATGATTGGATAATTTGTCCTACTGCGGTTGGACAATCTACGCTCTCCAATTACTTAGTTATATACATACATACATACATATAATCACGCCTTTATCCCTTACGGGGTAGGCAGAGCACCACGGCCGATAGAACCACATGGTGCCACTTCTGACCAATTTTGAGGGTATAGTTAAGATGTACAAGTTCGGTTAGTAGTGACAGGTGGTCAGCCCATCGCCTACAAAACACCAAGACCCTCTATTCCCTCTACTGACTTGTACAGTTTGCCCGGGAAGAGAAGCAGCTGTAGTATTATACTTTTTTTTTCACTCCCAGAGTAGCATAGAAGAACCCAGAGCAGCATAGAAGAATAGTTAGTTATATACCTATTTATATCTTTTTATTATTTCAGGCACTTCACTGCATATTGTAGACTCCCTGTAACTGCATTTTATAGAACAAGAGTTGATAGAATCTCAAGCAGATATAGTTGCTCAAGATAAATACTCTTAAAAACACTCTTATAACTTTATCACAAACCACATGTGATTTCTACAGGTGGGTTCCCATGGTGCGTGATTTCGCGGACGGATGCGGACGCGCCGGCGGCTACGGACGGACGCGTGTATATTACCACGGACGCTCCGTTTCCCACGATCCGTGGTGCGGGCTGGCGCGCGCACCTTAAGAAAAGCATATTAGCAAGTAAACATATGTAAGTAACTCGATGCTTATTATTTACCTTGTTTCACTGTAAAGCAGAATTTATATTAATTACTACTACTAAAATCCCAAAATTATAAATCGTAAGTACATTGAAAAATACGTCGTATTACAAAACAGCTCGGCATTTTGTATAATATGTAACACAACAATTTCTTCTATTTTTTGTTATTTTATCAGTCCTAATATTAGTACTAGTTACTATGTGTATGACTCTAATTATTATTTGTAAAATATTAATTAATGTTGAATATAAGTGCTAGAAGCCATAATATCTTACTCCAAAACCCATTCTAATTAAAATGAATAGCCGTTTTATGATACGACGAGTCATTCAATATGCCTTCGAAATATAAGTATACGAAGTACCTACTCGTAAGTATATATTACATTATCTTACAAACATTACCGTCTATCGTAAAAATAAACCTAAAAAAAACAATGATTTCCGCGAGGAGCAGCTATCACAAAACGAATGTATTGTTATTTGTAACCGTTACAGTAGCTACACATTTACTACAAATGTTTATAGAATAGACTTGATTTTAAATAAACAAGTAAACATATTTAGGTGCAAAACATAACACACGGAGTGGACCGACCAATAAAAACTGAAACATATCTATATATTGTACACTAGAAGAATGCTATGTAGTATTAAATTCGCCTTTCTTTTAGAGTTTTCTAAATCTTATTTTTATCTTATATATAGGCAACTATTTTGCAACATATCGTTAATATTGTTTAATACATGCATTTCCAGTAAAACATAATTTTATTGCCCTCACTGTATATTAGGGCTATTGCATCTCTCGTCTTTATTTGGACGCCGTGTATTAAGGCATTTAGCCTGGTCAATATCAGAAATTACTTATTTTCTAAAGCCTACTCTTTATTTATGAATTTATTTTAACTTATTTACGTTTAAGTCATTTACGTAAATTCGTCAAGATATAGTATAGTAATGGCTGTATTACTTCCGTAAATAAATAAATATAAATAAAATTGGACCAAAAATAAATATCAACAGAATTGTGTGTTTTTGCTTGAGTTCGCTACTGCTTCTTAGCTACAATGACGCTTGGAAATACAGGATGTTTTTTGTGGCCACTTTTAACGAAGGGTACGTACTCTATACATGAAATAAAGTAAGTTTATGCCAAAAAAAAATGCTGGGAAACAAAAATTTAAAAAAAAAAAAAAAAAAAAATTTAATTCCTTGATCGTGCGAAATTTATAGTGTCTAGTGTTTATGTTAGTTTTTTTAAAGACAGATATTAATTATTTTTCGTGAAAAAATCCTGCTACGCGCGTCTATGTGCATTTATGCAGAAAAACGCAGTCTATTTACTCAACTTTGGACCCTAATATTTTGGAAACCAGACACTTCCCAGGTATGCTTCCATGGAGAAAAATGATCGTGATGATGAGGAGATTCCGTAGTTTTCGGGAACGTTGACGACCAAAAATAATCCTGTATATACTTGTTGTAAAATAAAGAATTCAATGTTCTCAAAGAGCTTGAATTGTAATTTTATTCTATCTATCACTTTTTTTATTTAAACTAACATAAAAATTAAAATTAACATCGGTTTTAAGCATCAGAAAAAAGGCCAATTATCAATTCTGATTTGTATGGCCATTTCTTTATTTACTGTGGAATAAATCTAAGATGAAAGTAAGAATAAACAGTAAACGGTATTCTTTTGTAATTTCGAGAAATAATTTATCAGGTCCTTTTTGACTCTCTAGAATAACTAATGTAAAAAAAAAATATAAAAAAAATTGTGCTATGTTCGGTATGCGATGAAAATACGAATAAAAGCATAAAGTATTTAAATTTCGGGCTTATGCCTATAGTTAGTTTAGTATTACATTTTTTTTGAAAATTTCGTTGTAATAAAGGTTACCTAAGTACCTGTTTTTAGGAATATAAAAAAAGATAAATTAAATTGTTACATATCCTAATTTATTTTCTACTTATTACGGGGCTTCACTAGAATACTTCAGCTGCATGTCCTTCCGTGCATATCGTAAGAGTAGGCAAAGTATTTTAGGGACATTGTTTTAGGCGATAAGCTAGCAACTTGTCACTGATCATTTACATATGACTCCGTATAGCGGTGATAGCCCAGTGGTTAAGACGTGCACCTTCCAAGCGGGAGGCGTAAGTTCGATCCCAGTCACGGGCCTGTACCAATGAATTTATTTACATTATTTTACAGATTTTAATGTTGCAAAATTGTCACTTAGCTCGTGCCTCGGAAAGCACGTAAAACCGTTGGTCCTGCGCCTGATCTCTCTCCGGTCGTGTCGGCTTTCCGTCCCATCGGACTACGAGAGTAACGGAATAGAGAGTGCATCTGTGTTTGCGCACACACTTGTGCACTATAAAATCTCCTGCGTACCTGACCAATCTCCGTAGAGATTGGTCACCTTGGCCGAAATACGGTCCGGAGATCATCATCATCATGACTCTGTAATGTTAAACGTGGCTGAAGGCTTTCAGTCGCGATTCTTCAGTTTTGGCTACCACAATGATGTGTAGGCATAGTTAACATAATTGAAATAAATATTTCTGTTGTAGAGATAAGACTCCATAATATGGAGTATTATTATATAATATTATCTATTTAAATAATCTGCAATTCTACATAATCTACAATACGTGCCCATTATTTCATACAATATTAATTCATGTTCGTAAATCAATTTAGTTCTTCAGCTTAATATAGCACACATATCTTAGTTCAGTATTCTCAGCCATTTTGGCCAATTCCCAAGTATAAGTAACTTAACGCGAACTTTGTTTATCCGCTAATAGTTTTATTGGTATTCTTTGTTAGCCAATTACGCGCTTTTAGTATTATAAAAGCGTGGTGTTTTTAGGTCAGACGTTGAAAGCCTTTTGTTGGCAGGAAATGGAAGTGTAACTTTGCTTTTTCCCTAATAACAAGCCTAGCTGATTGATGTTGGGGAAACAAAACAACATGCAAAATAACTTCTTGTTGACCGATCGGGCGCGTCTGAATTGCGCGATTTTTCGGTATTTTTTAGAATATTGGTCGGCCGGGTTCGCTTGCCGGTTGACATGTTGTCTGAGCCTTCTGCTGATTGCAAATCACATTTTTTTAAGAGTCTTTACCGTTTCCTGCTGCTAGGCAAAAGCCGGATTAAGCCCATATTTATCTTGTTCCCCTTATAGTGGCTCACTTTGGCTGAAAATTAAACAAGTCTTATCCAATTAACATAGCTAATATAGTATTATTAAAATAAGGATGACTAACTAGTTTAGATATGCGTTATTCAATTGTGGGTACATACGAGTACCTACATATCTCACGCCTATATCCCATAGTAGGCAGATATCAGAGATCTCCATTTAGTACGTTTCAAGCAATACTCATAGTATCTTAAAATTATTAATAAATCATAGTATCTCTTTCGCCTTATCCACATAATTTAAGATCTCCATACATGCTCGCCAGTTTTGGGTGCGCTTGACTCGTCATAGGTATATCTTATCTCTGAATTATTTTTATGTACAATAGGGTCGTCTAAAGTTTTTTTATTTGTATTTATATCGAAAGATTATAAAATAAAAGAAACATTTGCGAAAGAAAAACTTCGCTAGCGTGAAAACTTTCCGGGATATAACAATTTCAAATTCACAATTTTAGACTTGCCAAAAAACGCTCCATATAAACGGCTACCCTGACGTGATGGTCACTTGTATGCGCATAAAAAAACTTTTGTTCTACAGCTATATTAAATATTGCGTTTTATAAATATGGTCACAAAACAAAAGTTGCTGTAAATGATGCAGGTAAACATGTGATGTTGCAATTTTCAACTAATTTCACATTTGAAAAATGGACTTGCCCACTTAACTTTGAAGGCTTATTACTACCTCATTTGTACACATAATCAAATTGTTATTTTACAGATAGGTATGATTTTGATTATTTATTCTGATAAGAATAAGATGTTATTGTGAGTAAGATTCAACCATAGGAAACTATTCCATTTAATATTGATAATTGACGTTTATCTCGTTCCTAAAAGCATGTTAACTCTACGACTAATCTCCAGTCATCTCAGATTTCCGTTTAATCAGACCATGAAAGGAAGGAAATAGAGGTTATAATCAAAGCCCAAATTTACAAATGGTTTAGGGCAACAGGTAAGATAAATGGTCATTAATAAAATTGTAGTACTTTTTCACACAAAATTATATGCCGCCATGAGAGCTAAAGCTAAAGCAGCAAAACTTTTTTAAACATAATAAAACATTGTCATAATAAATTTCCAAGTTAAAATAGAATTTTATCAAGCTTTCTCAAGAAGAACTGATTATAAATGTTAATTGTATGCGGAGTTTTTCATTTTGCAGAGTAATTTTCATGAAACTAATATCTTAAGCGACAGACATCGTTCGTATAACTATAAAAAAAAGTTGGCATACCGTATTTATTATTCTACGTTCATCACTGAGTCTTGAACGCAGTCTTGTTAAAATACAATTCATTTTTTCATAAAGTCTATTGAGACAGCTTATTAACCAGTCATTGTTTGAGAGAAATACTGAAGGACAGGCGTGGATCTAGGATGTAAAGGAACAGCGCGATCCTGGATAAGGAATGTAAGCCCAGGCTTCACCATCCGTAGAATACACTACTGTTGTTTTTCACTCTTCATATAAATACAACATAATAGAAGACGCAGTTAATGTTTACTAGTAACGTAAAAGTTGACTAAAGAACTCGGGCATTAGTAGGAAAGGATAGAAGTAGGTCAAATAAAATAACTTAAACCTACTATAGAAAATTAAATCTACACTAATATTATAAAGAGGAAAACTTTGTTTGTTTGGTTGTAATGAATAGGCTCAAAAACTACTGGACCGATTTTAAAAATTCTTTCACCGTTAGAATCCTTATAGGACCTGGATGAACATAGGCTATAAGAATTTCCCGATATTCCCACGGGAAGGCGACAAACGGGAATTCTATATTTTTTACGAAAACCACTATACATATGAAGCTGAAATCGGGCATATATGTTCATTGGGGAGAGCAAGGGAGGACTAAAAACGGATTTCCCGAAATTCCCACGGGAAGGGGACAAACGGGAATTCATAATTTTTACGAAAACCGCTATACATATTAAGCTGAAATTGGGCATAGATGTTCATTAGGGACTGCAAGTAAGCACTAAGGACGAATTTCCCGAAATTCCCACGGGAAGGGGGCCAACGGGAATTAATTATTTTTTATGAAAACGGTTACACATATGAATCTTAAGTTGGGCATATTTGTTTATTTGGGACCCCGAGGAAGCACTAGGAACGGATTTCTCGAAACTCCCACGGGAAGGGGACAAACGGGAATTCATTTTTTTACGACAAGCGCGATACATATGAATTCGAAATTAGACCTGTACGTTCATTAGGGACTGCGAGGGAGCGCTAAGAACGAATTTCCCGAAATTCCCACGGGAAGGGGACTAACGGGAATTCAATTTTTTTACAAAAACCGCTGTACATGTGAAGCTAAAATCGGAGACTGCGGGGAAGCACTAAGAATTGATTTCCCGAAATTCCCACGGGAAGGGACTGTCTGTGCGTTTGTGCACGCTAATCTCAGGAACGGCTTAACCGATTTCGGTGCAGTTTTCAGGAATATATTGTGACAGGTCCCACTTAACATATAGGCTACTTTTTATCCCGGGAAAATGTTTTTATCCCGGATAATTTCGACATTTTTTTTTCTGTAGTCCACGCGGACGGAGTCGCGGGCGTCCACTAGTGTATGTATAAAGTTGCCATCTACCGGGAGGGTGCCCAGGAGGCTGGCAGCATTGCCACGTTGAATGGCAATGCTAATTTTTTGTCCAGCTTATTAACTATTATTTTGAAAAATAAAAATGTTTTGTCTTTCATCTACTTGATCCCATTTTCCAACAATTCTGGATACTTTTGGTCTGTAAAGCCTCATTGCTTGTAGGTGTAAAAGATTAATGATTAATAATAAAACTAGTGTCAAGTATTTATTAAACATAGATTTAAACGACCATCATAATAATTAAAATTAGACTAGAAGGTAGACAATAAAATAAGGTAATTATTAGCTTAAACAATATTTAAATTCTATTGTAATAACACGGACACAGTTTTACACAGAGACATAACATTCTGCCAAATAAAAATTCATTCGCAAACAAAAGCTAGATCCTCTAGCTATTTTGTCAATAACATCAATAGAAATCATAAATGAGCAGTACAAGGATTCGAAGCAGAGACTAAACAACTCGTAAGACACCATTTTTAGTACACCACCGAATCGTATATAACATTTAAAGCTATACCTAAACCGCTTCATTAACATAATGACCGCAGCGAATGAGATTACACTGGGGGGCGCCACGGTGCCGAGACAAAATAAATTTTAAATCTGGAACCAAACCTGACTGTACGAAAATGTGACAGAGATAAAAAATTGCAGTGAGTAACGTTATTATTGTAGTGTACGTAGTGTACACGGCTTGGACACAGTTCATTTGGCTGTATGATCTGACTTTACCATTGCCTGACAATTTTATAAGAAACCTGATAATGTAATCTGTGGGGACGTTATGGCGACATAAGCTATATCTGTAAGAGCTGTTTGTATAAAATATGAAATATAATGATTTACTTTAGTTTGATTCACGGTAATGCCGTGGGAAATCAGAGTATTCTACAATTATAATCAGTGTTCACTGTTGAACCAAACCAGATAGAGCAATATTGATACGTCTCGGGAAAAGCATAAAGCTCAAATGAAATTTATTTTAATACAAAACATATTTTATAAATATATAAAAGCAAAGTGGCTCTCATTTATAACTCTGCACTTCTGGCTACCTCATTTCGACAACACAGCCGTGTATTATATTTAGAAGCATCTTATTAGTACTTTCGTAGTGGTGCCTGCCATTACATTTAACTTAAAATAAGCTGTATTTATTTTGTAAGCCGAGTTAAGCCTGCATCCTGTTTTACCAATATGTAGCACTAGTGGACGCCCGCGACTTCGTTCACGTGGACTGCAGAAAAAAACAAAATGTTGCAATATTTTCTATTTTAGGGATAAAAATATTTTCCCGGTATAAAAAGAAGCCATTGTGTTAACTCCATACCAAATTTTATTAAAATCGCCCCAGCCGTTTTTACGTGAAAGAGTAACAAACATCCATTCATCCTTACAAACTTTCGCGATTAAAATATTATATTAATATTAATTATATAATAATATATTATGTAGCATTATAAGGATCTACCTTATTAATGGATAACTCTAAAACTGACGTCAATGTTATACTGCCATGTTAGTACTGAACATAATTTTATTAGTCTGTGACCCAAAAGTCCCTACAGACGGCCTGGATCACATCCAGAATTCCTATCGACTTCGAGAAGCTCGAATAACGAACGAATTTGAAATCGGAATGTTTTAAAAAGTTAGACCAGGCCGGGCGGACTCCGGCCACTTTTATGATTTTGTATACGTTGACGAATGTTGCAAAAAACTTTTTTGGCATAAAAGATTTGGCCTCGCTCTCCGCTGCCTTTTTGTAAATAGATTCTTAGAACTACTACGTCTTAGTTTCCAATTTTGTTAAGATAAAGTACCGAACTTTAGGATAAAACAATTTAAAATATGAAAATTGGGATCAAATATTTTAGAACATTAATTTTATCGCACTATCGATGTTGAAATTATAATATGTATTGTTTTTTAATAAAGTCTGTAATGTTATACCTATAACATTTCTTTGGGTTTGTTAAAAATAATGTATAAAAAATCTTGCATCTTTATAAGCCTAGTAAATAAAAACATCGCCAAAAAAGCAAGCTGCATTAAATATTTGGTTTCACTTCATTTTATAAAAATAGAATAGGATTATCTTTGAGAGTTTCTTTACTTTTAAATATTATGCTACACTGTGTATACTTATCTCATCTTTTAATAAATTATAATAAAACTTCGTTTAACAAATACAATAGATATCTACGAGTATTTATATAAATATTCAGTACTTAGAATAATGTTTCGCTCCGCGGAGCGAAGACCTATCATTTATATAATAATATGATACCTTCCTTTGCATGTTCCGTTCTGATGCGGGACTTCACTAGAATTCATTAGCAGCATCTCCTTTCGTGCATGTCGTAAGGGTCGACCAAGGAATTCGGGCAACCACTCAAGCGATAAGCTAGCAACAGGTCACTGATCATTTACATCTGTAAATTCATCAATCTAGGCAAACATGTACCACCTTAGGCCGCATCAGGTTCGATGGCGGTCAAATGTTTGCCTAGCTAATTGTGAAAAAAAAATCTGTCCCTCTATATAAAACGTGGCTGTGGGATCTCTTTTACGTTCCCGTAGTTCTGGCTAACAAGAACAGAGCCGTGTGTATAATGTCTTGATTTACATGAAAAATCCTAAAATACTCTTATCTGCATTTATACAGGATGTTTTTCCGATGCCACCATCAACGAAGGGTACGTACTCTATACATCAAATGGTGGGAAACAATGTACATTTTTTTGAAAGTAAATATTTAATTACTTGAACGGGCGAAATTTATAGTGTCCAGTGTTTTTGTTAGTATTTTTATAGACAGATATTACTAGCACGGTATGCAGAGGTCGTGGGTTCGATTCCCACTCGGGTGAGGAATTTTTTCCATTTCTTTATTAATAATTTTATAAGACAGATATTAATTATTTATCGTAAAAAAATCTTGCTACGCGCGTCTATGTGTATTTATGCAGAAAAACGCAGTCTATTTACTCAACTTTGGACCCTAATATCTTAGGAACCAGACACTTCCCAGGTATGCTTCCGAGGAGAAAAATGATCGTTATGATGAGTTGATTCCGTAGTATTCGGGAACGTTGACAACTAAAATACATTCTGTATAAATCGTCGCAAGGTAGATTTAATGTAGATGTTACCCATATTTTAATATCATAAATTAATTTATTTGTTCATTTGGTTGAACGCTACAATCTCATGAAAAACGGAAAAGTTGCAAAAACAAGAAATAAATATTTTCCTCTTTGAGAGATTCTGTTACGATACAAGATGTAGTTTAAATTACGCAAAGTCATGTCATGATGAAAGTCTTCCTGTTTCAAAGATGAACAAAAAACGGATATACTAATGTTAACACGGCTAAGTGAGTGAGGGTATTCATAGTGTACCTATAATGTATACTGTTTACTACAACATGTGCATTTATTTATATTCGACACGAGGAAATTATGCTGCTACAATAAATGGAAACTCAAAACAATTCATCCGAACAAAAATAAACAAAGAAGCTCGACACTACACGATCATATCGCCATCGAATAGGCTTAACAATCCCGATGTACTATTTTTGCTTCCAATCGATTAGATCTCGATTGTCATGAGTAATAAATATTCGATATCAAAAGAAGATCTTACTAATAAAATATATTGTCATCCGTTCCGGTATTTTATGCCTAACTGTATCCGTAGTATTCTTACTTCGTAGAAATAGCGCTACGAAGTCGTAGTTTATTTTCCTACGAAATATATCTATCGCGTAACTATGTGACTTCGATGTTTTAGCCCCTCGCCGGGAAGCAAACGCGGATTCGCTCTTAATCCTTTAGTCCGTTGTTATATGTTTTAAAGTTTATTGAGTGAATTCTTCGCCAAGTGAAAATGGTTTCGATATATGTAAATTCATAAGTCATCCATGTAGAATTTTATCACAAGGGCCACAGTAAAAGATATTGAGTAGCTTGATAAATTCTAACTATTTACACAAATGGATTAGCACCTCATCATCTTCCTGCTCTTATCCCATTATATGGGGTCGGCGCAACATGGTTTCTTTCAAAACTCACATTACCAAAGTTTTGGCATTTGTTTTTGACGCCAACCCTTCTTGGGTAGGTATAGGTAAGTGACAATTTTTTGAAAAATCCGTAAATGAAATAAATTCAGTGGTACAGACAGGTCCGTGACTGGTATCGAACTCACGCCTCCCGACTAAAAGGCGCACGTCTTAACCATTGGGCTATCACCGCTTAGAACCTATTAACAACAATTTTGCGCTTTTTATTTATTTATTTTAGGACAGTTAACAACTTACAACTACATATCAATATATGATGATCTCCGACCGTATTTCGGTCAAGGCGACCAATCTCTACGGAGATTGGCCAGGTAAGCAGGAAATATTATGCACAAGTGTGTGCGCAAATACAGATGCACTCTCTATTCCGTTACTCTCATAGTCCTATGGGACGGAAAGCCGACATGACTGGAGAGAAATTAGGAGCAGGACCAACGGTTTTAAGTGCTTTCCAAGGCACGAGCTAAGTGACAATTTTGCAACATTAAAATCTGTACATGAAATAAATTCATTGGTACAGGCACGTGACTGCGATCGAACTTACGCCTCCCGCTTGGAAGGTGCACGTCTTAACCACTGGGCTATCACCGCTATACTCGTATCAATCAATATATCAATAATATGCCAACTACAAACTTTCACTTTTAGTTATAGTATAGCAGGTAACATTACATAAAAGAAACAAAAAATATCACTGACAAAGAAAGAGAAAAATTCTTATAATAAAGAAAGATTACTTACAGTGAGAATCAACCATATCACCATTCAGTGCTTCAAAATACCTCTTTGTAACCAATCGCTGCTGTGCTGCTACAGGGTAGGTTAAAATTATGGTCAGAGCTTAACTACGTAGCAGCTAGCAGCAAAACGAGTAATATGTGTACTTCATGCTAGAAAACTCAATATTTAATATGGGTCTCTGTCGGAGGTTGAGAATAGGTATTTGTAATTATTGAAACAATGTTTTTTTAATTTAAATGATTACGACGACGTCTATTCAATATGACTTTTTAATATCATGACGTTGAAAAACTTTCATGTAATTTTTTGAACCAGATGAATTATTTAGATTGAACTTTTTTTTATTGAAGTCCTAAAGTTTTTACGTCTAAGGCTTTTGGATATGGCTTGGAGTGTAGGGGCGCTCATTAGGGTATATCTATGACACCGACATGATGTCCTCATTCGAGCAGACTTATATTCGATAGATAACTTAAATAGGTAACAGTTCCTATGGGAAATTTAAAAAAAAAGTACTTCGAAACGAATGAACTCTAATAGTGAAATCGTCCAAAGTAATGGAAACTATGAAATATGTAAAGGACATAGCAGAAAATTCGCGTTCTACTAGTATTGAAATAACATTTAATTGGTAACAAAGTTGAAAGGTATAATTAAGCAGAACTTTATTAGTTTTATATAACATGGATCTAAGTTAATAGGTACTAGAAGGGAAACAATATCAAGTTTTTTCAATATGTATATATTTTACGTTTCTTGAAAAGTATATAAATATTACCACACGTGACAACATATTAACTTAGTCCCACACTAAGACCCCTGAGGTCTTGGGTACTAAGCAACGGTATATCAATACATAGATAAGTGTACAAAGTCTGAAAGAAATATCGATAGTCGTCTTATCAATGTTTGTACCTACCGGGATACGAACTCAGGACCTACGGTGTCGCAGGCAGGCTCACTACTAACTGCACCAATTGGCCGTCGAGTATGTCGCGGTTCTTCCCTTACCACAAACGTAGGTACAAACATAGAAACTCGCGTCGGATCCCTCCGGATCCGCCCTCCTCTCAATAGCAATTTCTTTTCACAAAATTTACAACACAATAACCTATCCCCACATTAAAATTCATAAGGTTTTATATCGCAAGTACTAAGCCATGGTATATAAATACACAGATGATATCCTCATCCTGTGATGACATCCTGTGCTGATACGGCTGCATCTCTTTCCGTGCTTGTCGTAAGAGCTGACTAAAAAACTCGGGGATTCTCTCAGACGATAAGCTAGCAACTTATCACTGACCATTTACATGTCCCCGAATGCTAAAAGAGGCTGTGAAATCTTTTTTATGGTTCTACAGTTCAGACTACCCCATTTCAGGAACCCAGCCGTGTGTATATGGTTCGGAAATAAATATCGATATTAAATCATCATATATGTATTTCTTCTATGCTGCTCTGTGAGTGAAAAATAAATCTGTAACAAACCGTATGTATTCGTTACTGAGTAACGTGTACTCCATCAAGTACCGAGTAACGAAACGTTACTCAGGAATTCGTCTCGTTACTGGCATGTTTCGTATCATGGGATTTTTTGTATAATTTAAGTTTGTGGTTAAAATTTTCCAAATAGTAAATCCATTGCAAATTTGGTATATTACGTCGACAGTTCACGTCGATTCGACTCGTTACCTACACATACATACTAAACCATATGCGGTATCAGAAGTAACGAGTACGGTAACGATACGATAGTAACGAGTACTCATGGTCAAAGTAACGAATACATACGGGTACGCTTTTATTCGTTACTTTTACACTTCTATTCTAATCGGTCAACATTGGTTATCGCGTGATGCCTATTCTAGAACCTTTTTCTATATTTCTATGGTTTCAATCGTATATAGGTAAAGCAGTTGAGTTAAAAGATTATAAAGACTTGTGCATTTCGAAGTTGAAACTTGAAGAAATAACTCGCAACAATGATAAGGACGATTATAGACACTGATCATCCACAAAAGAGGTGTTTGAAAATGATTTGTGACGTCATGTATTACATCGGTTTGGGCGACTATTGGTATGAGACAAGATTGAGTAAATACAAACACTTGTATCCATTTTGGTGGATCTTCGCAAATTGTTACTTCCTCTTTGGACTCATTAATGAATTTGGTGCCAACTTCAGGACACTAGTTAGCGAGAAAGAGAGGAATGATTTGATACAATTCAATTTTGCTCACACTTCAATAGGTGCTCAGTTGCTTGTTTTATATCTTCAAAGAAAACGGATTCCTATAGTATTAAAGGATTTGGTCGAAAGCGAAAGAATTGTTAATCTGGAAGTAGAGAAAGCGGCAGTGAACAAAGCTTTCAAGTGCTGTGCATTGCTTCTTGTTACTTTGTATTGCACGTTACTTGCAGCTACTATAGATGCAATTAGATTGCACATACAAACAGGCAAGTACGAGTATTATGATAAACTATAAAATCTACATTGTTGGAAATTAATTGTAAGAAACAATAGCATTCCAGTCAGGCTAACTGCGAGAGGAGTTGGTGTGCAAAGTCGATAACTCCGATTTCAATTTTCCTCAAGAGTTAAAAAACCTTATGCCAAAGACACAATATTTTATTTCCCTTCTACTGAAAATTGCCTCAAGGGATAAAACACTACTATTGATATTTTTAAAGTTAGGTACATAACTATATCAGGTTTATATGTATAAAATAAAATGTTGCAGCTAACAAATAATATTCGCAAAACAAATTTTAGAAGTGTTATGAAAACGGAGCAACGCTGTTTGCTATCGTTGAATTGTAATACAATATTTTTTTGATTACAGGAACCCCCATTAGCACAGAAGTGGTATACTATCCTACTCGAGTGGATTCAGGTGTTTTAGTCAATATACTGCGCTTTATGATCGAATTTCATTGGTGGTTAAGTGTAACAATGATGGCCGCCATAGACTGTCTCGCATTTTGCGCTTTAGTTTTCGTTGAATATAAGTTTAGAGTATTACAACTATATTTCGGAGAACTAAAGGCAAAATATGTGATAAATGTCGGAAAGAAATCGTCTGCTCAACTGATATTTGAGTTTAAAAAATGCCTTATCGTTGGAATGAAATTTCATGAAAATGCTTTATGGTAGGTAATTTGTATAACCCTAGTGTAACTTCATAAGGGTCAATTTTCAAATAAAGGGTGGCTGTGCGATCTCCTTTGTAGTCTGGTTACCCCATTTCTGCAACACAGCCGTGTGTATCATTTTGAAGATGCGATGCGTGGTTGTCTTATTATGTTTTTAATATATTCTGAAGAGCCATGGCAATGCACGTAAAATAATAAAATGTCTATCTGTCTCTATAAAAACATCTATAAAAGTATCTATAAAAACAATCGGGATGAAAAAATAACGTTGCCAAAAACGTAATGTAAAATACATGGTCAAATTCGTCATCCGAGTTAATTGACCCGATGGCTTAGTTGGTTAGAGTAAAAGCACGGTTTGCGAGTGGTCGTGAGTTGAAATCTCAATAGGGTGATTTTTTTTTCTTAAAATGGCAATTAGGCGTTTCGCCCAAACGATCAAGTGTCTCTGGTATATATACTTACACTCTGTGCTGCTTTTGCAATGTCGGAAAATCCAGAAAAATTGCCTCGACTTTAAAACAGAATTTAGCATAAAACTTTACATACAATCTTGCACGAGACTAAAACTTATACTTAGAGAACATTTTAGAACAGATATTTTGTAAACACAGACTGTGTTTGCCGCGGGCAAATACACAAGCAAAGTAATATGACTCTTCTCTTAAATGAAATTGTATTAGGCGTTACAATTCGGAAGTTCAAACATTCACTATGGGTGCACCCACCACCGGGCCTCCCCTCCACTGACCCTCTTCTCTTACACAATCTTGAAACTAGAGTTAAATCCGAAATCAGAGAAAATTGGTCAATCAGTCCTTGCCAAAATCTGTCATTTAATATAATTTTGTAATACTGAAGGAATACCATAACGTGTTTATGCAACTTTGAGTAGCATTTATATAAACCTTCCAGCGATTAATATAAATCATAATCCCGAAATACAATAAAACAATGATCATGGCCTTTTCAGGTGTGCTAGCAGTGTTCAATATTCACTGGGAAACTTGTACAGTGTGCAAATATTTCAAAGTATAGCTCTGGTTGTATTATGTCTAATCAAATTAGTGGTAAGTAGGTAAATCGCACTATGTAAACAGTAAACCATTAGTTAGGGCCAGTTGTTCCATTCATTGTGCGATGCAAGGTGTTTGGTTGGATTCAGAGCTATCTCCACATAAAGCCGTTCCTGGTGCACCCGTGTTGTTTCATTTTCTTGTTGTTGCAATTTTTGTTTATTAAACTAGTTTCCTTTGTGATTTTGTGATAAATTTTGCGATTATAGTGACGACATCTACGGTGTTATTACGGCTGTCGAACGCGCGATTTAAAAAATCTCTATTACAAAAACGTTTCTTAATCTTCTATAATATAAAAACGAATCCTTAATTTTGTTGGTAAGCGCGGATCTCAAGGACGACTGAACCGATTTCGCTCATTCTTTTTTTAGCGTATTCCTCTTTTAGTCATTATCAGTAGTTAATACTGTCAATTCTGACCTTCACACCTATGCTTCACACCTATCTCTCTCCGTTCTTAGCATAAATGGGTGAGAGAGAAAGGGACAGGTAGACAAATTTTATGTTTAGGTTTAAGTGCCACAGTCAGAATCGAATGGGTCTTAAATGTGTTTTCTATAGAAGTTGTTTAAACGATGCTTAAAACGTTAGACCTTGTCTCACAAAACGGGAGTTTAGACAATGCTTCGCGATTCTTTTGTAATAACACCGCTAATGTCTTGGCAAAACGCTACAATGTCTATCAGCCCAAGAAAACGTGGGTGCCTTTATAAGTACGGCAATGTGACGGTACTACTGGCAAGGCTTGTTTACAAGTTGTTACCGCTGAAAAAATCAGCTTCTGGAGTCAATACGATGAATGTGAGGATTGTTTTAGGCCTATAGTCATCGAGACGTTGAGTTCCCTCCGGTACGCAGTTAGAAACGGCATAGGGCAGATTTGTCACATAACGACATGGTTTGTACGGTAAATTGTACCGTACGAGTCCCGTTCGGGTGGCTGTGAAATGTTATTCGCAGTGAACTACCAATTAACCAACCCTTGGTTTAATCAGATAGGCTAACTGGTAGCGCGGTGCAGTTTGTATTCCGTCTAACCGTTGTGTCTAATACAATGCACCATGACACCGCGCGCGAACGCGGAATGATAGACTTTTTCTATGCTATAATGTGTTTGCGCGGAAGCGCGTTGTCCGGCATGTTTTCTATAAAATTGCGGCATTTGCATGTTTAAAATCTGTTACGCCGCGTTACGCGATCGGTGCAGTTTGATCACCTTTGTCAATAACCTTTGATTGACATATACTCGTATATGTAGTAACTGATAGTCAACTTAACTATGCATTGAACTCGTATTGAATAAACGACTGGCCTTAAGTAAAGATTAGTAGTTATTTTTGATTTCCTTACAACGCTGTGCTTTTAAACGAGCAGTTCATGATATTTCTAAATTATATATGTTTTATACGTAATATAAGTGGTTTATTGCCGCAAACAAAATTAATTTATTATCTCTTTGTGAACATGTGTTTATGTGTAATCAAACTAATTAACTGATTTGCGTTATAGGTCACCGAACATTACTTGATCTATATTGTGGCCAACATGGTATACTTGGCATGTGTCCTCATACTAACCGCAATTTATATGAAAGCTGGAGGAGATATCACATATGAAGTAAGTTCAACCAACTATTATCTTAAATATCAATACAAAATATCGTGCGAGCTGGTTCGCATTTTATTATTGGGCTACGCAATATTTTTACACAGTTTTATACAAGCTTTCGATCGCGGTAGGTTTAAATGCAACCCTAAATCCATCCTGCAGTTCTGTCTACGCCATTTGAGGAACACAGTCGCGACTGTATGTCTGGGTCGCACTATCAGATAGATAATTTTCTCTGTATTTAAACAGTAGTATGTAGACATAATTACGACTTGGAGTCAGCCAAACACTATCGAGTTGTGGAAAATCACGAGTCTACAATAATCCTTAGTTTGAAAGCAGCCTAATGCGAAAGCTTCTCTGTTTGTTTTTCATTATATATTGTTAATGAGGCTGAGTGAACACGTATACACAATGCGGGGAAACAGTGGTGTAGTAGCAATGCAGTATATAATTAAGTAGTGTTACTATTGGAGTAGCTATTCACGCATTAGGATACACAAAAGCTTAATTTGATGCTAGAATTTCTAGTGTACATAAATCAATTGTTTTTAATATATTGGATGGATGGATGGATTTCGACGACGGAGAAGAGAAAGGTGGCAAGAAGACTTTAATCCTAACTTATCCTTACCAATATTATAAATCGAATGTAACTCTGACCGTCTATCGCGCTTTCATGCCAAAATTACTGAACATATTTATGTAAATGATACTAGGTACACGTAGTTGCCCGAGAAAAGACAAAGGTTACTTTTTATCCCGAAATAATATTTTCACCCCGGAAATATTCAACATTTTGTTTTTTTTCTGGTATGTGTTTTTCGAGTCTTTGCTAGTAATGTCTATAAATATAATTTGCAGGCGTCCATGATCTCTGACTCCATCTTCTACAGCGGTTGGGAGGTTATGGCAGCAGACCGGGAGCTAAGGTGTTTATGTGTGGTGGCTATCCAGCGGAGCAATGTGCCAGTCATTATGTCTGCTTTCAGGGTCATTCCGTTGTCGTACAGCAATTTTATATCGGTAAGTTACGTTTGAATGCGCTCGATTGCTTTCTAATTTGAAGGTAGGGTTACTTATTTTTAGTTAAAAAAAGCTAGAGCGGGGTGGTCTGGTTATAAAATATTAGATTCCTGTACCTATGCAATATTTTTAGTTGATTCAGGATTATTACATAACTATTTGCCGTATGATATCGATGGAGCAGAATAGGACTACCCCATGTCTGCCTGTGGTTATCCTAAGATTAAGTATTACCGTGACGGGAGCAGCGCTTCCCGTATTGGCTACATAGTCTGACATTCATACTGTGGTCATCAACCCGCCTGCCTAACGTAGTGACTATGGTCAAAAGCCCCTATGAAAGTAGCTTTGTGGACTGAATGCACTTTACGTGACATGTGCGGAATCATTGTGCCAGACACAATTGTGGCCATTAACAAAAATTGAATTGAATTGAATTGACTGCATGCAATAGACTGATGGAAATTTCTAACACAATTTATCTTTCAGGTGCTACGATATTCATATTCTTTCTTCGCAGTAATGTATTAATTCAGGAAACTGGACTAAAACCTTTGCTATTGCTATATAATTGCTTTTATGTGAAATGAGACTTGGCTCGATCATCATCAAGGTAATCAAGAATGATTATTCAGCCAACAATTATGTATATTTACTATCGGACGTCACGAATTCCTGTTATTTCCCGTGATTGTATTGTGGTAATGTAGTGTCAGTTTAAGTAGAGATTCGTTATAATCTAGCCTGCTAAATTTCATCTTTTTAGTCAAGTTGTATTTGAGACTTCACGATCGCTTCAGAGTCTAGCAAGATTTCAAATAAGTAAATTTTATAGCAAAATAAATATTTCACTACCAATAAAAAAAATATTCAATGTCATTTTCTTATGATTACAATTCCTTCCAATTTAAAGGGTGAAGGGTGTTAAAATTTTATTACAGTCAACAAAATATTATTGTTTGGCTCAATTTTGCCGGCATTTTGGGCCGGTATTTTCAGATGGCATTACAGAATTTCATTGTATCTAAAACAGAGAAATGTATTTCGATATTAATTTGTACTACTCTTTCCGAGCAAAATGTGTTTTAAAAATATTTTCTTTCTTACTATAACCTTAAATTAATTATGTTTTCCAAAGTGTAACGTACACTGTTAGTTTTCTATTATAATATTTTATTTTAATTTATTTGGCACTCAAACAGATTACTTTTTATGTAAATCTATTGGTTTTCTCTATACATAAAAAAAAAATGTAACGGATCACTGTCTGTACATGGAAGATATATAAGAAAAAATATTATGGAATACCTTTATCAACGCAATAGTACCCAAAACAATGATTTTTGGAATTTTTGTCTGTTTGTTTGTCGGTTTGTCTGTTTGTCTGTGCGTTTGTGCACGCTAATCT
Organism: Carposina sasakii; assembly: GCA_014607495.2. Classification (NCBI taxonomy): domain Eukaryota; kingdom Metazoa; phylum Arthropoda; class Insecta; order Lepidoptera; family Carposinidae; genus Carposina; species Carposina sasakii. The sequence goes on along the minus strand of CP053163.1, from coordinate 4,817,450 downwards.
CAGAATCGGCTGAACCGATTTCGATGCAGTTTTCAGGAATATATTGTGACAGGTCCCACTTAACATATAGGCTACTTTTTATCCCGGGAAAATGTTTTTATCCCGGATAATTTCGATATTTTGTTTTTTTTCTTCTGTAGTTTACGCGAACGGACTCGCGGGCGTCCACCATTATTAAAATATGTATGTAAAATAAAAGAAAAGAGGCTTTTATACAATTATTATTATTTATTTTAAAATTCTCGGCAAGCGTAGCATTTGACGCCTTCTGGCCAGATGGCGGCTGGGAATGACTAGATGACAAAAACGGGTTAACCTTGTGGCGTCCTTGGGGGAGGCCTATGTCCAGCAGTGGACTGCAATAGGCTGACGAATCAAATAGAATTTAAGATGATGTATATACCTTTTTTATATTCCTTGGTAGTTTTCGTCAGGGAAAACATCAATACAAGCATAGAGGAATAAGATGTCATAGAGTGCTAATGTCATTATGTTTCGATGCACCATTGGACTTTTCGGTGCCTCACAATTCCAGTCCTTGATAATTAGATTGCATTACTATTGTTACAATACATTAGTAATGTAGTACATTACTATACATACACTAATAGAATCTAAGTGTTAAGGACTGGAATTATGAGGCACCGAAAAGTCTAATGGTGCATCGAAACAGTTAGTATGACATTAGCACTCTATGACATCTTATTCCTCTATGATACGAGGAGAGTCGGTCGTAGAGATTGCTCCTAAAGTTGATATAAACATATAAAAAATATGAACCTAGCTTCAAGAATAACCCCGAAGTTTCATAAACGTAGAGTTGTCACGTAACAATTGAAGTCCGTTGACACGTCTTTGTAATATTATTCATCCATTATTAAGTAGCTCTTCGCACTTTGATTGCTTCGTGAAACAGCTCCTAAATATTCGAATGGATTTTATATCGTGAACCTTGATGCAAAGGTTATTGGATTTTAATTCTTCGCCATTTTTAGGAACTTAAGGCGACGCTTTGCTTAACAACAATCGACGTAGCTAACAGCAATTTTGTTTGACAATAACAATTCGTCATCTTAAGTTAAGTTTATGGAAAAGTGATGATTTTGCTAAATATAATAAAGTATAAGTTCATCTTAAATAACTGTTTTTTAAAAAACCGTATCAAATCCGTTGCGTAGATTTAAAATCCTAAGCATACATAGGGGGGAGACAGGCAGCGGGAAGTGACTTTGTTTTATGATATGTAGTAATTAGTGGTAACGATGTTTCTAGTAATAATAATGTGATGATTAATGTTAATTCGAAAATAAAAAATACCTGTTATTTATACTTATTATTATTATTTATATTGTCAAAATAGCGTGTGACACCTTAAATGAATATTGAACCTCAGTGAAAATAACACAAAATACCGCAGATATATTTGAACAATATATCATAGGCATGATATACTCGTATTTAAACAATATATCATAAGCACGTCCATAAATATACGTAGTGTATATACTCGTATATCCATAGGTAGGAACTTTCTACGAGGTAGGTATATACGGTAATACGTAAAACACAAAATTCTACCGAACAAAAAAAATGTTAAAGAACCACGTACAAAATCTTATTTATTTATAGGTCCAGATTTTTCTCAACTTTAATATACTGAAACACGTGCCCAGCTATGTAGGTACTTAGTTCTTAATTTTAAATTGCTATTGATTCATCAATTGAATTGAATCGTTCTTTAGAAAGCGTCAAACTCAGAGCTAATACACATCGAACAAATAAAACACGAAGTGTACAAAAACATCGGAATGATCGTATCGTGACAGGTATGCAATATATTCCATATAGCATGATATATAAAAAAATATTGAAGCTCCTGTTCAAGTAGCATGACCTGCGAAACACAATATGATAAACCGATTTATCAACATTTAGCCTGTCATAATACGATAAATATAGCCGCCATGTTGAATTTTGTATACAGACGATACCATATCGTACGATACGATACTCGTATCCACAATGCGTAGTCATGCTAGGGGGCTGGTTTTTGGTTTATACTTACTATCTATCAGCAGGCAATTCCTATAATAGGTTACCCTAAAGGACACTATTACAGCTCTGTCTAAACTCGCCATTTCATGTAAAATGAAAGAACATTATACAAGTAGGTACCTATATACCTACCTACTAGAGGTACAGTCTATCCTCTAATATTGACCGGGACCTTTTATTTGCCAAGCTCTCCGCACGGGGTCTTAAGACGTTGTTTATCTTACTGTTTGCCACAGGTGATGTCTTATTTTGGTAACTTATTTAGTAGATAGTTGATAGAAAATAACTCCGTTCCTTTTCTTGGTAGGCGGTCAAAGAAATACTTCGATGAACTTCTGAGAATTTAAATGGAATTTAGATTGAGTAGTGGTAGGATTTTATTAATACACCTACTTCTCTCTATTCTGTATAAGTAAATCTAATAAATTAAAAATATCATACATGATGATACTATAAATTATAAGAAGAAACAAACATTTATAATTAATTAAAAACTTTCTAGTACCTTCGTCAGAGTCGCAGAATTTGTATATCTGCTTGAAATAGTATGTCAACTTGGAAACCATCCAAGTAGGTCGTGCGAACCATGCAAGTTTGGCACATTTAAACTTAAATAAAATGGCCTGATTTGATTTAAATTTTCAAAAACTATTTATCTGCAGTCAACCTACACTTTCTGGCAAGAAAATACATACCTACCTACTAGTAGATCGCGACTCAATCCGCAGGGACTGCAAAAATCTAAATGTCAACATTTTCTGGTCAAAAATATATCTCCGGGGTAAAATGTAGCGTTATTTTTAATTGTTTTGGCGTGAAAGCATATCAGAAATACAGATAGACACTATCGAAATTTTACAGGGTGTTACAAAAGGGGTACTATGTTAAGCGGAACGCTATAAAAATAAAAGTCCACTTCAAAGGATTAATCCGCAAAATTTGAATTTACCCCTTACGGTCCGAAAGAAACACATGGTGCCACTTCTGGCCAATTTTAAGGGTATAGTTGAGATGTACAAGTTCGGTTAGTAGTTAGTGACAGGTGGTCAGCCTGCCATAGACTGCGTTTTTTTGCATAAATGTACATAGACGCGTGTAACAAGATTTTTTCACAAAAATAAAAAAAACTAACACAAACACTGGATACTATAAATTTCGCCCGATCGAGTAAAATTTTATCGAAAAAAATTATATCATTTTCCAGCAAATTTTTTGGCATAAACTCACTTTATTTGATCTACAGAGTATGTACCCTTCGTAAAGGGTGGCAACAAAAAAACACCCTGTGTACACACACCAATGTATAGTATTATTTTACGAACAATACCTAAATAATAATTATTAGATAGCGTAGTATTACAAACCCCAATCTTAATTACCTAATTACAGTGCAACCTCAATATAACGAATCGGAAGGGAACAGGTAAAAAATCGTTACTGTTACCTATAGCCTTAGATAATTTACACTAGCAGATATTGTACCAGCGTGCCCCTTTTAGATAGCAATAGTTTTGACAGAGGTGTTTCCATACTATGACTAAAATACCCTTAAAAATTTTAAATTATTGGACAAAATGTAATATTGACAATAGATATTGCAATGAGAAATTTTCATTATGATTTTATTTTCATATGATTCATTTTGAAGGATTGGGTGAAGTATGTGAGATTGATGACTTATGGGATGCATTTAAGAGCAAAATAGTGAGTGTGGCTGGTGAGGTATGTGGAGTCAGTAAGAGGCGCAAAGGGAAAAAGGAGAAGAATGTATGGTGGGATAAAGAAGTGAAAGAAGCAACATGTAAGAAGAAAAAGTTATGGCGGGACTGGTTGGCTATGAGAGCTAACCAAAGAATCCAAAAAGCCTCTTACGACGAAGTGATTGAAGCAAAAAGAATGTATAGAAGTATGAATGGACTAGTGAAATAAATTGTAAAAAGAAAGAAAGCGGAACAGAAAGATGTGATGGATGAAAGGTTGTCCCAGGATTTCCAGGCTAACATAAAGTTTTTCTACTTACTCACTAAATATGCTTATACTAAATAATACTAGAAGCGCAAACGTGGCCGTTCTAAGCAGATCTGGCGGCGTACAATCATCGCAGAGGCGAAGAAAGTAGGGAAGACCTGCAAGCCTAGCATGAACTGCGAAACACGATATGATAAACCGACTTATTATCGACATTTTAGCCTGTCAAAATACGATAAATATAGCCGCCATGTTGTATTTTGTATAGAGACGATACGATATCGTACGATACGATACCCACGAAGCGTGGTCATGCTAGGGAGGCTGGAGTGAAATAAAACGTGACGCTCAGGGATGGCGGTCATCTGTGGAGGCCCTCTGCCCTAACTAGGGGACACAGGAATATAAGTAAATAAGTAAGTAGTTACTTACTTACTAGTAAAGTACTTATAAATATTAGTCACACAATCATTGGTATTAATAAATACTCAAAGTAACCTAAAGAGGCAAATACGGAGAACATCATTAGTCGGTACCATTAAAGCCATATTAAATTTCTACAGAATGAAATTCTCTGGACATATTTGAAACTAAACAATAAACAAGTTCAGTAAGTACGTACGTAAGGCCGCACTTGCCAGTAGTTCCGGGAGCATGTATTCGGAACTTAGTTGCAGGAACTAGTTCGAGTACAACTCGCATGCAATTCGCACAACCGCTGCTGTGCAGCTGTTTAAAAAGATATATGGGGTCTAAACTGTTTGCGTCCTTTTGTAATAAAAAAAACTCGCACTGTGGACAAAATGGAGGCATACCTCAGATGAATGAAGTATACAGTATACAGATCTGAAAAATGAGACCATCCGCCATTGAACTTACCACAGTGTAACTATGAGTTTTGACGTGGTTTTGACACTCGAAATACTTTTTGCTATAGGCTTAGATTATATACTGTTACAGATGCCCATGTAAATGATGTCACTACAGATAGAACGAATAAGCGATATACAACTTAGGCTAAGACAGAACGAGGTAGAACTATAGATCTTTTATTTCATTCGCGTAACCATTTTTTGAGTGGATCCAAGCTGTCAAAGGATCCAAAACGTCAAAGCTAGTTGACCATTAAGTACTTTACCTGTCATTGTATGTGGTTGTTGTGATCGGTTGACTTTACCTTGCCTACTTTCTTCGCCTCTGCGATGATTGTACGCCGCCAGGTCTGCTTAGGACGGCCACGTTTGCGTTTCTAGTATTATTTAGTATAAGCATATTTAGTAAGTAAGTCTTTACCTTTTATACTCGTAGAAGTGAATCCGAAAGAACGAAATTAAACTAGTCAAACTAGTCTATAGGATTATGGTTTCGAGTATAACTGTTTACCTTTTTGTGCATCAACACGGTTACATTTTGAAACCATTGTCAATAATCTTATTTATACCTACCTATATTATATTGAAAAGTCCCGACTGCGTAGGTAAGCTTTGATGTAGGTACTCGTACTTACCTACCTAGTGCCACTCTCGAAGAGTGTCATAGGAAGGGCCAAAAAATATACACATACACTCGAAAGACATAACCTTCATTCTGGCACAATCGGGTTTAATGCAGAATTTCCTCCATCTCTCGCCGTAAATGTACGAAATCAGAACATTTTTTTGAAAGGGATGTTCTTTTAGGTTTTTTTCTGCAAAGTTCTCGACGTGTCCCTTTTATAAAGGTTTTTTACCAGCTGACTTGGATAGACCCTTGTCAGGCCGGCTGCTTCCATTTTTGTACAACTTCAGTACTTAGAATAATGTAGAAAATTCTTTTGAAATCTCAAGATATAATGTGCTAAAGTTTGCTAAGATTATAAATAGATTATGTGAACCTGCCATTAGTTTTGTACGAGTATTCGTTAGTCACTTTTAAATTTGTTAAGTAGGTATATACGGCAAATAAAGTGAAGATTAAACAACAATATGTTTCGTAATATAATCCTTACTAATATAATCTAATATTATTAATGCGAAAATATCTCTATCTCGCATTCACGCTACAACTATTGAACCGATTGAAATAAAATTTAGTACGCAGGTAGTCTAGAGCCTGAGAAAGGGCATAAGCTACTTTTTATCCCGAGAATTTTTTTTTATTCCGGGTAATTTTGACACGCGGGCGTCCACTAGTTAGTAAATAAAATTAACTATAGGCATACTGGCCATTTAAGGAATGCGAATTAAACTTAAATAAAGGACAGGGATATGCCCTAATAATTTGCAATGCAATTTCATGAAATACACAATGAAAGATGACGGCAATGCTCTCAGACCAACTATTAACCTCTAATAATATTTGTCGCCCGTGACTTCGTTCGCCTAACCGTAGTTTATAATTCATATCTTACTCCGATGTTCTCTACCTTACTGTCAATTTTCATCGAATTCGGTCCAGTAGTTTATGCGTGGAAGAGTAATAACATATGTATGTCCAAATATTTTCATATCCTCGCGTCCATACAAAAACTTTCACGTTTGTAATATTGGTAGGAAAGATTATACGATTTGCCCTTCGCTGATGCGGGGCTTTGATAGAATACATCAGTTGCATCTCCTTTGGTGCACGGCTTAAGAGTCGATTAAGCAACTCAGGGGCGTTCTCTCATGCAACGAGCAAGCAACTTGTCACTGTACATTTACATCTAACCAACCCCGCTACGCTAAACCTGACTGTAAGATCCCCTTCGTGATTATGTCATTCTGGTTACCTTATTTTGGAATCACAGCTATGTGTTTATGTATATATGTAAGATACGATTCGATTTAGTTCCATGATAGCAGATCGGCTGGACTGTACATATATCAATCACTGCTACAAAGTGTCAAGTGGCATGGTGCGGCAGTGAGTAACATAACAGTCCAGTACAAGATTATAAATTGTATTTTACTAACCTAGGATAAAAACATTGTTACTAACAAAATGGATACTAAGGTCTGAAATAAATAAAATTATTATTATTATTAAAAGCAACTCGATTATATAAAAGCTAATTTATTGCTCGCCTAGTCTGCAAGAGTAAAAATATTCAAAGCCGTAAACCCTTGGCTTAAGCTGTGCCCTCTAAAAATAAACCTCGCATCTATTCTCGAAATTATTATAATTTGAAGATTATATTTAAATCGGGCTGTTCACGTGAGACCATTTTAGTATGCACGTCTTGTTTTCTGTACCATTAAAAATATTTATTTACACATAAATACTCATCTATTAACACTCCTTTATAAAATTTTAAATTATCGTTTTTCTCCGTTATATCTCAGTGAGCGCTTTAAATATCTTTTTTCAAGAGATCGGCCTCTCCGATCCAATACGGCATCACTGCTACAAACTCCCCGATTTAATTCTGGGGCTTTTGGGTATTCTTTCTCGGTTCGGGCGGTTAAGCTCTGGAATGAATTACCCCACACGGTTAGAGATTGTCACACTGTTGGCACATTTAGGGAAAAGCTGAAGGATCACTACCTGTCCATTATATGAATATGCTGTCATTTGTTTTTTCTCCTTTTTTTTCTTAATGTAATTTTGTAGTTTCTTAGAATTTGTTTAATTGCACATGTTACCCTGTTGTTAACAATTTCTCTTTACTTGCTTGGCTTGCTGGAAGAGATCTCTGGTAGAGATAAGCTTGCCATTGTACATGCATCTCTTCTTTAATGTTGTATGCCATATTTCTTTTTGTGTATGTGCAATAAAGAATAAAGAATAAAGAAAGAATAAACCTTATCACTGACATAAACATATTGTAAGTAATTACAAAACCGCGTCTAAATTAAGCAGGCGTTGAATTTTGTTTTAAACGACAATGACAGCAAAATGTTTATAATTTTATAGGCTACTTTTTATCCCGGGAAAATGTTTTTATCTCGGATAATTTCGACATTTTGTTTTTCTGCAGTCCACGCGGACGGAGTCGCGGGCGTCCACTAGTAACACAATAAATTACACCATGATGAAAACTTACTAAGACCAACTTATCTCTTAAAGAGATTTCTTGCAGTAAACCCAATCAAAACGGGTTCATCAAGTCATAGTTCGCTACATAGTCTACAAACTCTACACTTACACGTTACACTTATGCTCTTCACTATCTTCGTTTCTATGTAAGGTTTCTATGAGTATACCCTTTTTGTCTTGTTTCATTGTTGCTATTGTATCTGCGTATATGTAATCGTCCAAGAAAAACCTATTCTATTCTAAATTTTGGACTTCACATGAGTACGTCTCGGTGCCATATGTGTAACAATTTTCGAGCGACAGCGAAGTTCGCAAAGTTATCGCAACATTTCTACCAATAGGGGTTAGACTTCACCACGTCATTCCACGAAGGAAGCTAAATAAAGACTTCCTATTGGTGAAAAAATATTTATAACTTTGTGAGCTTTGCTTTCTCTCTTTATCAGTAGCCCTTCCAGCCGGGCTAGCACGACCACGATAAGTAGATATACGATAAAGGATTTCGTATCGTATCTGTACCACCAAAATTATCTATTACGCGAACATGACCAATGGAACGATACGTTACGTTAAGATTTATCCCGTGTTATGATACGATAAGGAGCGAGATAAGTTAAACAAATGTTTCTAGAGTCAAAAAATATTTTTTTTCTTTTTTTTCAATTGTCGTTCATTCTTTTTTTTTCTTTTTTTCCTTTTTGACATCAGATGTCATGTTAACTGCTCTAACATGACCAGCGAAACACGATACGATAAACCTATTTATCGACTAGCTGTCAAAATACGATAGATATGAGCCGCCATGTTGAATGTTATCGATACCAATTACTAATCATTTTATTTTACCTTTGTAAACTAAAAACGAGTAAACTAAAATACTAAATTAAAAATATTAAGTTTGGAGCATATCACTGAAAACCTATCGAACCAAAGAATATAAAAGGTATTTTCGATTTCTCTAACCTATCTACGCTTATCGCGCACTACAATGTTCATAGATAACAATATCTTGAATTGATGTCAAAATTCGATATTTTTAACATCAAAATATGGTCATGTTCGGCGCTATCGATAGTAACCGATGCACATGCTCGCATTTTATCTATCATATCGTATCGTGCCGTGTAACGTTATCGATAAAATTCAACATGGCGGCTATATTTATCGAATTTTGACAGCTAGGTATCGATAACTTGACTTATCATATCGTGTATCGTTGGCCGTGCTAGCCGGGCAGGCGTTCGAAATACGTCTTCGATATTTTGCTTTGCCGGTTTTCTAGAAACGTCTAAAACACGAATTTTACTTCCTTTATGAATTTTCTGTAAAAGATCGAATATAGAAAATATTCATATTAGAGCGTACGGAACCCCAACGTCAGCTGCAGCTAACATGCGAGGTGCAATATTAATATTTTAGTAGTCCACTGCTCCTTTGAGATAACTGCATTTTTGAAAGAACTAACTCCTGTGTGCCATGTTTGAGTAAAAAATGTATAAAATGTTCCTGGCAGCTTTTCGACTGTTATCCATATACAGAATGTTTTTTCGTTGCCACCATTTACAAAGAGTACGTACTACGTAATACGCACTCTATACATGAAATAAATTAAGTTTATGCATAACAAATTTCTGGGAAACGGTTTAAAAAAATTTGACATTTTTTTTATTCACTTGATCGCGCGAAGTTAAATTTTTTAGACAAGTGAAAGTGAGCGAAGTTAATGTTTCTAGTTTTTTCTTTTTTTTTTCTTAAAAATGTTTGTTACACGCGTCTACGTACATTAATGCAAAAAAGCAATCTAATAACTCAACCTTATATCTTGTGAACCAGACACTTCACAGGTATGCATGCTTTCATGGAGAAAAATATTCGTAATAATGAGGAGAATCCTTAGTTTCTTGTAGTGAAGTTTCTAGTAGAGAATTCGGAAGAGTTGGCGACCACAAAACATACATGTATATAGGTACATACTTATAAAGTGAGTTTTTCAATCCAGAGCAAAGATTTACAAAGACATTGAATTGCGCTGCCTTAAATGACTGACTGACAGACCAACGCACATACTAAACAGCTCATCCTAGACGCCAGAAACTAGGAGACTGTGTTCTTTGTATAACGTAAGAATCCCATAAGGAAGAATTTTCCGTAATTCGCACGGGAATGGGAAAAACTGCAATTTATATGGTTTCTTAGACGAATCCGCAAAATAGTAGAAAAGGCTTCAGAATGTCTACATCTTCCTCTGGCGTGTACCTACTCGTATAATTCTGTGATCTACATACGAGTATTACCATCTTAGGGTCGATTGTTGAATATAGGTATTATAATATGTACCTACCTATAGTTATATCACAATCAGCCAACAAACATGCTAGCGAAAAATTATTTAACGGCTATGCAAAAAATCAAACGTAGGTACTTTTTTTAAATATAGTCATGCTTTATCAGCTATTACGCTGTAAAGTTCGTTATGTGGGCGTACTATATTGACTATATTATTTGTATATCATTAATCTGAGATATTATTGCCTTATGACATTAGCTTTGGAACTAATCGATGGTTCTGCTTGTTCGGTAGTAGCTGTTTCCGCTTTAGTTACGAACTGTTACGGCCAGGATTACAGTACTCTCACATATGAGTAGCAGTTAAACAATTAAGTTTTATGTATAACTGTTATAACGTTATGACACATGTATACATTTCTATGGTAGCCATGATAAAAGTCTATTACAGTTTGTAACATTTTGCTACATCACGTTGGATAATTTTATCTATATAAATTAATACGTGAAACGGAAACTAGGTTTTAACTAAACTAATAAAAGAAACATGTTAGGTATATACATGCAACTAACCTAACCTAACCCATTATACCTAATATATTGCAGTACCTATATAGTAAGTTATATAGTTCCATGGTAGGCAAGTCCATGCTGATGTGTTAGATGTCATACCTATATGTCAGTAGACATTTAATGACACACACGGTTTATAAATAAATAGTACTCTCGTTAGAGAGTAAGTATATTGTTTGAAATAGTACTTTTAGGACATTGTAAGAAATATTAGGTACAATGATTAACCCAACCATGTTTATCCTATTTCTTTGTAACTTTATCACAAACGGAATATGTGAAAATATAGTGTGGTACCATGTTCGCGGAAATCTCACGATACATTGTCCATTACCCAGTGATACAAGCCACGCCTACGTATGGAAGAAACAGGGTAAAATCCTTGCAGATGTTGTGGAGCTTAAAGGCCGGTATCAGCTTAACGCAGGCGGTGCAGAACTAGCCGTTATCGGTCGCTCTGTCGAAAAGGACTACGGGAATTATACTTGCAGCGTTGGAGATAAAACGCATAGCATCGAAGTGCGTGGCATAGCCCGTCCAAAGCTGCCGGTCAATTCGTTTGTGAACGAAAATAAAGACGTGACAATTACTTGTACATTGCTAGGCTTGCCGTATACCGCCGTGGAGTGGACCTTCAGTAGCAATGTTAAAGCAAACAATGGAAGTGCTCTTACAAGAGGACGTTTGCAAGTATCGAGTCAAGGCGTGGAAGGTGGAGATTTTGTGTTAGAAGGAGCACAGAGAAGCGATGCTGGTAGATACTGGTGTGCTACTAAGACCGGTTTGAATACCTCTACGCAGCTGCGTGTCAAAGACAAGTATGCTATACTATGGCCCTGCCTAGGTCTTGGCGCTGAGGCATTGTTTCTGCTCACCATTATTAAAGTTTGCGGATATTTCAAAGATAGAGGACAGCGGAAAGATAGTGAGACCAATTTATTAAACATCGAAAAGCCCCATGAAGCGATTGCTGCACCAACGGTACATGCTTTGGAGCCGATTACTACTCATATACCACTTACGGAAGATATAGAGAATATTCGGCATGGATAAAAGGATTATGAATAATAGGTATATATTATTCTTAATACATAAAAGCGTAGGTATAACATTTTAAACTTTCCAAGAATTCGGTATTCTATCTAACTATATAAATTTAACTAATGCTTACTTGAGACAATTTTATTTCACGTTAAGAGATATTATTTAATATACACGAATACGAGTATGTATATATACAATGTTTAGTATTTTCAACTAGTGTAAGAAATACCTACATATAAAATATAACGAGGTTATTAAATATAAACTACTGTAATGCTATGATTTTCTTTGATGACAATGAGACTTGCAAGTATACGCTACATAGAGGTACTTGTGTTGCCTTTTTATCCGACTTCAAAAAGGAGAGGTTATCGATTCGTAATATGTTTTTTTTCTTATTTTTTATGTGTGTTACCTCAGAACTCCGTCATTTATGAACCGATTTCAATTTTTTTTATAGTTGGTCAGGGTATGCTTCCAAGTTGGTCCCATATTGACCATACCAGGATCTGATGATGGGATCTTGGAGAAATCGAGGGCAATCCTCAAATATTGTAGGCACATGTAATCTGTTTTTATACTTTTAATGAGCGTTTTGATCACCTACATATAAAACATAACATCTGATGATAGAATCTAGGGATCTCCTCATATATTATAGGCACGAGTAGTCGGTTTTTAGATTTTTATAGAGAATTTTGGTCAGCTACACATAGTATGAAGGAAACGAGGGTCTGATGATGGAGATGCCGAAAAACAAATAGTGGAACTTTTTAGTAACAAAATCCCCCCATGGCAGGGGGAGGCCTAGGTCTAGTAGTGGACTGCAATAGGCTTATGAAAATGGAGATAATAAGATAATAAATTAAGTCGTGTAATTATATGTTGCGTTAAGCCGTGTCCGAAGTAAGATGGTGATGGTAAGAGGAAGTGGAAAAATTATTGGGAACAGGGCAGGAAGAAGGAGTGTAATTATATGTTGCTTATATTGTCAGACGTCAAATTTCGAAGCCTAGTCATTTCTCTCTGTGCCCTTTCGTCATGTGGCCGATTTAATCATTTGCTGACATCTGCCTTCTAAACTTCGTACATGGCATAACGTAACATATATTTTAGCAAAATTTTACTTTAGTAAGCTCGAGTTTTAGCTCATAGTTTCCCGAAGGAAAGGCATATGTAAAAAGAAAGCCCATACAGCCATTGTCTTTAGTAAATGATTTCTGAAGTTATGAAAGATGATATTGATCATGATGAAAGGAAACGTCGGAAAAATCCTCAAGAATGTGTGTAAAATTAGTAAAGAGCAAAAAGAATTGCAGAAACAATATACATGAGCCCATGAAGAGATCGCATTCCGAGTAAAGTTTTACTTAGTTTAGGCTCATAAGTACGGAAGTCGGTTTTTCGTTTAAAAAAAATTATTCTCTATTTGGAGTATCTTACTAATCTTCAGGTTCTCCTTAGTCTCTGATGATAGAAAAAATATACTTTGCCCAAAACAATATAACAATAGAAATATTCCGTTAAATTATTATTAAATTAACAAATAAAAACAAACCCATTAATAACAGTAAAAAGATCAAGTCCTTAAATTATATCGACGATCTAGGGGATTCTATGTTTATATGTTATTCTAAAACAACTCTTTTCCTATAAATAGTACCTACAACCGTAACAGTCTGTAACTGAATATAAGGAAGTTTTTTGCTAACTGCTCCTATTGCGTATATTGTCTCTACAAATAAACGCTTTCATTTTGTTTATTTTGCAAGATCAAACGAGTTTCACGGATCTATCTACCTTGATGCCCATTTCCCTGAATAACTTATTGAGTATCTCACGACTATATCACATAATGTCTCTTATGTTTGTTTGTTTGAACACGCTAATCTCAGGAACTACTGATCCAATTGGAAATTTTTTTCAGAGGTAGATAGCTCTTTTATAGAGGAGAGCTATATACAGGATGTTTTTTTGTGGCCACCTTTAACGAAAGGTACGTATTCTATACATGAAATAAAGTAAGTTTATGCTAAAAAAATGCTGGGAATTTTTTTTTTTTTTTTGAAAAAAAAATTTAAATTCCTTGATCGTGCGAAATTTATAGTGTCTAGTGTTTATGTTAGTTTTTTTATAGACAGATATTAATTATTTTTCGTGAAAAAATCCTGCTACGCGCGTCTATGTGCATTTATGCAGAAAAACGCAGTCTATTTACTCAACTTTGGACCCTAATATTTTGGAAACCAGACACTTCCCAGGTATGCTTCCATGGAGAAAAATGATCGTGATGATGAGGAGATTCCGTAGTTTTCGGGAACGTTGACGACCAAAAATCATCCTGTATAGGTTATATATGACCCGCCCCAGCGTGCAATGCCCCCTCACGCGGGCGAAGTCGTGGGTAGCTGATAGTGTATAAGAAAATTTCTATGATAGAGGTGACAGAGATGTTGTTGACCTGGACAAATACCTTGAAGAGCATTAATGTCCAAGTAAAAGCAGCGGTAAACTCATTCTTTGCCACGTAAGACTTAATAGGTTAACTGGTGGAAGGTAAGTGTGTGCTATTTTCACAGTTCTACTCAGAGGTGAAGAGCAGAGATATTACGTCATTTGCAGTAGCAAAGCCAAAGAAATGCGATAGCGAAAATTGTAAGTGAGTGGGGCGCGGGAGGACTGCAAATTAGGAAATAGTGCTGATGTTTGAGCCTGCGACACGAAACAGAGTGATGGAGGGGCGATGCGATGGCGAAGCGGCGACACATTCTCGTACAAGAACATGGACTTGTACGAGAATGTGTCGGATGGAATGTAGGTGACGCGCACGAAACGGGCGAGAGCGGGGCGGGGCGATCGAACAATACATACTATCTTCTCATCGCCCCGGTACGCCGCCATCGCGTCGCTCCGCATTTGCTGTTTTCGTACAACAGGCTCAAACCAATGAGCAAATGTATATTTTGGATATTCCCATTAAAGAATTTAAATGTTTTCAAGCTATTACCGAAAGTCGCGGCAAATTTCAGAGAGTTAGAGTAATTAGTGTAATGAAAGGGCTTCGTCAGTTAATTGCGTACTAAACAGGCGCATTTATATTATAAATTTTATCTCAGTAAGGCATAAGTTTATTTTGTCATAATTGCTTAAAAAGTTAACGTATGTAGGTACAAAAGTAAGTGGAATTAGGATTGTTAAAGACGTAGTGCTGGGCTTAACTAAAATACATCAGCTGCATCTCCTACCGATTCTAAAACCTTGATTGCTTAATTCGACATATAAATGTGTTTGTTGTAGTTTATTTTCGTTATTATAAATCATGCCTAGGCCTATACTCTTGTATGTACAGGCTCGCTATTGGTTGTTATTTCCAGTTAATCCTGCATTGTTTTTGTAGTACAAATTTTAATGATTAACCATAAACTCCCATGAAATTCCAAATAATTTAACATATTTGTTTCCGGTTTAAGTACATCTCATTAGTGTAGATTTCACAAAAACAAAAATACCGACCAGAGTAAATCTTAATGCTGACGGAATTATTTAGTTCATTATTTATATGAGCAAACTAGGCCATTTCCTACCTATTTTGGATTTAATTATATTTATTTATTTATTTATTAAATTAGAAAGCCAACATAATACATAACAGTTCCGTTAAGATACAAGTTGGACAGGAGTACACGATAATATTATGTATCACAATTACAGGCTAGCACAACTTTTACAATAAATGAAGTAAAACTATTTAACCATTATTTAAGTAATGAAGCGTATTAAAATTTACTTTCCTACCAATATTCCCTCTATTCAGGAATTTCGCCCAAGTATTATGTCAGTCTCTTTCTGCTTCAATGAATAAGTCCCGTCCAAGGGCTATACGAACAATACATGCCTGATCAGCCCTTAAAGCCGTCATATACACACTGTTGGGTTCAGCCAAAACTGCAGGTTTATGAAGGTTATCTTACAGCTACCTTTAATATAAGGAGGCCGGATATCTAAATGATCACTGACGACATCCATGTTAGTGGTAGGAGATATATAGCCAAATACTGGTAGAAAGGCATCAAGTGGATAATATAGAAAAGTGCTACGAGTATTATAAGAAACAAGAGTACTAAACAGTTAGAGAGCGAACACCGGTAAAAAATTTGATTTCCAAATACGCCAGATACAATTAAATGCATTCTAAGAAGCTTGCCTGAACAAACGTAATTAATTTCTATTCACACATTTCTGTTACATCCTGTATATTTATACAAAGTAAAGTCGACCTTAGTCTATCAGGTGCATATCGTAAGAGTCGACTAAGGAATTTAGGGGCGTTCTTTCAGACGATGAGCTAGCAACTTGTCACTGATTTAAACAGCACGCACCTGAACGCTATGCTACATAAATACATACCTATATATTCAAATAAGTCTTATCAACATATATTTCAAATTTAGGATGCTACCTCATAAAGACACTTTCAAGTGGATGGAAGTGGAAACAGTTTGTGTAATACCAAGCTGTCCTTATCTATCCAGTTTACTCCATCTTGTCCTCCAACATCGCATAACTGGTACACAAGGCCAACTATGGAATTCATAGATAAAAAAAACACTGCTGCAAAAGCGCACTTGTGGCCCAACAGGGGCGGCCAAACCGCGGCGGCCACCGAGGTTACCGAAATGTCGAGCGGCCATAGCGCGCACTTATCCTACTAATATTATAAACGCGAAAGTATGTAAGTATAGATGGATGTTTGTTACCCTTTCACGTAAAAACTACTGAATGGATATTAATGAAACTTATATATACATCAGAATAACACATATGTAGTTTACTTTTTATCCCGGGAAAATATTTTTATCCCGGATAATTTCGACATTTAGTTTTTTTTACAGTCCACGCGGACGGAGTCGCGGGCGTCCACTAGTAATCCATTAACAACAGTGGCCGCCGCGCCCTGGCCGCTGGTGCTTGGCCGCCAATGCAGTGTTGGACATGAATTCACCGAGATTTGACTGTGAAGGTGTCTACACACCAAAGCTGCCGGCCCGGCGGGAAACACGGGCGGGCGTAAGCCGCCGGCAAGCTTGTTTCAAAATGAGGCCGCCCGCCTTGCCGTAGACACCTTGATACAGCATAAGAGCTGGCCTTATCCCCGGCTTATTTGTAAGTTAAATATTTAAACATGTCCTTGAGCAAGCCAATAAGAAAACTAACTAACCCATCTAGAATCTACTGATTTAAGCAACTTAGATTCGAAAACTGGTAGAGCAAGTTCAGTAAAACCGCAAGACGTTTCAAGCTCTCAATAAGTTCCATTCGACTGGGTATTTCAATCGAACATTTAACTGTTAAGTCTAACTGGACCGTAATTAAAAATTTCATTTATATTATATTGATTGACTAAAATTACAACTGAGGTTAGAAATTACGATACTTTTACCCGTTACATTTATAGAAAAATGAAGGTTGCCTGATAAGGATAAAGACAACTTCGAGGGGGAAATCACCAGAAGAGTGAAGCTTAGGCGGGCGACATTTGGAAAGTTGCGTCATATCTTTGAGTCATCCTTGCCATAATGGCTCAAAACCAAGGTGTTCGATCAGTGCGTTCTACCAGCCATGACCTATGGAGCTGAGATGTTGAACCTGACGGTGGGGCTAGCCCACCGATTGCATGTCACTCAGAGAGCTATAGAAAGGTCGATGCTCGGGATCTCGCTAATGGACAAAGTCCGAAATGAGATTATCCGGCAGAAGACCAAGGTGACAGACGTAGTCTCGAAATGTAGCAAACTGAAGGGGCAGTGGACGGGTCACATCTGTCGTAGAACCGATGGACGGTGGAGTAAGCGGGTTCTCAAATGGAGACCGCGCCTCAGCAAGCGTAGCGTTGGGCGCCCTCCGGACAGATGAACCGATGACTTAAAGAGGGCGACTGGCAGTCGAGCCATGTGGCGTGCTTTGGGGGAGGCCAACGTCCAGCAGTGGACTGCAATAGGCTGACGACGACTTATACACACGGCTGTGCTCCCGAAATGGGGTAGCCGAAACTGCAGGATGATAAATAAGATCCCAGTGCTACTAAACGTGGTGATAGCGTGTCGATAAGAGTAGTCGCTCTTACGACATGAACGGAAGGAGATGCAGTTGATGTATTCTAGTAAAGATGCATTCCACGTGTATTCGGTAGTCTACTAGTGAGTAGTTAACTTAACCAGTTTTGTCGAGTCGTGTTGCAGTTTATTTTCAATGTAAATGTATATTTTTTGCATTGATAAGATTAATCTCGCTACTGGAAATTAACATTATCGCATTAATCTATATGAAGTAGTTGTATGATATTTACCAACATTTTCTTGTGAAGCAAATCTAAATGTTACTTTTCTTGGTAGATCATTAATTCGGCGTTTAGTTTGTTAAGATCTCAGTCTCAACGATGTACAGTGTACACAGCCACAGTGTGTTCTGATCAATGATGTCCCTACTATTGTACTAACTCGAACTAGAAAATAGTTTTCTCTTTTTCATGATTTTCTTTTATGATACAAACCTATATCTTCTCAATATTTTTATAAATACTATGTAAATATATGTATGTAATCATCGACGTAACATTAAATAATTTAATCTATAAATAAGTACTTTACGCAACATCCAGACCGAAATATAGCTACATTTTTGGCACATAAGAACAACAGAACTTACTGCCTGTAAAGCAAGCGTAGAGAATGTTCTTAGATAGAAAATATTCTTGAATTACATTACCTACATGGGTAACCCTCTTTAGTTTTCCTTATCGACATGATATCCTGTGTCTATGTATACATAATTATAAAGTTGTATCAAGTAATCTACGTGTCATGCTCTCCAGCAGAGCCACCTTCATAAATCAAGTAAAAATAACTGCCAAAAATAGATGGCGTTACCTCTACATCTCCTACATAGCTCCCTCCCCATCACCTCTCTATACAGAATTTCAGGTAGCAGATTCGCAATACAATTTTTTTTTTACTTTTAATAGTTGTTAGAAATTTTCCGTAATATCCAATGGTAGGATAGTCGGTTCAAATCCAGGACGAGCTGGGAGCGTGAAGAGGAAATCCGGCAGCAGATAACTCCGAATCTGTGTTAGGTCACACTAGCCTTTTTATCTGCAAGTGTACCAATGTTAATTTGTGAATGTTAGCAGAACGAGGAGAATACATGATTGTGCTGTTCGTTTATAGGTACCGCTTAAGATCAGTTTAATAAAAATTCAAATTAGTTTATTTGTTCAAAAGATGGCACAATAGAGTTATATCAATTAAAATATATCATTAATTTTTGTATGAAACAGCAATAATGGATATTCGATTTGTACTTATACTCGTAAGTCATCTGATCCTAGATAATGCTTTAAAAATCTCATTTATTTGTGACAACCCTTATGTGACAAACATTATACTCGAAAAACATAATCCTTCTTTTAGCGCAGTCGGGTAATAGGGACACATATTATAAAAAATGCCGCATATTATCCGCTTAGTGTGTCGCTAGAATTTAGACGAAACACAAACTCATTTGGGAATACGCGAAATAATGTAGTAAAGACTACAGAGAGATAAGGGCGCTTTTTTAACAAATGCTATTTTGATACCGTTTATTGTACTTGAATGGCTGAGAATTTTTGAAAAGTCCTTTGTAGGCTTTACGACATTTTATAAGAGCCTGTAATCAAGATAAAAAGATGTTTAAATGTCTTAATAATAATACAATGATTAATTGGATTGTGGTTACGATTCCCTTTGAAATAATAATGTACTACTGACCATCTTTCGGTCAAAGTGGTCAATTTCGTCGGAGATAAACGCAGAAGATAATTATAATGCACATGTAGGTATGTGTGCAAACACAGATGCACACTCTGTTCACTCACTCTCATAGTGATAGGAGGAAATCCATAGGCTGATTACGTATCTTGCAAAATTAAAGCAGTAGCAATGCGACAGCGAAAATTTCAATTGTAAATAATTTTGCTACTCGTATCACATTGCGTTTTCTAGTTAGGTAATATGAGGGCCAACACTACCGGCCCCCTTATTACGTAAAAGCAATAGCAAAGCCGAAGCCGCGCGATTTCACTGCGAAATTCACTGTAAACTAAATGACAAAAAATATTGACCTCTTTTTTAAATTTTACTCAAACAGTACCCGGTTTGTTGTACAAATTGGCCTATTGTGATCTTATCACCTCAGATCGGCCCATAAATAATTTTACAACAATAATAAACAATATTTTGTGCGGCATGATAACCGCTGGACGTCCCAATTGGGAGATAAGAACAATTTTACGAGAACTGCGCGAAATATGGACCCATAAACTATGAAAAAAACACACAGTAGAGGTTACTGAACGAACACGTTTGTTTATATAATAGGAGTCTTTATTTCTGAGTGCAAAGTTGAGATTTAACTTCAAACTCATTTGCGATAATGTAAATTTACCAAACCAATTACATTATGGCGTGGATATAATAAAAGTGTGTAGCGCGCGAGTTCGCGAGCGGCCTGCTCGCGTAGTCCGTTGCCCCGCTCGCTACCGCTAGGAGCTCTCTCCAATATTTTATTTATTTTATTTTGCAGCCCTAATTTTTTTTTACATAGGTTTAGTTACTATTGCAAATAATTTTAGTTCGTAGGTTATTGGTTATTTAGTATTTATTATGCTACGTATTATGTATTCTAATTAAGTTAATATTTATTATATTTTACTCTTATAGATTATTATTTATTATTATTATTTATTACTAAGATAAATTTATAAAAACACTTCTCCATTAATATAATCCGTTAGGATATTTTTTTCTCTACCCTCGCCTAAGCTAATGGTCGTCTTTGATTGAGCTCTTGATATTAATTATAATTAACTAGATATTATCATAGATTCCCCCTATATTACTACTTGGATTTACCCTGGAAATCACCTGGATCTTGTTTGAGCACTGTTCACACCTCGAGTCTTTATCTCTGGACTTCGCGAGGTGTGCGCCTTCTGCCGGTCTTCATCCAGCTTGTGACTGAACATACACAGTCACCATATCTTGCACCGACTACACTACAGGTACCACTTTCTTATTATAAAACATGAAGTGTCAGAAATGCCTAAAGGAGATTTTTGATGATGACGGCATAATGTGTGCTCTGTGCAGCTTGAGCTATCACTTTCACTGTGCGGGGATGCGCGAAACTGTTTTTAGAAAAATGAATTTATTAAAGCGCAAATCTTGGACGGGATCCTGCTGCCGTGATTGCGAGTTGGATACTGAGGTGTCAGAGAGTAGCAAAAGTGTACCGGTTTTATCGCCTGTACCACAGAGTACGAGCGAACGCAGTGGGCAAACTAACTCATCACCGATTGCTGCCCATACTTTACTTGATAAAACCCTTAGCGACTTTATTACTAAGCAATCGGAACATTTTTCTGCTTTCAAAATGGAGGTTCTCGAACGTATCGATAGAGGTCAGGCTGTTCTCGAAAAAAAGGTCGACACAGCAATGAAGTTAATCTCTGATCTCACAAATAATGTCGACCTTTTGGCCTCCCGCGTAGCCGACCTCGCATCTTCGGTGGACTTTACATCCGAACGTATGGACCAGCTCGAAGCAAAATTCAAAACCATAGAATCCAAGCACAAAGATTTCGAAAAATCTAAGCTGACCGTCCTGGAACTCAACGAGACCATAAACCACCTTAAGCAAAACATGAATGAGCTGGAGCAAAGAGCTCGCTTAAATAACCTCGAAATATTCGGGATTCCTGAGCGAACCTCGGAAGTGGTCGCGAAAGTGGTTTCCTCTGTGGGAGAAGCGATCGGAGTACCAATTAGCAGCCAAGACATAATTTCGGCCACCAGAATACCCTCACGTCAGCAAAATGGCCTCCCTAAACCCATAGTGTTGAAATTAATTTCTACCTCAAAAAAGGATGAGATACTGAGCGCTGTTCGCAAACAGAGAGGAATCACTACGGCTGATATTGGATACTTGGGTGATAAACGACAAATATACGTAAACGAACACCTGACTTCCGATAACAAGAAGCTGTTGAAGGAGACTAAGCTTAAATGTAGGGAATTGGGGTTCCGGTACTGTTGGACAAGGAATGCCAAGATCTTCGTTCGCCATCACGACAAGAGTCCAGCGAAGCGTGTCTCGAATTTTTCGTCACTTGCAGCTCTGAAACCATCACCCGGCAACACTGGACTCAATCAAAACATCTCATCTATAGATTAGTTTACCCTTTTATAAATTTTACTACTGATTCTGGCTTATTCTGTGTCACATTATTGTTCCACAATGATAATTTGTCTTTTGTACCTGAGCTTATCTTTCTACAATCTCATATTAATAATATGTCAATTGCATTAGCGACCCTATCCCATACGTATTTGAGTAATATTTATCCTACTTCCCTTCAATCATCTGCCTCTGTTTATTACTGTCTGGTATTTATATTTTTCCTATTTATAATATTCCCATTACTAATGTTTTATTTCGTCGTATATTTTAAACTAATTATATTATTGATATACAAATGCTTTCGTTAAAGGTATACTATCAAAATTCTAGAAGTATTAGAGGCAAGACTGTGCAGTTCCTTTCGGGTTTGGGTTGCTCTAATTTCGATATCATAGGTATCAGTGAGACATGGCTCATGGACGATGTGTTTGACGCCGAAGTGAGCGACGATCGGTACGACGTGCACCGCGCGGACAGGGTGGCTCCCCGCGGGTCCCGGACGCCTCGCTCGGTGGTGGGCGCGCGGCGCCTGGCCTTGCGTGGCGGTGCTATGCTGTTGACGCGCAGGTCGCTCGGTGCCCGCTGCTTACATACTTCCTCTACGGACGCACCTATCGAAATGGTGCACGTCGTAATAGGCGCTCGCGCGATTCATTCTAGTGTGGACTTGCACATTATATGCGTTTACATCTCGGGTGCCGCGTCGCACGATGTCTCGTTGCAGTTTATTGCTGATTATTTATTGAACATTTCTATGGACGGAAATCTGATGTTACTTGGAGATTTTAACCTGCCTCATGTTACTTGGAATAATGCTTCCTCTTATAGTTTATCATTGTTTCCTCACGGTGTACAGATGGGTGGCGGCCAGGAATCACTTTTTAATGCCATATCATCTGTTGGGCTCCTTCAATACAACGCAATTTTTAACGGTAATGGAAGACTACTAGACCTTGTATTCAGCGACTCTGAGCTGCTGATTACTCGATGTTTGGACCCATTCACACGCGAGGACATGCCTCATCACCCCGCGCTGGAAATCGAGGTACCTAACATAGCAATCAAAAGTATCCACTGCATTCCAAAGCGCATATTCAATTACAGGAAAGCTAATTACGCAGATATTAATCGCGACTTGTCGCAACGTGACTGGAGTAGTCTCCTGTTTAATTGCAGCCTGGACGAAGCAGTGGAGACTTTTTACACTGAACTTGATAAGGCTAAATATAAATATGTTCCCTCTTTTACTAGCAA
Organism: Carposina sasakii; assembly: GCA_014607495.2. NCBI lineage: Eukaryota > Metazoa > Arthropoda > Insecta > Lepidoptera > Carposinidae > Carposina > Carposina sasakii. The sequence continues at coordinate 4,793,996 of CP053163.1, read as the reverse complement.
CCCCTCTGGTTACCCTGCTTGGTACTCTAAACCCTTAATTAAAATAATTAAGGAGAAACATAAGTTCCATACACTATGGAAGAAATTTCACAACCCCCGTGACTATGACAGCTTCACCGTCCTTCGGAAAAGATTTAAGAAATACCAGCGTGAATGCTGGGACAAATTTATATCGCACACTAACAGCAGTATTAATAAATCCCCTAAAACTTTCTGGCAATACACAAAGAATCTGCGCAAAAATAACGGAATCCCGGCAAATGTCACATACGAGCGGCGGACGGCGGGGGGCGGCTCCGAGGTGTGCGACCTATTCTCACAGTATTTCCAAACCGTGTACTCGTCCTCTCACAATCCCAATCAACCCGTAGATTTACCTCATACTGATACCATAAACTGTTTAAGTAATATTGAACTTAGTAAGAAAATCGTGTTAAAATACTTGAATAAGATTAAAACCGATAAGGGACCCGGTTGCGATAATATATCGCCATACTTTATCAAATCATGTGCTAACTCACTCTTTGAACCTCTACACCTTCTCTTTCAGAGATCTATGAATGAAGGCTTATTTCCTACTCGCTGGAAACAATCTTTTATAATCCCCATTCATAAGAGCGGGTCTAAGCAGGATGTCCAGAACTACCGTCCCATATCTATACTTTCAGCCTTTAGTAAACTTCTGGAATTGATTGTGCATGACCAAGTTTATCCTATGATCTCACGCTATCTACCTTCTCAGCAGCATGGGTTCGTCAGAAAGCGCTCAACTGTATCCAACCTTGTACAATTTGTAGATGATGTTACGAGGCATATGGACCGAGGGCTCCAGGTGGACGCTGTGTACACCGATTACTCGAAGTGTTTCGATCGTCTTAGACATGACGTTATCCTTATGAAACTATCGAGAGTCGGTGTGCACGGCAGTCTGCTTAGGTGGTTTGAATCCTATTTGCGCAATAGGAGCCAGGCGGTGAGGATTGGTTGCTACCAGTCGTGTTTCGCTCCTGTACCATCCGGTGTTCCTCAGGGCTCTCATTTGGGCCCTCTGCTTTTCAATGTGTGCTTGTACGATATTGGCGATTGTTTCTGGCATGCAGATTTCCTTATGTATGCGGATGACACGAAAATATATATGCCCATTTCTCAAATACAAGACTGCGCTAGGCTACAAGAGGACTTGGATCGGCTTTCCATATATTGCAAGGCAAACAGTCTTGATCTAAATGTAGGGAAGTGTCAGACGATAACATTTTCTAGGAAACTTAATATTATAGACTTCGGGTACTCGCTTGACCATTCGATTCTGCAGCGAGAAACCAAGGTTCGCGACTTAGGTATTTTATTGGATAGTAAAATGTTATTTACCTTTCACTACGATAATATCATTGGCAGGGCGATCCGATCCCTCGGGTTTATATACCGCGCGACCAAACCTTTTCAGGGCACTACCGTATTTAAAACACTTTACTGTGCGTATGTCAGAAGCATCTTGGAGTATGCATGTCAGGTATGGTCTCCCTGTTATGTGACACACATTGATATGCTAGAGAGGGTTCAACGGTCATTCCTTCGCCAGCTCAAGTATAGAGACACTACTGGCTCGGGGAGTTGCACTTCCATAGATAATTTTATCTCTCTGGAAGATCGACGAAGGGTGGCCGATGCCAAATTACTCTACGATTTGCTAAACGGGCGCATGGACTGCACCGCCCTGTTGGAGCGTGTGATGTTGCGGGCGATTCCCATTCGTTCTCGACGTGCCCACCCCCGACTTCTAGACCACGCACCCACGCGAACTAACTTCGCACTATTCTCCCCGTTAAACCGCATAATAGACGATTACGAGAGGAGATTCTCGGAAGCGGATATATTTTTCCTCACCCGCACTAAATTTATTGGGTTAGTTATTGAGGGTCAGCAGCGGCAGCTACAGGCTTCAACATAATTATTATTTCTCTATGCAATGTTTTTATTATTCTTATTTTTAGTAAATATTTAAATGTATCCTCCCATCCTACCCTACCCCAACTCCTCTCTTCCTTTCCTGGGTCTATATTATAGGTATATTATTGGATTTAAATACTATTCTTATTTATATCAATGTCACCATAAAATTATAAGTGTTGTTACCGTTATTGGCACTACACACATTATATGTAAATTATTTTTATTCGTATGTTATTGCTGTGTTGTAACAACTTATAACAAATAAATAAAAAAAAATAAAATATGGTTGATCGTTTCATATTTAAACATTGTACTGAGGGATTCAGCTTTGTTTGCCGAGATTTGGCTAGTGTATAGCTATCGGGATGAAAAATAGCGTTGCCAATATGTAATTTAGAAAAGAGATGGTAAATTTCGTCATCCGAGTAATTGACCCGGTAGCTCAGTGGTTAGAGCGGTTGGCACGGTTTGCATTGGTCGTGGGTTCGATTCCCACTCGGGTGAAGATTTTTTTCCATTTCTTTATTAATAATTTTATATTATTTATTAGTTTGGTCATTAATATATCATAACGTTAAAACCAGTGTTTTCTTACTGAAGAAAGATCACGTCCACCGAACCGAAGCATCTCGCTTCCTACAAGTGTAAACAACGGCACTACGTGTTTGGTTGTATAGTTTACGTTGAGGCGATCGAATTCAAAGTTAAAATTAGCACTAAGATCATTAAATTTTGTAAAAATGTGGCATATATTAGTGTTACTATTTTCCGTAAGTCACGAGCAACATCTGGAAGAGTAAACTACGGGAGGAGGTAAAATATTGCTCGTAATTTGTTCATACCGCTCTGCATATGCAACATTGTCCATGTACTATCTATAACATCTCCTCTACATCCTTCATCCTTGCTGTAAACCGATGGAAAACGTTTTAATGACTCACTATTTGTTTCAGTATAAATAATGGTATTATTGAAATGAATAAGGGAGGTAACGATAGTAGGGGAGACCGGGGTTAGTTGACTATAGGGGTAGGTAGACTGTCAAAAACTCATTCGGTGCAATAGCTTTAAGGCAACCAGTGATGCACAAGAGTCCGTCACTGACCCCCGCATAATCACCAAAAAGGCGACGTTGCACACGCAAGTCTCTTGAGAGTAGCAACGTAATATTGAAAAAGAACGCATGCTAGGAACTATTTTTGTCGTAATGTTATTTGTATAATAATGCCTATTTATTCATGATTGTTTAAGCATTTGTAACGAATGCTTGATTCATGTTTTTTCTTTTATGTATTATTCTATTTGATTTGGACGCAGTTTTGAGTTTATGGCCCTTGATAAAAAAAATTAAAGGTGGTTCGGGGCTAGTAGACTAATGTATAATGGGGCTGGTTGACCTATATATATTATGAAATAACAAATATAATTTCATTACTTACACGAGATTATTTTTTACCAAATAGTTAAAGGTTATAACAAGTTGTCTCGTTTTGTTTAAAATACATAATAAGTTAGTACTTTGTTTGTTTTGGGTACTCGAATTGATTGTATTATTTTTATAACTTGAATTTTATTGTGTTTAATCTAAAGTTGCGAAAAACCGTCTACTGGATTTATTTAATAACTATCTAATGACTTATAACTAATAAATAATCACTAAGTTATAAATAATCTAATAACTGTACCTGTTTTTAAAATAATTAACCGTAAAGAAATAAAATAGACACCTCTAAGCTGAAAATTGGTCAACTATACCCGGTCTTACTACGTGGCTTTTTCGTAAAAGAGAGACGAATCTCTCTATTTGCATAAAGATGTACATATCTGTTCTTGTTTTTAATTATCTCCTAGAATTTAAAAAAAGTAACTATAAGTCTAAAGGGTTCATTAAAAATATGGCATTAGTAGGTTTTTTCATCTTAAATTTATTTATATCATCTACTCTAAGTAGAGTAACCAGAATATAGGTAAGTACATTGTATTCTATATTATCAAACGTGACTACTACTACAGCTGCTTCTCTTCCTGTGCATACTTTACAAGTCTGTAGAGGGACAATAGAGCCTTGGTGTTTTGTAGGCGATGGACTGACCACCTGTCACTACTGACCGAACTTGTACATCTCAACTATAGCCTCAAAATTGGTCAGAATGATGCCACTCATGTTGTTCTATCGGCCCTTGGTGCTCTGCCTACCCCGTAAGGGATAAAGGCGTGATTACATACATGCGTATGCATGCATCAAACGTGGCTGTGGAATCTCCCTTATGATCCTACAGTTCTGGCTACTCCATCTTCGAAACACAGCCGTGTCTATAATGTATATTATATATGATTGCACAAAAGGTTTTGCTCCATATAGCAGTAGCAGTTCCACTGATAATTAATTTCCTGCACTGTGGCCATGTTAAATACAGTAATTACTCATGCAGTATTCCGATGCCGTTTGAGGGTGGACACAAACATCCGTGCACAATTAACGCAATATACACCTCGTAGGTATAGGTATATATAATATTAAATAACACGATGTATTACAAAACCGCTAGACACTTTGGGGAAAAAAATCATTCAAGTGCACCATGGTTACGAACACGGCACGCTCTCTTCGCTCGTTCAGGAAATGCGTATTTATTTTAACAATGTAACATAATCTTACCTAAGAAATGGGGCAAAATGCTAGGAGCTAAATTCCAAAACCCATACAATTCCAAATACCTAGCGGTTTTGTAATATCACGTGTTATACAATATACACGTAAGGTTGCTTAATCATAATATTGCCCAAATTTTAATAGATAATAATAAGTTTATTTTCATATAGACACAGGATTAGGTACATACAAATATGTTATGAGACATGTTACAATAAAATTAAAGAGCTTATGTACATTAACAAATGGTTCTGGTGTCTATGCTAGGGTATCCTGTGTTATATAGGTAGACACCAGCTTTGCATATTATTAATATTAGTTGTTAGTAGTTGCTTTACTGACATACCATCTGACATCTGACCAAATTAACATTATAAAATTATTAATAAAGAAATGGAAAAAATTCCTCACCCGGGTGGGAATCGAACCCACGACCTCTGCATTCCGCGTGCCAGCGCTCTTACCACTGAGCCACCGGGTCAATTACTCGGATGACGAATATTACCATCTCTTTTTGAAATTACATGATTGGAAACGTTATTTTTCATCCCGATAGCTATACATAAGCCAAATCTCGGCAAACAAAGCTGAATCCCTCAGCACAATGTTTTAATGATGAAACGATCAACCATATCCTAACGGATTATATTATTATATTATCCTCACCCGGGTGAGGAATTTTTTCCATTTCTTTATTAATAATTTTATAATATATAATATCTTGACAAAGATAAAAACACTTCTCCATAACACAAATTAACATTGTCACGAACTAGTACTTCTAGAGGTCTCAAACCATGCCCGATTCATCTTTTCTTTCTATCATAAGCTATTTTCTATCATAAGTACATGCAATCTCTTTCTAATTTGTAGATATATTAAAATATACAAGGATTGAAACGGCCACGCGTATCATGTACGGACTGGCAACGAATACTCGCCGTGAATTACGCCAGCGCTGATACGTTCCGTGCATGAAACACTACGTGCGTAACATGTTCCTATTACGGTATGGTAAAATAAGTGGCGCACTCCTTTATATAGGCACCTATAGTCCATTATCAAGTTGTGGCCTGCTCAAGTAGAGAGCGTATCTCACTGTAGGGCGTTAGCTTTTTACGCTGTAACGTTCAAAATTAAACTTTCATTTAATAAAACTCGTTTTTATGTACGCATTGCGTAACTCTACTACAATGATATTTTCCAGGAACTCGAAAAGCTCGCAAAACAGAGATAGTATTTTATTAATAACTGCATTTAAAACCACATGGGCACACAGGGGCTTCACTAGAATACATCAGCTACATCTCCTTCCGTGCATGTAAAGAGTTGACTAAGGAACTAAGAAGCATTCTCTCGGGCGATTAGCTAGCAACTTGTCACTGATCACCTACCTCTGTCCCCGATATGCCAAACGTGGCTTTGTACTCTTCTTTATGACCAGCAGTTCTGGGTACCCCATTTCAGGAACAGCCGTGTATCAGAGTATATATATATATATATATATATATATATATAGTAGAGTAACCATCATCATCATCATCAGCCTATTGCAGTCCACTGCTGGACGTAGGCCTCCCCCAGGGCACGCCTCAAGACTGCCATGGGGTGTATTTGCTCATAGTCACCACGCTGGGCAGGCGTGTTGGTGACCGCAGTTTGTATTTTGGACTATGTTGTAAACACGGGAGGCGCTGCTGTCCACCTCCCGGAAACCCTTAATCGCCTCGTACGATACCCACGGGCAGACATGGGGTGGTACTAATCCTACTCTGCCGGCCTCAAAATTGGTCAGAAGTGGCACCATGTGGTCCTATCAGCCCTTGGTGCTCTGTCTACCCCGTAAGGGATAAAGGCGTAATTAAATGTATGTATGTATATTCTGTTAGCTTAAAAATAATAGTCATCCGAGTTAATCGACCCGGTAGCTCAGTTGATTAGTATAATAATATTTTTAATCATAATTTATTTTAACAATACAAAAACAAATTTACTCGGTATTATAATAAAACTTCGTTTGAAATTTATTACATTTGACAGCAAAATGTATGGAATATCCCTCAAAATTAAGTTATGTTTAACCCAAATTTGACAGCGTACCTATACATATTTTGGTAATAACAAGTTTTAGGTTGGTTAAGTACCTACTTACCATTTACTTTCAAGTATATTTCAAATTCATGATACATTTTAATTAACCGTGTCGCCTTGAATTAGTTACTAAGAAAATAAACATCAAATGTACTAAGTTTCAGGTTGGCACAATCTCGGCAAATAAAAGGAGTGTTTTAGTAAATGTTGCCTCAGGTGCGCACTGGTGATTGCCGATGCTTTTAGTCTGGAGCACTCAACGAAAAGCACCCATTGGCGAGTAATAACCGTGAAGTTGTGATAGCCACAGCCATGCGATCTTGTGCTGATGCTTCACTATCACATCAACTGCATCTCAGTATTTATGCTAGGTCATAAACAAGATCCTACAGCTACTTTTAGCATAACGGGGAAAGGTGAAAATTATCACTGTTAGTATCAAGTTTTAGCTTCTTGCCTGAGAGGATGCCCGAGTTCCTCAGTGGACTCTTACGACATGCACGAAAGGAAATACAGCTGATGTATTTTAATGAAGCCCTTCACCAGTACATTTCTTATCAGGTCGGCATAATATTGCAATTTTAAGTTATATTTAACAATTCCTATTGGATTCGTAAGCACACCTCTGCCCAACCTCCTTGGGAGATAACGGGCGTGACCTTTATGTATGTATGTATTTATTAATAAATAGAAATAATTTTATTCCTATTCTGAATGCCTTTCCTATTTATCAGAAATTTGTCATCAATCTAAACAGAGCAGAGAAAATAGCTGATAGCTGACCAGTATTTTTGCAACGGGATACCCGGATGAGCTTCCCATGTCTGTTTGTAAGGGTCCCATTATCTCCAAGTGCTAGCACAAACAATCAGCCACTGCAAATACAGCTAGTATGTTCAATAGATTCTCGGACATTTAGTGATTCGGCAATCAGCATGGTCAATCAAATTACTTTACCGGAACTGAATACTGTTGAATACAATATAGCTTGTAATTGACCCGGTAGCTCAGTGGTTAGAGCGGCTGGCACGGTTTGCAGTGGTCGTGGGTTCGATTCCCACTCGGGTGAAGAATTTTTTCAATTTCTTTATTAATAATTTTATACAATATAGCTTGTAAGTAATGTCTGTACATACAATGGGCATTCATATAGGCATAGTTTAATGTATACTTATTTGTATAAATCTACGGTAGTAGATGCCCGACTCTGTGTGGACTGCTATTTTTAAACTTTAAAGGTGTTATTACAAAAGAGCGCCTAAAGTTAGACTCGATTTAAATATGTCATTTGATAGCAAAATGTATGGGATATCTACCAAATTTAGGGCATGTTTAGCTTAAAAAATGTTTAAATTCTTTTGTATTAATACGGTAAATGCCCTAGTTATTTATATGTATATATAAAGTAGCATATGTCTGTCCTCAGGCTATCTCTGTACCAAAACGTCATTATAAATCGGTTTAGTAGTTTGAGTGTGAAAGCATCCTCATTAAATAGAAAGGATAATATCTAGGTCAGTATTTTTGGTAAAAGACTCACAAACTAACTTATTCAATATAATGATATATCTCTTCATGTTTTATTAACTCTACCAAATTTCCTTAAATTTTGCATACATACAGGATGCTTTTTCCTTAACGAAGGGTACGTACTCTTACTCTCATACATCAAATAAAGTAAGTTAATGCCAAAAAAAATGCTGGGAAACAATATAGGTATAATTTTTTTTTAGATTTATTTTTTTAATTACTTTATCAGGCGAAATAGTGTACCTATACAGTGTTAATGCTAGATTTTTCATTGACAGGTTTTAATTATTTCTCGTGAAAAAATTTTGCTACACGCAATGTGCATTTACGTAGAAAAACGCAGTCTATTTACTCAACTTTGGACCCCCGTGCTGACAACATAGTCTGAAAAATCGCACTGCGGTCACCAACCCGCCTGCCCAGCATGTTGACTATGGGCTAAACCCCCCCCCCCCCCCGTGGCAGTAGCCTTGCGGCGTGCCCTGGGGGAGGCCTACGTCCAGCAGTGAACTGCAATAGAAGATAGTTGGGAGTACAGATACTATATTAGTAGGAAATGGAACAGAACAAGATTTAGGAGTATTGGTGAGATCGACTAATACCGTAAGGACCCAAATTCAACCTGTCCTTGGTACCCGAAACTAATTATTTATTCCTCCCCTATTTACATTGGTTTGTTAACAATTCTCCATTTTAGTATTGTCAAATGTCTATTTTGTATAGATATATTAGTTAAATTGACGCCTGAAACTAGTTGACGCCCGCGACTCCGTCCGCGTGGACTACAGAAAAAACCAAATGTCGAAATTATATGGGAAAAAAACATTTTCCCGGGATAAAAAGTAGACTATATGTTAAATGTGGGACCTGTCAAAATATATTCCTGAAAACTGCATCGAAATCGGTTTAGCCGTTTCTGAGATTAGCGTGCACAAACAGACAAACCGCACACAGACATACATACATATACAGGATGATTTTTGGTCGTCAACATTCCCGAAAACTACGGAATCTCCTCATCATCACGATCATTTTTCTCCATGGAAGCATACCTGGGAAGTGTCTGGTTTCCAAAATATTAGGGTCCAAAGTTGAGTAAATAGACTGCGTTTTTCTGCATAAATGCACATAGACGCGCGTAGCAGGATTTTTTCACGAAAAATAATTAATATCTGTCTATAAAAAAACTAACATAAACACTAGACACTATAAATTTCGCACGATCAAGGAAGTTAAAATTATTTTTCAAAAAAAAAAATTTTTTTTCCCAGCATTTTTTTTTGGCATAAACTTACTTTATTTCATGTATAGAATACGTACCCTTCGTTAAAGGCGGCCACAAAAAAACATTCTGTATATAATCACACCTTTATCCCTTACGGGGTAGGCAGAGCACTAAGGGCCGATAGAACCACATGGTGCTACTTCTGACCAATTTTTAGGGTATAGTTGAGATGTACAAGTTCGGTTAGTAGTGACAGGTGGTCAACCCAACAGACAAATATTCCAAAAATCATTATTTTGGGTACTATTGCTAGAGGCGATAAAGCCTTGTTGAAGTAACGATATACATATAATCTATAATACATATAATCCATAGACATGAAAATTGAAAATATCACCAATCGTCTCATTATCAGGCAAATTATCGAGGGTATTTAATCAGTATATGCTGCTAATGATGACCTACGGTGCTAAGATGTGAGGGCGAGTTGATTAATCATCAATAAAAATAATCAGTAAAAATTTCCTTAAAAAGTTTTTTGACTTACCCAGTCCTGTTAACTTAGTTTTAACAAAAGTTATAAAATTAACGCAATTTCTGGAACGTGCACAAAGTTTCCTTTGACCAAAACAATTATTAAATTTTCGAAACAATAAATAACGTTTAATTAAAATCAATGAAATCCAAATTCAAAGCATGGCCATTAAATCACTTCATTCATGACCTATCAACACACAGTCTGATTAAACATTATTCAGTAACAAAACTTTACTTCATTAAGGCAACGACTTTAAGCAACCTTAAATCATCAGGACGAAGCTTTATTTAATTTATTCTCCCTACTTTACGGTAAGTGCTCTTGTGTTACCTCCATTTTTAAACCACAAGATATAGCGGAATCTGGCTTTTTAGTTTCAAAAATACAATACATGTGCTCACGGCCGTAGTATAATCATAAAGGAATAAGATGCAATTGAGTACTAATGTCATACTAACTGTTTCAATGCACCATTAGACTTGTCGGTGCCTCACAATCCAGTCCTTGACACTTAGATTCTATAAGTGTAATGTATAGTAATGTACTACATTATTTATGTTATGTAACGTACTATACGCAATGCAATCTAAGTGTTATTGAATGGAATTATGAGGCACCGAAAAGTCTAATGGTTAGTATGACATTAGCACTCTATGTCTACATTTTATAATATTCCTCTATGGTATAATCAATGGGATATCACAAATGAGATGGTAGCCACGGCTAGCATAGCGTGGCCAGATGTAAAAGACCAATACAAGTTGCTAGCCTGAGTCGTCACTTACATACACGTAAGTAGATGCAGCTGGTATATTTTAGTGAACCCGGCATTAGCGCAGCTGTGCGTGGTCAAACACAATATGATTCCAACTGAGAGAAGTTATAAAATTTTATAACTAAAGTCCCCTGACGCAAGCAGATTAATTTAATGCCAAGTTTTCATAGCGTTCCAGGTGTTCTTTTAAGCCAATTTTCTTGTTATGTTTGACATTTATTTTATTTATTTATATAGTTTATACTAGAGTTGATAAATAACTGTACCATGTGACGTCGCAGTGTAGTGCCTGCCTGTGGGTATCGTAAGAGGCGATTAAGGGCTTCCAGGAGATGGGCAGTAGAGCCTCCCGTGTTGACAACATATAGTCGAATGCCACGCTGCCCACGCTGTGGTCACCAACTCGCCTGCCAAAACCCCTCTATGGCAGTAGTCTTATAGCGTGCCCTAGGAAAGGGCCTACGTCCAGCAGTGGACTGTAATAGGCTGATATAGGAATGAATATAAAGTAGTAGCGTAAAAAAAATTGAAAAAGGGACTAAAAAAGCAACGAACGTGAACGAAAAATCGCTAGTCTTTCATGAGTTCACGCATATCCTTAATTAACGTTTTATGTATATTTTAAAAATAATCTACAGTAGTCAAGCATTTTGTAATCTAACACTGTGCCGGCAATATTTTTTCTGGACTACAAAATTTTCGTTATTAAAAAATGTATTTTAAGTCTAATATTATTAGTATTCACTGAAAGAGTTAATTTTAAGTGCTATTATACTTCAGAGTTTTTTTAATGGATATTAAGTTTTTCATTCGCTTAGATTAAAAAGTTCGGGTTTACATAGCAGAAGAGTAAAGCGTCTCGTAGCTCTTTCAAATTATTTTACATAATGTCTTACCTACTAGACACCTAGGTACCGATAATATTAATTACTTACATTAGAACTAACTTAGATAGAACACATTTTTATGACAAAAATATTTAGCGTGTGTGGAATAGGGAAATACAGATTACAGTTTTATCTACATTTTGTTAAAATTTCTACATGAAAACCGTCATCCTAGTTCGAGCATTTTTCTACAACAAGACCAAAACAGTACCTATACTCGTAAAGGTATAATGGACAAGGTTTACCACAATTGCGCCTTTTGTATCTGGTAAACACTATCTTTTACCCCCAAGTCTCATTGAACCGATCGATAATACTTTAAGCTGCGGTCTTAAAGCCGACTTTTCGTAAATACGGAATCTTGGGGTAAGAAAATAAATGTTACCCATTAATCTTTGGATTTAGCCAGCAGTTTGCGTGTTATGCACAACTCTTTATAAGGATGATAGACGATCTCCTTTTGCGGCATCTCTTTTAACTTGACTTTAATATTTTGAAATCAGTTTTGCGGTGTGCTTATTAAGTAGTCTATCTCTCTTAAGGGTAAGCTGTTAATTGTAAATTATATTGTGACTTGAAGTTCTACCGGACTAATTAGGGCTTAGCGATGCTAATTTAAACTTATTAGGTACTTATTGTAGATGAAATTGTATTAGGCGTTACAATTCGGAAGTTCAAACATTCACTATGGGTGCGCCCACCACCGGGCCCTACACCCTCCACTGACCCTCGGATCTGATAACTCATAATTGCGACAACAGGCACTTGCACTAACTACAATCGCCATGAGAAACCAGACCCGAGCACCTAGCATGCAAGACGATACATTGCACCATTCCGAAATCAAAAACTAGATAAATAATCTACATATGTTTCGCCAACAACCGTGGCATCCTCAGGATTATAGAAATTAGTAAATTAGTAAACCACTAATTATTATGAACCTCTAAAAACCCTCTAAAAATTTTTAGAGGTTCATAATAATTAGTGGTTTACTAATTTAGTGCTCGGGTCTGGTTTCTCATGGCGATTGTAGTTAGTGCAAGTGCCTGTTGTCGCAATTATGAGTTATCAGATCCGAGGGTCAGTGGAGGGTGTAGGGCCCGGTGGTGGGCGCACCCATAGTGAACTTATTGTAGAGTTAGTAACTTCTAGACTTCATACCATGTACCGGCAAGCGCAGCCTGGGAGGAAGGACTGACGACCTCGTTAGGATTGCAATTTTCTGCTGGATGCAGGCTGAACAGGTTACAGTACCTACCACTGAACGGGCCTGTACCACTGGATTTATTTCAAGTACGGATTTTAATGTAACAAAATTACCTTTAAAAATATTTTACTTTGTAAATTGTATTTTAAAGTAACTTGAGCAAGAAAAAGCATTAGATCAGACGAAAATGAAATTCACAAATAATACCTACAGCATCCAATCAAAATATCTCATTACAGCACGAAAACAGCGAAATTAATTAAAGTTAAATTTAGTTGCCTTTAAAAGGCTGTTGTTATCATTAGGACCTCTGACCTACATATTTTTATGAATATGAAAATCATGTAAATGGGTTCGACTAATACCTTGGGACCCAAAATCAACCTCACCTGCCCGTGGTGCACCCTGCTATTTAACAGACGAGGCTCTGACGCTAAAAAGCTTATAATACCAATTTAGCACGGAAACATTTTCCTATTGGATTCGTTACCGGTCGCCAGATTATTATATTTGTGCCCGAAAAGCGGCGGTAGGCTTACTGGTGAAAAGTAGGTGTGTACGCACACCTCTGCCCAACCTCCTTGGGGGATAATGGGCGTGACCTTTATGTATGTATAAAAATCATTTAGGATCACCAGAACATTATGGTCTCACATAAACTTTGCAACACACCAACTACACGAATCAAAAATGTAAGTATACATGTAGGTAGGTTACACGGCTGTGTTTCCAATACGGGGTCGCAGAATTACAAAGGAGAGTCTACCGCGACGATTACCATAGAACAGAATGTTTTGTTTCTAAAAAAAGATATCTGGCTGCCCTCTATCTGTTGCCTTCCTTCGGATAGCAATAATATCGCTTGATTATATTATCTATCATATTATGATAGATCAAGAATGTCCGGTGTATATGAAATGATTCAAATCAAGGATCAAATATAAAACGTAGTCCAAATGGAAGGGGCACGTCGATTTTAAATGAGCTCGTAAATGAATATCAACTTTTACAACTTACTGTCTATGATAAAAATGTATGTGTACAATAAAGAATACTAAGAATATCTATATAGACCCATTTTACATTTTGTTACATCCGTCCCATCGGAATGACGGAATAGAGAGCGCATCTGTGTTTGCGCACACACTTGTGCACTATTATATCTCCTGCGAACCTGACTAATCTCCGTAGAGATTGGTCGCCTTCGCCGAAATACGGTCGGGAGATTTTCATTTCATTTCACATTTTGTTACATGTAAGTACCTAAGGTTTTATAAAATCGGAGAAATATGTTATTCCGTACTAATAAAATGTTAATACCCACTCGACCCAAATGTAGGGCAAAAATAGCAGATGTATTTTTTACTAAGAGATAAAAAGCCGTTTTCCTTGAAGTAAAACCTCGTTATTTGCCAAAAACATTATATTGGCATCTTCATCGTAGCAGGGCTAGATGTAAAAGATCAGTAACAAGTTACCAGCTCATCGCTTGACAGACCGCCTCTCAGTTGGGAGTAGATAATAATATCTCACGGGTAGAGTCCGATGTAAAGGGGGTGTGGAGAGTAACTTACACACTTCTGCCCTACCTTATTTGAGATAATGAGATTTTCTTTATGTATCTTCATTGAGGGGTCGCCCACCACCGGGCCCTACACCCTACGCTGACCCTCGGATCTGCCGACTCATGGTCACGAACACAAGACACTACTATCGCAACGAGATGCCAGATCCAAGCACCTAGCATGCAACCATAAATACATAGCTGCTAATCCGAAAACCAATTAAAAATTTTAATGGACATATATTTCGCCATGAGTCGGTAGATCCGAGAGTCAGAGGAGGGTGTAGGGCCCGGTGGTGGGCGACCCCTCAATGGAAATTTGAACTTCCGAATAGTGACGCCTGATACAATTCAATATTTCTTTATTTAGGTAAGCAACGAATGAGACAAAGGTACATACAGTGCAGCCTGTGAGTGCGGTTCAGAATAAAGATAGTTTTAGTAGGTAGTGAGTTAGATTAAAAAAGTTGGTCAGCCCACTCTCGGCGTTAGTTGCAGCGGCGGACTGCATACAAATTAAGCGCGTTTGTCTAATTTTTAAGTAATTTTATACTTAAGTGGCATAATTTTATAAGAATATGTTATATTTGTATACAATGTTACATAGGTCGCAGTTTGATGTAACTTTAAGTAGCTCTTAAATAAAAAAGTCTTTAAATTACATAAGTATATAACGTTTTTTAATCATGATACTAGGAGTTTATATTAAGTGAACAAATTCCAAAAATTCTCGGTAGTAATTTTACGAACATTGGTATTTTAACAATTAATATTTTCTCTTTCTCTCCTCTACTTCTGAAAATTTGAAGTTAAAATTAGATTTTTCGTGATAAAACCAGCTGCCAACAATACGACACTACGAGTACGAACAACACGAATAAGTAAGAACTGAAATAGTGTATTATGTAGGTATAATTTCTATAACTATTTATTCTATTTTATTATTGCACCTTGAATTATTTAATTATACAAAGGAGTTAAAAAGGCAGACACTGAGCTCCAGCAAGCAACAAATATGATTTGTTACAAAACAGGACAAAGTGTAGCACGGTTTATTATAAAGTGGTTTATCCAGAGCCGGCCTTCGCTGCATCGGGCGTGCTGCATAGTGCATGCAAATCAAATGCGTTTGGCATTCCTCTCGAGCTTCAATAGTTTGTGTATCCAGTTTGTGGTCGAGTGAAGACGCTGAATAAAAATTTATGCGCCATTCTGTTCCTTCCTCCACTCCTGGATTGTTGAGAAATATAGAAATATTTATAAATAGTGCCTACAAGCTTAGCTGTGCTGTTTCGGGGCTGCACAGGATTACATCAGCTGCATCTCCGTTAGAGGTTGTCGTAAGAGTAGCTTTGGAAATTGGGCATTGTCTCAGGCGATAAGCTAGTAACCTATCCTAGAATAGAAAATCACCTTCGTATAAATGTCAGTTTTTTCATGTGGACTCCGTCTGCGTGGACTACAGAAAAAACAAAATGTCGAAATTTTCCGGGATAAAAACATTTCCCGGGATAAAAAGAAGCATATATGTTAAGTGGGACCTGTCACAATATATTCCTGCATCAAAATCGGTTTAGCCGTTTCTGAGATTAGCGTGCACAAACATCGATCCGTTACAATTTTATTATATGTATAGATAGAAAAGATAGTGCATTTTATAAAAATCATAGGTGCTTTGAATGGGAGAAAAGTGAAGTAGGTTTATATACCAAATTCATTAATGATATTCAGTTTTTGCTACCGCAAATTTCGAGGAAGAGGCTTTAATCCAAAATCTGTGAAACCGATACTATTTCCTTACCTAACCTTCTTATTAGTTAGGGCTTTGAGGGGACTGAATCTTGAGAGCACACTACCTTTAAAGCAATATTACACAATCTGAAAGGAACCTTTTCATATTTCAAATATGTATATATAATGTTTATAATATAATATAATGTTTCGTGAGTTCTAAGTTTGCTTACGTTGTCAGAATATTGAAAATTATAGTAATTGAAGGTAAAACATATTATTTCGTACTCGTTACTGTCGACCAAGAAGATCGAGGGTCTTTTCTCAATCTGAGACCTAGTAACTTGTCACAAATATAATACACCTGACTCTGCTAAGATAAACCACACTTCAGGATCACCTTGCACCATATTTTGGGAATATATCCTTGTGTAGGTACATTATGTATGTATTTCCATATACTTGGATAGACTATTAACTTATAAAATAGAGACATTTTATCTAAACTTATCGGTATTATCTAGTACCTACTCGTATGTATGCATAATGGCCCAACCGAGCTTATCATCGTGTCGGGCTATGAAAAAAAGCGATTTATTACTATGGGATGCAACACAAACAATGAAAAATGTCGAACGTGGATTTCACAAAAGTATTTATTGGGAAAATTTTATATAAATCCTTTTTCAACATCTTGAAACAATATTGTTGTGACAAAAAAGAATGGATGAAAT
Organism: Carposina sasakii; assembly: GCA_014607495.2. Lineage (NCBI taxonomy): Eukaryota > Metazoa > Arthropoda > Insecta > Lepidoptera > Carposinidae > Carposina > Carposina sasakii. The sequence continues at coordinate 4,777,108 of CP053163.1, read as the reverse complement.
TTCGATCAGATACGAGTAGATGTTGGTCACCTTAATTTTTTTCGCGCGTTCGTCATAGTCATGTGATATATTATTCTAACCGGTATTGATGGGAGTTTTGTGGTAAAAACTTGTTATGAAACACATAAAACACGAATGTAGGCAAGATTCCTAGCCGCATCGTGTATGCCACTAACAGGACCGTTGACTGTCTGCACCGGAACGAGATTGCGGGATTTCTACTAAATAACCATAAAAATAAACATTTACTATTTCTCGTCGTCACGAAGACAATGCAAAATAAAACTTAGAAAATTCTATTTTGCTATGCTATTTGCGAAAATAAGCAAACCTCAAGTTGAAGATAAGGGATTTTAATCAAATAAATAATACTTCTGTGTGTATTTGCAACCTTTATGAAAATCATGTACCTACCTATTGTCCAAATCTTATTTTAAGGTATTTTCTACGGCTTAATTAAAGGATAAATAAAGAATAAAACAATACAATCAATATTTGCCTGACTGTCCCTTACACCCTGTATCGTGAAAATATTGTTAACGTAGATAGCAAAACCCACTCAATTGGCAAATTTAAACCTCGCATACATAATTCATTTGAAAAAAGATAGTTTAAAACAAATTGAATAATTACTTTCAAGTTAAAAATCGTTTTTGGCAGATAATAAAGCTATTGTACGAAATCTGGAGCTAGCCGAATTTATGCTGGCAGTTATATTCCATTATCCTGAAAATGTTTCTCATAACTAAGGTATACCTACGTGTTATTTCAATCCTAAATGTATAATTTTTTTAGTCCACGTGGACGGAGATGCGAGTATCCACTAGTAAGATGTGATAACATCAACCTGTCATGGCGACTTTAAAAATAGGCAAGTAATTGCTATATCTGAGGCTATATCTGTTTTAATGACTGACATTAATCGACAGCCGATTGGTGTAGTTTCCGAGTTATGGATGTTTCTATACTTAACTATGTATTTACGAGTATATATACCGTTGCCTAGTTAGTACCCACGACAAAAGACCATGGGGATCTTAATGTGTGACTAGGTTAATGTGTTGTAAAGTGTCTGAATATTTATTTTATTTATGTACTGAAAAAATTAAAGAAATTCTTGGAAAAACCAATGGATATAAATAATATAAATATTAATTCAATTACGTCGGTTATTCGACCACTGCGAACGGATTTTACCGTCCATTTACATTTCATTAGAGCGCTCACTTTAATAAATTGTTTCCTCTTCCCTGATCTGAATAGTAAATATTAATAGTTTCTCTTTAGAAATGCAATTTATTAGCTTTTCTGATCCCCAGTTCGTAATGTTTTATTTGAATATCCCGCGGCTTCAAGGCGAGAATACTAATATAAAAGGACTACCCTTATAATACATAGAAGGACATCATATAAACGTTATCTTATTGGTTTACATTATAGGCGTACGTGGATAGATAGTTGAATATGGAAAGATAACATTTATGTCTCGGAAACAACCATTTTAATTCAATACATTAGTTCTACCAGTTTCGAATAATAGGACCTTCGGCCCGGTAACCAAATGAGTCAATCGTGTCAGAAAATAATACAATACGAATATGGTCTCGGTCTGATAAAATATATTTACATAGTTATATTCGTCTTTAGAGTATTGGAAAAATTTGAAATAGCCCACTGTAGAGAACCTATTTCCAAAATTTGAGACTCGAAATCACAGGATTTCGAGTCTGAAATTTTGTGGGTAGGTTTCTTTTAGTGGGATATTTAAATAGCTTTTCGCTTAACACACCCCTTTTGTTACACCCTGTATACGTACGTATAATAATAATAAGGCTTTCTGTAGACAGTAAATACCTTCACCTGAGTGCAAATATAATAGGCTTAAGGCTCGAGCACACCGGATGCGTGTGCGTGCACGTAAGCGTAGACGTATACGTACCTCTGAGTTGTAATGTATGGAACTGTATAGGCAGACCGGATGCGTATGCGTAGACGTAAACATAGACGTCAAGCGGTGACAGCTCTATACATTAAACACACAGGTACGTGTACGTGTACGTCTACGCTTACGTGCACGCATACGCATCCGGTGTGCTCGAGCCTTTAGGCGCTCTCATACAACAGTTCAGTACGAGTATTACATTTTGCTACAACGTGTTGGAGAATATTATAAACCCTTCTATAGTGATTGAACTCAAGCAGATAGTGTGACAGTCATTAATGATAATAATTCACACCAGTCCATTTGCAGTCTACAATACATACATACATACATATAATCACGCCTTTATCCCTTACGGGGTAGGCAGAGCACCAAGGGCCGATAGAACCACATGGTGCCACTTCGGACCAATTTTGTAGGTATAGTTGAGATGTACAAGTTCGTTTAGTAGTGTACTACAATACATGACTGCAATATATTGCAAATTACAGTATGATGCAAAATTTCAAGAATAATGGATGAATAAATAAAGTGTGAAGAGGTGACAAACAAATAAACAAACTTACTTTCGCATCATATTATGTAAATTATGCGATATTAGTTGAGATTAGGAATTCCTCTTTATTTTTAGTATAGATACATAATGGAACTACACACATAATAATATTATAGACTCGGCTGTGTGTGTAAAGCTGTATTTCCGTGGCCCTACCGCAGTTGTTTCGAGGGTTCTTTAGCGGTGGATTTTCCAGGAACCCTTGGTTGGTAGAGTCGAAAGTAGGACGCTGCTGGGCATCGACCCTACCAGCCATCCTACAACTAGTCATACAGACCTTTGTTTAGCCCCCCAAGCGACAAAGCCCCAGCCGTATCTGGGGTGCACTGGTCGCGTAAGTTTAGAACCATTCGGTTGTGCGCCTTCAGCGCACGCCAAGTATCCCGGTGAAGATGACAAAGCCCTTCAGGCTATCATCAGTTTAGCAAAAAAAAAATTTCCATATTCAGATCTGCAGGATCATAAGAAAGATCTAAGAGCCACGTTTAGCAAAGAATGGATTAGATAGATAGATAAGATAAAAACAGGCACTTTAGTTATTTGAACCGCATTCAGTTGGCATTGATATGCCCATGCTCATAGATAAATATTTAAGACCTGTAATAAAAAATCTCGTTCCTTTCAGTCTACTCAATTTATACAAAATTTATTACCATGCTAATGCCTTGCGGAAATATCTACGGCATTAATCTACTTTGAGGCCATTATGTCTCTGTTTTCTATTGTTTGTCAAGAAAATTCGGCTTTGGTACGCAATTTTAGGTGTATAGAAATGGTTTAATAACAAAAAGAGCTGTCACAGCGCTATCTTAAAGCCCAAGGAAGGGAGCAGTGCGGTCGGAAGGGCCCGAACCTTTTATTGACGTATTGGGGTCGTAACAGGTCCTCAATGGGAGGTTTACAAAGTAATACGCTATGAAAACGATAAAAATGTTAGGTGAACCTATTTGTATTTATGTTATGACGTAACGCCTTGTGTAAGTTTAGTTCAGGATTGGAAAAACATTAACATACATCTCTAGATATAATAAAAATGTAACGGATCGCTGTCTGTACATGAAAGATATATGAGAAAAAATATTATATATACGCAATAGAACCCAAAACGCTGATTTTTGGAATTTTTGTCTGTTTGTCTGTGCGTTTGTGCACGCTAATCTCAGAAATGGCTGAACCGATTTCGATGCAGTTTTCAGGAATATATTGTGACAAGTCCCACTTAACATATAGGCTACTTTTTATCCTGGGAAAATGTTTTTATGCCGGATAATTTAGACATTTTGTTTTTTCTGTAGTCCACGCGGACGGAGTCGCGGGCGTCCACTAGTAATTTAAATATTTATACATATGACTGTGTTTCCAAATATGGTAGGCAGAACTGCAACTAATCACGATATCCTGCGTTCATCATCGCGGGGTCAGATGTACTTAAATGACAAGTTGCCATCACATCGCTTGAGAGAATGTCCGTGAATACCGTCAACTCTTATGACTTACACAAAGTATTTTCAAAAGTACCTAAGCACTTTCTACATAGTCTAAAATGCTTCACATGTATAGGTACTACTCAGAAAAATAGAACCAACAAAAACTAACAAATTACCAAACAAAGTATGGAAGCACAATTCCTTTTTGGAACAAACAATGTTATACAATGTACTCGTAGATTCAGGAAACTACAGCCATTTTTCTGACTGAAAAAAGTGTTCTGTACAAAAAAGCGAACGTAGGTATGTAAGCAAGGTTTATTATCATATTTAGTAACAATTTGTGGACATTTCGTGTAATTTATTTACTACTAGTAGACGCCCGCGACTCCGTCCGCGTGGACTGCAGAAAAAAAAATCGAAATCATCCGACATCAAAACATTTTCCGGGGATAAAAATTAGCCTATATATTAAGTGAGACCTGTATCGAAATCGGTCCAACCGTTTCTGAGATTAGCGTGCACAAACATCGACCCGTTACAATTTTACTATATGTATTGATACACTGCTGGACGTAGGCCTCTTACAGGGTACGCTACAAGGCTACTGCTACAGGTGGGTTTTGCCCATAGTCACCACGCTGGGCAGGTGGGTAGGTGACCGCATTGTGATTTTCAGACTATGTTGTCAGCGCGGGAGGCGCTGCTGCCCACCTCCCGGAAACTCTTAATCGCCTCGTACAATACCCACGGGCAGGCAGGGGTGGTACAAACTCTACTCTGCCAGCACCGCGCGGCACTCCCAACTATATGTATGTATGCAAAATTTCAAGAACATTGGTTGAGTATTTTTTAATATTAATTGAGTAAATAAAACCTGGAGAGGTAACAAACTTACTTTCGCTTTTATAATGTTAGATGGGATTTTACTCTATTCATAAAATGTTTTATCTAAGTATAGTACAAATTATCATTATGTGGGCTTTTGTTGGGTGATGGTATCATGCGGTGAAATTCTTTATCCTTTCTAACTTAGTGTCCTACCTACCCTACGTAATACCTACAGCAACGAGATAAGAACCAACAATATCTTTGATCTAAGTCATAAACTAAACGTTGAAAACTTTAAATTATGATAAATCTTATCGGTTCACGAAATATCATTGAACTTGGAATTACTTCTATCGCAGAAGTTTCTCTACTCGTGTCTTGAAATGCTGAAAGTCAACTCTAACTTTAGTTACTGAAGTGGTTTTGTGCAAATGTTAATTCATTTACGACTTTTGTTGTTTCAGACAGTTTCTTGATTTAATAATTTTGATATATTGTTAAAATACACTTACATACTTGCTAGAACTTTCTAAAATTAGAACTGCGGAATCAAATCAGATGTCTAAGATCAATCAGCTAGCTCGTCGTCTGAGATAACGCTCTCAAATTCACATGTACAACACGCACGGAAGGATTCTTTGTTAGAATGCATCTGATGCATTCTAATGAAGTCCCGCATTGCAACAGGAGAGATACTCAGCCCATTATAGAGAACATCCACTTTTGAAAGTCAATAAGTAATCTATTTCTCCAGATATTTTGGAGATTAAGCTTCTTAAACTTCTCAGGAATTTTCGTTCGTTCACCCTATGTTAACTAGATTACTGAATAAATAGATGATAATATATATTGATTTTATTTATGTACTCTACAGGGAATTTGTTGCCACCGTTTACCAGGGGTACGTAATCTATACACAAAAAAAAAAAGTTTATTAGCACACAATATCATGGTTTTTGGCATTTTTTATTGACTAGTGTTTGCGTATGTTTTTTGATAGGATGTTTTTATATTTTTTATGAAAAACGTTTGTTACTTGCGTCTACGTGGATGTCTGCAAAAAATGCAATCTGTAAATTGAACTTACGAGTAGGACATTCCCAGGTATGATTCCATGGAGAAAAATATTCGTAATGATCAGGAGACTACATAGTATTTGGAAATGTACTGTATAAATAATAAAAGGTATCCCAAATATATCTTATCATACATAATTCGGTTTCTGTTGTAAGAAGTAACATCTGTTCTAATTAGCGCGTGTACCTCTCCGAGGAAGGTTCTTGTTTGAACAAACTTTTAGCAACGAAACCTGCTCTTTGTTTACATTAAAACAAAAAACCTTCCAATTTACTATGGAAAGCATACCTTTTACATTTTAAACCATACCTGCGTTATTATTATGGTTGACAAATTGGTATATAGATTGATGGGTTGTAGTATAATATAAAATTTGTGGGAATGGATGTTTGTTTTTTCACGTAAAACTACTGAAATGATTTGGATTAAACTTGCAGCTAAGTGCCTATATAGCTTATACATCAGAATAACATAGACTATAAAGTACATGCGGACAAAGTCGCAGGCGACCGCTATTACCTTACATAACCTTTTACATATAAAGGCAAAGGCTAATTTGATAACTACGAACTTCAAATTCACGACGTTTAAGGCCATGCAATTCAGCGACTGCGCATGCGTGAATTTGATGGATAGTACGAAAGGCCACAGCATACAAAAATCTGTTATTCCACATTACTAATTTTATGAATTAAGTGAAACCTAAATTTTAGCAGGTTCCCTGTAGAAATTAAATAGGGATTTTTCTATATAAAAATTGTTTGAAAAGTCAGACATTTTATTATCAAACTATTTGTTTTAGATACTCGTATTACTTTAATTTTTTATTGAGCTTTTTTTGAGATAATTCTTGATCGAGCAAAGTAGCTATCGTGTAACAAATTAGCACATTCCTTAGACAATATCTTTAAGTATGTTGAGTATTATTTTCAAGATCGATAGTTAGTTGTAAATACCAAAACAATTTGTTCTAACGAAAGGTGTTTTTCGCTTGTCCACTAGTACCTCGCCTCAATGGTGGCGTACAAAATATGTCTAAACGCAATGAATTTTAAAGATAAACGTAGCCTATCAGTTTTATCCTGGTTTTTTCTATAAACAAATAAGATTATCCTTGTATTTTTTGTGTATCTACCTATACTGACAATTTTATTTTAGTAGTTAAATTCGTTGATAGCATGGCAGTTGGGCAAAAAGCCCTCAATATCGAACTACCTATCTATATAATCACTAACATATAGAATTTTTCAACTTCTTGTAGGGGTGAATATCGTAAGTTTGGTAAGTAAAAAAATATGTTTACTTCAAGCGAAACTTTTCACAATTATAATAATATTTACTCGAGCTATCCCAGAATATTTTGAATGTCACGTTGTTAGAAACAACTTTGTTGTATCAAAGTTTAAAATATTTCGTAGCTGTTTATTTATTAACATTTTGTTATGGGAGTTGCTCCACAGTAAATATCGCAAATACACGTGTCTATCACCGCAATAAACTTCACGAAAACAAGATTATTCTAAATCATTATCTTCGCAAGGTAAATATTACCTTCAAAATTTTAGATATCAAAGAAATATATTTATGTAATTTCCTATCGATAAATTAGTATAAATCTCACCCTAAGATTGGATAGAAGGAGTACAAAGTATTTCGCCTACAAGGACTGATGAAGTTAATTAAACGCGCTTTATATAAAGGCGACTATCCAGCAACAGAGGCACTTATTTATTCTTATGTATACCTACTTTGTTTCTTCTAATATAATAATTTTACTGGGCAGGAGATGTACAGGTTATTTTATGCTAGCGGTCAATACTAGAGATCATAAAGAACCTCAGATTTTTTTATTTCAAATTTGAAATGTTGTATGTGAAAATAATGGAACATTTACGCTCCATTATTATATGAAAAAAATCTCTGAAAATCGGTTATTGAAATTGGCTGTATGTCTGTGTGGTCTTTAAAATTTCCGATATGTCCCATTCCCGTGGAAATAAGATACCTGCCAGTAAAAGTTCCATTAAAATCAAAATAGTAATTTTTTAAATTTTATTTTGTATGCACCTAGGTATATGATAATATTATGAATAGCTATCTACAGTATAGTAAGTACGAGCATATACCAAAATTATATTTACAGCAAGGGTGACATGAAATAGTTAGAACACCAAAATCATAGAGGAATAAGAAATAGTTAAATCACCAAAATCATAGAGGAATAAGAAATAGTTAAATCACCAAAATCATAGAGGAATAATGCCAAAATATCCAATGCACAGAGCAATAATAACTAGACAAAGCAAATTTATGTATTTCTATTATATTTTCATTTAAATTTTTTTTTTGTATTCACCTTTAGTTAAATTTTGTACTATCCTTCCAAAATTATAATTTTACCGGGTAGGAGGTATTTACCCTTACGACCTCTGTATTTGCAATCGCTCGAGCTGCCATCTGGGTTTGATTAATTATTTCTACGGGACGATTCCGCAACAAAATTGAGCTGGAACGAAGCCGAAACGGGGACCGTTATAGAAGCTCGTTACGAAGCAATAATCACTTTATGGTGACGTGTAATTTAACACATCTCTCACGAGACCGATATTTGTTTCTATTTGTCATACTCGCGTTCGCTGCGTACTAAAATATACGTTATTACCTAAGTGGTAAATAATTATTGCTACGGATCACGTTTCGTTAACGGTTTGTTAGTGGTTAAGTCTCAGCTCATTTTTTTGCGGAATTGACTCCCAGAATTTGCTCAATAGCATTTTGATGGGTGGAACAAAATATACGAGTACGTCACACAATATTTCAGCTTTTCAAATATTTGATGTCCGGAAATAACCCGTGGAAGCCCCGACAGTTTTATTATAAAATATCTGTAAAATTTAATTAAGAGGCAATCACTTCCTCACAATTATGATATAAACGGAATCTTGTAATGTTATTTAAGAAATTCATGAATTCTTATGGCTAGATTGATTTGTGAAAGATGAAATGAAAGAATAAAGAAAATTAATTCCTCTTTCTCAATGATTTAATAAACCTAGGATTGAGATGTTATATGTCATATTATTATTACACATGCTGCTCTGGGAGTGAGAAAAAAACGCATAATACTACAGCTGCTTCTCTTTCCGGGCACACTGTACAAGTCAGTAGAGGACAAGAGGGTTTTGGTGTTTTGTTGGCGATGGGCTGACCACCTGTCACTACTAACCAAACTTGTACATCTCAACTATACCCTCAAAATTGATCAGAAGTGGCACCATGTGGTTCTATCGGCCCTTGGTGCTCTGCCTACCCCGTAAGGATAAAGGCGTGATTATATGTATGTATGTATTACACGGTGTGAATGGTCTCGCACAAAATGTATGACGAGCGATAAATTTTTACATCTCATAATGTAATATGATATCCGAAATACTTGTGCTTTATACTAGATTTTTATTCATAAAAAACCACTCCTGCTCATACACATGGTTGTGCTGCCAAATCGGAGCCAATTGTAAAAGATCTGCGACGATGTCAGCTCATCACCTAACCAGCTGTTTCTAGGGAAGCCCCACATCAGCACAGGAATTGTTTATTTAATTTTAAATTAATCAAACCTAATCAGAAAAGATAAAACTGATTTATCACGTCATACAAAAACAATAGTTGCTGGAATTGTATTATCATTTAATGTGATAATTATCATTTACAACGATAATAATGCAATCAATAATTTACTGACCATGAGGACGTTCTTAGCGTGGTGTTCTTTTATTTTAGTCTTTAATAATATTTGTGCAAAAGAACTTAGTGCTTTTGGTTATCATGAAAGAATTGGTATTGCTTTAGCCGAAGATGCTATGAAGGCAGATAATTCTACCATATTTACGACTATAAGGGTTATAGGTGGACAGCTAGTGACGGCGCAAAGCAGTTTCCCGTATCAGGTAAGTGTCCGTTGAGAATTTATTTACTAAAATTAATCAAACATACATACATAGTCGCGCCCATCACAGCTAAGCCAAATACCTGGCAAAATGCTCGAAATAATTCAAATACTTATGCAATACTAGTGGACGCCCGCGACTTCGTCCGCGTGGACTGCAGAAAAAACAAATAGTCGAAATTATCCGGGATAAAAATATTTTCCCGGGATAAAAAGTAGCCTATGTGTTAATCCAGGATGTCAGCTAACTCTTTACCGAATTTTATAAAATCTCTTCAGCCGTTTTGACGTGAAATATTAACAAACATCCATCCATCCATACTTACAAACTTTCGCGTTTATAATATTAGGTAGGATAAGTAGGATTGTCACAATAGTATGTACGACGCGATATTTCTATGAATACCCCGTATTTTAATTATGTAGTTTAAAGACATGAACTATGCTCGATTCCTCCCCTTTATTGAAATAGCTGTATTGTTTTACTCGTAATATCCTCCACCAAACAGCGCAGAATCACGACCGATACGCATTCATATCAGTTGACTTGACTTTCCATTGAAACTGTGATTGTGTTATATATATTTCTGTAGATACTCGTAGTTTGGTATTGGATAACTAATTTTGTAGTGTTTATCTACTGTAGATAATTGATTGTATTAGATTAGAGATTGAGATCAAACTCGCAATTGTAGTGTTGAATATTTTGGACAAAGAACTAGCCTCGCCATCCAGCGGAGCAATGCGGCCAGCCTTTTGGCCACGTTGCCAGCGGTGGAGTTGCAGGCAATTTTCTATTTGTAAATACATATGTTTTAGATTTAAGTTTTTTCTCTGTATTTACCCAACTGCATAATTCATTAAATAAATTTGTATTTAAAGTATATAAATATCAAAACAAATAAGTTTAGTATTGCAAAGGCGGTTTTTATGTGTATTGTTTTTTTATGTATAGTGTATTTTTATGTGTATGTATGTTAATACTATGAAAATAATGCGCTAGTTACAGAATCTGTCCACATAATTTGAAACTCAAATACCCAGATTGTACCAACGAATATTCCTAAGCAACGCAAAATATGTCTGGAAAAAATAAGCATTCGATTTCGAACCTCCGTGTACAGGTTCTAATATTGGGCTGTCTATAAAATATTTCGCTTAACATGCCCCTTCTGTTACACTATGTATTTATATTCTAATACCATTAAATGATAAAATAACCTACAATTAAAAACCACAGGTCACTAACTGTGATCACGGACTATGGGCAAAAACCCCTTATGGCAGTAGCCTTGTAGCTTGCTCTGCAGTAGACTGCAATAGGCTGACGATGACGAATAAAAAAATTAAATATTTCCAGGCTGGTATAATAGCGAGACTAACAACTGGCTGGACCTCCATTTGCGGCGGTTCTCTCATATCCCAGACAGCGGTGCTAACGGCAGCCCACTGCTGGTGGGATGGGCAAAGTCAAGCCCAGCTCTTTACTGTCGTTCTTGGCTCTCTTACTATCTTTAATGGAGGAACAAGGATAGACACAACTAATGTAGTCGTGCACCCGAATTGGAACATAAATGATATAACTTTTGACATTGCGGTGGCAAAAATTACGAGTGTCCAGTATACCAGTAAGTACCGATGTTTTAGGTAGACATGATTTTAAATTAAATTGCGTGTAGCTAGGTGATGATGATCTCCTACCGTATTTCGGTCAAGGCGACCAATCTACTGAGATTGGCCAGGTTCGCAGGAGATATTATAGTGCACAAGTGTGCGCGCAAACACAGATGCACTCTCGATTCCGTTACTCTCATAGTCCGATGGGACGGAAAGCCGACACGACCGGAGAGAGATCAGGCGCAGGACCAACGGTTTTACGTGCTTTCCGAGGCGCAAGCTAAGTGATAAGTTTTTTTTTTTAAACATTAAAATCTGTTAAATAGTTAATTTTGGTACAGGCCCGTGACTGGGATCGAAATCCCGCTTGGAAGGTGCACGTCTTAACCACTGGGCTATCACCGCTAGGTATAAATATATAGTCGAAATATAATATATATATAATAGCCTACCACACACTTATGCTATTACTAGCGGACACCCGCAACTTGGTCCACGTTACCTATTTATATAGCATATTTTTTACCCGTATTCATAGTGCTATTTTTGCCCTGTATGCACTCTTGTAAAAGAGGAGGTTTTTTTTTTAATTTTAAGAAAATAGTTAATGGTACTTAGTTATGAAAATTAAAAAAAAAAATAATTATGGGAAAAGAGCCATAAATACAATGTTTTTCTAAATCTTTTTAGATAACATTCAAGCAATACCGCTTCCGAGCATTGCGGACGTCAATCAGGGTTTTTCCGGGTTAACGGCTACTGCCTCCGGATATGGGAAAACAAGCGACGGTAAAGCCACAGATTATACAGTATAAAACAAAAGGGATATCTTAAGCGAAATGCTATGTACTTAACCCACTGTTATAAAGAGCCTATCTTCAAAATTTAAGATGAACAATAAACATGTGCTTTAAGTCTCATCTTTAGAAGACAGGCACAGTGATATTAGGCTAATTTTATAGCGTTTCGCTTAGCATACCCCTTTTGTTACACACTGTATAATAGTACAATAGTATTACAAACCAGAAAATACTTTATCTCACATAAAAAAGCGAGCAAAGTGTAACGCGAAATAGTTAATGCTTACTTATGTAGGTACATAAGAATTAAAAATGTAAAGAAGCAACATAGACCACTTTGTAGTCTATGAGCAAGGGCAAAGCACATAGCTCGGATAACCGATGGCCGATGGAGCCGAAAGGTTTTAGAGTGAATACCGAGTATCGGCAAACGCATGGTGGGAAGCCCATCCGCAAGATGCACGGAGGACCTAGCCAAGTTCGCTTCCGACCGACCGGAATGGAGATTGTTAAAGGAGGCCTATGGCTGCAGTGGACTTCTCATGGCTGAGAATGATGAGCAGCAAGCAATCTCAAGCTCGTCTTCCATGTTTCAGCTCAAAATAGTTTTCCCACAACAACTGCCCTATATCACACAACTGTAACTATCATCACGAATACTGTATGCCAGAGCTCGATGCAAGACGTCCAGATCCATGGCAGTCACATCTGCACCAGCGGTGCAGGGGGTGTCGGCACCTGCGAGGGTGACTCCGGAGGTCCTCTTACTGTTGTATGGAATAATGTCAGGACCTTGGTAAGGATATCTTTATTTATGTCAACTGAAACACAGCAAAATGTAAAAAAAAAATGTTTTACGTAAACATTTTTCTAGTGTGAAAGTAACTCTGTCAACCTGTCGCTCACACCAAAACTACTCATTCGAATAAAATCTGGGACAAAGGTAGTATAGAACTTGAGGAAGGACATAGGCCACTTTTTATTCCGAAAAATATTTTTGTTGCGGGTGGCAAAAAGGAAAAACAGTTGAGAAAAACCGAAGAAAAAATAGAATTAACGATGTTTTCAGGTTTCTCCATTGAAAGGTATTTATAAAATATACATTTCGGAATTTATTCATTCATTTTATACCATTCACATTTTATTGCAGGTTGGTGTGGTTTCCTTTGGATTTGAAACATGTGAATCCAAGCTTCCATCAGTCTATACAAGGGTTACGGCGTTTTTGACGTGGATACAAGCGAATATCTGAATGATCACAAAGATGCCAAAAGAATTTATATGCAGACCAGAAACATAAGTACGCTCTGGTAAAAGCGTACTGTATTCCAGTATTTTTTGTGTATACGCCTTTTAAACTTATATTATAAGCATTTTATATGAGCACAGCTACTTTATCTTTCTTTTCTAAATACAGTTTTACCGTCTAAAATTATTTTACAGCTAGCGCATTGAAATAAAAATAATTTCTCTGGTAATTAAGTTCAGGTAACTTTCACTTCAAACTCATAGTCTGAAGACAACATTTTCCGTGTACGTTACCTACACCCTACCCTATACTATACACTGAGCAAGTCTTCCTAAAAAAGTGAAGTCTTGTTTCCTACTTTTTTCTTTCATGCAGCACATTACCAAATGTAATCAATTATGTCTCCTTTATCCAAAATAGAGAGAATAACCCGATTATCCCATAAATGACCATGTTCTGGTTCAATAAATATCCCCAAAATGCACATACTTATCTCAAACAATAAAAGGGTAGATCAATGTCGCTACCATCTATACAGAGTATAAAATTATTTATGAGGAATCAGAAGTTTCCGCTGTTTTTGCACCGGACGGGAAAAATCGCATGGCCCTGTATGCGGGTCTTTGAAAAGTGACGGGTTTTGTTCATCATGTCAATAGGAATTATATAGGGTTGATTAATTATGATTGAGTGGCGTGTGCGCAACAGGCGTGCTGCGATGAAAGGTTGTTATGGGCATTGGTAAAAGAATTTCCTGTTGAAATTATTTGTGCACAAAATTAAACAATACTCGTATGAGTAAAGCTATTGGTCAACAATGTTCAACTAAAGCGCGTTCCAGCTCCAATTTTCCATCAGTCTATATATGTCACAGTATTTTTAACGTGGGTCAAAGCAAATATCAAAATAACGTTGGACTTCAGCGCGCTCCAGCCCGACACTATCCTCGTAATAGACGTCCGATAGTTTAGGAAAACGTAAAGATGTTTGAATGTTAAAATTTTATGATATTTATTACAAGAGGCATCTCGGGTATTCCCTCGGGTCAAGACATCAAGGTTTAGATTGAAAAGATGGAATAAGTAAGAACGTAAATATATACAGGGTGTTTTTTTGTGGCCACCTTTAACGAAGGGTTAATACGAAATAAAGAAGTTTATGCCAAAAAAAATTGGGAATATCTGTCTAAATAAAGTGTTTAAAAGACTAATATTTTTCGTGAAAAAATCCTGCTACGCGCGTAGATTTATGCACAAAAACGCAGTATAAATTTGGACCCTAATATTTTGGAAACCCACTTCCCAGATCTTCCAAGAAAAATATCGTGATTGGGGAGATTCCGTAGTTTTCGGAAACGTTGAACCAAAAATTCCTGTATTATATAAAAGAATATTGAGTAAAATTTCGCCCAATATTTTAAAAAAAATTAATATAAAAGAATATTGAGTAAGTATTTTGTCATAGTGTCTGTAAACAGACGTATTGAGTTTTATGGGAATCCTAGGTAGATATTGGGCTCAGTGGAGTTCCTATGACTGAGAATATGAAATGATGATGATGATTCCCGTTATATCAGGTGAAATGGTAGCCAGGGATGAGTTACAATACAAATATATAAGGCGTAGTATTAACTTTTCAATATTAAACATATAATCGTGACTAATATTTTTAGGACCTGTGACTTATTTGATGAAAATATCCACAGGAGTACTGAACTGTGTCACAAGAAGTAAGGGTATAAAAACAAAATGGCAGACAAGTTTGATGGTATCCATTTCATGGCAAATCCTATAAAGTATCGATGAGACCTTTAATAATGTAACTTCCATACGCCTAAAATTTTCTGAAAATGAATTTCAATATAGGAAAGTTTCAGGCTTGTGAATATGACTTTGTTTAGTCAAAGTAGAGAGGAGTAACATCATTATTTTTAAACGCTCTTATTCCTATAGTCAAAATTTTTTGAGACATTTGCTGTAGAAAATGTATGTATCTATTTATGTATGTATGTATATTTTATTTTTGATTAATTGTGAAGTTACCGAATTTTAGTTATGTCTGTACACATTACCTTTAATACCTATTCTCACTTTGCCATATTGTATGCTGGAAGAAATCTCTTGCAGAGATAAGCACGCCTTTGTATGCATTACTTATGTAAATTTCTCTGTATTTATTGTAGTGTTTTGTGTACAGTAAAGAACAAGTATAACAAAATCCTCACATTCGAAATGAAGCCGGAGGGGGCGCTTCACATGAATACATCAGCTGCATCTCCTTCCGTGCATGTCGTAAGAGTCGACAAGGAATTTAAGGGCGTTCTCTTAGGTTATATGCTAAGATGTCACTGATCTATGTATATGACTCCGCTATGCCAGACATATATAGGATATCATTCTTGTAAGAAAATGAGATTGATTTTCATAATTTCGCGAGATAGCATTCCGTACGCACCATGGCAGATTATATAGGTACTATACCGCAGACTATAGATGTAACTTTTCCCTTGAAGGTACTCGCTTTAGAGATGGTTTCTTCATATAGGAGTTGTTTCATCATGGTTAATAGTGTGTGGGGATGGTGAAAAGGGAAGCGCTTCCGGCCCCACCGAGCCACTAGTCGTTGGCCCATGTATATATTCCAATCACTTTTAGAAACTTCGATATCGCGTTCTAAGATTTTGCATTCGATTGTGGTTCTCTCCTGCATCCGATAGATGGCTCCGCTACAAGTGATTAAAGTTTGAGTCACCGATTAATGATAATGAGGTCAAACTCACCATTATATCTAAAGTCAATCGCTGCAATCGTGAGGTTAAAATAATTTATGAACAATTCTCCTCAACAAGAACCACCGATATTGTCAAAGGTATTCTCGCTCCAGTAAGCTAATCTAGCGATATCCTTGTGCCTGATACATCGAGGATCTATTCTCGTAAGTCTGCATTGAGTGAGTAAAAGATGTGTTATTCTGCTTACGACGTCAGGACCATCCCTACCAAAGTTTGCGTAAGTGAAAGTAAGTTTGTTTTCTCTTCACGCTTTATTACCCGACGGCGCCATAAGTAGGGCTATGTTTTTCAAATGCATGTTTATATGTATATTTCTTTGGCACGCTCTAGGGTCTAAACAGCAGTCGCAGCTTGAGAAGTATAATTTAGATTCGACTTAGCGTGGGAGTGACACTGGGTCAATATTGTGACACAGTCGGGTTTCTTTTAGTAAATGAGGTTATTTACTTACCCATTGCTAGTGAAATTTTGCATACATATACAGTTGAAAGTACAATTAGAACATAGGTTGAGCAACTAAAACATGAAGAGGTAACCAACATATTTTCGCAGATGATGCTACAAATGATACTACTAAATACAACAATGGTAGCAACTGGCTTTTAAAATTTTATCTATCAGAAACTCAAATATCCCCCATTGTAGATAGATTGAAGATGACAAAACGGGTATTAACTAACCCACTACATCTGTGTATGCTATCCTAGACAGGTTTAAGAAACTATGAAGAAACGTGTTCAAAGCACCTCCATTTTGTATGTGCTCTATGGCGATATCTACCAATGTCTGTGAACGCGGTCTGCAGGCGATCAATAACCGATAGCTCTAAAATGTTGCTGGTTGCTAATTGCAGTTTGAAATGGATAACATTGAGATATGTCATTTACCTATGTAGTCAAAACCTTTACAACGTTTGCTGTAGGAAGGCAAGCATCCCGATATTCGATTAAGGGGGCTAAGCTAAGGGGGGCTTCACTACCTAGAATATGTCGGCTGCATCTCCTTCCGAGTATATCGTAACAGTCGACTAAGGAAATTAGAGGTTATATCATGTGTTCTAGCTAACTTGTTGTTGTATGTATATTATTATATGTATATTATGTAATGTAATGCATAAATTCGATTTGTATTTGGAATTTTTGCGAATTTTTTACATTGAATAATGAATAAATAGATGCTGAAGTAATTCCGTTGCTGCAAGTTGAAATGGAAAAATCGTATTTAAAAAAAAATCCATTGCATATACACATACATATATATATATATATAATCACGCCTTTATCCTTTACGGGGTAGGCAGAGCACCAAGGGCCGATAGAACCACACGGTGACACTTCTGACCAATTTTGAGGGTATACGTAGTTGAGATGGTTAGTAGTAACAGGTGGTCAGCCCATCGCACACACACACAAAATATAAATAGCAGCACCGGTATGATGAATTTGGTGAGAGCGAGATATCTCACTTTTAAACGTCAAATTCACAGAGCTATTAATAAATAGATAAACTAAGTGTATGTGCTTTGTGTGTAAAAAATAGAATTGGGAATTAGAATAGACACTCGTTCTCAAGCCAAGACTGAATTAGAGCTGATAGAAGTGGTTTGCAATCCTTTTTTACACACCAAGTAGAAACACTTGCCTCGTCTAGTTATTAGTTAGCTCTGTGGATTTGTCGCGTAAATGTGAGACATCTCGCTCTCACCAAAGTCATGCTACGGGCGCAGGATAAAATAAGAGATGCATGTACAATACAAGAGACTCGACAAGAAATAAGCTTCAATACATATCCAGACCGCTAATTAATCGCATGCAGTATTTTAGCGACCTCTCCTATATCATTTTACTGCCGGTATCCAATAAAGTAGATTCCGGGTCGCTCAGTCACTTGACGTACAATATTAATTAATTTACATCTTAATATTTCCCTTACAATAACAGCTCAACTTGCTTGTGATTAATTGCCAACACTCGAGCTATAGATTAAATTCTTGTTGTTGTGATTTTAAGCTGTAATACTGGCTTTGGCAAATATATATGTTCAGAATTATATTTTATGTACACATACCTCAGCCTACAGTCTTCTGTTGGACTTAGGCCTTCTACAGGGGACAGCCACAAGGCTACTGCCATAATAGGGTTTTCACCACACATATAACCTTAAGCGAACATGACATTTGATTCTTAGGCTGATTTTTCCAAACGTCAGATAGCCTATCAGAGGAATAAAGTTGATGCTGTCTCTATCATGATCAAGTTTTAGAGAAAGATAGCATCAACTTTGTTCTTCTGATAGGCTATCTGAGAACGTAAGGAAGATAATTAAATGGGCGTGATAGCAGAGATCTGTGGATGCCCGCTGCTCCATCTATACCTCATTTTATTTAAAAATAGAAAGAATCTGAAAGAACGAAATTAGGTTTTTTACTAGGCACACTTTTGTGTATTATAATCATCAATAGTTCCTAATCTCAATTTGATAGTACCTACTCATATAAAGTTTGCACTATAAAAAACATAAAGAAGCTGATTTAGCAAACACAAAAGTGAACTTTTTAGTAGGATACCATTAGGATACATCAATATGGAAAAACGTCAAACTTCACTCATATCTTATAAGTATGAGCATAGAGGAATATTCCTCTATGGTATGAGTGTTCTAATGTTTATTCGCAATGCTTCTTCGCAAATAAGATTTCTACCTTTAAAAAAACGGGGTATAGATGGACACAAGAACCTTACCGGATACCAATCAAATTGCTTAACATCAAATACCAATCAATAATATTGGTGGATACTCGTATAAATGTGGGTTCACACGGTGCGTGATATTACGGACGGACGTGCACAAGCCCGCACCATGGATCATGGGAAACGGAGCGTCCGTGGTAATACAGGCGCGTCCGTCCGCGAAATCACGCACCGTGGGAACCCACCTTAATACGCATCCGTAGTAATTAAAGTACTTAATAACGAGTAAAGCAGTTTTTTCTGAACCGCGTTGCTATAACTGTGTCGGCATAAATCTAGCCAGACACAAATACCTAAGTAGTATGCAAATACAGCTTTGCACAGCCATAAGATATTAGCTGTTAATCAACGCGTTTCCTTGAAATTTAGAAGTTTATGTAGACTGAATTTCGAGGTTATGGTTGTTGGCAATATTCAAAGTAAAAGTGGAATAGTTAATTTTCTGAATATCAATAAACCTGTTTTCATTAAAATGAATCAGGTAACTCATTGAAATTAAAACAATTAGAGCAATAGCAAGTTTCAATATCTGTAACCCGGCTTGATATGAAGACCCATCATTAATGTAAGCCGTAGAACAATTTCATGAGGATAATAAAATAATTATTTCAGTTATCGATAATTGTAGTTGGGTTATCGAAAATATATCGAATGGCTCAGGGACTTTCCCAATGGTCATGCAGATAACCTATCTGTGGGATAAAGTTGATGCTGAAACGCAATACGAGTATGCACTCTTTTTCTATTGATTCTTATCATCCGTCATGTCGTAACTCACTAACTCGTAAATAAAATAATAATAATGAAACCTGTAGAGTAAAACTGTGTGCAAACATCCAAATTGTAACATCTGTAACGCAGTTGATTTTGGGCTCAATTCTCAAGTTTGTTTCCACCTCGAGCTTCTATAAAAATATAGAATTACAAAGTGAGCCACATATTCCGCCGGCGCGCGTAACTTTCAAATACAACAGTTGGCAGTTTGTTTTCCAAGTGTTCTGCCTCGTTCATATTAGCAGTTCATTCATATATTTAACGTAGTTTTTAGTCACTACATATTATAAGACGAAGTCGCTTCCCGCTATCTGTCTTCCCCTATGTATGCTTATATCTTCCAAACTACGCAACGGATTTGATGCGGTTTTTTAAATAGATTGAGTGATTCAAGAGGAAGGTTTATATGTATGTATAGTATCAGCACTGCACCCGTGAAAAGCCGGGGCGAGTCGCTAGTTTTACATATTTAATGTATTTTCTCGATCATGACTGGGATGGAACTTTTGCTTTTAAATAACTATATATTATGCCAAAAATTTACCTTAATACCAAATTGCCAATTTATGTGTCTGAAAATTTATATCACGGTGTGATCTGCGATAGATAAATTAACCATTCACCATTCAAGGTTGATTAAGAGGGCAGACGGTAGGTGCACCGAATGGCAGACTGTTTAAAAACTATGAAGATAAGTATCCTAATCTGTACAATAAAGAAGGTAAAGTTTAAAGAACAAGTGTGACCGAGCTCGCTTTGATTACGACCTCTTTGTATTCCAGTCGGTGCATCACAAGTTTCTGTGCCTAGACAATTTTATGTCGTTATAAACCTTTCCTCTAGACTAAGAATTTTATATATTAAATTAAGAAAGATTTGTACATCACAGAGAATTTATGGATTTTCTAAATTCTTTGATAACTGCTCTAAATTCAGTTTAAGCGGTGATAGCTCAATGCTTTGGACATTTCTAATGGGGTGCCTATACCACAGAATTTATTTTTTGTATGGATTTTAAAGAAGTAAGAATCTAGTTTTTGACCATTAATACATTAGAATAAAAAATCTGACCTTTTAATAAAATAAAAAAAACATATGTCAATTATACTGTAATACACAGAAAATTGCATTTCAAGAAATGTTGTAACTAAACTATAGTTTTTTTTTTATGGAAATTTAAAGAACAATTACACAAAATCTGATTAGGCACATAACATTATAGGAACAGGCATAAATGACCGATTTGGTCGTAGATTCGTTAGGCCGCGGTTTTATTTCTTTATTTTTCTCTTCTCACCATATCGTCTGCTACTTCTAACCAATCTTATTAGATCATATACTTTTAATCTAAATTGTTTCAAGCTTCGAAGGATGTCGTTATTGCTTAAAAAATTAACCACCGCAAAGCGGAATTATAAATATGATATGAGCATGTCTGCCATCTAATTTTTTATTGTAACGGGGCAATCTAATCAACCTTCTTTTTTCGTATCTTGCTTTGTTTATTCCTGTACGACATACCACCTTGCATGCTACCCCCTGATCTTCTTCAAAGCCTTACGATTGTTCAAACCTTTTAAACCAGCAACGCATAAATGCATGAAAATAATTATGCATGGCTGGTCGTTGACACTGGCATAATGCAGTCAAAACGCAGTAGCTTTTAAAACTTGTAGCCTCTGAGTTCCACTATAAATAACTACAATGTTATTTAAATCGACATTTGCGGGATATCGCCAATGTTTAATGAAAATTGATATGTACTTCAACTTTAATTATAAATATTGATACATAAAACAAATGTCAACTCTATTGCTTCAATAAAATTTATGCACACCTTAAGCCATAATAAATTATTAAAATAATTTGCAATTCATATACTTTCTACGAAAGGATAGAAAAAAATAATTAGAAATATAACTTTATTTTTAATTTTATCGCTGACACAGTTGTTAAAGAAGTAACTACCCATTTAACCCGTTTATTTTTCAAGAAAAACTACATTGTTAGGCACATAATTATATATCATATTAACCATATAAACCGATCGGCTTTGTCGTTATCAAAAAATTAACCACCGCAATTATAACACTATCTAATTAAACGAAAAGGCTGTAATTTTCGAACACGATTGTAAGTGAAAATAATTATGCTGGACACTACAGTTTTTTATCTAATAAATAACTACAATGTTATTTAAATCAATTTGCGGGATATCGCCAATTTTAATGCTTGTAAAAAACAAATTCAACTATTGCTTCATAAAATTTATGGTCTTTATTTTTACGTTCTTGTTTCTATTTTATCTATTTATTATCATTTTATGAATTTTCTTGATCTTTTCTAACGCAATAGTTGCTTGTAAAATAATGGGTTCATTCTATATTTTTCATATTTTTCATAGAATATGTCTGGTGCAATTGTATAACAAATGCTTTGATTTTCTTTGTAACTTTATTTTTATTATATCATGGGTCACGGGTTGAAGTATGGACGCGGATGTCGAAGTATCTTTTACTATTCATTTTTATTATAGGCATGTTAGTTTTACTATCTCTGTGTAAATAATGTGAATCAGCACTGGAATGGTACCAATACAGCTAGTCCAGTTGACTTACATGGTGGTCTATTATTAATTCCAGCTTGCCTATTCCAGTGCCACTGGAATGCCAATCCAATGCTGGATTGAACGTTTTATTTTTGTTTTACTTCCTAGAAATCATTGTCATAATAGGGTCGTACCACTCCAACAGTAATTTTATTTTTTTATTATGTTCAGGAAATACTAGCCCTCATTATTAGTAAACAGTACCCTAACCCTATTGTTAGTACAAACAAAAAATTCAGTTATATTATATTACAGTAATAAGGCCTGAGGCGATAATAATGTCCTAATACGAGTATGTAAACTACGAGTATTTTAATCGTATCCAGCCCAGCATAGGATTGGCCTGCTGGATTACTAGACTGGAATAATGTAAACCAGGCAGGTAATATTTTTATACGTAGGTAACGAAAAAAATCTGTAGGTACATTAGCAATATAACTTCAAACTGGTATCTTAGAAACCTTGGATCCTAAAACATTAGGTACATATAAGTACATACATAAAGTCATTATCCACCAAAGAGGTTGGGCAGAATTGTGCAAATCACACATTCTTTTTCACCAATTAGCCTATTAAAACATTAATTTAATGTGTATATTTTTTTATACATATAATTACGCCTTTATCCCTTACGGGACAGGCAGAGCACTAAGGGCCGATAGAACCACACGGTGCCACTTCTGACCAATTTTGAGGGTATAGATGAGATGTAAAAGTTCGGTTAGTAATGTCAGCCCAGTTACCTCTTGTAACTTTACTGACTTGTACAGTATGCCCGGGAAGAGAAGCAGCTGTAGTATTGGGTATACGTTTTTTTTTTTCACTTCCGAAGCAACATAGAAGTACACAAATATAGAAGTAGTTCTATTTTAATATCTATTTAAAATTAAGTCAATACTCCAACTATGGCGCTCGAGGGCTTTTGGATACATTTCCGTAGATTGTCATGGGAGAGATGCCAAATGCGAGTCATATTGCTATTCAAATGGCGTACCGTAAGGCATTGTATCCAAAGTCGAGCGAAAATAAATGGAGCTAAGCTCGGGACCATGCCTATAGAAATATAAATATACTTGCGGACTCTACCCATTGATATGGAATAAATAATCGGAGTGCTTAAGCGGCATCAGATGAACGAAGTACCTTGCATCCCACTTATCTTCATGAAATAGGGTAGCTAAAACTGCCGGATCATAAAGAAGATCCAAGTGACAAGTTGCTAGCTGAGATGCATTCTCTCTCATTTCTAAAAATTTATAATATGCACTAACACTCATGTTTACACAAAATTACAATTTTCCTCAAATTTTCATACAGTCGGCGACTCATTAAGCGACCTTTCGGAGCGGACTGTTGGATCCACAAAATAAGAGCAGATGCTAGCTTACATCCTAGTTAGACTATACTGGAGTGAAGACCTAACTGGATACAAATTGTACCTACTTATTCCTTATTTACGACTAGATAAAACCGCGAACAGTAGGTAAGAATTATTTATAGTTGTGTATTACGTTTCGTCAAATAAAAAAAAGAATGTTAACAAGAAACAAATCGTAGATGTAGATGGTAAATGGGGTAGACAGATCTGCAGGATTGTGAATGAGATTTTACAGCCACGTTTAGCACATCGGGCTTGGTAATTTTGAACAGTGTCAAGTGCCCCTAAATTCTTTGGGCGACTCTTCCAAAACGCACGGAATGAGAGAGATCGATTATTATAATGCACAAATACAAGGTAAGTTTTATTATTAATTAATGTAAGGATATTAATTTAAAGAATTTAAAATATTAAACTAAATCATTTTGTTAAAAATATTTAATATTTGGATAGTTTGACATTATTACTGAAACTATTGTTTGTGATCAGTTCATTTAATTCTTCAGCTTTCTTCTTAAATACATTCCACTCGTGTATTCTTGAAGGGTTTTCAGTTTTAGACAAAATAGAAATCGGCTTCGGACAATTAATACTGCTTTTGGTAACCATTTTTATATTTCCAATTTTCCTCTCATAAATTTGCTGACATACGAAACATTCGAATTGAGCCGTCCTTTTATAAATAGATAGCTGATAGGGATTTCTCTTCACATAGTTTATGAGATTATCATTACTCACGATCTTCATAGTTTTATGCTTTAAATGCTTTTCATATAATTCATCATTTTCATTTAACTGATTAATATATTCACCTAATGCTTGTGGCGATGGAAAATCTTCTACAAGAATTGCCGAGTCACTGTTCGGCAGCCAATCTCTTATTAGGGGTGAACCAAAATAAATAGGCACAGAACCAACTTCTATAGGTCTCCAAAATTTTTCAGTGACATAATCATCACATGCATAGTTTTCTATTGCTATCACAAATTTATATCTTCCAACAAACTTTAAGAAATCAGGATCGTCAAGTTTATGATGATAATTTGTTTTGAATTCTTCTGGTAATACTTTGTTATTCAAACAATCTCCATATGAATCGATTTTTGTATACTTCATTAGTTCTTTCACATATTCGTCTCTTTCAGTAGCCGTTCGACATACTGACTGCAAATAGAGTGTTGGCGCAATTTCCACTAATAAAGAATTCTTTATTGCAGTAGCTGTAAAGTACTTATCGCTAGTTATATGATCGATAGAATTCAAGAAATACATAGGAAAAGGCACATCACTATGTCTGCTAAACGTAGAACTAATGTTGAACAAGCTCAAGTACTTCTCGTGCATTAGTTCAAATGCTAGTAATGGAGTCTCTTCATAAACAAATGCCCAAATTATATTTTGATTCCTCGGTAATGGGAGAAAGCTTGGGCTGCTGCCGTAAAATAAATAAGCTTCTACATCGTTATATTGTAATGAAGTATTTTTGTTATGTAATAGTTCACATTTCTGATTATTTGCACATTGTATAGTTCGGTCCTCACTTTCTGAAACTTGCCACCACATTATTTTAGGGATAGCTCTTTTGATTTCTAATATATTATTGATTTCAATTTGTCCAACAAAAGGAATAATGAGAAATAAGAAAAATATTCCATAGAGCCAATACAGAGTTATCATTTGAACCTTATGTAATGCATTTGAAGTATCCGCTGTATGAAGTCTCAAGTATTTGAAAATGTAAAGCATTGTATATTCCTCGGTATAGTATTATTTTTATCCCCATTTATTGGTTTGATTGATATGTAATATATAAACAGAAAATACTACAAAAAATTTTTGCATGTAATTTATCCTTTAATTTATCAATGTCACCTCTTGTCACATATGTAAAAAAAATATAAATGTTATTTTTAAAGTAATAGTCCCAAAAAGAACATTTTTCTAAAACTTTCTTAGAGCAATTAATAATCAAAGGAATTTACCGTCTAAGTGAGAGAAAATAATAATAACTTTTTTAAAACGAAAAACCGACTTCCCTATGAGCCAAAACTAAAGTAAAATTTTTCTAAAATATATGTTACGTTATGCCGTGTAGAAGGCATAATATTGTCAGATTTAGATGCCAGCAAATTATTAAATCGGCCACATAAAGAAAGGGCACAGAGAGAAATGACTAGGCTTCGAAATTTGACGTCTGACAATATAAGCAACATATAATTGCACTCCTTCTTCCTGCCCTGTTCCCAATCATTTTACCTCTTCCTCTTACCATAACCATCTTACTTAGGACACGGCTTAACGGAACATATAATTACACGACTTAATTTATTATCTTATTATCTTCATCTTCATAAGCCTATTGCAGTCCACTACTGGACCTAGGCCTCCCCCTGCCATAGGGGGATTTTGTTACTAAAAAGTTCCACTATCTGTTTTTCGGCGGCTCTATCATCAGACCCTCGTTTTCTTTATATTATGTGTAGCTGACCAAAATTCTCTATAAATATCTAAAAACGGACTACTCGTGCCTTTTATGTTTGAGGATATCCCTAGATTCCTTAGAGATTCCATCATCAGATGTTATGTTTTATATGTAGGTGATCAAAACGCTCAGTAAAAGTATAAAAACAGACTACATGTGCCTACAATATTCGAGGATTGCCCTCGATTTCTCCAAGATCCCATCATCAGATCCTGATGTGGTGAATATGGGACCAACCTGGAAGTATACTATGACCAACTATAAAAAAAAATTGAAATCGGTTCTTAAATGACGGAGTTCTGAGGTAACACACATAAAAAATAAAAATAAAATAAAAAAACATACAGACGAATTGATAACCTCTCTTTTGAAGTCGGTTAAAAAAAAACATTCAAAGTAGAAATAAAAAATCTTGTCCAGGATCATGTCTATTAGCATTGCTATCTGTTCTAAATCTTTACATTCTCGTAAAGTCCGAATCAAGTGAAAGCTTTTTGCCGACCATTCCCTAAGTCTATAAAAGACATCTGTTGCCGAATCGAACTGTTGTAACAAAAAAATGTAGAGTAAAAAAACCGTAATCGAGGCTCAAAGCGGCCTTTAGAGATCACTAGCGGTATTTTATTGCGGTGAATTTCACGTTTTCGGACCCTAAATGGTTTCTTTCCTATTGGAATAACAGAATAAGAACGATGATAATAGTTTAGTATCGAAAGTTCCAAAAAACTAGGTTTTAAAGATGCAATTTTTTATAAACATACATTTTGTTGGTCGGTGATACGAAGTTTTTTCTCTGACGCCTCACAAGGCTTCGTTATAGATTCATGAGAACTCTTTGACAGTATCTCTTTGTTTTTTTTTCAATCAGCTATTATTCAATATCCTCACGTTTCTCGACACCTGATTGTATCCATATGTTTCAAGAGGTTGCCTTTGAAAATATAATGATGAGGGAAAATCTCGGGTTGTAACGTAAGGGAAATAAAAAATACACCTCAAAAGAGAAAACTGCTTATGTTGTGCTGATGGCTGCTGTGTATGTTTATTTGAAGATTCTGCGTAACAAATGAGAATTGTCTGCCTTTTTAGCATAAAATGGCTGGACGGATCTGAAAACCTTTTCTACAGGTATGTAGTTAATAAAAATAAGTTGATAAAAAAATACTAGAAGTATTAAATTAAATAATACGTAATATATGAAAGAGAGTATAGGAAAGTATACTTTTATCCCAAAAAAATAGGTCTTTTTAGTTTCCATGTCTATAAAGTTTATAAACGCATCCAAAGTTAAAAAAGGAATCAGTTCAGTTTAGAATTAAGCCGAATCGACTTCTTGCAAGAAAAATACATACTACTACTGATTATTATAATTAATGATAATAATTCTTACACAATGATGAGGTAACACAAGACAAGTAATTTCACTCAAGGAGCTATGAATCCAGAATCCATTCAATTACGACACGAAACTTGTTCGGCCAAAACTTTGGCTGAGCTCGAAGATTACACCGTATTTTCGAAAATTACACCGAAAGTCCGTATAAGGAATGCCAAGGAAAACTTATAGTACAGATTCAGAAGTCGCAATGTGCAATCTCTTCAAAAAAGTTACTCGTATTATATTGCATTTTGTTACATACATACGTCTGTTTTCCCAAATACGGTAGCCAGAACTGCAGGATCATAAAGGAGATCCTAGGATCACGCATAGCCTCTTGTATTGATGTAACTTATAAAGTGAGATTATAAGCTTAAACTAAGCTAAGATTAATGTATTGTACAGTTAATATATATTACAGACATCGTCTTTATAACATCCTAGTCAACGCTAAAGTACGGACTCGAATTATATACGATTTCGTACAATGATCTACTAGCCTAGCATGACCTGCGAAACATGATATGATAAACCGATTTATCGACATTTAGTCTGTCAAAATACGATAAATATAGCCGCCATGTTGAATTTTGTATAGAGACGATACGATATCCACGATGCGTGGTCATGCTAGGGGGGCTGATATTCTTCGTATTCCACGTCCGTAGTTTAGGCGTGTATTTTCTGACACCTAAGTTTACATATTAACTAGGTACTACATATCCTTGCTCACATTACATATAATATGTCAAGTGTCGCAAGCTTTAATAACATTATTCCCTATCTTATAGGTTGGGAGCTTATCGTAAAAATCCATTAAAATAATTTAAAATTAAACTAAAATCCTATTTTCTTAGCAATATGGAAACTTATATGCAATACAATATATAACTATTTCTCTAACTTCTACCCATGACACCAATGACACTGGATAATAAACTTATTAGTTTTCAAAGAAAAGTAATTTCCGCAAGTAATTATGTAATAAGTAATAATTAAGTATATATGTATAATCTAGATGTGTAAAGGGATAACGATGTGAACTGTGTAGCACTATCACACAAACCTCGTTGGTTTTACAAAGTGCTATTGTAACAAGTTTTTTTTGTATAACCATTTAAAAGATAAACAAATTTTAAAAATATATGTATACAGGATGTAACAAAAGGGGTATGTTAAGCGAAAAGCTATATAAATATCCCACTAAAAGGAACCTACCCACAAAATTTCAGACTCGAAATCCTATGTTTATTTTTCCAGATAGTATGGAGAAATTTTAAATATCTCAGGAATTTTCATACAATCTTGAAAAATAAAAATGTGATTTCGAGTCTCAAATTTTGGAAATAGGTTCTCTATAGTGGGCTATTTACATAGCTTTTCGCTTAACATACCCTTTCTGTTACACTCTGTGTATATATATATATATATATATATATTTTAGACTTTTTCTAGCAGGCTTCTGGTCTATTTATCATTATAGCTTCTACTAAATTATGCATACGTCATGAAGTGTTGACAGGACACTACGTTACTGTCTTATCTATACTAATATTATATATAATAATATAATATATTATATAATATTATAAAGCTGAAGAGTTTGTTTGTTTGTTTGTTTGAACGCGCTAATCTCAGGAACTACTGGTCTGATTTGAAAAATTCTTTCAGTGTTAGATAGCCCATTTACCAAGGAAGGCTACAGTCTATACAACAACCTGCCCGGCTTCGCACGGGTACAACGCCCCCTCACGCGGACGAAGTCGTGGGCGGCTGCTAGTGGGATTATAATTAACAAAGAATATTTGATAATATTATTACTCTCATATCGTCGTTGACTCAAACTTGAATTACACTCAATTATTAATTGATTAGGTACTATAGTGACTTAACATAGGGTAAAGGGAGGTATGTTGGTGACAAAAAATTATAAAACTAGTTTTATAGTAATTTTACAAGGAAACAAGAACTGAATTATTTTTTTTACATTCTTTATTAGTTGAATTATATACTTAATACAGTTTACGGAATGATTATTCAATACTTAGGAAGAAAAATGTTTATTAAATTCCCAAGAAGTTAAAGGTAACTTGGTGACAGAGTTCGGTAGATTGGTGATAGTAGGTAGGTAATTTGGTGATACTACTCTAAAATACATATTTTGTACTTGAAAATTAAATAATATATATATATGATCTTTAGTACATTATTCTAGGCAACGATCGCATCTATAATACAGGTGTTCCTCAGGATCAGCATCTTCGATAGATGCGCAAATTTCATGGTAAGGCGTCAGACAATAGGAACATTGGATCCATTTCGCTCCATTTCTTTTTTTCACATCAGTAGAGTACAAGACTCCACACAATCCACATTCCCAATCATTTTCTATCTCTTGCGTTTTGCTTTTTTTGTTTTTGGGGCAGATTTGCCAGATGTCGAAGGTTGAGGCTGAAGATTTTCCTGTAATTGATTTTCATTTAAATCTGCATTAGTCGGTATTAAGCATTTGGCACTGGAATCTCTTTTTCTTACTTTCTCTGGGCGTTTTGAAGCTTTGGGTGTTTCTAAAATTTGTTCCACCGTGCGTTGAAGACCTGAAGAACTATTAGGTGTTGTGTTATTTGAAGCCGTGGTAGCGGGACCTGTAGCTGGAGCTGTAGCAGGATCTGTGTTAGTCAAAGCAGAAGGTCGTAATGCTTCCTCAGCAATAACACTGCCATCTAATGGGCATATGCCAGTTTTTTTTAAAAGCGTTTTCTATATTTTTTTTCGTGAATGCGCTTATAAATGCCGGATTCAAGATGGAATTAAAGTTACTGCGATTTGGAGCGTCTGTAGGGTTATTGTTCAAGTATCTATTCATGCTATCGCGCCAGTAACTTTTAAGAGGCTTGAATAGACCTACATCAA
This sequence comes from Carposina sasakii, assembly GCA_014607495.2. Taxonomy (NCBI): domain Eukaryota; kingdom Metazoa; phylum Arthropoda; class Insecta; order Lepidoptera; family Carposinidae; genus Carposina; species Carposina sasakii. The sequence goes on along the minus strand of CP053163.1, from coordinate 4,746,589 downwards.
GAGGCTGCAAAAGATGTGTGCAATGAGCTGGGAATGTAAATAAATATATTTGGTTCTCTTTTGCAAGCTTAAGAACTTCTGCTCCAACATGTGCAGAATGTGAATCCATCAAGAGGACTACTGGACGTTCAGGTGGTATGGCAGTTATGAAAAAATTTAACCATTCCAGAAATAAATCGGAATTGATCCACCCTTTGGGAGATAGTTTAATAAGAGCGTTGGGTAGAGCATCATTTTTGAGTGTATCATTCCATCTAACACCTTTAAAGATTATCATCGGGGGAATCCATGTTCCATCGGCACATACACATGCCATCATTGTTTGTGTTTGTCCACGCTCAGCGTAGGATCTTTTGTACACGTATTTCTTACCAATTCCAGTGACAACTTTCGATGGTTTAACAACATACGATAATCCAGTCTCATCACAATTCCAGATAAGATGAGATTTATTTTTGATATTGAGTTTCGTGAGAACATCATCTAGTTTAGAAAAGAAGTCTTTGACCATTGTTTCGTTAGCCATAGAAGCCCTGTAGGCTGAAAGATTTTCTGGCACACGTAAACATAAATTATACCTGCTCTTAAAACTATTCCACCACCATTTACTTGCAATACGATTAGCCGATGGCAAAAAGTTCTCTCGACCAGCTGCTTCAGCAAGATCATACGCATATTTTCTAATTTGATAAACAGTCAGTCCGAAACCCAATTCTTGCATTTCTATAATATAATTGTAAAGTTTTAGCTCTAGATCGCAAGGCAGTGCATAGGGCCTCCCCATTTTTCTTACCGAATCCTCTTCATTTCCAAGGTAACGTTTCAAGGTGCTCCATGGGACGTCTGCGTCCTTGGCAGCTTGATATATGGTTTTACCTTCATTTCTAATAAGACTGACAGCTTTTTGAAGTTGTTGCTGGTTATATTTCCTATATTTTCTCTTTTCTTCCATTGCCAAACCTAAGAAACAGGTAATTTGGTGATAAAAAAAATGTATAGGTAATTTGGCGATAAAAAAAAATTACTTTAAATTCAAATGAAAACCCATTTTACTTAAACTTGAAAATGAAACCTTTCGATGTGTGTACTTGACTATTCCAATTAATTTTCAATTCAAGCGCAAAATAGATCTAAAGTTAACCATTCAAAAACATACCCAACATTTTGACGAAAACACTAAGAAACAACGGTTACAATATAAGGAAAAAATACTTACTTTGACACAGACACGACTTCACTATAGCTTTAATTCAGTAATATATGGTATATTGAACAATTTGAATAAGAATTACTTTGAAATACTAATTAAATAAATTAATTTTATCCAAAATACGAAAGCGCAGCCGACATTCATTGAACAATGGCGCTGCAGGTCCCAACTTGTCAAAAAAGTTTGTTTAGTAAACATAGGAACGTTAGAGCGGAGCGCGTAATGTATATTTATCTTCCTCACACTCGTAACAATGACCTAGCGCTGTCTCATGAATCTGATCGCATAGGGAACTGTGTGGTAGCCAGTATAAAAAATGTCACCAAATTACTTATATCACCAACATACCTCCCTTTACCCTACCTAGGTAATTACATAGAAAATGTACAAAGGCAAGCTTATCTCTTAAAGAAATTATAATATTGAATTTCATTGTAACAATTGTCTAGTAAAATTAATTATCAATATCGAATAATATAAACGTTAGCTTTCACCACTGATCAACGTTACACTGCGATAGTAACATTCAATATTCTGTTCAAATTTAAATTTGTCGGACTGTATGCATTTCCCTGAATTTGCACGTAATGGTATTCGATCTTAGTAAACGTGAGTTCCCTTTATCAAGGGGCAATCTTGTGGGGAAAACGACGGAATTGATCGATTGGCACATTTATATTCAAATTTATTTTAGCGTGCGTCCAAGTAAAATTCTTTTTCGTAATGCGATGGCTTCCTGCGCTGATGCCGGGCATCACTAGAATACATTAGCTGCATCTCTTTCTCAGCATGCCGTATGACTCGAGTTGAGTCGACTAAAGTATTCGAAAATTCTCGCAAGCAATTATAACTTGACACTGATAATTTAAATCTGTCTCCGCTATACTAAAAGTGGCTGTGGGATTTCTTTTATCATCTTGCAGTTCTGGCTACCCTAATTTGGAAACACAGCCGTGTGTTGTATACAGGGTGTGGGTGACAGCCAGGCAAATACTGAAATGCTGAACAAGTACCATTGTGTTGAGTTATACGACAGTGTTATTACCAGTGGTCGGAGTAGGTATATTGATTTTACATACTTGCGTCATGATATCATAACATGGACATGCATTTTTTCCGGAATGTACCGGAGTTTCCAAAAACTAGCAGCATAGCGTTGAAAGTATTGATACATTTTTAACTAGTTTCATGTAATAATTTCAAAGTTTCGGTATTTTATTTTATTTTTATCATAATAATCCGGAAACTCGGAGGCGTATCCATATTAACATATACGTTTAATGTCAATGACCTTAATTCAATATACCTACTCCGACCACTGGTTATTACTCACAGGAATTGTATTTTTGATTTGATTATTAGTAATCTTTGCTCTCCGCGCCAATTGTATCGGGCGATTCTATGACTAATTAAATGGGCTTATAGGTTATTGTGACACATTGCTGTTTTTTTGGATCACTTGTGAATCTTCATTAGGGTTGATCAGTTGTTTGAAATTTTTTTTTTCATCTTTTGGTTAAAATTCTATTTTTAGTAATTATCTAAGGCCTAATTAAACGAACTAGACTATCTTTTTCCTGGAAATATGAAAAAAATGTTCGAAAATTTTGGAATTTTCCTGCGAAAATTTTCAGTGCTTTTCGCCACAGAATCATGGTCTTAAGTCATGTTATCAATATTTGCCAGGCTGTCACAAACACCCTGTATGTATGTAATACGATGGTTTTTCGTATTTATGAATTTTAGTTATAAAAACTTATTGTATATCAATGTCACTAATAGTTATTAAGACACATCAAACGATCTCAAATTTCGCTAAATGAACTCTGTGGCAAATTAATTTTACTTTGTAAGATTTCGAAATTAATTACTTACCCACTCCACTATTTTATATCTATATTATAACTAGGTATGGCTTCCAAATACCGTATAAATTTGATTACCTTAATAATACAAATAAAATTTATTATTTTATTTTAATTTAAGTAGATTAAGTTAAATTTATTAAACGAGTTCATAATACCTTAAAATATTTAATTACGTTTGTTCTGAATTCTCATTCAACAAATTAATGTAAGTTAAGCTTTAAAAGCCAATATTTCTTAAGACATTTACTGTATTAAATTGCTTAATTACAAGTTATAAAATTAAATCATAGCGAATTTGGTATGATTTGTACTTATTGTCTCATCATCGTCAGCCTATTGCAGTCCACTGCTGGACGTAGACCTCCCCCAGTGTACGCCACATGGCTCGATCTCCCGTTTTTTCCATCCAGTCACTACCAGCTGCCGTAGTCTGGGGTAGTATGGCGGCCGGGAACTGGGGGCCTTTTTTAAGTTGCCATCATTGGGGGGTTTTTGCCCATAGTCACCATGCTGGGCAGGCGGGTTGGTGACCGCAGTGTGCTTTTCGGACTATGTTGTCTACACGGGAGGCACTGCTGCCCACCTCCCGAAACCCTTAATCGCCTCGTACAATACCCACGGGCAGGTACAAACTCTACTCTGCCGGCACCACGCGGCACTTATTGTCTAGTAACAAGATTTTTTTTAAATAACTTCGTAAGTACCTAGTATATAAGGTCTTTTCGAAATTAGTGATTATCTTTTGACACGAAACTAGGTAGGTAAAAAGAAACAACTTTCACTATGAGGCCAACTCGTAGTGGAAAAACACCGGTTCCATACAATCTTGAACAATTACTGCACTGGAATGTATGGAACAGCTGATTTTTTTTCACTATTTCGGAATTGGCCCTATAGTGAGTTGTTTTTGTACCTAGCTAGTTTCGTGTCTAAAGCAAATCACTAATTTCGGAAACACATATATCGTAATATACCGTATATCGTAATATATCGTAATATACCTTCATGAAAACGACACGACTTTACACTTTGACCAAAACACCAAAATACATTTCTGAAAAAAGAAAATTAACAATAGAGTCAGTAACAGAATAAAAATTTTATGCAGCATTATAAATTAATACGGTCTTTGATGCTGTAGTGAAATAATTATAATTATTTTAGCAGGTCTTATTTCTCTAAAGGACAACGAGACACAACTCAAATATTATAACTTTTCGATATTCGAGAACAAGCTCAATATTGCCTATCAATTTTACCTACGTCTATAGGCATCTGCTAACATAACTATTACACAGGCCACTTCAGAAACTAGATACCTCGCCTTCGAGTATAAAAGCTCAAATTACACTACACCAAAGCCAATTACCATTGAATCGGAACGTTTCAACGTCTATTGTGAATTTCTTAAGCTAGAAATAATTTCTTACATCTTCCCATTGAAACTTGGTCTAGAAATTGGAAAATTGGCCCCAAGCTACATCAATGAATGAGAACGCATTTGCTGAGTGGTTGGCCCAGATATTGGAGATTTTTATTTTACGTGATGCTATAGGCCGATGTCGCCATTTTTAAAATACATTTCAAATTTTTATTATTTTATTCTGATGTAATACTCGTATCTCGTAACCTTTTAACTACAGTAAAAACAGTTTTAGACCAATTTTCAATGGGACGATGTAGGACTTTATAATGTATTGTATTGCAATACCGCCCCGTTAATCTCCAAACGTCAAAAATTAAAAGTAAAATCTATTACAATTAGAGGCGGCTATTCCTAAAGAGCGCTGGTGCAGTGTACTCCCACCCACGAAGATTACATGGACAGTCAATATTTCTAATATCCTTTCTATTCTACTATGCCTATACAATAGTCTTAAGTATAGAATTTCTACCTATGCCTACGTGACCGCGTAAAGTAAGTTATAACTTGTATCGAGTGGAGCGCTAGCGATGGCGCTCCAATGAAACGAAATTTAGTACGATTCTTAGTACTGTATTCAATGAGTGCGAAAGAGACATATCGACAAAGGCCAACGCGTGAAACTGAAGATGTCGTATGAAAAATTTGCCTAACCTGGAGCTCTGCACACGCGCGGCATTACCAATCCGTGCGCGCGGGGGGATAACCTGCGTGTGCGATGTTGCCTATTTACCGTTTTATGTTTACAAACAAACGTGTCGGAGTTTTTAGCTTTTTAGTTTTTAGGGCCAACACGTCCTGGAATTTCTTTTTATCAAAAATGTAAGTAATTAGAAAACTAAATCTTATATACGGGTATTTAAATCTGAACAATATTTAAAGAAATGTGAACCCCCATCAAAAAATATTTCTAGCCGCCTCTGATCACAAGCCTCCCCGACCATGCAATTTTGACATTCACACAATCCTCTTATACCGGACATTGGATAGACCTGTAACGACATCCACTATTTCATGCTCTTTCAACGAATCCTCATAAAGGATCCCAAGATAAAAATCTTTTCAGTTGTGTTTGTGTTTTATTTCGTTAAAAATCTCCGCGTCTCTCACAGACCCGTGTAATATATCGAGACGATTTCTCAAGTTGTGTATCTTTGGTCCCATACCTCTGAAGCGGTGCGTCAATTTGGCACATACAAATGTGGCGTTTTGTCAAAAATAAATTTCGCCCAACTCCCACACAATTATCCGTGGGATTTTGTAATCATTACGGTTGGGATGATTTTTTGTTATTCATTTGTGCGTTCATTCCAACTGACATTATAAACGTGAAGCTCTTGAGTATGGATACCAAATATAATAATCATTGTTAGTTTAAACCCCGAGATAGATGGCCTACTGTGGTTTAAAAATCGTGTAAAATCTACAGTACTGACACGAGACCTAAGTTACTATTAAAATATGAGACTGTTAAGAATATCTTTCTGTCTACCTATTTTAAGATTTATTACAGTTAGTGCACTTTATATGCCGACAAAAGTTTCCCAATAAATTTTATGTTGGTACAATACAAAACTATTTTGTTTTGTTTTTACCACTACAATATGTCTGCATCATTTACCTACGAGTTTGACAGTTTCTACAATGTTGTAACTTAAGAATTGAATTTCACGTTAATTCATATCGAGAGTGAATATTATGTAGGCGTATATATGTAGAACGGCATCGATTACACAATTAAATTATAACGTATTCTTACTAGGTAAATAACATTTTTAACCGACTTCAAAAAGGAGAGGTTATCAATTCGTCTGTATGTTTTTTTGTTATTTTTATTTTTATTATTTTTTATGTGTGTTACCTCAGAACTCCGTCATTTATGAACCGATTTCATTTTTTTTTTATAGTTGGTCATGGCATGCTTCCAAGTTGGTTTCATATTCACCATATCAGGATCTGATGATGGGATCTTGGAGAAATCGAGGGCATTCCTCAAATATTGTAGGCACAGGTAGTATGTTTTTATACTTTTACTGGGTGTTTTGATCACCTACATATAAAACATAACATCTGATGATGGAATCTTTAAGGAATCTAGGGATCTTCTCAAATATTATAGGCACGAGTAGTCGGTTTTCAGATTTTTAGAGAATTTTGGTCAGCTACACATAATATGAAGAAAACGAGGGTCTGATGATGGAGCCGCCGAAAAACAGATAGTGGAACTTTTTAGTAACAAAATCCCCCTATGGCAGGGGGAGGCCTAGGTACAGTAGTGGACTGCAATAGGCTTATGAAGATGGAGATAGTAAGATAATAAAGATAATAAATTAAGTCGTGTAATTATATGTTCCGTTAAGCCGTGTCCGAAGTAAGATGGTGGTGGTAAGAGGAAGAGGTAAAATGATTGGGAACAGGGCAGGAAGAAGGAGTGTAATTATATGTTGCTTATATTGTCAGACGTCAAATTTCGAAGCCTAGTCATTTCTCTCTGTGCCCTTTCGTCACGTGGCCGATTTAAATATTAGCATCTGCCTTCTAAACTTCGTACATGGCATAACGTAACATATATTTTAGCAAAATTTTACTTTAGTAAGCTCGAGTTTTGGCTCATAAGGGCGGAAGTGGGATATTCGTTTAAAAAAAATTATATAAAATATTTTTATATGTCGGAAATAATGAAGGCGCCACCTGCAGTCATGACGAAATCACTATGATTTAAAGACCTCTAACGCCATCTAGTTTATAATTTTGTATTTAATTTAAAGGAAGTTGATTTGATATGAAACACGCCATCTAGTGTTTGCATTTGTAACTAATCTAAAGGAAGTTGATTTAATTTTATAATGTAAAGCCCCATCCGGTTTACAGTTTGTAGTTACTTTAAAAGAAGTTAATTTGAAATAAAGTATCGTGCACCGGAAACGCAGACCACCTAGCTGGGACTGGACATCGCCTTTGGTATTATAAAAGCTGAGTTACAGGCAGCGAGAGGCAGTCTAGAGTTATCTCATGATCAGTGCACTAGTACCAAGGGACTTGTCTGTTTCTTGTACACGACAGTAACTAATTCTAGTGTTCATTATTTTATCCACGTTGCTCGGGGAACCCAACTACGCCCAACATCATGGAGAACCAGGAGCCTACCGACCTGATCTCGGAATCTGCCACCCTAGATCCGTCATATACAATAAACAATATTAAATTTTTACTTAGCTGTATCCGAGAAGGGCGTCAAGCAGGCAGCCGACTTTCAATCAAACGCCAAATATTTAGCAATACATATAAGTTTCGAAAGAAATCATATTGCGTCGATCTCATTTATAATAGGATAAGGGCTGGAATATGATGATGAAACAATACATGTATAAGTTTCAAATTAATAGGTGTGGCCCATATCTGTGTAAGAGGTAACACAATAAAAATAAAGATTCGCATAGTTGAACCTACCAAATAAATATTTTAAAAAATAACAAAAAGACAATGAAACATATATGAAGATCCCAAAAATCCCATTAATCATACCAAGCATCAGCTACTAACTAGAACATAATAGTAAATGTAGTTCACCTCCAAAATTGACATTGAAATATCATCCTTATTACAGCCGTATAAGGTTTAATGATATAAGTACACGATCTAATATTAATGTGACCTTTGGTAGGTCATATGAAGGGTCGATTACGTGACTGGAAACTGAATTCTGGCAATCGCATGCTTAATAGAACCTTTGTCATGGTTGGTCAGTTCAAATACTTCATGTATGATGATTTTAGGAGAACTAAAACTGCGTTGTAGCAGCTTAACCGGCCCCCGTTGTACCTAACTAGGCTAAAGCAATGCAATTGCGAAAAATTTATAAAATTCGCTTTTATTGCTTATATTTGTATCACGTAACCGCAATATCAATGGAATTTGGCTGATATTATATTCTATGAATTGGACGTTAGACGACTTTTGAAAGTTCTATTTTTGAAAAGATTCTTAACTCTTAATAGTGAAATCATATCTAAGGAAATCATTACTAAAATAATTGCTTAAGTATATATCTATACGAAGTCTTCCTTACGGACACGGGTCTTGGTCAACTTTACCTTATGTCGTGTTAGCGAAATAATCTAAATCTAACTAAATCTTATTTAAGCCTCGATGTTCGATCAGAGTCAAGCTTACTATTAGTCAAAATACGTCAAAAATGCTATAGTTTGACATAAGTAGGCTTTAAATTTATTGTTTATTTAACTATGAATAGCACACAACCGTGAACACAATAACCCTACACCGAAATGTAGCTAGAATCGTACTAGTATAATAACCGAATCAAGTATTTAAACAGGCTAGTGGCATACTAACTCAAAATTAATCCTATCAGAATTCAGTGAGCATACACGTAAGTTAGAGCTTCTGCCATTGTGTAGTTACATAGAAGAGGTAGCATAACAACAAGTGTTTATTGAGAATTAGTTCATAGATACACTTGTGCCCTGTAATAGAATACATCAGCTGCATCTGCTTCGGTGCATATCGCAAGTCTACTAGTCAGTCAAGTCTACTAAGGAACTCAGGTATCTACGTTCTTTCAGGCGATGAGCTAGAAACTTGTCACTGATCTTCTGAGGAAAACCCGTCGCAGCGCAGTCGCATTATGTATCTGCTCCATTATGTATATGCTTCAGAGTTATAGCTTGTTAGGATGAGGCGATTTACATGCGCTTTGACTTGATAGTTCTAAGTGTTTGTGTCAACTTTACCTACTCTGTTTTGTTGAAAATCTCGTTTTGGTTTCTATAGGATTATCATCAACTTCTCCCGGTATTTTCGTTACTGTGGGTAAGGTCTCCCTCAAAAATACCTATAAAGAAAGATGCTTAATTATTATAAGTTTTATTGAAACACTAGTGGACGCCCGCGACTCCGCCCGCGTGGACTACAGAAAAAACAAAATGTCAAAATTATTTTATTTTTATTTATTTTTTATTTTACTGCATCAAAATCGGTTCAGCCGTTTCTGAGATTAGCGTGCACAAACGCACAGACAAACAGACAAACCGACAAATCATTCCAAAATCCATCATTTCAAAAGACAAAAATTCCAAAAATAATCGTTTTGGGTTCTATTGCGTTGATAAAGGTCATAATATAATATTTTTCCTCATATTTCTTCCATGTACAGACAGCGATCCATTACATTTTTATTATATAACTTAAACTTGTGAATTGACAAAGAAAATCTATATGAATGAGTCGTGTTGAAAGATTTTAATCGAAACGACACAAAACCATTTATGATATATTTTTTTATTTCATGACATTTCACTTCTTTTTTCCCTGTACCATATTATGAAGCTGATTGATCTAAATTTCCCGTTCGATGTCCGCATAAAATAAGATTGGCTTTTAACGAAAACAATGGGCTTGTGTCCTAAACACACAATAAAGCCAAATAGTGCTCAAACCGCGTAGGCTGATAGTTGATAGATATTATTATTAACTTTGAACGAGGACGGTCAACATTACTTTGGACGTAAGGGTCCGTTATAGGATTATGAGTATATTACATACACTGTTTGAATACACTATATTTTTAATGGTAAGAATACGTGCCGTGTGGTATCGACAGAGTACAATAGCATCACCCATATCGACCTGTGTGTTTCCAGGAGGGGAGTAGCAGCTCCTCCCGATTTGACAACATAGTCACCAAGCTCACTTCCCAGCGTGGTGACCATGGACAAAACCCCCATATTGCAGTAGCCTTGTGGCGTAGCGTGCCGTTAGTCCACGACGTCCAGTAGTGGACTGCAATTAGGCTACTGTCTATGTGTGTAACAGAAATATATTTTTAGTTTTTTTGTTATATAATTTATGATTTTTCTTTCACCGTACCCTAAATCGACAAGCCTTCATGAAGAACGTCATAAAAATCGATGAAGTCAAACCTATGCGTTACAAACAAATCAATCAAAGAACTCTATTCGAAGCAGAGTGTGCAAACAGATAAATTATATAAGAGTGTCTGTTTGTAATATAAAAATACCGTTTTTTTCATAAATGCATATTGATGTAAGTATACACGGTACATATACTAAAATGTATCTTTTTTTTAAATATTCGTCTATTTGTCGGTCTGTCTGTTCCAGCTAATCCCTGGAATGGCCGATTTTAACTGAACTTTCACTGGCAGATACGAGTAGCTGATTATAATAATATGTACCTTACTTAGGCGACTTTTATTTCCGATATTCACACGGAAATTCTAAAGTTCACACAGATAAAGTTGCTAGTTATGAAATACGTAGAAAGTGCATGCATGCTTATTCCGCAGTGAGACTCCACTTACATGTTTAACTTTCAGATTTAGATCTTATCTTTTAATACGATACAAACCTCTATGCAACAGAGTTTCATTACGATAGTCACTTCAGCTTGTGGTCTAATATATAGGTACAGGGTATTTTTTGGTCGTCAACGTTCCTGAAAACTACAGAATCTCCTCATCATCACGATCATTTTTTTCCATGGAAGCATTCCTAGGAAGTGTCTGGTTCCTAAGATATTAGGGTCCAAAGTTGAGTAAATAGACTGCGTATTTCTGCATAAATGCACATAGTCGCGAGTAGCAAGATTTTTTCACGAGAAATAAAATTAATAAGTCAGTGGAGGGACAAGAGGGTCTTTGCGTTTTGTAGGCGATGGGCTGACCACCTGTCACTACTAACCAAACTTGTACATCTCAACTATACCCTCAAAATTGGTCGGAAGTGGCACCATGTGGTTCTATCGGCTCTTGGTGCTCTGCCTACCCCGTAAGGGATAAAGGCGTGATTATATGTATGTATGTAAATAATTAATCTAAGTCTATGAAAAAACTAACATAAACACAGGCACTATAAATTTCGCTAGATCAAGTCGTGCCTAGCATTTTTTTTGCATAAACTTACTTTATTTGATATATAGAGTGCGTACCCTTCGTCAAGGGCCGCAACGAAAAAACATCCTGCATATAGAAGAAGCGAGACGTGTCACATGAAAAATTTGGAAAAAAAAAAATACCGTTGTTAACTATGAGTGAGTATCATAGATATTCATGAGTATAGTCCGAAAACTACTTTAATAATTCTGTTTTACATACCATTAGGACTTTGTAATTTTCTGATTTAACTATCAATAAACTAATAGTTAGCGCCATACATAAAGTATCAAAACTTTTGAACTTTCTCTTACTACATTTAACTGAAATTTTGTCAGGTCATAGAAATCTTTAAAACTTGCAAAAATGACTTGTGGCACGTTTCGTTTTGTCGACGATATGGTCGTAAAATTACTCCTACTTGTCCTTTTCTCTCTCAGCCATTTATAGGTATGTTAAGAACGGAGAGAGATAGACTTGACTAAGATTAGGTTTAGGTTTAAGTGTGACTACCGGAATCGACCCTGCTGTCAGTGAATGTCTGTGTTAATACAGGTTTAGTTTTTCTTTTACATATAAGTACCTAAGCAAATTGATATTAAAACTATATCGCCTCTAGGTTCCACTCATTTAGTTACGTCGCATGACACGCGAGTAAACTAGTTGAAATTTTGAAATATCTAAATGAAAGTCACGAGTTATATTAATTTTGTATTTGTGGTTGTGGTTTGCTGTTTATACCTAAAATAACTAATGGTGGCTTACATTTTGGTAAAATTGAACCGCAATTCAATAAGAGCGTAATGTAAAATTGAATATACAGGTACTCGAATAATCAAACATTATAAATATAACAAATTTTATGGAATTACTTCTTCAAAAGCTCATTGTACTTTAAAAGAGGTTAAACCAAGAGAACCTATTTTTTTACAATCGTACAATAATGTTATTGACAAAATAAGATAAAAGTTAGTTCAATACAATCATAGAAAACAACAATGAACATACAAAAGCCCAGGGAGAAGTGACAAGTTACAAATTGAATGTTATAAGGCAACGAGTCCGCGTCTGACCTTTTGATTCATTTTATGGAAGTTGTAAGTAGTTTTAGGCCTTCGAGTTTGTGTTATAATTTATTGTAGAGAGCACTGCAACATACTGCAACATACTTTACTATCTACGATATCTATCTATACATGTAATAAAATTGTAACGGATCGATGTTTGTGCACGCTAATCTCAGAAACGATAATAAAACTAATCTCCAAACCGATTTCGATGCAGTTTTCCAGGAATATATTGTGACAGGTCCTACTTAACATATAGGCTACATTTTATCCCGGGAAAATGTTTTTATCTCGGATAATTTCGACATTTTGTTTTTTCCCCAGTCCACGCGGACGGAGTCGCGGACGTCTACTAGTATTATACTATAAACAAACTTAATTTAAACTTAAGCATTATGAATTTAAAAGATAAAGATGATTCTGCCTCTATCTTCGGATAGGTTATCTTAACATTAGAAAAATCGGCCTTAGAAGATAACTAATTTATGGTAACAAAATGTATCCTTAATTTTCTATTAAAAAAAAACAGTTTTTCGAAAGAATACAAATTTGAAAATTTATGAAATTAGTAGTACCACCATATTATACAAAACCTTTAGCTTTATACATACTTCATTGAATCATATTCGGATAAAAGAAAAGAAAAATAATTTAATAGAACATAATTATACAAAATTGCGGCAAGAATGTGCTTATAAAGTCTAAATATAGTAGGTATGTATTATAGGGTATTCGATAGGGGTTCCAGGAGATTGTGTCGGACATGATTGTTAAACGCAGCGGAATGACTCGAGTGATGGGAGCCTATTCACGCGCACATAGGGCAGTTATTTTGTGATAGAAATTAATAGTAGGTACAATTAAGTGTATAGCAATCTTTACATATAATAAAATAGTAACGGATCGATGTTTGTGCACGCTAATCTCAGAAACGGCTGGACCAATTTCGATGCAGTTTTCATGAACATATTGTGACAGGTCCCACTTAAAATATAGGCTACATTTTATCCCGGGAAAATGTTTTTATCCCGGATAATTTCGACATTTTGTTTTTTCGCCAGTCCACGCGGACGTAGTCGCGGGCGTCCACTAGTACATAATACAATTAATAGTGTATTTATATTAATAGATAAATAAAGATTTTCTTTAATAGAATATTAATTCAAACTCACAGGAAGGCAATCGTCATACTCAATTAGTGCTGAATGGTGTTCAATTTTTCACAGTTAGTTTATTTGTTAATAATTTGAATTATTAAAAAACACACATTGTCAAATTAACGCAGTATTCAAACAAGAGATACCAGAGCTGCATAACTACGTAGCATTTAAATGAACCTGAACCCGGCTATTATAGGCAATCAATGCAGCGCTAATTACGTAGTCATTTGTTCAACGAACAAATTCTGGTTTAATTACCACTAGTTTCCAATTTTATACTAGTAGATCCGTTTTTGGTTTGCTTCGGCATTCATTCTAGACGAAGTTGTATTACGACGATGTTACTTGACTATACCTATGTTCATTCTATGCTCATCAACAGATTCTCTTCTCAAACAATCTTCATGACGTTAACATAGTGCTCCGCTAAATAATGACAATAATCAAGAAATAAATACTTAACATAAAGTGTAAAAAAATTTTGTACTCGTATTGAATAAACTAAGTCTGTCGCATAACTGATTTCACCTCAATTTCACGTCTGAATCGTGGACTGATTTCCACTTCGTACTCGTATTTTTTTACAATGGCACTTATCCTCTTTTATATTTTATTCATAAAAATACCTTATTTTTCGGGGATATTGTGTACAGTTGTATGAGGTGTGACATAAATGTCTTCGAAAAATATTAATTTTAGTCAATAAATTACAAATTACCACTAATTTTCGGACTTCACTACGAGTACATCTGCCGCATATCCTTCCGTGCATGTCGTAAGAGTCAACTAATGAATTGAGGGCGTTTTCTCAGGCGATGAACTAGCAACTTGACACTGATTTAACATCTGACCCCACTAAACGTGGCTGTAATATCTCCTTCGCGATTCTCAGTTCTGGCTATCCCATTTTTGGGAATATAACCGTGAGTATATGTACGTACGTATGTATTTTCTATTACCTAAGCTGACTATATTGAATCGCTAATCGACTGATGATGAAGATGATGATGATGACCTCCGACCGTATTTCGGCCAAGGCGACCAAGAATGTTATATTTATGGTGCAATACGAACATTCCCTTAATTGGTATGCGCATAAGACAAAATACCTTATTACCTATAATACTTCAATTTATATGTGTATACTCTTGGTGTGTCTTAATAAATAAATAAATAAATCTCTACGGAGATTGGCCAGGTACGCAGGAGATATTATAGTGCACAAATGTGTGCCCAAACACAGATGCACTCTCTATTCCGTTACTCTCATAGTCCGATGGGACGGAAAGCCGACACGACCGATCGACTAATAATACGGCAGTAAATCTTGATTCAGGCACTTAACTAATAACTGTGTGAAATTTCAGGAACTTTAATTATAATGAAGAGCAACCTTCAAAAGACAGAGTAATGGAGTAAACTATTCATTTCCTATCCAGACGTAACAAACGTTACCCAATATGGAAGACATAAAAAATTACAAAACAACTCCTACAACAAAAATCTTCTATTACGTTGAAAAATTTGCTTATTTCTGGGGATTATCTTCAGTTTGGATTGAGAACCCGCATTCAACGGATATTCTTGCGAAAATATACAAATATTTATCCAAATTCGTCATGGTTATAATTTTTTTATTCATACTGTGCGAGCTAGCTTCATTTTTCACTTTGCAAGGTTTGACTGAAAAGCAACGCTCCGATAGGCTAGTGTTTGGCTTATCACATCCTATATTATATTATTTCAATATAAGTATAATATACCACAAAAAATACTTTAGAAAAGTACTTTATAATTTGGCGATTGCTTTAAAAAATATTTACAACGATGTTGAAATTGAAAAAGAAATGGTAAAGAAAATAAAATTTTATTCCATGGCCTGGTTTATAGGAAGTTTTGGGACATTACTCACTTATGGCTTGGAAGGATTACAGAATGTTATAAGTGGCGAAGGCACGTTTACCACCGTATTCACTTTCTATCCGGATGTAAAGGATCCATCAGTTTCGGCCAACATAACCAGAGTCATTAGCTACTTCGTATGGTGGATATTTATTTTTCGTGCATCCACAGTATATGTAATAGTAATATCGATGATGATTTGCCTGAGTTACCAGTACAAAAATCTACAGAGCTACTTCTACAGTTTAGAAAAGATAGTTCAGAAGAACTGCAGTCAACGCGAGAAAGAAATTTTATACGAGCAGAGGGTGAAAATTGGCATCAAAATGCATTCGGACACGCTGTGGTGTACACGGTACTGTCAGCTGACGTGCAGCGCTGTCATTACAGGTCAGATAGTGGTTAATATTACAGTTCTTGTTCTGCTAATGATGCAGATGGTAAATACTGATCGCACTCTGACTAATACTTTACCAATAGTCACTATGGGAATGACGTTACTTGTTACTACTGGAGTGTTTATGTGCAACGCAGGTGATATTACCATTGAAGCCCACAAATTAGGAACGGCTATATACTTTTCTGGATGGGAAAACTGTCAAGGGGAATCTTCCGGCAGGATAAAGGAGCTGCTGCTGGTCGCAATGATGCTTTCACAGAAACCTACGGAAATGAAGAGCCATAATGTAATTGAATTGTCGTATGAGTCTTATCTGAAAATCGTGAAGTCGTCATACTCAATTTTTTCGGTAATATATTAGAACAGTTGAATTTTATTTTTACTGCACTTTCATTATAACTAATATACAGGGTGATTTTTGGTCGTCAACGTTCCCGAAAACTACAGAATCTCCTCACCATCACGATAATTTTTTTCCATGGAAGCATACCTGGGAAGTATCTGGTTCCCAAAATATTATTCCCAGCATCTTTTTGGCATTAACTTACTTTATTTGATGTATAGAGTATGTATCCTTCGTTAAGGGTGGCAACGAAAAAACATTCTGTATATTATAACAGCATATTTATTTTATTTATCAATTAGGTCAGTGACATTTTAGGTGCATGATTATCAGCTTTTTATTTCGGCACGTAGAAATTTCAATAAAGTGTAGGTATAAAATATGACCCAATGACAATTTATTTCAACTTGTAGCAGTTTATATGATACAAACAGTTCCCCTTCATTCCATTCCACTTACGTTAGTAATTTTACGTACACCATAAAAATATTGAGGAAAAATGCAGAATGTATAAAATATTATACCTAAGAATGCTTAGATTCTTGAGGAAAAATGCGACATTTTTACATGCGGGTTACTTTTCACATCATTTACCTTTGATTCTGTGCCAGAACAGGCTTTACGTAAGTAGCAACATTCAACTTAGTCATTTGCAAGATTGCCTGTGCAGCAAAAAGATACCGAAAAATATTATTCATCGTGAAAATGAAAGATTTACAAGGTAGCAAGTCAAGTAGAAATTTGTGCTACACACATTAGCGTTTTGAAAAATTCTCGTATTTTACCCGACTGCGCGACGCAAAGGAGTGTGGTATTGTGTTTAACAGCCTATGTATGTATGTTATTTTGAAGCACTACACAGACCAAAAGCCTCGACCGATTTTTATGATTCATACGTCAATCGATTCCTCTTAGTTCGGGGAGTGTCACTAAAGACATGACATTAGAGAAAATCGAATATGGCGACTACTGGACGCCATTTTGTAAAAATGAAAAAATTTAAGTCAACAAACTATATCGAGTGGGGTATCGTTGAATATTTTATTTAAAAATCATTATTAGGTTTCTCTCAACATTTTTCGATTTGACCAACTGTTTAGGATCTATATCGATTGAAAGTTGCGTAACAACCATTTTCACATATAAGTTTTTATACAGCAGCAAGACGAAAACTTCTTGCTGCCGAGCATGTTGAGCATGTTTCTTGCAGCTAGGTACTCATAACAAAAAAGTATAAAATAAAAAAACATAATTTTAAAAATCCAAAAACCCGACTGCTTAAAATAGAACCATATAATGTACATAATAAAAAAACTAAAAATAAAAAAACAAGCACTTAGATGTCCGGTGGTCTAGAATTCTATAATATTATTATGGAATGAATACTATTGAGGAACATAAAATATTTTCTAATGATCGTAACATAACAACTGAATAGTCGGGATCCATTATCCGACAGCCAAGCTAATATTTCAATGGATCCTGGCTGTTCAGTTGTTATGTTACGATCATTAGAAAATATTTTATGTTCCTCAATAGTATTCATTCCATAATAATATTATAGAATTCTAGACCACCGGACATCTAAGTGCTTGTTTTTTTTCTTTTCAGTTTTTTTTATTATGTACTTATTATGTATTTGGTTCTTTTTTAAGCAGTCGGGTTTTTTTTTTAATGTAAAATGAGGATTTAATGAGAATTAATAATCTGGTTCTATCAAAAGGTGTCATTATATACTTGCATTAAATACTTCATCATCATCATCATCAGCCACTGCAGTCCACTGCTGGACGTAGGCCTCCCCCAAGGCACGCCACAAGGCTACCATGGGGGGTATTTGCATAGTCACCACGCTGGACAGGCGGGTTGGTGACCGCAGTTTGTATTTTGGACTATGTTGTCAACACGGGAGGCGCTGCTGTTCACCTCCCGGAAACCCTTAATTGCCTCGTACGAAACCCACGGGTAGACATGGGGTGGTACGAATTCTACTCTGCCGGCGTCACGCGGCGAAATTAAATTAAATATTTACTACTGGCTAATAATAAAATTTAAAATCATCCTGAGTGGCACATGACGGACGCCAGCGTAAGGTTTGGCCGTGGCGGCGATGGCGGAATGACCTCTGGATTGAAATTCTACTAGAGGGGACAGACATAACCCAGGATGTTTGGATGTTTTGGATGCAACATCAACAGGCCTTTGCCTAGAAGTGGGACACATAAAATTAAAAACATAGGTATTACCCACTTACATCACATGCAAACGATTTATGGGCACTCTAAAGAAAGTTGGTCTTACATTAAACCAAATTCCATGCTAAATAAACCAAATACACCATCACATTAGTATTCCCTCCTATCGTAAGAACACGTCAAATTCCCCGGTAACCGAGCAAGAGCAACTTAATCCATAAAGAGCAGGAGGGCAATCGCACTGTTATTAAACGTATTTATTATAAAACCAAACACACCCAAAAACGTTTTGATGTTTATGCACATTCTTATCACAAAAAAATTATAACAACGTTTTACGCGGAAAAAAATCTTTTAAAATGTCTCAATCGCTGTCAAATCAAACCTAAACCAAAGCTAACCCATACCAAAAACGTTTCGTTGAAAGATAATGTTGTCATTTAGCGCGATTGCCCTCCAAGTTAAAAATGAGTTCGCGTATTTCAGAAATCTCTGTCGCAGCCTTGTTCTAAGCTTAAGGAATTCTAATTATGTGAAAATGTGAAGGGGAATTATTTAGGTATTTTGGATGCCTGGATGTTAGTTACGAGTTTTTGTTAACGGATTTTGTACCTACGTACCTAACATCACAGCTTAAATAGTTAGTACCACGAAGATGCGGCAGTCTTTGTAATCCTTACAAATAATATATATACTAAAATCAGCGTTTGCATTAGGGAAAAAATGAATAACAGCCAAATAGTGCCTGATAAGTACCCAAATTTCAATAGGCCATGAAAAATCGGCACAATTATCTTCTCCCTCACTCCTGCCATGTCTAACTATTCCCCATCTCGTTCTCAAGCCGGCGAAAATGAATCGAGTTTCGCCGGGGAAATTTAAACGTCATGACCATTAACACACTTAACAACTCGTAAATTGTTTAAACTTTTCCCATTAAACGAGAAAATTTGTGAGCAGTTAGTTATATACTGCCGTATTGCTTGGCTGTTAACACTAAAATTTTCGGAAACCGTCGAAAAGTTTGGGCAACACTGGTCTGATTGAACAACTTGGTATGTAAGATAACTTTGGTATAAATTCCGGTACCTACTTGTATTCGAAATAATTACGAATGTCAAAATTTAAATTGTTATTACACTCATGTTATACATAGGTAGTCATTATTAAAAGTTAGCAACTGTAAGTATATATCTGTATATTACCTTACACATTGGACCGTGATATTAAAAAGTTTTAAATATAGTACCCATAAGCTATGTATTACAAAATAATTTAAACATTGCCTAAATTTTACTGTTATTCCATAAATTTTGTTGTAAATGTTATTTTTTAAACGATATCTAACATTAGACGCGTTTTTGTAGTAACCCCGATTACTAACATACTTCCATATATTTCATAATTATAATTATTTCATAATTCCATATATTTTGCTTTCATTAGTTTTATTTAACTGAGTTGTAACTTTATACGCGGTTTATTAGCAGCACCGACTAGCGACCGGCCCCCTTGTTACCTAACTAGCAAAAGCAAAGCGATAGCGAAAATTGTACAAAAATCGCTGATTGCTTGTCAAATTCGTATTACGTAAAATGTATTTCAAAGGAACTTTGACATTTCAAGGCGAATATTGTACAATTTTCGCTATCGCTTTGCTTCGGCTCTGCTATTGCTTTTACGTAATCATGGGGCGGTAACCAATCCCATAGGAAATGTTTACGTGCCAGCTATTAGCGACAGAGCCTCGTCCGTTAATAGCAGGGTGCACCACGGGCAGGTGAGGTTGTCTTTGGGCCCTAAAGTATTAGTCGTATCTACTTCCACGCATAGTGTACTCGTATGTATACCTACTTAGCGACGGTAAATAAATATATATTTACCCAGATAGATCCATCCAAACCTTCATGACTCGGAAACAAACCCATTCATTTTGTTTGCCCCTACCGGGATTAAAAAATTACCTATCTTATGGTAAACAGGATCACTACCAACTATCAACTCAAAAGATACATTCTACCATGACAGCTCCACTCTGTGTTTCCTTCATGTCACAGATGAACAGATAGAATTCAATTAAAAATTACTTGAGAAAGTTTCCAGACTCCATCATTTCACAGAGATGATTAGATTGTACAATAAAAGTGTATTCACATCCAATTGAATAATGACTTCGGAATCGAATTTAGCTACAATTTGCGCAACTGCAAATGCGAGTGTTTAACTTTTTGTTTTGAGTGAAATGTTTGTTTGTTATTACATGTTAACGTCAGTGAAATTTGTGTAACATTGGCCGTATGGTGTCGGTAGAGTAAAATTTGTACCACCCCATGCCTGCCCGTGGGTATCGAAAGAGACGATTAAAGGTTTCTGGGCAGCAGCGGCTCCCATGTAGACAATATTGTCTGAAAATCACACTGCGGTCACAACTCTTGCCCAGCGATCACGCCTCTATGGGCAAAAACCCCCCTATGACCCCCCTTGTGGCGTGCCTCGCGGGAGGCCTACGTCCAGCAGTGGACTGCTATGGGCTGATGAGTTTGTGTGTGGTGTAACGTAAGGCAAGATAAGACATAATAAAGTTCTCCTTTCTCTTAGTATAGTGTGTAGGGGTATGTTAAAAATGAAATGCTAAAAAAGTTTACGACAAAGAACTTATCCTTTAAATCACATTTTTATCTTGCTACGATCGTAATATTATAAGCGCGAAAGTTTGAAATTATGGATGGATAGATTGATGTTTATTAGTCTTTCACGTAAAAACGGCTGCAGTGATTTTAATAAAATTTGGTATGGAGTTAGCTGACACCCTGTATTAACACATAGGCTACTTTTTA
The DNA here is from genome assembly GCA_014607495.2 of Carposina sasakii. Classification (NCBI taxonomy): domain Eukaryota; kingdom Metazoa; phylum Arthropoda; class Insecta; order Lepidoptera; family Carposinidae; genus Carposina; species Carposina sasakii. The sequence continues at coordinate 4,725,274 of CP053163.1, read as the reverse complement.
TCCCGGGAAAATATTTTTATCCTGGATAATTTCGACATTTTTTTCGTCAAAATAAAAGGTAATTTCGGTTTATAGTGGGAAAATTTCATTGCGTTTCGCTTAACATATACCTTTTATAATAATCTCAAGGATAAATTGCTGTTACCTTTCTAAAACTTGATCAGCATCAACTTTTTCCTTTAGAACATCTATCTGACCATTGAAGAATCTTCTTAACATCCTCTATATCTACCTTATTTTGTGCAAAATAAATTAATTAAATTGAATTGAAGAAATCGGCCCTTAGTCGTTATATGCTAATGAAATAAATCAAATTGTCTGATAATAAGATCCATGTATCTCCATTTATCATCTATTCTATATACATATTATAAAATTGTAACAAGTCGATGTTTGTGCACGCTAATCTCAGAAACAGCTGAACCGATTTCGATGCAGTTTTCAGGAATATATTGTGACAGGTCCCACTTAACATATAGGCTACTTTTTATCCCGGATAATTTCGACATTTTATTTTTTCTGCAGTCCACGCGGACGCAGTCGCGAGCGTGCACTAGTAGGTAATATACGTAAGTTTGTACATGCATGTAGTTGTATAGTTCGGTACAGGTCTGAAGGGCAACGGTGTTACCCACCAATAAATGGGTGGATTGTCCTCGCTGCCGCGCTGCTAAGAGACATAAAGGAAGCACATAGAAGAGATAGCCTAACCACGTTTGTTCATAGAAAGTAAATAAAACGAGAGCAGAAACTAAGTAAACATACTTAGCAACACATTAACCTAGTCCCACATAAAGATAACTAACCTAACCCCATAATGTGTCCTGTGAGTAACGGTATATATCTATAATGCATACCTATATAATTAAAGAAACATCCATGAATCTGAAACTCGATATTCATAATATCTATGTTCGCACCTACCGGGGTTCGAACCCAGAACCTGTTTCGTAAAACATGGTACCTATATAAAGTTATTATTACATATACAGATTTTAATGTTGTTGATGTTAATTGTCACTTAGCTCGTGCCTCGGAAAGCACGTAAAACAGTTGGTCCTGCGCCGCCTGATCTCTCTCAGGTCGTGTCGGCTTTCCGTCCCATGGTACTATGAGAGTAACGGAGTAGAGAGTGCGTCTGTGTTTGCGCACACATTTGTGTTTGTGCACTATAATATCTCCTGCGTACCTGGCCAATCTCCGTAGAGATTGATCGCCTTGCCCGAAATACGGTCGGAGATCAACATCATCATTACATTATTAGATAAGAGACATGTGGCGTGCAAGTATAATAATTTATTCAATATGTAATATTACAATATTTATTATTATGTATAAGTAAAAGTAATACTATAATCCGCCAGTTCTGTTACTCCTGCACAAGAAGAACGGCAAAGAAACTTGACAGGGTTCTCCTTGTATTGCTTCCTTTATGTTTAGATCTCACTTCACGCCCAATAAAGCCTAAATTTAGGCCGAGGCGCGAACAAAGCCTCGATGAATGCCAACAGAAATAAACTAAAATCTCCAACCGCGCCATTTTAAACAAAAATTGGCTGTTCGTTTTATTAGTTTACGAGGTTTTATGAAGTTTTCTTTTGTGATAAGCTGACGAATGTTTGCTCTATATTTTTTCTGATTGATAGAGGGGTAAAAAGTCTTATTATTGTATATATTATGTTTTATTATTTATTTCACTCACGCACATGATCAATAACAGAAACTATGAAAATTTATTATGAAAGATCTCCCTTATGATCCTGCAGTACTAGCTACCCCATTTCGTAACCAAATGTATTTTAAAATCAGTATCCGCTTAGAAATAAGATTAAAAATAAGTATTCATTCAAAATATTTAATCCTATAGGATATTTATGTCCAATAGCAATAACGTGGAACGGAATATCCTCAGGAAATGAGAGTATCGGGTTATTTTATTACATCACAAAACTTAGTTTTATTTCCCTGAAATCGAGACTTAGTACGAATTGAAATTCCATATTTATATTGATGTTGTAGAGCCATCTTTTCTTGGCCTGCCTCTGCCTGCGATATCCTTTTACATTAGTTACCTACTTAAAAAAAATTAAGTAAGATGCTAGATTTTGACCGTCAAATATAAACTTAAAATTATATCAGTCCCTATACATTCTTGACGTAAATGGCTAAGACAGAAAGGAATAGGTAGCAAATTTTAAGTTGATGTTTATATTCGGTGTGGCAGTGGAATTGACCACAAACATGTCGATTAGGGGTCGAATATTTAAAAAAACATACTTACATAGTCACGTCCATTATCTCCAAAAAAGGAGTGACGGAAGTGAGGTTTCGCACCCACTTTGCCACCGCTTTGGAACACACATAGAAAACTTCAATCGCAGTGTTATAATACAAGTCTCTAAAAAATACTATTTGCCTATCCAGGTTGTGGTAGGGTAAGCATTTCTCTCACTAAAAATAGGTCAACTGTGGTCCTGTTTAGATTTATGAAGGCGCTATTACAGTGACGAATCGGTGTGTAGCCTTTATTCATGTATGGGTCTCGAAACCTCTCAAAGGATTAATATATTGCCCCTGAAGCCAATACATGAAAAACAGTTTTATTTTATGATAAAAATGTCCAGTAGGCTTTATCATAGAGGAATAAGATGTAGACATAGAGTGCTAATGTCATACTAACAGTTTTGATGCACCATTAGACTTTTCAGTGCCTCACAATTCCAGTCCTTGACACTTATAGGTAGATTGCATTACTATACATTACAATACATTCGTAGTGTAGTACATTACTTTAGATTACACTAATAGAATAATACACTAATCCCACAAGCAGTTTTGTGGGACGTTGTACCTAATTTTAAGTTATAGAATATTTAAAGAATAACAAATAAATAAATTAGCTCTCTATGATATCTTATTCCTCTATGGCCTTATAAAATTGATTTGTATTTAAAATTGATTATTCGAGTGTAAAATTAAATCGGAATATTTTCTTAGAAGTCTTTTTTTGTTCTGATGCAGGACTTGATAGTTGTGTTTGCTTCCGTGCATATCTGGATGAAGACTATCGTTGCCAATATGTAATTTAGAAAAGAGATGGTAAAATTCGTCATCCGAGTAATTGACCCGGTGGTTATAGCGGCTGGCACGGTTTGCAGCGGTCGTGGGTTCGATTCCCACTCGGGTGAAGAATTTTTTACGTTTTCTTTATTGATAATTTTATATCATATCGTAGGAGTCGACTAAGGAACTCCAGGGCCAACATGTCTTCTCTTTTACATCTGGCCCCGCTATGCTAAACGTGGCTTTGGGATATTATATATAATCCTGCAGTTCTGGCTATAGTGCGAGACGCCGCTAAAACAGTCTTAATAATAATAATAATAAATAAATAAATATTCACACACTACACAACACATTAACCTAGTCCCACATTAAGATCCCTAAGGTCTTGTGTCGTAGGTACTAAGCAACGGTATATAAATACATAGATAAGTATAGAAACATCCATGACTCGGAAACAAACATCGATATTCATCATATCAATGTTTGTACCTACCGGGATTCGAACCCAGGACCTATGGCGTCGCAGGCATAGTCTAGAGCGATATCCCGTATTCTCGATGGAACTGATGGAAACAATTAAACTCTAAATTTTCAGGTTATATAAAATAAAACTGCAGAATCGTTAAAAGCAGTCAAACGGTCAAACCACATATAAAAAAACTTGGACGCGTTTACAAATTTTATAATCGGTCACTTTTGGACCAGCTCCAAACGGGACGAAGTTGAGCAATGCCAGTCTAAGTTAAGAGATCTACGTTAATTTCTCCTGTGGTTTTCGCAACTATAATTTTAAACCATCATAGGAAAAGTGACCAAGTCAATCCCATCTCAAATAATATCATAAATGCGAAATTAATTTATTTGTTTGTTTATTACCTCTTTACATTTTATTTATGATTCTTCTATTCTTTAATCTTCTTGAAAATTTGCACGTAGTTGTGAGTATGGATCAGGGTATTGGCTACAATAGTCCACGCAAACGATGTCGGGGGTAACACCTAGTTCCTAAATATGAAATAATTACTTGTCCATCTGTCGATTATATGCGGGTAGACACAGTCTCCATTCTACTGATAAAAAGGCCTTTACACCTACAAAATAACAAAATTAATCAATAATGCTAGCGGTGGTTTCCAAAAGTCCAGCTATATCTAAATCTTATAGGACGTACGTAGTAATAAAATTCTACGCCGCCCACGCCGCCGGCCGCGTCTACTAATTATATTTTGACTTCAGGAATGACTTTAAGGCCCAACTAATAAAACTTTCGCTCTAAAGCTGAGTTTTCTCAGTACGACTACGCTCGATCCGAGTGGGCTCGGACGCTACTCGTATCGTGCAAACATTTATTCTGAGCGCAGTCGGACATCGGTAACCAATCCGCAGCGCCCGAGATGTCACTCGAACCCGCTCGGTCCGAGTGTACTCGTACTGTGAAAACCCAGCTTTATTCAAGACACTCGGACCTTGGTAACCAATCCGACTGGACTCGGACCGTACTCCACTTTTCAAGCTGATTCGGATTCATTGTATGAAAACAAAATGGCGGCAACTAGGAAAAAGTTGAGTGAACGATACATTGTGAGGTACTCGGACCGTAGTAAACTAGTAACGTAAACACCACTATGCGAATGCTCACGTATACAACCTAACTCGTACGAGCCCACTCGGCACGTACTCGTACTGTGAAAACCCGGCTATAACCAGTCCTCAATTCCCATACATCCCTTAACGTGGGCTGGAATGAAACACAAGGTCCATAAATAAAAGGGTCACACTTATGTTTATGACTTGGGCCATTACATACGATACTCCGTGTTGGCAAGAGCCCGACAACTCCGGGCTCCGAGGGACCGCTTTATTTTGTTTCCGTATTTGATGTGATTTGAATTAAATTTCTCTCTTTGTTTCACTTACAATCTTTTTATTGTTGATTTTATGATTGAAAATGGGAAATTAAAACAGGCCAAACGGTGCTTGCTTGAAACGTATTTGTCTTCGCAAATTGAATATTAAAATGAATAAGCTTTCTAATTTGGAGGCTTAATAACTTTGTTGTCGGTATTTAGACTGGATATAGACGTTATCCGAACTAATATAAATGCGAAAGCAAGTTTGTTTACTTATTTAATTGTTTGATTTTGCCACGATTGTTTGCCACATTTTTTGCGAAATATGTCTCTGATATAATAAATGTAATAATAACTTTATTGTAGTACCTATGTTTTGAGTAAATAATCATTTCATTACCTATTCCTTGGGCAGAGTGGAGAAGCACTAAAAAAGGATTTACAGACCTAGGCACTTACATTAATTTTTTACCTATACTGCCGTTAGTTATCTTTATATGTCGTGCGTATATGTCGTGCGTGGCCATATCAATGCTTGGGTATGTCATGAAATGGTTGCATTTTAGAAATGTTCGACTGCCTATTGGCCGCATCATGATATGGTTTGGGCAGATCAATGATAAAAATCGTTTCTCGATGTGGGCAACTAAGCGCGCGACCACTTCATGAAGTAGTCAAGATTATTTGATCATATCGGAAAATAGTAAAATTATCAAATCTATATATTAATCTTCTGTTCGCGTGTTTGTAATTTAACTCCTTCGGCTGGACAGATTTTAATGAATTTTTTTGTGTGTTTTCAAGTTGGTTCGAAAATGGTTTAGATTCTCAATTCGGTCAACTAGAACAAGTTTTTCTGCAGTCCCCGCGGACGGAGTCGCGGGCGTCCACTAGTGTTATATAATTAGCATTTATTGATGCATAAAGCACAAAAATCCATTATCAAAGTTCGTTAACGTCTCACCTTTTTCTCTTCAATGATAAATTTGCTTGCATTATAAAGTGAAAAATATTCATTTTAACCCACACAAAGTTGAAGTTTGCGCTAGCACAGATATGATAATACCGCCTAACGCTAGCGTCCATGGGATGTTAACAGTATTCATACATTTTCTTTCAGTTCCAGTAAATTTCGCCTGCCATCATTGTAGGTACCACTAATCTAGAATACGCCATGATTAATTACTGTAGTTTATTTCCTTGAGTAGAATATTAGTCAAAATTAGTTCAAACTCGTAGTCTTCAGCTTGAAAATCAAAGAAAAGCTAAGAGCCTATTTGGAGCATCTTTTCCTACTCGTCAATGCATGATTTATATACGATATATATACACACCAAAAAAAAAATTCTCAAAAATGACTGGACCAAAATTAAATATTGAAAGGACTTTCACCGCTGATGTAATAGTTGAACCTGTCTCGTTGTCTGTAACCAAATCTTGCACTTCAATCCACTTCCCAGTTTCTGATTAGGCTAGGGTTGCCAACTCTTATACACAGATTTGCGGGACAGTCGGGTTAAATATGCGGGACCAGAGCAACAAAAACGGGACACACCAACAAATGGGAAGTTTCTAAACATATTTAAAGACAAATAAATATTTCGTGATTTTATAATGCAAATGGAGATCTAATTTCATTGTAACAAGTAGTGGCGTATCTGAGATATTTTTTGTGTTAACCCAGCCGATAGTAGGTTGATAGGTATACCTACTTTGCTTGATACTCTTCGTCTTTTAGAACAAACACGAAAACGCGAGCGGAGCGAGCGCGAAATTTTTTCACTTGATTTCAACAACAATTTAAGTTTTATTTATAAAATAAATAAATACCTCCTTCGTATGATACTCTCCGTCTTGTAGTATAAATACAATAACGCGAGCGGAGCGAGCGTGAAATTTTTTCACTTTATTCCAATAACAAATTATTATTTCTTTTTATAAAAAAAATACAACGTGTTTATTATGCCAATTTATAAATTCTACTTGAACGCGAGCGAAGTGAGCGCGGAAAATATTTGCTTAATTTGATTCCTTAGTCAACTTTTAAACTTTTCCACATTATTATTATAATGTGGAGTAGGGTGGTCCAAAAAATTTTTTTTATTATTTTATTTTAGCCACCCCGTTATTTTGTTACATGTATTTATAGTAATGACATAGTAAAATATCAGTGAGATAGCATAAGTAGAACAGGGTGCTCAACCAAGTTTGGTTTTTGATTTTTTTGTGTAAAATGCTAAATTTTTATTTTTTGTTACAGATAAATTTCGTATTTAAATTAGTCAATATAGTGAAAATTATTTGTTAAACAGGTTTATTAACATATTTGATACTTATTTAGTAGACTATGAAGTGACTCAGTGTTAAAAAAATGTGTTCATCTACTAGAAAAAAAGATGATTTTTTTTAGGGCAATTGAGTTATCTAAAGGTATTTTAAAACTCAGCTACATTCCAATATTGCTCTGTTTTAGAGTTTTTGCGCTCACTATATTACTACAGCCCTGTAATGATGGTCTACAAACCCACATTATTACAATTTCGCTCTATAATTGATGTTCAATAACACAATAATAAATAAATACAATAACAAAGACCCATTAAAGTTCGTATGGAACCTTTATTGCGTAAATCAGAGACGTAAGGGAAATTGTGAACACTGCCATAGAGTTCTATGGTTTGCATACTGGTCACTTTAGAGGTCATTACAACTCCTATCTGTGACTGAAACTTCTGGTTCGATGAGCACCCTCTTGTATATACGATAGGGGGCTGAAATTTTTCGTACATAATAAGAATGGTAGGTATAATAAATCTTAGGGGTGGCGAAACATATATTGCAAAAAATATTTTTTACTATATGTTTATGGACCACCCTAGTGGAGGTATTATTTAGTAGTAATATCTCCACATATTATAAAAATAATCCACAAATCCCCAAAATGAGTCTTCGATTAACCAGTGTCAAAACGGCGATGGCGCCTTACATATCCATAATATTTATCGATTGGTTGAGTGATTGACACACACACATAGTATGTAATAGCGAGTGAAGAGAAGGAATGAGAACGATTTGAATAATATTTAACCTAATACTATTTATAAATTTAGATGTTTCATTGACGATGAATCAGTGAGGTAACAAGTATATTAAACTAGTAGGTACTTAGATTATTGAATATTCAAGAATCCGCCTATGAAATTTAAAAAAACAAGATTTGTGTATCACGTGCTTTCCATGATAATAATTTGAAGAAGGGGTTTTCTATCAACTGGGGATGATTCATCTGAAAGCGGGACATTTGAAACGGGACGCAGGCGGGGCAACCCTAAATTAGGTCGAAATTTAGCATGCATGTATAAATCCGATGACAATGCAATATTATTATGAGCTGATCTGATGATGAAGCTGGAAGGGGGCCATAGGAACTCATAATTAAACGACGCAACCTAATCGAGTTTGGGCTTGTTTGTTTGATCAGTTCATTTTATGAACAAATAATGCTTGTTTTTAAAAGGGTTTTTTTTTATTGAAGCTTTTTATTTCCGAATCAATGGTTATTCTAAAGTTTATACAGACGAAGTCGCTGGCGGCCGCTGGTAAAAATTGAAATACCATTAAGTATTAAGTATGTAATGTTAAATAACGGTTGTTTCGTATCGATAAATAAGTGGACTGTATAATTTTATGAATTCTGGTTTACTTTTCAAAATATAAATACAATGCAAGAATATAATAACCAATTTTAGTATGAGACGCGTGCGTGCGGCCTGCGTTTTTGCTAACAAGAGATCAAAAAATAGGGCGAGAGCGCAGGTGCGCTTGGCGGCCGTGTTGCCAGCTTCCTGAAGCGTAGACAGGCTCCCGGGGTTGAAGGATGAACTTCAAAGGTTATCTTCTAGAGGTAGAATGCAAAGATTATTCCATCCTCTTCTAATGGTTCCCCTTTTCGTCTTTATCTCTGCTACTCGAGTTACTCCGTCAACGCCTGGGTAACACTTAATTATTCGTCCTAAGGGCCAGACGAGTGGCGAAGTATTATTGTCTTTCACAAGAACAATATTATTTAGTTTGACATCGGCTTGGTGACTCTTCCACTTAGTTTTTTGTTGAAGGGTAGCGATATAGTCTTTCGTGAAGCGTCTCCAGAAATGTTGTTTAATTGCCTCTACTCTCTTGTGGCGCTGCATCAAGCTGATATTTACAGTGTCTGCAATTTCTGGATATGGCACAGAAGTTAAAGTTCGTCCGATGAGAAAGTGAGAGGGAGTTAAGACGGACATATCTTGAGGATCCGTAGATAAAGGAGTCAAAGGCCGTGAATTTAAGATAGCTTCTATTTGAGCAAGACAAGTGGCCATTTCCTCATATGTGAGATGAGTTGAATTTAAGATTCTACGCAGGTGATGCTTCGTGGAGCGAACGGCAGCTTCAGCCATACCGTTGAAGTGAGGTGAGTAAGCAGGTACGAAGAGAAAACGAATACCTTCTTCAGCTAGGTCAGCAGCGACATTGGACTGCGACAGAAAAGACTGTAACTCATTACATGCACCGACAAAGTTAGTTCCATTATCGGATGTTATCGACTGAGGTTTTCCTCGGCGGCTCATGAAGCGATGCAAGGCGGCCATATACGCTTCTTTACTCAGGTCTGTAACGAGCTCCAAGTGAATTGCTCTCACAGCTAAACATACAAAAATGCACAGGTAAGATTTGATTAACTTGCAACCACGACCCTTTCGATCTGCTATCAGAATTGGACCAGCATAATCTACCGTAGTATGTAAAAATGGGTATTCTAAATTAGTTCTGTTTTTAGGTAGTTGACCCATTATTGGCTGAACATTTTTACGTTTCATCCTAAAACATTTTAAGCATTTTTGGACAGTAAACCTAGCAAGGTTTCTTCCACCTAGTGGCCAAAAGGTTTGCCTTATATTTGCAAGAAGCAATTGTGGCCCGGCATGTAATAGTTTTAAATGATGTTTATTAAATATTAATTGTGTTACATGATGCTTACTACATATAAGTATTGGATGTTTTTGATCATATGTATAAGGAGAATTGTCTAATCTACCTCCTACTCTCATTACATTATTTACATCTAGAAATGGAGAAAGAGATAAAAGTCTATTTTTTGATGGCAGAGATTTACCTAATGTTAGGATATTATATTCTTCCTTGAACATTTCTTTCTGACTCTGCCTTAAAATAGCAAACCACGAGTTCTCAATCTCGTTCAAACTCAAACAACCAAATAGCTTATTATTATTTTTACAATTAAATATAAATCTTTGTATATATGACATAATATGAATCAGACGAGAGAGATTAGAGTATTTATGTATAAGTAGTGTAATTGAATTTGTATGATCTTTATCAACGCTTTGTGTGAAATTACTTAATACTTCTGGTAAGTCTCGCTCTTCATGAGAGTTAGGTATTTTTGGCCATTTGCCATCTTTTAAGAATGGTGGACCTGACCACCACAACGACGATGAGCTGATAAGATCAGCCTTCACCCCACGAGAAACGAGATCAGCGGGGTTGTCGAGAGACGATACGTATCCCCACGCAGACCCAGCAGTACTTTCGGTAATTTCATTCACGCGATTACGAATGAATGGTTTTAGGCGGTGTACAGGAGTTGACAACCAGCCCAAAACGATCATTGAGTCACACCAAAACCTGCAAGTGACTGGCAATGTTATGGAACTTAGCACTTTAGCACACAATCTTGTAGAGAGTAACGCTGCGCATAACTCTAGTCGCGGTATAGTTGTAGGCTTTAGTGGTGCTACTTTGTTTTTCGAAACCAATAACTGAACATGGCTAGTACCATCGTTACAGAGTGCGCGCGCATAAACGCAACCGCCATACGCGCGTTCTGATGCATCCGAAAAGGTATGCAATTCAACAGCTATATAGTTATTTTGTAAAATCCATCGCGGTATTTTTAAGTTCATTAGCTCTGGTAGCTTTACTACAAATGAAGTCCAATTATGTCTTACATTCTCTGGCACTTCATCGTCCCAACCTAACTTTAAGGTCCAGAGATTTTGTAAAATAATTTTGGCCTGTACTATACAAGGACCTACTAGACCGAGTGGGTCAAAAATTTGATTAATTACGGAAAGTATATGACGTTTAGTGATTCTGTCCTCGTTTTTTATATTAATTGAATAGGACAATATATCTGAATTCGAAATCCAGGTTAGACCTAGGGTCTTCGACGGTGAATCAGAATTATGGCTTATATCCAACATATGTTCAGATTCGATTCGATCGCCTAATAACTCCTTTAATATTACGGGACTGTTAGATTTAAATTTTCGCAAATTGAATTTCGCGGATAATAAAGTTGAAATTACCTCCTTCGCTAAATGTATAACCTGACCTTCGGTCTGACCTCCGCTCAAATAGTCATCCATATAAAAATCTCTTTTAATAGAAAACTTTACTGATTGGTCGTCAACTGTGTCAGCAAGACTGGACAGACATTTAGTAGCCAGATAGGGGGCTGAGGCCATTCCATAGGTGACTGTATTGAGGGTAAATACCTTAATTGGTGCAGAGGGATCTGTGCGAAAAATAATTTGCTGCAGATGGCGCTGTTTAGGATTAATGTCAATAGCTCGATACATTTTCTCTATATCCCCTGAAATCACAAATTTATGTTGTCTAAATCGCATAATAATGGATAATAGATCATCTTGTATTGTTGGGCCTACCATCTGCAAATCATTGAGAGACAGCCCTGAAGTAGTGAGGGCAGATGCATCGAAAACTGTGCGTAGTTTAGTAGTGGTGCTCGATTCACGAATAACACCGTGATGGGGCAAAAAATATGCATGATCATTGCTATTTTGCATCTTTTTATTCTCTGACATATGACCTAACTGTTCATATTCTTGCATAAATTCTAAATATTTCGTTTTAAAAACAGGATTTTTCTGAAATTTCCTCTCAAGAGATAAAAAACGCACTTTGGCCATTGTATAAGAATCGCCAAGTTCACTTGGATCCCTTTTAAGGGGCATAGTGACTACGAAACGGCCTGTATCATCACGGTAAGTTTCCTCTTTGAATTTTTCTTCACAGGCACGTTCTTCACATGATAAGGAATATTTAGTGGGAATTGTATCCAGCTCCCAAAATCGAGAAATATTTTCCTCTTGATTAATAAAATTACACAAGTGTGAGGCACTGTGTTTTTTGTTATTATTGGCACGTGCTACGTAACCGGATACCAACCATCCTAACTTTGTTTCATAAAGCTTAGGCTGGTGTTTACCTAAATCAATTAAATTATTGCATATGACATTCCAAAATATCTCTGCACCAACTAAAATATCTACAGCGGCAGGAATATTAAAAGATGGATCAGCCAACTGAATATAAGAAGGTATAGGTATATCTTTGATCTGGACATATTTGGATGGCAATGCGTTAGTTATTTTAGGTAAAATTAGGCAATCTAAAGATTCTTTATAGTCGCCATAAAGAGATAAAATAGTTATCTTAATAGATTGTGTACTCTTACTGGTCTGGTTATTGATACTCAATACCGTTGAGCGCGCACGGTTTCTCGATAACCCCAGCCTGCCGCAGAAGTCCTCTGTTATAAAGTTCGCAGTGCTGCCATTGTCTAACAGGAGCCGCGCTGTATGTGTTTCGCCCTTGCAGTCATACACCTTTACCAACGCTGTGGATAGAAGTATATGCGAAGCGGTAGTATACTGACTGGTGTTTGTGTTCAAGGTTACATTTTCAGTAGTAATTTCAGAACCAGTATGAGACAAAGAAGCGTCAGTATTAAGCACAACGTCTTCTTGATTTGGCATAGATGTTGTATTATCATCATGCTTATGTAAATGTAACAATGTGTTATGTTTGTATCTGCAGTATCGACAATGTGGCATAAGACACTTAGTATGAACATGCCCTGGACGTAAACAATTTTGGCAAACCTTAAGTTCATTGACCTTTGTTGCACGATCTTCTATTGATAACTGTCTAAAGTTAGAACAATTATACAGAGAGTGATTTAATTTGCACATAGGACATTTCATATTTGGTTTTTGTTTATGGTCTAACTCAGTAGCTATTGTAAGGCATGATCTTGACTTTGATAAGTCCTGCTTATGTGACTTTGGTTTGTTTTCTTCAAGTGATTCCAATAAGTCAGCACGACCTCTCAAGAAAGTAAGAAACTGCTCAAGTGTTGGAGAATCAGATAATGTGTTACGATACTCCTCCCATTTCATATTAGTTGTAAAATGTAGCTTAGTAGACATCATGTAAATAATCAAAGTGCCCCAGTGCTCAGTAGGCTGCTTTAGAATAGTTAAAGCCCTAATATTTTTATTAGTGACATCAACTAAATAACGAATAGCCTGACTTGAGTCTTTTAAAATTGACTCAATAGCAAATAATGCTTTAACATGGTTATTGACTAGCAACCTGGAATTATCATAACGTTCACATAGTAAATTCCAAGCAGTAATATAGTTTTCTTTGGTAAAATCAATGTTCTTTACTACTATCGCTGCACTAGCTAGAAGAGATGCTCGCAGGTAGTGAAATTTACTAATGTCATCTAGCTGTTCATTATCATGGATCATAGACATGTAAGTATCCCTAAATTCTAGCCAATTCTGATAGGAGCCATCAAACTTTGGTATATTAATTTTAGGCAATTGAAAGCGACTATAATGGTTGCAAGTACCACCTGTTTTTGCATCACCGAAGCTTGTCTCGGATCCTGCACGGCGCCTCGGTTCTTTATCGGTGCATGTAGCAAGGATTGTGCGAGCTGCAGCTACCAGCCGATAGTAAATGCTCTCCGTTATCTCTCGGTCTGCATACTGTTCCTCAGGGGACTCGCATAAGGATTCCAACTCATTCTGTAATGCATCGAATTCACCTATTATATTTTCAAATCGTGATAAACGAAGTTGAAGCTCATTGGCATGAAGCTCAGTAAGCCCACCTTCGTATGACCCTGCCGTTTTTAGGTAAGACTCAAATTGAGTTAGCTTCATTTTTAAACTTGCTTTAGATCTTTTTAGTTTAGTAATTTGTTGTTGAATACTATCTGGCGGCATAGTGATGAAATTATTTAAATTATTTTTGCAAAACTAACAAAGGAATGTATATCAATTTGACAAAAATGATAAAAACTTAACCTAGGAACAAGCAAGGCTATGGGATGCAATGCGCGTCACCGTGCGTAGGTATAGCAGACTTTGACCCCTATGTACGTATTTAAGCAATGCTAACATGCAACACCATAGCGTGAGTAACAGGCAAGTAGGTAAAAATTTACTATGCACTTCTAAGAAGGCCGAACAGATGAAAATTTCACTGTATGTAGGTACTGATAAATGCAAATGTACTTCACACTTAAAAATGCATAAAACACAAGACGCGGCTGGGAAAAAAGGGAATAATCGGAACGAACTTACAGTATTCTGGCCAAAACCCTATGAAATTTATAATAATTCACTTCACTTTGACTTGACCAGGCTGAAGTCGCCTTTTGTTTTTTCCTTTGTTGGAATTTGGATATGTAGATCTCGGAAGAATCACGATGATGAGGCGCGGAATCCAATTCTAGGACCCACTTATTCGTAGATAGCTTTCCTTGACTGTCTGATTGAACTCCAAATTATTTCCTGCTTTTCTGCTAAATTTCACAACGTCTCGGCGATCTTGTCAAATTCCAAAAAAAATGGTGGCTGTCAAATTTTCTTGCTTGAATTTAATTTATTACGGCGAAAGGACCAGTGTTTCGTATCGATAAATAAGTGGACTGTATAATTTTATGAATTCTGGTTTACTTTTCAAAATATAAATACAATGCAAGAATATAATAACCAATTTTAGTATGAGACGCGTGCGTGCGGCCTGCGTTTTTGCTAACAAGAGATCAAAAAATAGGGCGAGAGCGCAGGTGCGCTTGGCGGCCGTGTTGCCAGCTTCCTGAAGCGTAGACAACGGTTTTGTAAAAAAAGTTCATAATTCTTCACAATTTTAATTTAGCTGCGTTCCAGACGTATAAATTTTGCCAATGGAATCCCTTAATTGGTTCGATTTTCATAAAAAAAATACCAAAGGATAAAAAATGGGGATCGGTATCCGGTAACCGGTATCTATATATCACGTTAATATTATCGTAAATTATTGGAGGGTTAAATTCTTACATTTTTAACCAAATATACAGGGTGTAACAAAAAGGGTATGTTAAGCGAAAAGCTATGTGAATAGCCCACTGTAATGAACCTATCCACAAAATTTGAGACTCGAAATCACATGTTTATTTTTCAAGATTGTATGAAAATTCCTGAGGTATTTAAAAATTGTTCATACTATTGGGAAAAGTAAACATGTGATTTCGAGTCTCAAATTTTCAGGAGAGGTTCTCTATAGTGGGCTCATCACATAGCTTTTCGCTTAACATACCCTTTTTGTTACATCCTGTATATAATTTTTCTTTGTTATTAGCTGATTTTTATAAAAAAGTAAGGACGACAAATGAAAATCTTTTAGTTTTATAGCAAATCGATATCACACGTTATTTAAAACTAGAATTTAAAATTCGTTTTCATTGGTTTATTAGAAATAAGATTTCGCAGTCGTCGCAAACACGAGACTAAACTTTTAGCAGATATCTCAACATGAAAAAAAGTCAACAGACATGCATAATTATCTTACAGGTGAGTGTATTAATGTTTACTATCACTGCTTCTTAGAAATTTAAATTTCTACCTTCGAAAAAAGTGTGGTACTTATAGCAGAAGCAGATGACATGCAGTCCTTCCACCGTGACACAACTTTTTTCTATGTATATTTGAGAAACTCGAAGCACTCATAAAAAAATATTGAAGTATACGTAATATGTATATATGTATAGTGCATACCGTATGCTAGTTCGAAATAATTCATGTAACTTTCTAGACAAACATGTACCACCTTAGGCCGCATCTTGCTTAACATCAGGAACGATAGCGGTCAAATGTTTGACTAGTTATCTGTAATAAAAAATGTAACGTTTTTCATACGATCGTATGTTTTCATACGAGCAGTTTTCCTTAGTGATCGTTATCGTTATAATTAAAAATCACATTACCTTAAGCTCGGACATCCTCGACATACAAGTTTCAGGGTCGTAAAAATCCCTCGTTTTTTATAACCTTCCAACCTAATGCGTAATGGCCATCTTTAGAGTCGGTTCATATCTGACGGAAGATGCGTCGAGCGTATCTCCAGGTACAGGCAAACGCACTAACGCATCATCATCGGCGAGTGTGAAAGGTTGGATGTTTTGTCATATATTTACCTGTTCATACGTTACGCGACCGACAAATACGCTACGGATTTTCCGTGAGATGCGAACCGACTCTTAGATACACAGTGACGTAGGATTTTGATAGTAGAAGCCTCCGATGCCTTTCGTGATCATATAGTATGTATGTATGTTATTTCCAAATTTAGTAATATCGTTTTCGGATTGGATTGGACGCAGTTAATAATGCTGATTTGATAACCCAATCCTCAATCTTTTAGATATGAAATAATACTTCATTCAATAGTCAGGATGTCAAAGAGATATATTTGCTCGTCAGATCGGTCGATGCTTCACTATCCTGAATTCTCATGTCTCTCAATTAGATTTATTTGCCCATTCGAACTGAAAGTAAAAATGCCGATATCTTCGAATAGATATATTCATGATATTTTTATCAGTGCAACATTCGCATTCATCTCTACGGCGATCACTCAAGAGAATTTCCCTATCAGTTGCTGACTGACCGGAAAAGTGCTATTGACTTAGGCTATTGATATCAGCCATTTTGTTTCTCAGATATTTGTGTGAAAATTTATGTCGAGTTTAGAGATTAGCTATATTAATTTTATGTTCTAGTCGATTCTGTTGGCTTATTGTGTACCTAGTCTACGATCAGAAATCGTGCAATTATCGCCAATTGCTTTATTATAAAAGTAAAATCTATTGCAGCGTTATAATAAATTGTGCAACATTTGCCAAATATTACAAGATACGTAATAAGCCTACAGGGATGACCGCGTATGAAGACGAAATCGCAATATTTCAACAAGTTTTTTATGCTTTTGTATACATACATCAAAACTGGTCATAACTTTGTTGTTAAAGTAAAATAAAAGATATCACAAGACCCCAGAAATGTCCTAAAATCATATCTCAATATTTATCTACTACGTGTCTCATATATTTTCCCTCCATTAGTGCTAATATATTTAGTCCATTAGCCTGCATCGACGCCACATTGTCTAGCTAGAGCTTGCATTGTGCTTTCGTTCGCTTGTCCTTATACGGCTTTTCCGGTATCTCACGTTACTCAAAGTAATGTTAGTTAGTTACTTATACCGTGTCATTACAAAATAAAAATTAATTGTGTTAAACATTGCCTACAATCCGCCTGCCCAGCATGGACAAAAACTCCCCAAGGCAGTAGCCTTGTGGCGTGCCCTAGGGGAGGCCTACGTCCAGAAGTGGACTGCAATAGGCTGAAGACGAAACATTGCCTAATTTTGACATATTTTCTATATACTTTGCTGTCAAAAATACATTTTTTAAAAGTGTCTTACTAAAGACGGGGTTTTGAAATAACATCGTTAGATTTAGGGTCTGCGCTCAAAATACGGGGGATGTAAATAATCTTAATAATAAATGATCAATTAATTATACAAGCAAAGCCTCCTACCAAAGGCTTCATGGTGATAACATAACAATTAAGTTTTTAGTACGTGACATTTTTAAAAATTTATATGCAAATCTGTATCTCTACTAAATTAAATCGCTAGATACGTAGCGAATATAAAGAAACACACACTCTTAACAGAACTCTAAGACCTGTGGCTTAGGCTGTGCGACAATGTATAGATAAGGGCCAAAACACAATGATGATAGTTAATTTTCATGAGTTTCTGTTCCATCTATAACCGTATAATAATTTTGCAGTAATAACTGCCAGTGACTGTATATTTTGTTCTTTGTTATGCGAGCAATATGTGTCGTTAAAGTATTGAAATGGCGCAAGATTTGTACGACTTTTGGCCTGACGATAAATACAATTTTTAGTGCCACAAACACTGAACAGTTAAGGGCGGCGCTACTGACATTGTTTTGAATGTATTACGATCAGTGGGGTAAGCACGAATCTTTTAACGTGGCGTAACTAGCAAAAATCTATGTAATTTGACAGTTGGACGATAGCATTACGGACTATCGAGAGGTTCGTGCTTACCCCTCTGGAGTCTTTGGTCATCTTACTTGTAACTTCGTGATGGTATTATACGTATTTCCAGTTTAGAGCCTGAAGTAAAAAGGAATAGGTAGGCATGAATTTTAACACGGTTAGAGATTGTCACACTGTTGGCACATTTAGGGAAAAGCTGAAGGATCACTACCTGTCCATTATATGAATATGCTGTCATTTGTTTTTTCTCCTTTTTTTTCTTAATGTAGTTTTGTAGTTTCTTAGAATTTGTTTAATTGCACATGTTACCCTGTTGTTAACAATTTCTCTTTACTTGCTTGGCTTGCTGGAAGAGATCTCTGGTAGAGATAAGCTTGCCATTGTACATGCATCTCTTCTTTAATGTTGTATGCCATATTTCTTTTTGTGTATGTGCAATAAAGAATAAAGAATAAAGAATTTTATTAAGTAATGTATATTATTTATTTAATAATACATTGAGTTTGTGTGTATATAGCACAGTGTGAGTAGGCCCTTGGGTATGTCCCCATCCTGGACTCGGAAAAAACTATTAAAATAGGTACATAGTTTGTGAGCAAAAGACAGTAGTTATCACATAATTTCAATGATTAACATTGATTGCATAATAATATGAAAATTAAAGTAATAAATCAATGTTTAAAAAATATCCACTACTTTTTCCGCGTAATATCTAAAATTTCCGTTTCTTTGGTGAATCTTTTCCAAGTACCTACGCCATACAAAGAGTATACTCCCCAGGTTTCAGCCCTCTTAGCTGTTTCGAATGTCCGTCAGTCATTCAGGACAAAGCATTTTATATTTATCTAGAGGTCTTATTATGTTCTTACATATTTACTATATTATTATTATGTGGGACCCGGTGAGAGATTGTTTGTGAATAATCGTGTTTTAGATATAAGTTTTTTTTTCTGTATTTACCCAACTACATATTCATCATTACTTATATTAATAAACAAACCAAACTTTTGTAAGAAAAGAAAATATTCCCAAAAAAAGCAAAGCTAGAGTCATCCTCTATCGAAACAATTACGTTAGGTGCTTGGCTACAGTCCAGTTTCTTATTATATTATTTTCTCCTTGCCAGATTTCTTTGATGATAATAATAATTTAAGTATGCCTAATTACGCGAGGAAATGCTGTTTGCCTTGCCTACTTAGGCAGGTTATTACATTCGCTTAATTGGTTTAATATCTGTTTGTATTAAGAAAAAACGGACAAGCCTTTTTTCAGTATACAGATAGGCTGTACTTGTATGCTGGGGGCAATGGACAAAGAAGTAACATTGACGTTTCGTATAAAACTTGACGAGATTAAATCGATTCAGTCGTTCTGGCGAGACAGTCGGATAGACAGACCGAGTTACTTTCGAATATTTAATATTAGTAACAGATTAGTAAAGATAATATTAAACACGTCACAGAATAATTTTCGTGTATCTGGAAGTATGTTAACTAGAATTCTAAAAAGTTCAGATTAATAAACATAAATTAAGCCTACAGCAATTTGTTTAAATATTCAACGCATACCTCAATCGCTACATGATTTTAATACACAATATGCTCAAGAAAAGCCACTGTGGATTATCAAAAGAAATATTGCCTTTGTCTGGTTATTGCCTATTCCTGCACAATACTTTTTATTATTCTAGTAGAGAAAGCTTTCTGTGTATTGATTAACTAAACCTTCAACCGATTTTGCTTTAGCTCAATGGTCAGGTAAAAAATATCTGATAAAGAAAGTTATTATTGTCTTGATCTACTTACCTAGGTTTTGCAGTAAGATCTACACACTTATTCTTTATAGTTTTATCTAAACATTGAAATCTCAAAACTCACTCCTTCAGACCTACACTTCACTAGAATACATCAGCAGCTTCTCCTTCCGGGCATGTCGTTGGAGTCGACAAAGGAACTTAACCATTCTCTCAGCCGATAAAGCTATACTTGTCACTAATCATTTCGTCATCGTCATCGCCATCAGCCTATTGCAGTCCACTGCTGGACGTAGGCCTCCCCCCCACAAGGCTGTGGAATGCCATGGGGGGTTTATAACCTAAAGTCACCACGCTGGTCAGGCGGGTTGGTGACCGCAGTTTGTATTTTGGACTATGTTATCCCGGAAACCCTTCATCGCCTCGTACGATACCCATGGACTAATCATTTATCTCTCATTTATCACTGTTTTTTATTGATCTGTCTTGGCTATGGAATGATCTTCATGACCCTGCAGTTCTAGCTACCCCATTTTGGCTACCCCATGTGTATATCAAAGCATAAGTATTAAGAGACATACGGTGGGAAGCGACGTTCTTTATTATACGCAGTGATATTACTGTTAAAATCGGTTAAAGCCTTTAACAGATGCTTAAGTAGCAATAATGTTTGAGTGTGGCACTAAGAATGCTCTTGGGGCAAAGCATAGTTCGTTCCTTACCGAGCGCTAGGGATTTCGGGAATTTACGGATAACTACGGGTATTCTAATCTTTCCTATTGGATACTATGTATTTGGTAGATAGGTAGAAATTAAATTAAATTCTTTGCTTGGGATCCATCCACTGCAGTTTTAAATAAAATTACATACACATATACACAAACAGACATAGTCTCGAAACGTAGCAGATTGAAGTGGCAGTGGGCCGGCCATATCTGTCGTAGAACCGATGGACGGTGGACGGATTTTCGAATGGAGACCGCGCCTCGGCAAGCGTAGCGTTGGGCGCCCTCCGCCCAGATGGACCGATGACTTGAAGAAGACGGCTGGTAGTGACTGGATGGCAAAAACGGGAGATCGAGCCATGTGGCGAGCCACTGGGGGAGGCCTACGTCCAGCAGTGGACTGCAATAGGCTGACGATGACGATGATACACATGGCTGTGTTCCCGAAATGGGATAGCCAGAACTATAGTATCATACAGGGGTATTGCGGATCCACTTTTTTCCACATCCGCGGATGCGGATGCGCATTCGGACTTTAAGAGGCTCACATGCGCGGATGCGTATGCGGATGCGGATATGTATTATAAACTTAAGTGTTGTGTTTTATATCCTTTTTTTATTAAATAATAAAAACAGATGCCAAAACTTTGGCAATGTGAGTTTCGAAAGAAACCATGTTGTGCCGACCCCATAAAATAATGGGATAAGGGCAGGAATATGATGATGAATAAAGTAGTTAATGAACTACTATTATTAATTAATTATTTTAATAATTAAATATGAATATTGGAGCATTATATTTAAGTCTAAAGCACTGATGTTTGCTACTAATTACGTTTAAATGAAACTGCTATGATACACGGGATAAAATTTGACGCATTTCATGGACAAATAATAAAATAAAATAATAAACTAATTAATTCTAACTCACTAATAAATAATAAAACAATATACTTAACTTATAAATTATGGACATTTGAACAAGTACAATAATAGAATTTAATTACTTACATTGACATTTTGATTTGCTATCTTTCCTTTCCGTAGTACTTACCTATACAAAAATATTAATCCAATCGTGACTTAAAATTAAAAATGAATAAAATATAATAAAAATACTACCTACTACAGGAAGTACATGATAATCAGGCACGATGGCGGTAAAATGTTTGCCTAGCTAATTGTAAAAAAATATATATGTAATAAATAAATAAATAAAAAATTATAATTAACATGACGAATGGTACAATTAAAATTGAACCTTAAAATTGACTGTGAAATGCTTTAGTCTGCCTACCACAAAAAAAACATGTTGCTGTGCCCAACAGGGTCATGTGTTATCTGTAAATTATTAATTAAGATGCCGGTGATGACCTACGGTGCCGAGACGTGGTCTCTAACTATGTGCCTCATAAAAAAGCTCAGGATCGCACAGCGAGCGATGGAGAGAGCTATGCTTGGGATCTCTCTGCGTGATCGAATCAGAAATGAGGAGATCCGCAGACGTACAAAGATCACCGACATAGCTGAACGGTCCAGCAAGCTGAAGTGGCAATGGGCAGGGCACATAGCTCGAAGAACTGATGGCCGATGGAGTCGGAAAGTTCTAGAGTGGATACCACGTATCGGCAAGCGCAGCGTGGGAAGGCCACCCGCGAGGTGGACGAATGACCTAGTCAAGGTTGCGGGCGTCGGTTGGATGCAGGCTGCTTCCGACCGGTCGGAGTGGAGGTTGTTGGGGGAGGCCTATGTCCAACAGTGGACTTCTCAGGGCTGTAAATGATGATGATGATGATTAATTAAGATCCTTAACTATATATGAATGCAATAAATGATTGAGTATTGAGTACACTAAAAATGTAAGTCCTATATATATATATATATATATATTATGAAACGCTGCGCCCCGTCCGGAAATATAGAGAAGAATAATTGAGTATTGTCGATAGTTTCCTTGTCCAATTATTTTTATACGAATAGCGTTTTGATGTCAAGCCATAGGCGCCACACTGGCGGATGTCTCGTTTTTATCCGATTTTTATATCCGAGATTATAAACAGCATTTTTACAAACAGCAAATCAAGATAACTAATTTAATTATAAAATTGTGATATCGCGGTGTTTATTACCAAACACCTCCGAAACGGCTAGACAGATAAACAAACAATATACAGTAATATATATTCGGTAGATCCGATAATAGTCGTAAACTATTTTAATACCACTTCCACGCAATAAACAACATCCACGCGAGTGCAGCCGCGAGCAACAGCTAGTACTCATATAAATTTGTCTTTTCCTGCCACGAGCGCAGAAGAAACAGTCACTATTAAACTTTTTGTCTTACAAAATGGTACAAATGTGATTCGAAGTTTAGGTACCTACTCCGAAAGAGAATATAGTAAACTACTAGCGACCCGCCCCGGCTTCGCACGGAAGCAATGTTGATACTGTACATATAAACCTTACCCTTGATTCATTCAATATATTTCAAAACCCCGCTATAAAATCCGTTGCGTGGTTTGAAAGATCTAAGCATACATAGGGACAGCGGGAAGCGACTTTGTTTTGTAGGTACTATGTTATGATTTTGGTAATTATTTACCTACAGTTACAAAGTCAAAGCCCCTCTAGAGAAGGTATTGCTTTTTATATCTTTTCTTAAATAAGCTGTAGAATGAATGAACTGTATTTAATTAAAAAGTGCCACCGCTATATTTTAAGGCATAATAACATATAACTTCTAAACAGTTTCGGTGAAATTATAATTAAATAGTCTCTAGTCTCGTCGAATGAGAAAATAAATCCAAATTAACGCTTATAATCCGTCCAGAATGCGACTATTTGAGATATTAGTCGCCATTTCGACGTATAAGTGGCCATTTTTTTTTTAAATAGCTACCAAATAACTGTAAGGTGGCAGGTTACAGGACAAATCACTTTAAATTAACATAGAATTTAATGAATTTACATTTTTTATTGGAAAACCATAGTTTTGTTTGTCTTGAATTAAGATTAATTATGATTATTATGTTACAAAAACAAATGATATACTCGTAGATAGATATAGAAATGAAATGTTTTGTTGTTATAAACGGAAGATAATATTCTGTCTCTTTTAGTTTCTCATTTATAATTATTAGTACAAGCATACACATCAGCCTATTGTAGTCCACTGCTGGGCATAGGACTCCCCCAGGGCACATCACGCTGGGCAGGCGGTGACCGCAGTGTGATTTTCGGACTATGTTGTCACTTGGCCCACCTCCCGGAAATCCTTTACCTCTTACGATACCCACTACTCTGATATTCTACTCTGCCGACACCACACCATACGGTAAAACACCACACGGAAATATTAGTTAATATAAAACTAAACTGCTCAGTATTTGTGTCAGGCAACTTAGTTAAATTACAATAATTTACATAAACACATCTAATAACATGGCCTTATCTCTTTATAAACGTCTGATGAATATTCTAAGGTAATTAAATAAGTATATCATGATATAGTTACTACCGTCTTTAAAAAGTGACCTATGACCGATTAGATATGACATCTGCCAAAGCAAACATTTTTAAAAATATTTAACAAATAGGTTTCTAATCGGCTACCCTTTTGACTTACCTAGACCTAATTATGTGTTAAAAGGAAGTAAAAAATTTCAAAACACCAATGAAAAGTTCAAAAATTCCTTCGGAACTTGCAGCTTGTCACTGATCTTTTACATCTGGCCTCAGTAGGCTAAACGGATCTCCTTTAAGACTCTGTAGTTCTGGCTACCCCTTTTGGGAACACGGTCGTGTGTATTATTGGATTTAACCTGTCACATCTGTCACTTCTGTCACACTCAACTGACAACTATGTGTTTACTTACCTGTAGATACGTACCCTTACAGCAAAAATTATAACTAAAAGTGTTACCTAAACCTTTTCCCGCAAAATGGAAAGATAAATCGACACTGCTTTAGCACTTACGGTACAAACTTATGTAACACTAGTGGACGCCCGCGACTCCGTCCGCGTGGACTACAGAAAAAACAAAATGTCGAAATTATCCGGGATAAAAACATTTTCCCGGGATAAAAAGTAAATGAAATGAAAACCGCATCGAAATCGGTTCAGCCGTTTCCGAGATTAGCGTGCACAAATGCACAGACAAACCGACAAACAGACAAAAATTCCAAAAAACATTTTTTTTTGGTTCTATTGCGTTGATAAATGTCTCCTATAATATTTTTTCTCATATATCTTCCATGTACAGTCATCGATCCGTTACATTTTTATTATATGTATAGATGTTGTTCATAATGCGTAAGTTTAAAATCCTGGAAATTATGTTATGTCGTGAAACTACATATTTTATGGAATCGTCACTACATATTATGAAGCAAAGTCGCTTGCCGCTGTCTGTCCGTCCCTATGTATGCTTAGATCTTCAAACTAGGGAACGGATTTTGATGCGGTTTTATTTTAATAGATACAGTTATTCACGAGGAAGGTTTATATGTACCTATATAGTATCAGCACTGCACCCTTGCGAAACCGAGGCGGGTCGCTAGTATAGAATTTAATGCTATCGGATATATGAAAGCGGTTAGCTCTCTTCATTTTAACTTTAGTTAGTGGCATTTCAATAAAGTTACGGGTTTATTTAAATAACAGAAAAGTAAACTATGAAAATGGCTAGGGCAAATAATTTTAGACCCATAATCACATGTTTATTTTTCCATATTTTTCACATTCCTGTATTGTTCAGGAATTTCTCCATGCCAAGTATCTGGAAAATAAACATGTGATATGGGTCTCAAATTAGGATAGCTCCTGGGTGTAAAAAGACAACTTTGTTCTTTTAATACCTCGTATTCTTAGTAACATCACGATCATTTTTTCTATGGAAGCACCCCTGGGAAACCACGGGTTTCCAAGATATTGAGATCCAAAGTTACATTAATATTATCATTTTGTCCATCTAAAATCGGTTAACAAACATTTTTTTCAAAGAATATCATGTCAAAATGTTAGTTTTGTAGGTACATTGTACTTTCCGCATCAAACGAATACCTACATTGCTTGCAATAAAATTACAGTATTTTTCATATTTTTTTTTGTCGTTTCCCAGGGTTGGTTCCATAGAAGAAAATGATCATAACCTTACAAAGAATACGAGGTATTAAAAAACATAATTGTCTTTTTACACCTGTATAAGAGGATATATACATAGCTTTCCACTTAACATACCTCTTTTATATACGCTGTATATTTTCTTGCAAAATATATACTTAGGCCGTATTCTCAAACAGTATGTAACTATTTCTGTTACTACAAGAACATACTCTGTGCACTTCATGAGCCACATTTTACTCAGGTTCCGTTTTAAAAAGGAATTGTGGCGTCCCCTTTTCTGCCTTATTATTATTTACTTTTAGCGACAGAACTAGAACGATGTTTCCCTTTGGGCCAAAAGTAGATAGCATATTTCTTTATCCTTGAAACTACTTTGGGCCAATTTGCTGGGATTTTGTGCGATGGAAACTATTTAAAAAACTCTTTCCTATAAGATTTAGATATAATTTTTTATATTTTTTTCCCACTATAAGTATCAAGCTTTCTGCCAGCAAATTCGTCCCTTTAAAACATAATTTTGGAAAATAATGCAACAGCTATCTAATGCATTTTAAAATAAGCGTATTAATTCCGATTTTGATAAAAAAAATAGATGAAAAATCTCTTAACCCCTAATAATTGTACGTCACAAAAGCAAACCGCGGTCCTAACTTCACGTTTCTACTATTAGTATGGCTGTTTTCGAAAACATATTTTAATATATAGTAATTCCTTTATATACCTACCTAACCTAAATAACGTTTACTTAGGACAAAAATTAGGTACATAATTTCGAATCGAGCGTGAAGACATGAGAACCAATAATTTCAATATCAATTTTAGTAAGCATAATTCAATTAAAATTTTCATAAATCAAATTTTTATTCGTAGCCACAACCTATAAATTATTTATGAGCCAAATTAGGACGAGTAAATATTTTCGCCATTTGACTTTATAATAGAAATCAAAGATAATTTGGGTATAAAAGACTATGCCCCAGGATATTTACTGAGTTTCCCAACTTGGGGCCAGAAAACCTTTGTGAAAGTAGATTACTAAGGGGCTTCTGTCTTCGTGATTATAAGTCACCTTTCTTTGAACAATTTGATAGGATAGTGATGCCGTCATACACATGTTTTTTGGTCGTCAACGTAGGAACTACCATCTTTATGGTGATTTTAATTTTAAAAAAATATACCTATTATCTACAATCAGTCTGTTACAGCTAATTTGTTCCGAATCTACTTGACCAAATCAGATGTTTGATAGGTTTGTTTAATCCTATGACCCTAACACAAGTATGTAAAGAAAAATTATTTTTTTTTAATTTGTAAACTTTTTTTATTTCATATTTTGTTTCCTGTGGTGGGGACAAATAACCGAAAACAATCTAGAATCACCACAGCAATGCTATCAACCCTTAAAGTCGGTTAAAAATACAATGTACAAGATAACATAAAGATAAACTTTTTCATAAAGACGTAACAAATTAAGCTGTTTCCACAGTTTCCTCGAGACGGTTAACAGGGACCACAATTCACTCGAGAATTTCTACCCTAAAGTCTTAAGAGCACTGTATCGTACAAATTCTGGTACACGGAGGCGGGATGTCTGTCGATACCACGAACTACCTATATGTAACGTTCAATTGTATAATTTATACTAAACAGAGTATAACAGACAATCAATGTTTATTTTTTAAGTATGTTTTTGCGTATTGAGTTGAAAATATGTTGGGTTGAGATGTAGACATGCACCACTTCATTTATTTCATGTACGGATTTTCTACAAACATTTACATAGCTATACCCGAGAAAGGTTAGCATCAGGCAGGCACGCGGCCGTGAATCAAGCGCCTAATTTATCACAGTATGAGTATCGAAACAAACCATATTTTATTGCGCCGACACCATAAATAATGGGATAAGGGCAGCAAGATGATGAGAGTATATAAGGTGATTTTTAGTCGTCAAGGTTCCCGAAAAGTATGGAATCTCCTCATCATCAGGATCACTTTTCTCCATGGAAGCATACCTGGGAAGTGTCTGGTTTCCATAATATTAGGGTCCAAAGTTGAGTAAATAGACTGCGTTTTTCTGCATAAATGCACGTTGACGCGTGTAGCGAGATTTTTTAACGAGAAATAATTAATATCTGTCTATGAAAAAACAAGCATAAACACTGGACACTGTATTTGCCCGAGTAAGTAATAATTTATTTATTTTTTTAATTTACGTCTTTTCCTAGCATTTTTTTTGCATAAACTTACTTTATTTGATGTAAGTATAGAGTACGTATCCTTCGATAAGGGTGGCAACGAAAAAACATCCTGTATACCGTTACTTTGAAAAACCGTTATTAAGCCACCTCCTCACTATATCTACTCTGTTGTTTGTATCGTGAATAAGTATGCAAATCCGCGAGAAAGCTAATCTGGCTCGGCAGCCGACACTTGTATCGGCAAATAGAGAGGTTTACTCCTTTAAGCCGCATTTACCTTTGAAGGGTGAAGTTTGTATTAATTTAAATGAAATTATGCTTTGCGAAACTGCATTTGCGAAGTATGGTTATAAACTTGTTTTTTCACGCGATCCCACAAGCGTGGACTACGAAAAAACCTGTACGGTAGATTTTACGTGAAAGAAACAAAAGGGCATTTGGTTTTCTATGACCGTGTAACTGTAACCCTGTGCATCTAAAGAACAAAACCTTTATATTCTAACAATCTTTTATTTTTAACGGAAAAACATTATCCAAGCTATATTGTTTTGAGTTATATGACAGTGTTAGATATTACTCGAAGGAAATTAATTTTTGATTTGATTATACGCAATGTTTGCTTTCCGCGCCAAATTGTATCGGGAATCCTGTGACTAGTTAAATGGGCTTTAACCTCAAATTGGTCAGAAGTGGTTCTATCGGCCCTTGGTACTATGCCCACTTCGTAAGGGATAAAGGTAGTATTATATGTATGTATGTTTTTTTTTGTTTCAAAGCGGTTTCATTTTAAGGTGTGAATATAGAAAACAACATATAAAAAATGACGATCGACAGATAGGTTTGTGTATGCCCGAAGATAGAATAAATTATTTGAGTTTTGATGTTTTGGTTTAAGATCAAACGCTATTCATAGCAAAAGTAGCACATCTTTGGTGGAAAGGCAGCCTTACTTCTTCTAAGTTTTTTCCTACACGAGTAAATATTACTGAACGTAAACATGATTCGTCATTATAAACATAAATATGAGTGGCAAAAATGAACGCGGAAGCCCCCGAGCGAAGTTTAAGCTTTCGAAGTAAACATCGAAAGCTGGCGAACGTATTTACTGCCTCACGTTCGAAAACATTTCGCTAAAATAATTACACGCCCAAATTTCGCCGAACAGCTACAAAACGGAATTAATTTTGAGTAGATGGATGTCGTCACATTATTATGTTCTTTGTAATATAGGCCAGCACTGAAAAAAATACTAATTTGAAGCAGATATTTTATATCTGGACTTGATAATCTCATGCTTACTAATTGCTTTGTTAGTGTTATGTAACTAGCCGCTATTGTCATTAACGTAAACAATGGAGAATTTCAAATAAGTAATATGTAGTAGGGTAGGGTGGTATAAGATTGCGCGGGCGATATAATTGCGCATACGTCATAGCAGGACAACGAAGTGAACTTCGCAGCCAACTTCAGTTGTATTTTGTTAGCGACCGCAACTGACAAGTGCTCCCAAAAAAAAAACCGTATTTGAGTGTAAAACAAAAGAGATACGTAAGTACAAAGTTTTTATTCACTTTCAATCTAATTTTTTGATAAAATGAATACATTATTGTACCAAAAATCTAAGTAATTTTAGTAAATGGCTATTATTTTTTAACGGCAGTATCATTCATGTTTCAACCTCACAGGAAGTAGTTTGGACATTTTATAAAAGATGGCAGTAATATCGAAATGTTTAGAGTGGTATTGCAATGTGTAAGATTGCGCAATTTGAGTGCGTATAAGACTGCGCGCGCAATTTTACACGTCCGAATTTTTTAGTAGGTAAATATAAATATTATATTTATATTATTCATTCAGCCAGTTTCTTTTTTCTTTTAAATCCTAATCGATTAATTGTTTTTTAGTTTTTCTTGTCTCTATACATAATTCTATATTTTTTTTTCAGAATGTCAAGAAGAGAAAGGAAGACAGGTCGCCAAGTTTGCACAGATGAGACCATCAAGGAGGCTCGTAGGCGAATTGATGATGGCGAAAGCAGAAGATCCGTGGCTGCATCTTTAGGGATGGCAGAGTCTACTTTACGATTCCGTTTGCAAAAGCCACATTGCGCTAAAAAATTAGGCAGATATGAGACAACGTTTTCTAAAGAGGTAGAAGAAGAGTTTTGTAAACACCTGAATACGTTAGACAATATGTTTTATGGTTTAACACCAAAAACATTGAGGAGTGCAGCATTCGAATATGCAGATAAAAATAAAATTCCTCATAGGTTCAACCAAGATAGTAAAATTGCAGGAAAGGAGTGGTTACGTGCGTTTCTGAAACGGCACTTGGATATTTCGCTCAGACAGCCAACATCCACAAGCATTGCACGGGCCATTGGATTCAACAGACCACAGGTGGAGCGATTTTACATAAATTTATCTGCTCTCATGGACAAATATAATTTTCCACCACAGTCTATCTATAATATGGATGAGACAGGTATATCCACCGTACTTAATAAACAGCCGAAAATACTGGCTCGAAAAGGTAAACGCTCTGTCAATAAAATCTCCAGCGGAGAGCGAGGCACCAACGTGACTGTAGTCAATGCCGTGTCTGCGACTGGTCATTTTATTCCACCTGTCTTTATATTTGGAAGGAAGAGGATGAACTCTTAGATGCTGCACCACCTGGATCTGTCGGCATGGTCTCGGATTCTAGTTTTATAAACTCAGATCTTTATATCGATTGGCTGACTCACTTCAAAGACCACGCGAAGCCAACAAAAGAACAGCCTGTTCTGCTTATTCTAGACAACCATGTATCACACTGCACAATAAAAGCTGTGGAATTTTATCGCGAGAATAATATAATTGCGTTGACGTTACCTCCACACAGCAGTCACAAAATGCAGCCTCTTGATAGAGGCTTCCATGGAGTTCTGAAGAAGTTTTATTCCAGCGAGTGTGAAAAATGGTTGCGTAATCACTCAGGTAGAGCTATAACCGTATATCAGGTGGCTTCAATTTTCACACCTGCTTTTCATCATGCTGCAACAACTGGCCGTGGAGTAGAACTTTTCAAGTGCACTGGTATTGTGCCGTGGAATCCTGACATTTTCACTGACGCTGATTTCCTGGCTAGCGATGTTACTGAACGGGAGGACCCAGAAGATAATCAAAATTCCTCAATTCATCAAGAGCCTTTAATTTCTGCAGCAAGTGTCTCGTGTGAGCCTACACCAACGATCATTTCGTCAGTACAAACAGCAAACGTGCTTAATGAGACTGTTGAAATTGATCCACTAGAGCCCGGGCCTTCTAACCCTCAACTGGACTTGTTGCCTTCATCGAAAACGTTTATTACACCTGCACCTGTATCTGTGAAGCCATCACCTGTTGTGGAATCGAGGTCTAGTCTTCAAATAAGTTCAACACCGCTAGCTGACCTGATTCCATTGCCAAAATCTACACAAAAAAGGAGTTCTAATCGGAAGCACAAAAAATCAGAAGTGATTAGCAGTTCACCATATAAAAAACAACTAGAGAAAGAAAATGAGGAGAAATATAAACACAAATCTGAACCAAAACCGAAAAAGATTAAAAAAGTAACTAAACCGACGGCAAAAAAGAAGATTTGGAGGTGTGGTGGGTGCAACGAAGTATATAAGGATCCAATAGTAGAAGACTGGATCGCGTGCAATACATGTAAGGAGTGGTGGCATGAAAAGTGTTCAGACTACAATGGCTCCGGCGCTTTCGTTTGTGATGTGTGCAAATAATATAGTTGCGCAATCTTATCGATCTCAACGCGCAATTTTACACACTAGGATGTACAAAATTGCGCGATTCCCGATTTGTGATTTTTGTTTAATTATTAAGAAGATTATATGTTTATTGTTACTATTAGTATAATAATTTATGGCTATATTAACAAGGTTAAATAAATAATTGATTGATCTCAGATAGGATCAAGATTTTTTATTTTATGGCATATTGATTGCAAACTGCGCAATCTTATACCACCCTACCCTACCGTTAGGTATTTATATTGTATCGCGTTACTATTCGTAAGTTAAAATTTCCATATTTGCAAATGTAGTAGACATGGCTAACTCCGGACACAACTATATCCTCGGATATATATCCAGAGGTGGATATGAATCAACTCCTTCACTTTAAAGAAAGTTACCATATCCTATATCCGACCCACTCCGATCTACCGAATAATGCCGAAGATAAGAATAAGTGAGCGAGACGGAATGCCAACGCGCCGGAACGCGCGGTACTATCGCAGTAGACGCATGAGCGCGAATGTAACATTACACGAGTATATACGAATACTCACGAGCGACAGGCATGCCGTTTAGTTCGTTGCAATGTTTGTTTTGAAATATTTGTTTTCGTAATTATAATTTTAAGTATTTTGTTTTATGTAAATAAAAGCTGTTTGGATTTGGATTTTTTTTAGGACAATAGTGTTAGTGTACCTACCTATTTATTTTGATTTTTAAATACGCCTATCAAATATTCTAATTCTTATTTGGATAGACAGTGCTAAGATCCCAATCATATCTCAGTTCGCTTAATCTCTTCATTCCCGGATATGTACGCGGAGTTGGATCTGTTAAAAGGACACCTACAACAACCAAACCAATCCCAGTCATATCTCGCTTCACTTAATCTCTTCGTTCCCGGATATGCACGCGGAGTTGGATATGTTAAAAGGATATATATCCTTAGTTGGAGTGATATGCTTCATTTTCAATCCTATCCCGGATATGATTAGCCCATGCCTAAAATGTAGGTATCAGAGGCGGCTCCTGGTATTTTTTGATGGGAGTGCACGTCTTTTTTATAATGACCAAAACCATTTTATAAAGACCTAATGAAACACATTAAAGGCAACCATATCGCGTTCTAACTCGGACTAAGCGACATCTAGTGGCCGCATACGTACACTACGAATTAATGTGAGCGGCGCTCCAGATAAGGCTTATTTTTCATACGAAATCTTCTGTTTCACGCGCCGGCCTATGTCGGTATGTCTCTTTCGCACTCATTGAATACTGTACTAGGAATCGTACCAAATTACGTTTCACTGGAGCTCGATCGCTAGCGCTCCACTCGATACATAAGATTACAACTTACTTGAGACGAACGCGTAGACACCAATGTATAAACATAGTAGAATTGAAAGATAGTTACAAATATAGAGAAATATAGATTGCCTATGTAATCTTCGTGGGTGGGAATGCACTGCACGAGCGCTCCTTAGGACGAGCCGCCAGTGGTAGGTATCCTACTAATATTATAAACGCGAAAGTTTATGAGTATGGATGGATGGATGTTTGTTACTCTTTCACGTAAATACGGCTGGAGCGATTTTAATAAAATTTTGTATGGAGTCAGCTGAGACCCTGGATTAACACATAGGCTCCCTTTTATCCCGGGAAAATATTTTTATCTTGAAAAATTTCGACACTTTATTTTTTCTGCAGTCCACGCGGACGTAATCGCGGGCGTCCACTAGTACAAGTACGTTGAATTTATCGAAAGTGTTTCATGTGACTGATGGCTCATATTCCTTAAATACCAAGTTATGATTAGGAGAAGACGCGAAATATATTCTCTGTTGGGGTAAAAAAGTATTTTTACAAAGAAATATCGTTGTACCGACTGACGTCAGATCTCTCAAAATTCCAGGCGACTATTAACTTGTCCGCTGCACAAAGAGCTCTTTACTCTAGTCTCCTAATATTGTGCTCCACTAGATGTCAGATTACGGCGGATATTAGTTTCATCACGCTGTCCTCTTCTCTCACGTTTTACGTATCAAAGAAATGCACTATGGCTGTCCTGTTCTTTTCGTTTCAATTTCACAAGTTCTCTACGTGTTTGTTGTTCGTATTTTGTCAATTCCGAATTTACGTCTGTGAAGAGCGTAAATGAAGTAGGTACCCTAATATATATTTTTACGAGAAGACTACTTTTTGTTTTTGCCTTCAGATATATTCTCATCCCATTTAGAATATTTTCAGTTTATGGAAAAATATGGAAAAAAACACAATATACTGCTTATGATCTTATTGTGAGAACTAATGCCGACGAAAATCCGCCCGATAATGTAGTAGTGTAGTAAATGCAGGTAGACGCGTGTAACAAAAGTTTATAACGAAAAAGAAAATTAAAATCTACCTATAAAAAAACTAAAACATACAATGGACACGATACATATCGCGCGATCAAGTAAATAAAAAAAATTATCAAAAAAATTAAATCGTTACTCAGCAATTTTTTTGCCAAAAACTTACTTTATTTGTTGTCCAGATTACGTAGCCCTCGTAAATGGCGACAACGAAAAAACATGCTATATATGTTACACGGCGAGCATTTATGCGATACAACTACTAGCGAGCAACGAGCCGCTTTTAGGTTCACAAATTTTAGTACACGGCCGTATCGCGTAACATGCTCGTTGCAAATGCATCACACCGCGTGACGTCGGTCAGTACCGACATTTACGTTACGGAGCGTAAAAAAAACCTGTACCTACCCCCGTAGAAGCTTCCGTTTACTTCCGCTATACCAGAAAATTGCGTCGCCTTTCTTCCTGTGTTTGGACGAAGATTAAACCAGATATTATCCGTGCTCTGACACAAGCCGACCTTTTCTTTGTGTGCTCGTAATTTGTGCAGTGTCAGGCTTGTTAGGTGACGCAGTACATTCCAAAGAGGTTTTATCATAAATACATTCCAAAAAGGTTTTATTACGAGCCTTTTTATTATCAAAGAGCGCGTTTTCTTGCTTTTGTTTAGGCAAGCGTGTTTCATGCTAATTAAAGGGGATGTTTGGATTGAATCAGAAAATGTTGGAAATGTCTTTTGTGATCCCTTTTCTGAGATTATTATTACTGGGTGATTGGTTTGTTTCCCCTTACATGCTTCATGCTGCCTTACGTAGATATTCTTTATTTTATTTATTTTATTATTTTTGTCTGCGAATTAGTTTTATTTGAAGAGGGCGGCTGGTAGTAACTGAATGAAAACGGGAGATCGAGCCTTGTGGCGTGCTCTGGGAAAGGCCTACGTCCAACTGTGGACTGCAATAGCCTGATGTACCTATGTGTTAGCTTTATTATAGAGACAGCGAAAGTTATTAGTACGAAACATTTTAATATTTGAAATAATATTAAGAAATAAAAAAAATCACCCGAGTGAGACTTGAACTCACGACCTCTCACATTCCGTGCTTCGCTCTGAGCTTTTAAACTGAGCTACCGGGTCAATTAACTCGGATGACGAATTTTACCATCTCCTTACACTTTTACATTATTGGCAACGTTATTTTTCATCCCGATAGCTTTACCCTAGCCAAATCTCGGTAAACAAAGCTGAATCCCTCAGCACAATATCTTATAATTTTTATATAAATTAAGATATTAGAAATAATATTAAGAAATAAAAAAAAATTCACCCGAGTGAGACTTGAACTCACGACCTCTCGCATTCCGTGCTTCGCTCTAACTAACTGAGCTACCGGGTCATTTAACTCGGATGACGAATTTGACCATCTCTTTACACTTTTACATTATTGACAACGTTATTTTTCGTCCTGGTAGCTACAATATTTCTTTTTAGGTTCGTGCTTACAGCCATCCTTTCTTTGTCACCTCAATTTTTAAGGGTTGTTAGGTGACTCGGTACATTTCATTGCGGTATTATTACTTTCTTTTGGGTAGGGTGAAAGAGTACTTCCCAACGTTTTGCGCTTTAATAGAATGAAAAATGTTCTGCGTGAAAATTAAACCTTTCATACGAGTATTACAGCCATTACCTACAACTCAGTTAATAATTTAGAGCTGTGCTATTGTTTGTATAGGATCGTTAGCTTACATTGTCCTAAATAAACGTACTAAAGTGTATTAAAATTTATTAATAATCCCATTTACAACAGACACTACCTATATACTATTCAAAAAGTAATTAAAAAGATATTTTAAAAACGTTAAATACCTAATATTAATACATACCTACATACAATGATGCCCATTAGCCATATACTTCTTCTTCTTCTTCAGCCTATTGCAGTCCACTGCTGGACGTAGGCCTCCCCCAGGGCACGCCACAAGGCTTCTACCACAGGGAGGTTTTGCCCAAAGCGTGTTTCATGCTAATTAAAGGGGATGTTTGGATTGAATCAGAAAATGTTGGAAATGTCTTTTGTGATCCCTTTTCTGAGATTATTATTACTGGGTGATTGGTTTGTTTCCCCTTACATGCTTCATGCTGCCTTACGTAGATATTCTTTATTTTATTAAAAAAAATAATAAACATCCACCGTGTTTTTTATTATTTTTGTCTGCGAATTAGTTTTATTTGAAGAGGGCGGCTGGTAGTAACTGAATGAAAACGGGAGATCGAGCCTTGTGGCGTGCTCTGGGAAAGGCCTACGTCCAACTGTGGACTGCAATAGCCTGATGTACCTATGTGTTAGCTTTATTATAGAGACAGCGAAAGTTATTAGTACGAAACATTTTAATATTTGAAATAATATTAAGAAATAAAAAAAAATCACCCGAGTGAGACTTGAACTCACGACCTCTCACATTCCGTGCTTCGCTCTGAGCTTTTAAACTGAGCTACCGGGTCAATTAACTCGGATGACGAATTTTACCATCTCCTTACACTTTTACATTATTGGCAACGTTATTTTTCATCCCGATAGCTTTACCCTAGCCAAATCTCGGTAAACAAAGCTGAATCCCTCAGCACAATATCTTATAATTTTTATATAAATTAAGATATTAGAAATAATATTAAGAAATAAAAAAAAATTCACCCGAGTGAGACTTGAACTCACGACCTCTCGCATTCCGTGCTTCGCTCTAACCAACTGAGCTACCGGGTCATTTAACTCGGATGACGAATTTGACCATCTCTTTACACTTTTACATTATTGACAACGTTATTTTTCGTCCTGGTAGCTACAATATTTCTTTTTAGGTTCGTGCTTACAGCCATCCTTTCTTTGTCACCTCAATTTTTAAGGGTTGTTAGGTGACTCGGTACATATCATGGCGGTATTATTACTTTCTTTTGGGTAGGGTGAAAGAGTACTTCCCAACGTTTTGCGCTTTAATAGAATGAAAAATGTTCTGCGTGAAAATTAAACCTTTCATACGAGTATTACAGCCATTACCTACAACTCAGTTAATAATTTAGAGCTGTGCTATTGTTTGTATAGGATCGTTAGCTTACATTGTCCTAAATAAACGTACTAAAGTGTATTAAAATTTATTAATAATCCCATTTACAACAGACACTACCTATATACTATTCAAAAAGTAATTAAAAAGATATTTTAAAAACGTTAAATACCTAATATTAATACATACCTACATACAATGATGCCCATTAGCCATATACTTCTTCTTCTTCTTCAGCCTATTGCAGTCCACTGCTGGACGTAGGCCTCCCCCAGGGCACGCCACAAGGCTTCTACCACAGGGAGGTTTTGCCCAAAGTCACTTCGCTGGGCAGGCGGGTTGTTGACCGCAGTGTGATTTTCGGACTATGTTGTCAGTACGGGAGGCGCTGCTTCCCACCTCCCGGAAACCCTCAATCGCCTCGTACGATACCCACGGACAGGCAGGGGTGGTACAAAGTCTACTCTGCCGGCACCACGCGGCTTACATACATTTGCTAAATAAATTAACGGTTAAACTCGTAATTAGTAGATCAATATTGATGTGTTGTTTAATAGTAAATAAGATTTGAATGCTACAAATCTACCTCCGTAGCAGCTGCATTGATCGGTAACAATTTGTATTCTTAATGTGGTCATTTGTATCGTAATGTTTTGCCACTCGACTTCACTTAGCGTCGGGAAAAATGTTGCTCATGAGAATTCTTCTACCCTATAAAATATTACATCGCTCTTTGGGTTTGGAGTAAGAACTAATAGGTAATTTTGCGGAATAGAGATACATGACTTATATTAGGGATAATATAAAAGTATTTTTCCACCGTTTATAATTTATTTGTCAGAAGCGTAGGTATCTTCATACTTTCACAATCTGTATTTTTATCATTAATAATTCATAGTCGCATGTTAGGTCCCTATGCCTTTTTGTCCCTCTTCTATTCTTTATTTGCATTTTTCTGGTTGCCTTTATTGATCCTGGCTTACAGTAGTTGCAGTAGCTTTGCGATTTATTTTTTAGCTTGTTTAAATTCACCTCCTTTTTTTGTTTGGTAGCTGTTTCATTTTGGGGTGCGAACATAGAAAGTAACATATAAAAAGACCATCGACAAACAAGTTGTTAATGCTTTCATGTCGAATAAATGATTTTGAATTTTAAATTTTGAATTATACTAACTTTCTTTTTGTCATTTACTCACTGAAGTTGTGCATACATGTAAATATGTGTATATGGATAAGTAGACTATAGAGGCAGATTTTTTAACAGGCAGATAGTTCTAGCTGATAAATAAAGATGCTGACTTTTCCTAAAAATTGATTAAGATAGAGACAGTATCAACTTTAAAGTTAAAGATTTTTTATCCCCACGTGACGTATAAACTGAATAGTCCGGTCAATTAAGACATTTCAAAGTACATAAATTAACAACAAACTGAAGTTATTGTCCTAATAATAATATTAAAGATATAGGAATGTTAACCCTGCGGTCTTATTACTAATGAAACTACCACTTTCTCAATTTCGACTTCCATTAGTTGATTAGCTGTACAAAGTTTACTGAACAAAATGTTCACGCGAACACGACGCTGAACCGTGAACTAACTTCACGTGAACAGCGTTATTAAACTAAGTGATTTAGTTCTCCATGTTCCAGTCTAAGGAGATAGTCAAATTAGAATATGTAAAATGCAGACTTTATTATTAGTAAGGCAAAAATATGTAATTATTATGAGATTACACATTTCTAATATGAAAATCGTGCTCTCAAATACATTGTTTTTCGTTACCTTATCGAATATACCTTAACGAAAGGTACGTACACTATACATGAAATAAAGTAAGTTTATGCCAAAAAAAATGCTGGGAAATGATGTAAATTTTTTTGATTTTGTTTTTAATTACTCGATCGAGCGAAATTTATAGTGTCCAGTGTTTATGCTAGTATTTTCATAGACAGATATTAATTATTTCTTGTGAAAAAATCTTGGCACACGTCAATGTGCATTTATGCAGAAAAACGCAATCTATTTATTCAACTTTGGACCCTAATATTTTGGAAACCAGACACTTCCCAGGTATGCTTCCATGGAGTAAAATGATCGTGATGATGAGGAGATTCCGTAGTTTTCGGGAACGTTGACGACCAAAAATCACCCCTTATATACATAAATTACTAATATTTTTAATATATCCAATGTTTCGAGAAGGTAACCTAATCGTTAAAAGTAAAAACTCCGTCAAGAACAAAAATAAATAGATGTGTATCGGCATTAGCACCAATATAGGGCAAAGTGGCCTAAATATGTCTCTGTTGAGATTTTCCTACGAGGGTGCAGTAAGCGACGTAAATCTAAGTATTCTGTCTCAAGATTCCAGAGGGGTCGGGTCATGAAGGAAAAACGTAGAGGAACCGCTATGTATGCATATAGAGCTACATGAACCAATCGCTGGCCGAAAATTTCCATTTATACCATTTCCACGTATCATACGTCCACCCTTATGCCAGTCAAAGCGCATTGATGATACTTTGCCCAACTAATTACATACATACATAATACACACTGCTGTTTTTGCGAAATGGGGTAGCCAGAATTGCAGGATAATAAATGAGATCCTGCAATCACTTTAGATGTTATCAGTGACAGGTTGCTAGATTATCACCTGAGAGAATGCCGAATTCCTTAGTCGACTCTTACCACATGTGCATACCTAAAAAAATGCAGGTAATAAGTATTATTGCCAACTAATAATAAATGCGAAAGTAAATTGTTTGTCTGTTACCTCTCCACGCTGTATAGTTGGGAGTACGTACGGATATAAACGATAAAATCGCTACATTTTAAAGTCGCGGAAGGTAGCTAGTTTCTAGGTCTCCTGACTCTTACTTATCTTTCCTCCCGGGTCGGCTTAAGACACGAGCACCCTCGTAAGGAGCAGCTCAATAGCCGCAGACATTTGAATAAACTTTTTACAAGACATATGCCAGTTTACGAGTATGTCTCTCGTAAAAAGTCCCTGACACCGGATTTTGGCAACAGCACGGAGAATAGACAGCAAAAGATATGTTTATATACCTACATTCAAGGGAAACATATTTTTTCTTCGTTTATTTTAAAGCATACGCATATGCACAAGAAGTTTGTAACAATATCTTTCGTTTTGTTTTCGCTCCTGCTAGTATACCTATAGATATCGCGCGCTATATTGTTGCAAAAATGTTGCAAACACTAAATAAATATTCTAACACTAGATATTAACCAATATTTTTTAACATTATCAAACATGAAAACATATTTTATGAACATTGTAATTACTAGGTATAACGGCACTTCAACAGCTTCGCTTTAGATACACGGAAATTGGAAAATGTAAGCATTTACCATATCCATTGTAGTCTTCTATTGATAGTGAAAACGCTTCGGGCTATTTCGTTTATGCTTTATGTAACTTTACGTGTGGCATCGTGGAAATTGCTGCGTGCTCGTAAAAAGTTACGGGTAATAAACGGAGGACAAATATTCGGTAAATTTTAACGATAGCATAACAAAAATTATATTTAGTAAACATATTTGCATTAAAAACGTGTTCAAAGTATGATACTCTAACATGTAACTCAAGTAGTAGGCAATGTTAATTTCAGGTACCTGCCTACCATAACATACATTCTATACCTATAAGGTAAAGACACATGGACTGCAATTAAACTGCAAGTCGACTGCAAAATTGCAGTTCCGATGCAGTTAGTGTGCAGTTACACGCCACGTAACGTGCAATTAAACTGCATCGGAACTGCAATTTTGCAGTCGTCTTGCAGTTGAATTGCAGTCCGTGTATCTTTACCCTTAGGATCCTATAGTCACAAGAGCCTATTTGAAGAATTTATGGACTGAATTTTTACGCATACGTACTTACCTACTCATGAATAATCCTAATAATAAGGGTGTTCTTTATATGACGTAGGCATTCGAGAAGAAAGAATTTCCAGAAATTCCATCGGGAACGGGAATAAACAGGATTCCTAAAGTTTACGCGGACGAAGTCGTGGGCTGCATATAAATAAAATAAAATCCGACCGTATTTCGGC
This sequence comes from Carposina sasakii, assembly GCA_014607495.2. Classification (NCBI taxonomy): domain Eukaryota; kingdom Metazoa; phylum Arthropoda; class Insecta; order Lepidoptera; family Carposinidae; genus Carposina; species Carposina sasakii. The sequence continues at coordinate 4,684,039 of CP053163.1, read as the reverse complement.
CAAACCGGCCAATCTCTACGGAGATTTGCCAGGTACGCAGGAGATATTATAGTGCACAAGTGTGTGCGCAAACACAGATGCACTCTCTATTCCGTCACTCTTATAGTCCGATGGGATGGAAAGCCGATACGACCGGTGAGAGATCAGGCGCAGGACCAACGGTTTTACGTGTTTTCCGAGGCACGACCTAAGTGACAATTTATGCGTTATTAAAATCTAAGCACATGATATAAATTCATTGGTACAGGCCCGTGACTGGGATCGAACTTACGCCTTACTTACAAATATGTGGGTGTTAAGGGTGATTCCAAATTTATAAATACCTATCTACAGCAACACGAGTAAAAGTACCTACCTACCCTTCTTAATGGAGTTGTTAAACTCTAAATTAGAAAGTTTACTTAATCTTAATTTTGTTATATCAAACACTTACTAAGCGATTTAGGATTTCTATTAATAACTTGTCCCTTGCGGATACTATCTGGTTCACTCAAAAGTTACGAACTTTAATTTCGTGTTGAGACTTTGCAGACAACTTAAAATTAAATTATAAGCATGTTACCGCTTGTAACACAGTGATAGCGAAGTTCGCAAAGTTAACGAAATATTTTCACCAATGGTGGCTGGGGCTCATCACGTTATATAACGAAAACGCTAAATGAAGGCGCTAAATGAGTAAGTAAACTTCACTGTCGCTCGTAAAATTGTAACATAATCTAAGACTGATCACATGTTAAATTTTACCGGTACGCATCATTATATATTTTTGACTAGTGGACGCCCGCGACTCCGTCCGCGTGGACTACAGAAAAAAAACAAAATATCGAAATTATCCGGGATTAAAACATTTTCCCGGTATAAAAAGTAGCCTATATGTCAAGTGGGACCTGTCACAATATGTTCCTGAAAACTGCATCGAAATCGGTTCAGCGATTAACGTGCACAAACGCACAGACAAACAGACAAAAATTCCAAAAATAATTGTTTTGGATACTATTGCGTTGATAAAGGTATTCTATAATATTTTTTCTTATATATCTTCCATGTACAGACAGCGATCCGTTACATTTTTATTATATGTATAGAAGATATCAGTTCTGGCCACCCCATTCTGCGACCACAGCCGTGTGTTTCGATATGCTGTGGCGTGTCCGCAGAGCGGTAGAATATTGCCACCCTATGCTTGCCCAAATGCCCATGGGTATCGTAAGAGGCGATTAAGGGTTTCCGGGAGGTGGGCGGCCCTCCTTGTGACGACATAGTCATAAAATCACACTGCAGTTACGAGTACCAAACCCCTGTCCAGTAGTCTTGTGTAGTTCGTGTACGAACTAGGTCAAAAGAGCGCTCCCACAGGTGAAAAACGCGAACTAGTTAGTTCATTCCCCATTTCGTAGTTCGTTTAGTTCGTGGCGAATGAACGAGATTTACGTCGACTGAACTAAGATCGTCACGCACGGGATAGCTAAACATATAAAAGGCGAAAAATACAGGTATAAGGTTATTTTATTACACCAATATTTTTATGAATATTCATTAATTAAGAAAATTTTGCCGATTTTAGAGATTAAAAGCATTCCATAAATATTTTCGCATGTTGCAGTAACCGTATTAAAACGAGCGAACGTTGTGATCAGATCGGTTTAATTCGAGCTAGGAACTGACGAACTAGAAGAACAAACTAGTTGTCGCATGTAGATAGGAACCGTATTAAAACGAGCGAACGATGTGATCGGATCGGTCTAGTTCGAGCTAGGAACTGATGAACTAACGAACTAGAAGAACGAACAAGTTTGTTTATGAGCGGCAAACTAAACTAAGCATTCCCTGTTGTAAATTAGTATGCCCAACACTACTGTCCAGCGTGCTAAGGGCAAATACCCCCTATGGCAGTAGCTTTATGGCCTGGGGGAGGCCTACGTCTAGCAGTGGACTGCAAATGCTGACGTGATTATTGATATCAGTTAGATAGTCTAAAATTATCTAAAATACATATTTAAGGTTATTTAAACAGTCTCTTAAGTAGAATGTTTTGTTTAACATATATATTTTATTACCTACGTCAATAACGAGAGGTATACTAAACTCGGTATCTCGGGAGGTGGACTTGTACTAATTGTTAACTGGCAGAATTTACACGGACGGTTACAAGGTATTTGTCTAGATAGCATAATGTAATAAGTAACTACTAGTTGTCATAAGTAACTAAGTTGTAATAAGTAACTACTAGTAACTAATACTTGCTATTGTATTTAATCATACTACCTCTGTTCTTTTCAGTAGCTTTAAATGATGCCAATCACTAATTGGATCATTTCTAGTAATTCGATGTCTAGTTTATTTTGCTAAGTGATGTTTTTACCAGTGCTATATTAGTGCAAAGTGTTATGTGTAATGTCTTATAAAGGCGCATTCTAGCCTGTAAAAGCACTATTTTTTTTGATAAGTTAATTTTGTAATTAGTCCTTTATTGTAGTTACAAATTTGTCTAATAATTTATACTGTTATTCAATAAAGACCATTTAAAACAAACAAACAAGTACTACATAGTTGTTGATGTTATTTACATACATACATACATAATCACGCCTCTTTCCCGGAGGGGTAGGCGGTGATCACGGATCTCCATTTGCTACGATCCTGACACACCTCTTTCGCTTCATCTACTTTCATGATATTCTTCATGCTCGCTCGTCGGTTTAGGGTACTCTTGACCTGACCTTTCTTTATATTATTTGTTGTTTTTTATTTTACTTTATAATATTGTTGTTGTTTTATTGTATTAATTTATATGTTTTCAATTGTTGTAACTCATGGCACATTGGTCTACGCTGTGATGCTGTGAAATTACTATTTTAATAAATAAATAAATGAAAATAAATAAAATTTAATTTTGAGGCGATTTTTTCAATGGTACGAGTAAGATAGGTCTATTTCTACTTTGCCCTGTCCTATAGATTGAAACTGTAATGTGTAAAATGTAACCTAATTCTTTGGTGCAAATAAATCTATTTATTTATTTATTATTTATCTATCTGTAAGATAAAGTTGTTGCTGCTACGAGTATCTTGATCACGTTTTAGAGAAAGACCGCATCTTACGCTTCCGATAGGCAATCGTTATGTTATGGAGAATCGGCCATATTTTTACAATCTTCGGAAGACAAACAAAACGAATTAATAATATATAGGTAATAGTAACTATAAAAATATTCGTACTGAGTCAGTTTTCTTTGAGGCATGTTACACATGACTGCATTTAGAGGTTCCAAACATTCCCCCTTGCATATTTATACCTATTGCTTGCTCTCTATTTTCCAACATTTTTATTCCACTTTATAAGAGATAAAATGCGCATACCTACATCATGCTAAAAGCATGAAGTACGAGAAGGAATAAAATATAATCGCCACTTAAGGCTTGATGCTTTTAAGTCAATTTTCTTAACACACGATCCAACGTTTTAGGGAAGCCATGCGTGTAATCGCACTTAGGCTTAGACTTTGACTGGCACATCTATATAGAAAACTTAAATTCGTTACGTAACAAATACATATACAGGTTGTTCTTTCATTGCCACCCTTAACGAAGGGTACCTACGTACGTACATCAAATAAAGTAAGTTTATGCCAAAAAAAAATGCTGGGAAACGATGTAAATTTTTTTGTTTTTTTTTTTATAACTTGGTCGGGCAAAATTTATAGTGTCCAGTATTTATGCTAGTTTTTTCATAGACAGATATTAATTATTTCTCTTAAAAAAATCTTGCTACACGCGTCAATGTGCATTTATGCAGAAAAACGCAGTCTATTTACTCAACTTTGGATACTAATATTTTGGAAACCCGATACTTCCCAGGTATGCTTCCATGGAGAAAAATGATCGTGATGATGAGGAGATTCCGTAGTTTTCGGGAACGTTGACGACCAAAAATCATCCTGTATAAAGTGATATTTAAAAAATGACAAACGACAAGTAAGTTGTGTGTGCATTCATGCCGAATACATTCGACACGTTTTCATTTCATCAAAAATCTAATAAGTTTTTTGTCCTTGTTTTCTGGGGGGAAAAAATTCATTAATCCAGCGAGCCTAGATAATGTGTTATTATTGCGAGTGACTGCAAAGTTCGCAGCACATACGGCTAGACAACTATATTTTTACTAATGGGGTAGCCAGAACTGCAAGATCATAAAGGAGAAGTCACAGCCACGTTTATCATAATGCATCACTAAATGCATTCCACATAATTTCAAACTTTATTTTAATCTCCCGTAGCCATAGGGTAGAACTTCATAACTCCGTGTACGCTTAGCGTCATGGAACAGTTAACAAGAGGAGGTATTGAGGTAGAGGTAGGAGCCACAATGTAAACACGCCGCCTAAGAACCAAGACGGGACGGTTGCTATGCCGGGTTTGTGACGTGACGTGACATAATTTTTCTATTGAAAACACAAACATCTCGAGCTCTTGATATCCCTCTACGCCCCCACTTGGAGGGCACGGCCCCTTTATTATTAAATCCTGCTAGACTAAGGTATATTTTTATAGAATGAGTGGACGGTCAATATAACTTACATGCCCACTTAGTCCACGTAAATTAGGTACCATGGGAATATCAGGAAATCCTTAGTGTTTCCCTACACGCTCCAGGGAGCAATGCTTATTACACCTAGTAGTTTCGGCTGTGCATGCATCCGAGGAGGGTTTGCGTCAGGCAGGCAACCGGCCGTAAAAAAACGCCAAATCCTTGGCAATATGACTTTTGAAAGAAACCATATAACCCCTATAACTATAACCCTATAACTACTGGGATAAGGGCAGGAAGATTATGAGTTTTAGTTGTGCGTGTCTGTCAGTCACTCAATCAATCAATAAAACATTTTCCTATCATAGCGGTAACATTACAAAGCATCGGTACGTAAGCTAAATCACGACCTTTTAACGGTGCCTACGATATGACGTCTTCGCTATGTAAAGTAACCAAAGCATAACGGAAGATGAGTGACAGTGTGACAATGGTACGGGTAAAAGAGAGGCAAACAGTAGCCATGTGATTCATCCCACGTAGGATACACCGGTCACATGATGTTTATAAGTACAGCTCCTCAATGTGTCTGCTGTATGATTTGCATAGATTGCTGGCTTAGGCAGAGGGAGATGTTTCATGAAGGCTTTCTATTCTGTTCGAGCTTAGAGTTTTGTATCGAGGTTTAAGTATTATATATGCAGCGGGTTTGTTGTGTTGTAGTTTATTAAAATAACTTCCATTGCGGTTTTTGCTCATAGATTCGTATCGGAAAATTCTTTGTGCTCATACACCTATATATATATTTTCCTGTACTTTCAGTAACGATATTAATGTCTACTAATTTAAAATGTTTTTTCTGGTTGATCTGCCTAAATGTACGATACATTCGTATATTTTCTATTGTTCAACTGTCCAACAATATACAGAATGTAACAAAAAGGGTATGTTAAGCGAAAAGCTACGTAAATAGCCCACTGTAGAGAACCTATCCACAAAATTTGAGACTCGAAATCACATGTTTATTTTTCAAGATTGTATGAAAATTCCTGAGATATTTAAAAATTCTCCATACTATCTGGAAAAATAAACATGTGATTTCGAGTCTCAAATTTTGTGGATAGGTTCTTTACAGTGGGCTATTTACGTAGCTTCTCGCTTAACATACCCTTTTTGTTACACCCTGTATTTTAGTTGCCACTTGGCCAACTTTACTTCGTCCTTTTTATGGTGAGACACTATACATACTAGCCCAGACAGGTTTTAAATTCCTAAATAATAACCTTTACGTAACTGAAGTTTTTTCTTCGCTATATAACATCAATTGACCAAAACTGTCTGAGATTAAGAAATCATAATGTACAGTATCCGGATAACTAGAGTCTCTTTAGTGCAAAAAAAGTAATATAACTTAATATGATGTTATGTATAAAACACAAAGTATAAAAGTAATGAGAACTTTCCTCTCAGATTTCCATGTTTGTCGGAGTGAGATTTCAGAGCAGATATGTTACTTAATTTACTTGTAGCAATAAACTCAACTCTGTTGAAAATAATAACTAGGTATGATGATACTTCCATGATACCTAGATGTTTGAATTATTGCAAGCGGTGATAATAAAATTGTGACGTAGGTAATACTTTTGAAAAAACTTAGAAAACTTCAAACACAGTTTACTATGCGGTAATTAAGTTTTTTAATAAATATCTTTTTATTTCATGATTTTATTTCGAACTAATTCGAAATCAGTCAGATAATATGCCTCAAAACATTTTTTTTTAAAGTCGCGCTCTAAGAATTTTAAATAAATGAATAACCTAATATTAACAAATAAGTGGTCCAACGTGTAACACAAAAATTCATTAGGGTTGATAAGTTATTTTAAATTATATGATAACTACATTTTTAAAAGCTATACAAATTACACTTTGGAAACGAATTTTCCTGAAAAAAATATATTAAAACTTATAGTAACATAAAGTCAGTGATGTAAGCAGTGCCTATAGGTAGATGTCATTTGCCTCGCTGTCACTGTATATTGAATAAATATATAGGCATGTAAAATATTTCAGCGCAATTATTAAGGTAATTTACCTAATTAAGAGAATTAGATATCTGTTTTTCGTATACTACACTTTATTTATAATTATTATTGCCTAATAATCGTTGCATCCCAATAAAATTAAATCGGTGACAAGTGAAGTGTTGATACTAGGTTCTTCAGATGAACAAACAGAACGATTTAAGGGCGACATTCTACGAGGACGCAAAAAATTACATTCTTCATACTTTCAGAAAAATCTTCACCGACTTTTATAACACATTGTGTTTGTAATATACTACTGCGATTTACTTCTGTGTTTAGATTGCATAAACATTTTAGAGGCAATAAGCAACATACTTTACGTTTATAAAATTGCACCTCATGTTATTTGCAGTTGTATTTTATTTCCTTTGTTTTTAACACTAGAGTGAAATAGTGTGTATGGTTATGTACTTACTTACCTATATGTATTTATGATTCTAATATTATTTTATCCATGTACAATGGCATCACCTACAGAGGTTATATGCGGAAATATATGAAAATGCCGCTGACTAACTCACTGACTAATATTGTCTATCTCCAAATTAAGGTTTTATATTTGTCTATACACAAGGGGCCTAATTTTTGTCGTTAAGTCCACTGTATGTGGACGAAAAAGTGGCCTATTAATATGGCAGATATTCCATAAATTTTTCTGTCAAAAGCCTGTGCTGATGCAAGGCTTCACCAAAATATAACAACTGCATCTCTTTCCGTCCATGTAACATAGGAGTGGACTGAGGAACTCGCAAATTCTCTCAAGCGATAACCTAGCAACTTGTCACTGACATCTGTAGGTATCTCCCTGCTATGCTAAAGGTGCCTGTAGAATATCTTTTATGTTCTTACAGTTCTAGTTAATACATTTCAGGAACACCGTCGTGTCCATATGTATGTGGGACCGGGTTATGAGTAAACGAAGAATATTTAGTTCTCAAACTTTTATTTCCAAAAAAAAACAAAAAACAATTTTCAAAGAAATTAGTCTTAAAAAACACTCATAAATTACAACTTTGTCATAAACTAAGAAATATAATTTCTGAGAAAAGCAAAGGTGCAAGCAAACGCGAAATAAATTTATGCCAATTATTTACCTTGTTGCACTGTTGTTTCTATCGTGGCACCGAGATGTCATTTAACACTAATTACGAGTATAGCGACTTTTTACTTCTACAATGGAAACAATCCAACTGCAATTACACTAGAACGCAGACTAAGCAGAGATGCTAACGCATCACTAGAACAACCTACGGTGCTACTGTACTACTAATAGTCCACGCGCGGACGGAGTGGAATTTAGTACCCATGTGGCCTTGTCTGTTTTCTGACGTATCTGTCGGATATAATAACGTTATTTTACCCTGAAAAAAAAATATGAAGAAAATTGAAATATGGCCCGAAATAATAATGTAAGATATGTTTTAGGGATAAGTCGGTACAAGTAGATATTTTGAGATGTTTAATACGTATGTAAAGGGAGGTGGCTACGTAAGGGCATACAAATTGTTAGAAGTTGCAATGACGTTAAAAACCGAAGTATCACGACGTGAATTTATAAAATTTATTTATTCATTTTTTTACAACCTTTTCAAAACAATGGTACCTACTTGTTCAGTATTTCAGTATTTACCTGGCTGTCACACACACTCTGTACCTATATTGTCTATCCTTTGTGTTATATGTATAGCTAAACCTTCAAGTTTCATCAAAATCTGTTCATTTGTTTTGCATGAAAAAGCAACAAACATCAAAACATCTATTGACTATTCTCACAAACTTATAATATCGACGGATTTCTCTTTTTCCATAAGTCAAGTCATGTTGTAAAAGTACGTAATATCCGACTACGTAATACGGGACAACCCGTAACCTTGTCACGCCAGTAGGTATGTCCCAAAATTCAAATGAATGTAGAGGAAAACATTTTATTGGGACATTTCGTATGGAATACGGAAATAAAGATTTTGTACATACCGAGAAATAAAAGGAAAGATCCCGACCATTCCCGACCCAATATTTTTGCAGTTGTTTTGGTGCTTTTCATGTTAATCTGCGAGTGCTACGAACAAATATCTGTTAGAAATTAATGTTAGATATTAAGAAGAATGTTACTGCTTTGCGGCCGTAAAGTGATGTTTTCTGATAGATCTTACTAATATTATAAACGCGAAAGTTTGTAAGTATGGATGGATGGATGGATGTTTGTTACTCTTTCACGTAAAAACGGCTGGGGCGATTTAAATAAAATGGTATGGAGTTAGCTGATACCCTGGATTAACACATGGACTACTTTTTATCTCGGGAAAATATTTTCTTCCCGGGTAATTTCGACATTTTGTGTCATGTGATTCTAGTGCATGTGCATGGTTTTATGGTAAGCTGAGTAATACTTTCGTTGGAATACGATCTCTTCATGGGCTTCGTGTAAGTGATTTTGTACTTCTTTTTGATTTTTACTAATTTTACACTCGTTTTTGAGGATTTTCCTGACATTACCAATTTATTATTATTACGAGTATTATCATCCATCATAAAATCAGAATTCATTTTACTAAAGACAATGGCTGTATGGGCATAGTTCGCCTTGCCTTTCCTTCGGGATAAACCAAACAAAAAAAGTCATCCGTCACTATGGTTACTGTGTAATTAATTATTATTATTTAGTACAAACTATATAGGGGATACTACGTTATTTAGAGAGTACGTACATATTTTTATTTCATTATTATTATTCAAGGACAGAATAAGTATATTCATTGCTCTACTGCCTGTTAACTTAATTTAGAATTGGAATTTGCTGTGTCTACATTTTGTTCACAAACGATGGAAAGGCGTGTAAGGTGGACGCATCATGTGTGTGAACTGCAATTTATGTGTAAATACCTTATGTCGATACCCTGCATTGGCTCTTAACTCAAGAGTCGCTGGTATTATTTGCAGCTGGGTGTAGGTATCGTCAAATTGTAAGTACCTACCTACTATAGCTTTAACCTACTAAGTATAGCTTTTACGTGCTACATCTATTTATCTACTACGCCTACTACTGGCAACTACCTGCCATTTTTTTTTTATATCTGTGCAATGTACCTACTCGTATCTGTGCATATTTTCTATCAAAGCCCTTGAAGTATTCGTAAGGATTTAGAATTTATTTTGGACTGCCTGCCTTAGAGCTTATGTTGGATGTGCCATTTGCCAAGAATGCCTAAGCTAACTTTTATCTCACAAATCATGATATTTTTTATTTTTGTAGTAGTTAGTAGGTACGCGTAAATACATGCTCTGGCCTGCTCTGCTCTATTCCGCCTCCTGATATAATTGAGAGTGTGTGCGTGTGCGTAATGAGCGCTCGGTGAGCTACCGCACCCCGCTTCTTGCCCCGCGCATACACACAATCTCAATTATCGCGATCGCGCTGCTTCGGCTTTGCTATTGCAAGTTACATAATCAGGGGGCGGTTATGGAAACACAGCTACGTGTATCGCGGGTGTCCACTGTATTAACATTGGTATTAAATTTATGTACCTAGAAGGTTTTTAGTTATTTTTTTTAGATTTCGGAAGATGATTACGTCTGTGAAGCTTGCAGAGAACTTGCTATGGCTTCAAGTGAAGTATCTGACGGTGATGAAGCTGCAACTAATACTAGAAGACATGGAGCTATCTGTCTTTTATGTGGCCGTTCAAATAGACGACGCCAAAGTGATATTATATTGAGAGAAAAACCAAACGAAATGCAGCAATCTATATTTAATATTATAGAAAATAGAATAGCGCCACGGCAGGTTTGTATGATTTGGGCGGTAACCGTACAGTCTCAATTTCTACTAATATATATTGTATCCCGATTTTGATTTGGAGTCATGATATAATTTAGAGTTCCCACAGGAAATGAGTAAGACTTTTGTTATGAGAAACGAAGAGAAGTGCCGTCGTATCGTCTGTACCTAAACATGAAAATAGGGTCTCTAGTAGGTACCTATAATATGTGTGTGAATAAACTCGGCCTGTTACAGTGAAGTTCTATTTATAAAGCCATATTCCCGACAACAGCTTTTTCTAACTATCGATCCTGATGGGCATTTTACTAGGTCGTCATAAATTTATCTAAAGGCCGATTTTTCTAAACGTCGGATACCCTATCAGAAGAATAAAGTTGATGTTGTCTGTATCATGATCAATATTTAGAGAAAGACAGCATCAACTCTATTCTTCTGATAGGCTATATTACGTTTGCAAAAATCGATACTAAGACTAATATCATTATTATTACAACAGTGGAATGTCATGACAATATTTTCAGATATCGACACTGGATCGTGTATGCCATGGTTGCTGGATGCGAACTAAAAGAATGGTTGCTCTTTTGAACCGCCAAAATGAACATAAATCTCTACAGAATATAGCGAATATTCAACAAGAAAAAAATATAGCACCGTCTGAACCTACGCTTCCAAATGAACTTACTTTAACAGCTGGTAACCAAGAAATAGTTTTACCAGATTACAGACGCCCTGCAAATTTTACACACAATTGTGTCTTTCCAGATTGCGTCAGCACCGCATTTCATAGTATATCGGACACATTACGTGCTACTGTTTTACATAATCACCATTATTATTTGTCGAAGTTAGCTCGAGTTTGTAGTACGCATTTGACAAATAATTCCTGGCATGCCTTATTCTCGTCAAATAAACAGCATAAACAACTTTACTGTAGAACAAGTTCAACATGTGTTCTCATTTGTTAATGCTTTTAGTCCCACTCTTAACCTTAATAATATTCAAGCTATTGACGATAGACAATATTGGATAGGACTTACAAAGAAAAAATTCCATACATTGACTGAGAAAGTGCCACGAATCTCCCAATTGCACAGATAAGCCAAAGCACAGCCGCACTTTTGCTAAAAATAAGAACTGGAGACTCAGACCAGAAAATTGCCAGTTGAGAGAGATATTATTTCAAGATTTCGTGACCAGAAAGGCGTTAATCATTTATCGCGGGACGAATTATTGTAACATAAGCTTATCATTCCCAATGGACATAAAACATTACCATTTGTGATGGAACATTATATACACAAATAAAAGCTTCAACTATAAATGTTCCAAAAGGATTCATAATTATTACATAAATATAGGAATCTTTTAAAAATATTTTTGATTATTGCGGAGGAAATATCCATCAATCAACAATATATCCATTGTTGATTGTTTTGACCCTTATAAAGGCTCCTACACACAGTGCCGGCGACACTTTGAAGAGACTTTAAAATACTAAGACAGGAATATTTTAAGGGATTTTTTATAGGTTTTTAAGTTTAGTGTTTGCTTTAGTCAGAGAGATATTAAATATCATTGAAGAAAAAGATAATTTAGAAAATAATCTGGCAAGTATAGTTGAGGCACGAAATATGAACCGCAGAATAGCCAATTTCCATAATATTACAGCTGACAGAAGCGTATACTTACCTACCTTAGAGTATAATGATTTAAGTCTCCTTGGGCACTTTGGTACGACAAGACCGACAAGACAAGCTCGCTCTTGCATGTAAGATTTAATTGGGGTACAGGATTGAAGTATACAGCTGGCGTCTTGATTCTGCAGAACACAAAGAGGCAGTGATAACACCACCGCAATCAGAGAAACATAAAATCGCTCCATGTGTCGAGAAAACAATTTTGCGTTTATGTTATAATTGAAAATAATGTGCCTGATCGAGAAGGAATTGTAGAGAATATTGTTGTAGTTGCCTAGTTGGTAGACGAACAATTGGTCGCATATTATGACACTAATAAGAAGCGTAGCGTGCCTTGGCGGGGCCCCGTACAAAAATTTGTTTGGGGCCCTTAGGAAGGGTAAAGATTTCTTACAAAAGATAAATTTTTGCTAGCGGTAGCTACGTCCCTGCTAATATGGTATCTTGATTGGAAATATAACAGCGCCAGCAGAAGTTCTTGATGAAATAATTATAAGAGTAATAAATAAACAAAATACCTATAGTATTGTATAATCATGTTGTTTTATTTTTAATTAGTATGTAGAAAGAATTTCATATATTATGAAATTCTTTTTGAACGTGCGTGAACTACATAATGTAGCCTATTACTTACTATGTACTCCTAACTATATGTAACTATATGGTTAAAGCAAAGCACGGTATGCGAGAGGTGGTGAGTTCAAGTCTCACTCCTTAAAATAATGATTCGCTCGGAGCAAAGACCAATTATTAATCTAAGTCTCACTCATTTCTTAATAATATTTATAATATATGTAAGTATGAAAAATTACTAGCAGATTGGTTGAGTAAAAAAACATAATGAGGTACAAAGAAACTTTTGCATTTACAACAATAATAGTGGTTTCATACATAAAATCAGCTTCACCTATAAAAGGGTCGATTATTTTCCTGTACGAGTACGTGCCTATGTAATCCTATCCTGAGACAAAATACTACACAATACAATCATATTCATTCAGATACAAAGACCATTATCCAACCAATTCAATTTCAAATACAAGCACGGTTAACAACAGACGAATTAAAAAAAAAACATTCTGTTTGGCGAAACTTTTTGGTTCTGTAAAAACAATGGAGCTTTAACGAAACAATTACAAATTACATGTCGTATGTTAAAAAATTCAATGTGAATTCAATTACTAAAACAAGTATTGTAAAACGGTACTGTAACTACCTTCATAAATCGTAGCTCTTTTTCAGGATACCGTACCCAAAGGGTAAAAACAGGACCCTATTGCTAAGACTTCGTTGTCCGATGTCCGTCGTCTGATACAAGTTTTTATCTCATGGACCGAGATGACTGGATAAATGAAATTTCCATAGATGATGTATTTTTGTAGCTGGTAGGTGAAATACTGGAAGCAAAAAATAATTAAAGTGAACCCTTCATGCGTGAGTCCGACTTATTCTTGACCGGTTTCTTACAGTGCGAATCTTACACGACACTAAAATGAGGCATCGGGTGACTCGGAACACAACAAACTCGGACCGCGGTTCTAGTCGCCCGAATACATTTCTCGTTCTGTCGACTCGGACCACATACCTAATTAACTTCAAGTACAGTTAACAGAAAAACCTGTTTGGATTTTGTTTTATGTTATACTAGTAGCCGCCCGTGACTTTGTCTTCGTATAGTGGGATTACGTATCAGCATTCCACCCGTGCGAAGCCGGAGCGGGTCGCTAGTTATACTTATAAACCTGTACTAAAAGTGGTACATGAACAATGGATTTGTGGTTAAAATTACGAGTGGTCCGAGTCGCCTGACAAAATACCAAAATAAATAAAAGCGAATCAGTCAACTCGGAACGTGGTCCGAGATAAGCAGCGGTCCGAGTCGCTCGATACCACAGTAAAATCACACACAAAGATAAGAAACTCTGATTAGGAACCAGCATCATGAGATTTTGGTCTTTTATAAAAATAATGGGCAAATAGAAAATGGCGCAAATAATAATTAAAAAATTTCGAGTCCAGAATTGACGGTTTTATTTCAAACGAATACCAACCCGGGTAACAATCTATAAATTTTTATTGCATTCATCGTTGAACAGAATGTTTCAAATCCAATTTGGAAAACGCTGACGACCTGTTACAAAAATGGAAATGAAGAAAACATGTGGAAAAAGTAGAAAATATGGATTTAAATAGGTACATTTTTTGTTTTATACGACTTCGCAATGCAACACTGATTTTTTACAATCACAATGCATGAGTATGTAGCTATAGCTATAACGACGAAACTTTACCTTCTTTTTATATATAGGTAGATGTTAACAAGACTTTATAATTAGACTGACAGGCGAGTTGCATGAAGTGTTCATAGCTATTTTTATTTTTATTAATTTTCTTTCATCACCTTCACTCTTTTGATAACCGAATGACTTTTATCTCAACTGATAGTTTTTAACACACAGAGTATGCCTAGGTAGGCTTGTTTCTTATTTCTGTGCATGGCTACTAAGCAAGGATGTGAATACGTAAGTCAATATATGTAACTACACCGATCTGTTAACTAATCGAAATTGATATCATAGGTACAAATTCACACAAAATTAAATTACAAAACCAATCATATAGGCTTGCCTGCAAATGCAGGTCATCATCATCGTCATCGTCAGCCTATTGCAGTCCACTGCTGGACGTAGGCCTCCCCCAGTGTACGCCACATGGCTCGATCTCCCGTTTTTGCCATCCAGCCGCCGTCCTCTTTAGGTCATCGGTCCATCTGGCCGGAGGGCGCCCAACGCTACGCTTGCCGAGGCGCGGTCTCCAATCGAGAACCCGTTTACTCCACCGTCCATCGGTTCTACGACAGAATATGTGGCCGGCAAATGCAGGTGATGAAAGAAAATTGATTAAAATTAATTAAATTGAAAATAGCTATGAACACTTTTCGATAGGCAAGTCACAATAGGCATATTTGTTTATAAATTATTATATTTGATAAAAAATATGTCACATCGAGTTATCAGATCGATGAAGGTCGATCTTCACGGTCTCCTCTACTATTACTAGCTGTTGTCTGCGAGTGGACTACATAATGTAGCCTATGTCCTTCTCCGCACGCACTCCCAACTACCTATATGAATGCTGAAATTAAAAAAAGATTGATTGTGTAAGTAGATAAAACGTGAAGAGGAAACAGATTTTTTTTTCGCATTTATATTAGCATGGATATTAGTTTTCTTAGAATTAGTTAATTGCACATGTTACCGTGAACGTATCAAGAATAACGGACAGAGTGTTGTCAATATACAGAGTGAAACATTCATAGTGAGCTCAGTAGGGGAGACCGGGGATAGTTGACTATAGGGGTAGGTAGACTACTGTCAAAAACTCATTCGGTGCAATAGCTTTAAGGCAACCAGTGATGTTGAACACGCAAGTCGCTTGAGAGTAGGAACGTAATATTGAAAAAGAACGCATGCTAGTAACTATTTTTGTCGTAATGTTATTTGTAATAATGCCTATTTATTCATGATTATTGATTGTTTAAGCATTTGTAACGAATGTTTGATTCATGTTTTTCTTTTATGTATTATTCTATTTGATTTGGACGCAGTTTTGAGGTTATGGCTCTTAATAAAAAAAAATTAAAGGTGGTTCGGGGCTAGAAGACTAATGTATAATGGGGCTGGTTGACCTATATATATTATGACTATTACCAAATAACAAATATAATTTCATTAGTTACACGAGACTATTTATTACTGTGCTGTATGTAAACCTTTTTTATATTTGTTGTTCTATTTTTGTTCTTTGATTGTGTTTTGTTTTTGTGTTATGTCATTCGGAAAATATATTGTATAAAATGAAGACGCATTTTATTTCGAATATAATAATTACCAAATAGTTAAAGGTTATAAAAAGTTGTCTCGTTTTGTTTGAAATACTTAATAAGTTAGTACTTTGTCTGTTTTTGGGTACTCGAATTGATTGTTTTATATTTATAGCTTGAATTTTATTGTGTTTAATCTGAAGTTGCGAAAAACCGTCTATTGGATTTAATTAATATTTTTTTATATATTTTTGTGTATTTCATACTATTTCGTCGAAAATTTTGCCCTTTTAACGTCAATGTTCACTTTACCCCAGATGAATAGTCAACCTACCCCAAGCCTGGGGTAAGTTGACCAGTTTTTCCTTTTGTACAAAAGCTGGTTTGTACTCTATACCATAATGAATCACGTGCATTTTTCCACTTATTTCCAAAGCTTAATAGTCAATCTAATAACTGTACCTGTTTTTAAAATAATTAACTGTAAAAAAATAAAAATAGACACCTCTAAGCTGAATTTTGGTCAACTATCCCCGGTCTCCCCTAACGATATTCCATGGAATAGGGATGTGTATTGACGCGTTATCCACTCACACATACAAACCATAGTAAGCTCGGCGCCTATTAGCCTTTTATTGTTTTGTCGATGTGAAGCAAGGCACGAGAGAGTAACAAGTATTATATAAAATTCATTTTTCGTGCAAAAGACGTACCGAATTTATTAGGAAATGTGTCCGTGCCATTCTAAATACAAAAAACATTCAACAATCACCGAGTGAGTGAGTGTACGACTATGAAAATACTGATATTTTCATAGTATTCCACTATACCCCGTAATGATATCGCAAGAGTTGACTAAGGAACTCGGGCATTCTCTCAAGCGATAAGCTAGCAAGTCACTGTCCACGTAACATTGTCCACGCTATAGGTACTAAGTGTGGCTGTGGGATCGCCCTTGTGGTCCTGAAGTTCTGGTCACTTAGGAACACAGACATATTTCTAGTGGACCGTGGCCTAGAAAAACCCGCCACAGCCAACTCTATTGTGTAAACTTTGTCTTTTCACTTTCCTCATCTTTGAATTGGGTTCGTCAAGAATCGATTCATATAAATCGATAAAAGAGCATGATTATGAGTTTATTCCAAGTTTGTTTGGGAGGTCACGTTCAAGGAACATACAAATATTTTTTTGCCGTCCTCAAGTCCTTATTTTCAAACATTAAAGGTTCCGTTTCGAGTAAATATACTCTCTAAGTATTTCGTGCACAATTTCATATTATTGACGACCGATGAAACATCAAATCAACTGACAAAGGTTGGAAGATGGTATTGAGGGAAAACATTTTATTCAATGCTACAGGAAAATATATGTTTTATCGCTAACATGTGAATAAGAAATCTAGTCTCGGTCTATTTTATAGTATTGACTCGCTTTACTCGTATCACTTATCGTTTGCGGTTGTCAAATGGAAGGGAAAATGGCGTGAAAGGGCTTTATTCCATCGTTATTCTATTCACGTGAGATTTATTTCGCGGTCACCTGCTTAGGTGCTCAGACCTTTATATCTATCATGATGGATGTACCTGAATGCGGTCAATAGTGTCTGATGAGAGCGGACATTCGAATAGCCGAGTTCAATTTAAAATTTTGTGATATTTTCTTATTCTTGTACATCTCAACTATTTCCTCAAATAGGTCAGTAGTGGCACCGTGTGGTCCTATTGGCCCTTGGTGCTCTTCCTACCCCGTAAGGAATAAAGGCGTGATTATATGTATGTATGTATTTTCTTATTCTTTACTAGTGGACGCCCGCGACTCCGTCCGCGTGGAATACAAAAAAAAACAAAATGTCGAAATTATTAGGGATAAAAACATTTTCCCGGGATAAAAAGTAGCCTATATGCTAAGTGGGACCAGTCACAGTGTATTCCTGAAAAAATGCATCGAAATCGGTTTAGCCGTTTCTGAGATTAGCGTGCACAAACGTCGATCCGTTACAATTTTATTATATGTATGTATAGGTATAGATTGCACACACAAACATTGGATAATAGTGTGACATCACATATATAGGTATTTTGTAGGGCATAGACTAATAAGAATTTGTACTATACCTCTTTATAATAATAATAATAATAAATAAGTAATAATAATAATGTATAAACTGGAGCTTATCTCTTAAAACGATCTTTTCCAGCATAATTAATAATACTCGTAGAGGGCCAAATACATGCTCCAATTTGCACAGAAACTTGTTAAAAAATATCAGTGGTCCTGAAAACAGCTTTGTCTCGATGACTGTTTTAAGGTTTGGTAGCCCAATGGTTAAGACGTGCGCCTTTCAGTCGGGAGGCGTGAGTTCGATACCAGTCACGGGCCTGTACCACTGAATTTATTTCATGTACGGATTTTTCGAAAAATTGTCACTTAGCTATACCCAAGAAGGGTTGGCATCAGGCAGGCAGCCGGCCGTAAAAACAAAAACCAGACTTTGTCACTGTGAGTTTCGAAAGAAACCATATTGCGCCGACCCCATAAATGCCTAATGGTATAAGGGCAGGAAGATGATGACTGTTTTAAGGTTTGGTACCAACATACCTACATACAGGCATACAATATACTATACACACGGCGATGTTCCCAAAAATGGAGTAGCCAGAACTGCAGATTCGCGAATGAGATCCTACAATCTCGTTTTGCATAGCGGGATGGAATGTACTACTACTTAACCAAATCATCGTCTGAGAGAACGCCTTAGATGCATGTAAGGAGATGCAGCTGATGGATCTATCTAGAGATCTTACTCGTATGTACACAGTTATAACAATAAATTTTACCTTATCTTAAAAAAAAAGTATCTATGTATTTAGAAAGCCAACATCAGCACTGGCAAAGTTTTGAGGTTAAAATATTATATTTGTCATTAAATAAATGACGATTAATCTTACCATAAGTTGTTAGATCAAACCCACCTAAATAAAGAGGATTAGGGCAAAGAAAGCCCCTTTCTGATACTATCTGTGCCGACGTGTGGAGTTTACTAACGCGATCACTTGGAGCCTTAAAACATACGATTGTTTCTACCTCTATTGTTCCTGAGATAAACTATTATTTCATTTCGAGTGTATGGAAATTGGTCAGAAATTATATATCTTTGTTATGCTTCTCCCTGTGCTGATCACTGCCATACATCAGCTATATCTGCTTCTGTTCATGTCGAAAGAGTCGACTTAGTCCATTGTTCGCAGCTGTTCGGGACGTGATTTGCGGGACTGCTCAGGAGCTTCCCTCGGGCGATGAGCTAGCAACTCAAAAGTGATCAGTTGCTGGACCCCGTTAGCTTAACATGGTTGTGTGAATTCCTTTGTGATACTGTAGTTCTGGCTACCCCACTATTGTGGGAACAGCCGTAACGAGCCGTTTACACCTATGTATTTATGTATAAATATATTGCTATCCTACTGATCGAGATATTTTTGACATAATTTTTTAATAGTTATGTAACATAGAAGTTGATTTACGATATGGCGATAAATCGTACGAATGGCATCTATACGCATTATATCATTCGTAACTAGTGGGCTTATTCAGCGCAAACAATTATGTCAACATGTCTCAAGATAAGAAAAAAAGAGCGCAAAAACACTCTCGAAATGATATTACCATCGTTAAATTCGTGGCCATACACATGAGCGCCGGAGTGACTGTAACTAATTGCCGTGAAACATCCAAGGAGCTTTGGTATACAGACACACTGTGCTGGAAAAAATAGAGACTGATAATTTGACGTCACTATCAATTTCAATACTAGAGATTAAGTTGAATATTAGATTTTTTTAATTTAAAATTTTGTATGGAAACAAATTACATACATACATATAATCACGCCTTTATCCCTTACGGGGTAGACAGAGCACCAAGGGCCGATAGAACCACATGGTGCCACTTCTGATCAATTTTGAGGGTATAGTTGAGATGTACAAGTTCGGTTAATAGTGACAGGTGGTCAGCCCATCGCTTATAAAACACCAAGACCCTCTTGTCCCTGACTTTTACAGTATGCCCAGGAAGAGAAGGAGCTGTAGTATTATCGTTTTTTCTTCACTCCCAGAGCAGCATAGAAGTCGATTTTTTTTTTTTTTATTTGTATGTTAGGCCCAAAAAAATTTTTGGGAATAATAGGCGACGTCAAAAGAAGGATGTAAACCGCCCATACAAAATTTTTGCTGACTTATTTTTTAAGCGTACACTAATGAAAAAATATAGAAATATTTATTTATTTATTTATTTATTTATTAGGTTTATCAACAACTGTTACTATATTACATGGTTTTAGCTTAATTTTACCACACTTGTGTAATAGCACAGCTACTTATAGATAAACACAACATTTGTAATAATACTTAGACTAGGTTCATACTAAATATTGTATAGATATATTATAACTAGATATATTAAGTATATAATAACCAAATACAATTTGGTAGTTTGAAGAAAACTAAACAAAAACTTATTTACCAATACACTTCAATATTGAATTTCTAAACACCGGTTCAGAGGTCACAAATAAGTCGGCGCTAGCATGGTGAACTTGGTTGATATAGAGCTTAAACTCCTCAAGAGCTGGATTCATAGTATTCTGCAGTACGACGCGAATTTCGACTTTCTTCTTTCTGTCGGACCAAACTAGATGGTTTTAAAAACAATTTTCTGAATTAGCTTTGGCGGAGACCTTTGACCAGCAATGGGGCTCGCCAGTCTAATTTGAGTTAGGTATAATGTATAAAAACTCGAAATAATTAGGACCATTTATTAAACAAAGTGTAGTCTGAATGTGTAAAATTATGAGAAATCCGATGCTATTCTCAGCGTCGTGTGTCCTCAGACTTAGAACGAGAAAAAAATCCAACATTTCTATATTTACCTGCCAAGTATCGCTAATGGTGTGTCGTTTCCGTGACTTTAGGCTGAACCGTGAAGATTCTGCCGAGATGAAATAAGGGGGGAAATTATGAAAGGACAAAATAAGGCTTTAGTCCAAATACTGTATTTAAAATCAATCGCTTCAATTTTATTTCATTCTGAAATACAGATGAAAAAGTAACCGTACTTGTACATCTCAACTATACCCTCAAAATTGGACAGAAGTGGCACCATGTGGTTCTATCGGCCCTTGATGCTCTGCCTACCCCGTATGGGATAAAGGCGTGATTATATGTATGTATGTATACAGATGAAAAAGTTACCTTATGTTTCTGTAGTGCACGTAAATACGTATTTATCTTATCAAGCAAAACCTGGTTATACTCAGACATATTGGCGAAATTAAATTTTTATGTTTTTCTAAAATCCAATAGACATTTTGTAATAAAAAATATTATTTTTCTACTGATATTTAAACTTTTCTCCATCAGAATAAAGACCTATCTACTCACCTAGTACCTAGACAACGATGAAGACAAACAGCCAATAAAATCTAGACCTACATAAAAAGATCGTTACGAAAATCTGTGCAAATTCCCTGAGACCATCAAGGTTAGTCATCATAAGTCATAAATAATAGTCTGACCTTATAAAGGGGAGTCATAAATACAAGTCACTAAAATAATAAAAAAAATCTACATTCCCTTTGTGAGCTGACCCCGTTTTTGTATTTTCCGTAGAGGCGTTATCCCTTTGGGAATTTAATACGGTTCTGGCCTGGGGACAAATGTGATTTATTGGATATTCATATTTCTCATTTGGTACGCACGCTGCTGCACATTATTGAAAAAAAGCAACACTTAAAAAATAATACCTCATATTTTTCATATACCTACCTGTGCGGATACGGGGCTTCACTAGAATACATCAGCTGTATCTCCTTCCAGCATGTCGTTAGTGTTGACTAAGGAACTCGGGCATTCTCTCAGGCGATAGGCTGGCAACTTCTCACTGATTATTAACATCTGTAAGTTGTGTCTGCAATAATTTTTCATTTTGACTAACTTTACACTTGTTCTTGAGGATTTTCCCGACGTTTCCATTCATTCCTTCGGGATAAACTAAACAAAAAATATATATATATATATATTAACATCTGTCCCTGCTATGCAAAACGTGTCTATGGGATCTCTCTTATGATCCTGCAGTCCCGGCTACCCCATTTCGGTAATACAGTCTGTATCTATGTTTTCAGTATTTTCTGTTATAGTGCCCCTATAACATTTACACATATCTGTGAAAGTTTCAACTATATAGCTATCTCAGTTCATAAGATACAGACCGGTGAGAGAAGGAACGACAGACAGACAGACAAGACATAGGCAAAACAATAGTCCCGTCTGGAACATTTCGGTACCCTAAAAATTAATCTTAAGTTTACATAAGTCTAAACAAACTTACTGAACAAAAATGATGAAAAATAATAAAAATAATAAAATTAAGAGGCACTTTGTACTTTACCTTTCATTCCCTAAGCTCATGGTGGAAACCATTAAAAGTGTAGACTGGTCAAGACAAGTTCATAATTAAATTAATCAATATCACTGACAATTAGCTACCGAACCCTCTTCACAGATAATTGTGTAGCGATTTAATCTACTTCCGGAAACGAAATGCTGACACTGCCTTATCAATTATTTACTGACAAAGTAATTGATAAGTATTAGCAAGGACCCAATGTCAACCACACCTGCCCGTAGTATACCCCTCTTCCCCTGCCACAAATGCAACACACTGTGTAACAAAATGGGGTATATTAAGCGAAATGCTATCAAAACTAATGGAAAACCTATCCCCAGAAACTCGAAATCACTGTTTTTTTTTTCAGATAGTATGCAGAACTACGGAATGTTCAACCAACAATCTTGAATAATAAACATGTAATTTCAAGTCTCAAATTTTTGGATTAGGTTCTTCATGGTGAGCTTAGCACTTAGCTTAACATACCCCTTTTGTTACACCTTGTACATATATGTGCTAGTACCCAGATCTTAAATTTCATTTACTTATATCCAGGTACGAAATATACTTATACTCGTAGATAGTAGAAATATGAAAATCTCCCGACTGTATTTCGGCCAAGGTGACCAATCTCTACGGAGATTAGTAGTAGAAATATACAGGCATATATTCACCATTTTGGAAAATAGCCTTAGGTGAAACAACAAAAATTGCCAATACATGTCAAAATCTAGCTTCAACATGAATATTTTAAAACAAAGATTTATTATATTCCTATATAGCTTATCGCAGAGAAAAAGCTCGTGATTCTCCCTAGAGATTTAAGACTGGTTTGGCTTGTAATTCTGTTATGTTTTTAAATTATGGCTGCGTTTCTATTTGGCTAAAAGGTGCTTAACTTGATCATATCTTTGCTCATAGGTAGAATACCATATGACTAGACTACATTTAAGTACTGTATGCTCTGTACCTATGTATTGCACAAATCGACCGGGAGCTATTATTATTACAAATAAATCACGGCGAAGAATGAATATATTGTATTTTATCACACAGAGAATATCTCAATCATAATATTTTAGCCGTATACTGGCGTAGAAAATGTAAAACGATATTTTCTTCAAATGTTTAAAAATAGGAATACTGTTACTCAATCACTGTTCTAGGTAACTCATGAGCCGATTTGCATAAAACTCAGCATAGATAGATAGACATTGCACGTGACTGGGATAGTATACTAAAATTTGGTATCGATATCACGAACGATGCTACGGCTAATACCGTAGAGGGTTCCGGCGGATTTGTGTAAAAAAGTATCTTTTTGCGATTAATCTCATACAGATAAAGACTCAAGATTCTTTTAAAAGCGGATGTACGATAATAATAAAAGAAAGTAGTACATAATAAATGTGTGACGGTATGAAAACAGTTTATTATAGAGAACCCATACAAAAAAAAATATGTTTGGACATCACATATTAATTTTTCAACATTTAACATTTCTCCATACTAGGTATATCGTGATAAATAAACATTTTCAAGTGTCTAATTTTGTGGATAATTTTAAGCCTCGAGCACACCGGATGCGTATGCGTAGACGTAAGCATAGACGTCAAGGGGTGACTGTTTCATACATTAAACTCAGAGGTACGTGTACGTCTACGCTTACGTGCACGCATACGCATCCGATGTGCTCGAGGCTTAAGTGTGCTTTTTGCAGAGCACACGTGTCCGCGTGAACGGCAGAAAATAATAACAAAAATAATGTGTCAAAATTTTGTAGGAAAACAAATGCTGTATTAATAGTTTCCTCTACTGACTACCTATCTTTATTATTTTTCTTCTCTAAACTACCTGTGTACCAAAATTTATTTCTAGAAGCTCGACAGCAGAGTTTCGGAGGATTCATAATAATTAATAGTAAGGATTATATTTACTTCAAAAACACTTTCAGAATTATCTTCCGTTTTATAGTTTCCTATGAAGCTTCCTTTCTATTCAGGTTTTATCTTTTAAGACCGCAAACTGCGAGGGAATTGCATTCTTCGCAACTTTTCTATAGAGCTTGGGGTCATAAGTGGTGCGAAATTTGTCCTTTCACCTACGCCTTGGCAAGAACACTATTATAGGTGGCACAAATATTCGTGGTATAATCACGAAGAAAATATGTTATTATTATATACACAGGTATATTTTACAATACATCAAAGCAATAATTACATACAAAAAAAAATTCTCTATTATATTTGCCTTCAGCAAACTTGTACTAGAAGAACTTCAAGTGAAATCAAATCCGGGTTTTCTCTTTAGATGTCATACATAAAACAAGAAATATTTGTCGTATTTTTACAGGCTAAATGTCGATGGATCGGTTTATCATATCGTGTTTCCCAGGTCATGCTACTTGTGCTGAACGGTTAGAAAATGGGCCTACCTATTTTCATACATTTTCACGATATCTCGGGCCACTCGTAATAAATATTATTATTCATGACGCGACGCTCTCTCGCTGGCCGAGTGACAACGGATTGGGTCTATTATACCCTACAATGTACCTTCGCAACTATGTCACTCCCCGGATTATGTTGTGCGCCATCTTCGAAGGGTTAATTCGATTTTTCAATCATGGCCTATACTGTCGTTTGGTGTGTGATGTGTATTTTAAGGTAGTCTATTCCACTATGATCACCCAGGTGCAGTGCCGTAAATAGCATTTTCTACGCCCTGTGCCAGCTTCTGTAACTTCTATAATCTACGGCATCTACGCCCTGTACCAGAGCACCGGCACAGCCCTTTTTACGGCACTGCCCAGGTGATATCGTATAGGCGATTCTTTTGTGTTTAATGATCACCCGCGAATATAATCACCTAGGGGGCCAGAGGCGGCCCTAATAAAAAAATATTTTGGTATTCTAAATAGAAAAACTTTCTTAATGTTTACTTCAAGGTAGACAGTATACGAAATATACTACCGAATTGGTATACGTATGGGTAAAACAAGGCACGTCGGTATTATTTGTGGTATAAAGTTTATCATTTTCTTGTGCGATACATTGGGTACCAACCAAACGTTAATTTTTAAAATACGTTACTGGATAGGAACGTTCTTAAACTGTACTATTTAGTACGCATTATTTTAAAAAATGTACATTTAGACTGCAGGACATAAAGTTAGTTCAAATTGGTCATTTATGCAATAGAAATAAATGTACTCATTATCATGTAAAGCTTAGAATTTAAAATTATCAATTTATATTCTTGTTCGTACTTATTTAAATCTGTAAATCTCGTTATCGTTTTAGGTAAAGTATTTAATATCAAACATTATCTCGTACAATTGTTATTCCAGCTAAGATATTTGTAAATTTGACCTCAAACAGGCCAGTTGGCATGACACGCTTCCGCATAATTAACAAGGGTTTCGCCTTTCCTTTTGATAATAATCAGGGATTGATCCTCTATTATAACATGTTCTTCCTATTCAAGTTATTTACTATTAAAATTGAGGGAGGCTGTTCGGTGGTGGACTTCCTTTGCTGTAATGAATATTAGTAATACGTCCGAAAAAAAGTAATGCTTTGTTGCTGTCATTGCGTCGTCGGTAAGATGTTACAAATTGCTTGCAGATAAGATGGTAAGCCGACATTGCAATTTTTTCTCCATTTAAAGGTATATCTACTTACGGAAAACTTAAATTACTGTCACGTCGCGCGTCGCGTCGTCTGTAACATACTAGCATCTTCCTACTACGAATTCGTAGAAGTTACTACGAATTCGTACGTAGCTTACTACGAACATCTTTGCTAGAGTAGATACCGTGTCCGTGAACTTAGCAGCTCATTTTCCAGCAGCTCAAAAATAAATGTGAGTTCTATTCTAGTGCCTTTATCAGTAACTAGTGGACGCCCGCGACTTCGTCCGCGTGGACTGCAGAAAAAACAAAATGTCTAAATTATCCGGGATAAAAAAAAAATCCCGGGATATAAAGTAGCCTATGTGTTAATCCAGGGTGTCAGCTAACTCTATACCAAATTTTATTAAAATCGCTCCAGCCGTTTTTACGTGAAAGAGTAACAAACATCCATCCATCCATACTTACAAACTTTCGCATTTATAATATAGATAGATAGATAGATAGATAGATAGATAGATAGATCGTTTATTTGACGTTTGGCATGTACACATATACAGACAACACAAATCAAGAAAATAATAGAAAAAAATATAATATAAGACACCAATGTGATTATAATAGTAAAACGGTACAGGTAAATGACAAATACATAAATACGATACAAAGAAGTATGGGATACGCTTAGTCAGTCCCCTACCGTGCATGCATATGTGTAACTGCCAATCAGGTCCCCTTTCAGCTGAATGCTGCTTGAGGATATGGCTACCATTCAAGCAGCGCTGGTTTTCAAAAGAGACCTGGTTGGAGTGACATCTATACTAGTATTATAAATGTTTGCGTCTTCCACGGCAAAACTACTAAACCGATTTGGATGAAATTTGGTACACAAATGGTCCAGAGCCCAAGAAAAGACAAAGGGTTTTTTATTTTTGCGGATTTTTTCGATTTTTTTTTTTTTACCGCGCGGGCGAAGTCACGGGCAATAGGTAGTAAAAATATAAATATAATATTTACATAAACAAAATACATGTTAAATAGACTGAAATTAAAATAGGTATGCTGTGATATTAAATTTAATTGTTAATATACCAACATCTACGATAAAATTGAATTACTGAAATAAAATTGAGAAAATAAATAAAATCTAAAGAAATAATAATCATAATAATTAAAAAAATCAAACATATACGGGAGAGCCAGAACCCCATTGTATGCCGCTGGCTATGCATAGCAGCTCATCCAAGATTGACCTGTGAAGACAGGAGCAGTTTCTTGAGATGAATTTTAAATGTGCTGAGTGTCTTCAAGGTCCGTATTGGTGGGGGAAGATCGTTCCAGCATTGCGATGCTGCGTATCTAAACGAACCTCGGAAGGCTACTAACTTATGTCTTGGCGTAACGAATACGTGAGTACACTCCCTTCTTGCATAGCGACCATATTGATCCCGAGCCCACTTCAGCTTAGAGTAAAGATAATTCGGGATCCCCGAATGTAGAACTCCGAAAAGAAGGGTAGCAAGGTGGAGTCTCCTCCGCGCCTTCATCTTCAATAAGCTGGATGAGTTGAGATAGGGTGTCACATGCATGCGAGGGGGAATGTGAAAGCAAAATCGCGCACACGCATTCTGGACTCTCTAAACAAATCAGTCTGTTCTAGCCAGCAAGCAGGGTCCATAGACCACATCGCAAAAGTTTAATTTGGACAAGACCAGCGACTCACATAGCTTGATACGGACTTCCTCGCTTATATATGGTCTGATTCGATATAGGGTTCTCAGCCTATAAAATCTCTATAAAATCTCTCAGCCAATATATAACTTTCAACCCTTATTTCACCCCTTAGCTGGTCGAAATTTCAAAAATGCTAGAACAAATGTTTAATGATTTCTTATCAAGTGCTTAAATATAAAGTTTCATGGTTTTATCTTTTAAAATTAAGAAATCCCATACAAACTTTCAACCTCTATTTCAACCCCTTCATCCCTTTTTTTCGAAATAAAAAGTAGCCTATGTTCTGTCTCAGGGTCTAAAGATTGTCTGTACCAAATTTCATCAAAATCGGTTGCGAGGTTTAAGCGGGAAAGCGTAACAGACAGACAGACAGACAGAGTTACTTTCGCATTTATAATATTAGTTGGGATGAACTCCTACGCCGGAAGTTCCGGCATAGGACGTAACAGTGACACTGATAATGCAGTCATATACGTAGTACCTAATGGCATAATTCCGAAGGACTATTTGGTGAAATGCACTCTAACACAAGGGTCATATCACATGCTCCATGTAAGAAAAGTAGGTTAGTAAGTTGTTGCTAAATATTAATAAATGTCTAATTAATTGGTCCAGTAATGAACTGGTATGTAAATGTAATCAAAACAATTCGTACCCTCGCAATCCTTTCCTTACCCTAGCAAATAAGTTTACGAATTCCTACAACATCATTGTCTGTATTACACGCAGCCATAGAGGAATAAGATTATAATGACGGAGCATAGTATTTTATGTTGAATGTATATCTATATGTAGGTATACAAGGGGCACTGCTTTGTCCCAATGATCAGGCGACACGAACATCTTTTCCTGCTGGCTCAATTAATCAATCTAAAAAAGAAATTCAATTCTACTATGTTCGATGGATTATAGTAGCTGTTTTGTTTCATTTTATTACAATTATGCTATAAAAATCACTTAAAAATTTATAAATAAATTTAAAATTTGTTTCAAATTTCAATTCTTTTATTTTCCAAAATCATTTTAAATTACTGCAACATATACATAATATACATAAAAGGTGCTTAACTTGAACATATCTTTGCTTATAGGTAGAATACCATATGACTCCATTTAAGTACTGTATGTATTGTACTAATACATCACGGCGAAGAATGAATATGAATAACGTATCACCTGAAAAAAAATTACATATACTAGCAAAATTATTCATAAAAATATCTTTACTTTAGGACCATGGTGTCAAACGACAAAGTCCAAAAGACTTATTGGTCGATTGACACCACGGTGTCCATCACGCAATTCAAAAATGATCCTTGTGCAGTCGACAGCGCGGTGTCAACTGACGAAGGACCCGTAATATCTTATGTTCGTGACCATGAGTCGGCAGATCCGAGGGTCAGCGGAGGGTGTAGGGCCTTCCGAATAGTGACTCCTGATACAATTAAAGATCCCTTAGGTTTTGTGTCGTGGCTTACCGTTATAAAATTATTATAAGACAACGGCACAATCCCGAAAGCTGTCATGATGACCGGCACATTACTCCGCTGGATCGCCACCACGGAGAGAAAGCGACGTTCCTTATCTCTTCCCATCTGCTCCCAGCCGCTGTAGAAGATGGAGTCAGAGACAAGAGATGCCTGGAAATGTAACTTTGAGCTGAATATAAAAATAACTGATAAAACGGCGAAAGATCAATACATTTAGTTAGACTAGTATTTGCTTTAAATTTATGATACTTTTATTTGAAATTCTCCATGACAGTTCCTCTCGCTCTCAATTTTAACTTACTTCATATGTGATATCTCCTCCAGCCTTCATATAAATTGCAGTCAGAGAGAGAACGCATATTATGAACGTAGCGTTAGCTACAATGAAACTGAGGTTATGATCCTTAGCCTGAAATATATGCAATGTCTTTAGTCACCCATTATCGCTTAAGGTTGGCAAAAATGAACTATGTAAATTATACACACCCAATTTACCTATAGGTACGGTCATTACCGGTAAGCTTATAAATTCTCACAGTGAGCCTACAGCCCTTATTTGGGCACAGACACAAAATTCGCACAACAATTTAATACGACACTAAGTACTTATAACGAATTTAATGGTAACTCCGTTGCTTCTAAAACCATATAAAAGTTACAAAATATTCTTACCGCAAATTTCATGAGACATATTGCAACAAGAGTAATGCTCTGTAATATTTGAACACTGTACAAGTTGCCCAGCGCGTATTGAACATTGCGAGCACACCTGAAAACATTACAAAACAAATGAAAGATTAAACACAAATTAATGAAAAGTCTTGAGTTGGCCCGAAGCCGAAATGGAACCGTTGTAGACGCTCAGAACAAAGCAATAATTACTTTATTTCACCATGAGATAGATATTTGTTTTGATTCTGTCACACTCGCAACCGATTTGTGCTAAAATATACCTTATTCCACAAGCGGTAAGTATACAGGGTGTGGGTGACAGCCAAGCAAATACTGAAATGTTGAACAAGTACCTACTATTGTATTGAGTTATACGACAGTGTAATTACTCGCAGGAAATGTATTTTTGAATTGATTGTAATCTTTGCTCTCTGCAAATATGCATTTATTTTTTTATGATTTTAAATAATTAATTACATGACTACAAACATGCAAAAAAATATCAGCATCTTAAAAACAATATTTAGTACAAAATAAATTGTTTTAAAATAGTGGCCTAACTACAAGTTTTTAAACAACCGCCATTTAGGCTTGCTTTTCGTGATGTCATAGTCTGTACAGTCAAACAATGTGATCAAACATTCGTCAAGTTAAGCTAGCTACTCACGATCCAATTTCGTATCCAACTTGTCGCGCAGTTGGCACAGAAAACGGTTAAGACACACTGATACGATAACATGCGACAAGCGGTCCCCACTCTCCATACATTTTCGGTGTGTTACCGCGTGGCGTGTTAACAGTGTGTCTTGACCCTTACTGGCACAGGCTATATAATATTTATTAGTTTGACCGATTTTATGAGAGAAAGATCAACATGTTCAAACATTGTTTGATGCACACAGATTTTGACGTCACGTTTCATTCATGATTATTCCGACCAATAGTGTTGCGTTTAAAGTGATTTGAATTTCCCTCTTATTTAATGCACTCTTCAATAATGGTTTTCTTATATAAAAACGCAATTAAATAAAAAAATATTAATATGTACGTACATAAATCTCAATGAATAAAGATTATAAATAAAAAATATTACCCTTATTTGAATCAAATGCATTTTCCCAATTGTATAGGGCGATCCTGTGATTAAATGGGCTCATTGGCTATTGTGTGACACATTGTTGTTTTTTGGATCACTTTTGACTCTCCATTAGGGTTAATCAGGTTTTTGAACATTTTTGAGGGCAACTTTTTTTTTGAAAATCATCTTTTGGTTAATTTTTTATTTTCAAGACATTATCTAAGGCCTAATTAAACGAACTAAACTATTTATTTTTCCTGAAAATATGAAAAAATGTCTGAAAATTTTGGAATTTTCCTGCGAAAATTGTCAGTGTTTTCCTGAAGTGGTGGTCTGAAGTCATGGTATCAATATTTGCCTGGCTGTCACAAACACCCTGTATTTTGCTTCGCACCGTTTGGTTAACGGTTCGTTAGTGGTTGCGTTTCGGCTTAAAAATTTTCAAGTATTGCCCCCCAAGTATAATTAATCTTAAGTTTTGGTTTGAGCGAGACAGCCAGAATCGACCATAACATTACGTGCTTGCTTCAATGTTATATTTGGCGCTTTGTGTGTGAAGCGTGAACAATCAAAGAGGCCACAAGACGACTTAAATGTGGTGTTATCGCCGTATGATTCGTATCAATTGGGTGCAGAAAGTTTCCAATGAGATAGTTCTCCAGCGCGTTCACAAATCCTAAAAGTTGATGCAAACCGTGAAAAGGAGGAATATTAGTTATCTGGGTTATATTTTACAATATGATAGATACCAACTGCTTCAACTTATTATGATGGCTAAAATACAGGGGAAAAGACATGTCAGAAGACGCAAGAAATCTTGGCTGCGAAATGCTCGTGAGTGGACGAGAATAGCTAATAATTTGGAGAAGCTGTTCCGAATGACCAGAGACAAGTCAAGTCACATATTTTAGTAAGCTGACGGTAGACCTCCAGTAATGAAGTGCCACTAAAAGAAGAGAAAGGAGTGTGATAGGGTGCAACTACAGGAAGTTAACTAATTTAATCGCTCTATATGTATAAGCAAACCAAATTACCATAAAGCATCTTCATGATATTTTATTCCAACAATAAACCATTGTTTGATCTCTGCAGAATTATATAATTGTTGTTTAATTGCTATCTTTTCACCGCCATCCAAAATTTTCTGCGGGCCTGCCCCGAAATGTAGTTGAATCATTTTGAATTTGTGTTCAATGAAGGCCAATGCGCAGAACGCGAGGCAATCACTTGCGCACATCAGTGTGACGGTTACCCACCAATGAACCTCGGCGGTGAACCGCAATATGTTGACCAAAATCCCAGTATCTTCTGGTGTAGGGTAGTATACTACTTCTGTTCTAATAGGTGTCCCTGAAATAAAACTAATCCCAATTATTTTAAAATAGTGGACGCCCGCGACTTCGTCCGCGTAGACTGCAGAAAAAACAAAATGTAGAAATTATCCAGTATAAAAATATTTTCCCGGGATAAAAAGTAGCTTATTTGTTAATCCAGGGTGTCAGCTAACTTCATACTAAATTTTATTAAAATCGCTCTAGCCGTTTTTACATGAAAGAGTAACAAACATCCATCCATCCATCCATCCATCCATACTCACAAACTTTCGCGTTTATAATATTAGTAGGATAGGATGCGGAAGTGAGTTTGATTGTTTATAAATATTTCATTATGAAACACCGCGTCTACCTAATATAATCACCTCACTGAGTATGGTCTGCGCTTGCCACTGAATCAGCTAAAGTACCTAAGTACATGCTGTTGCAAATCGTACAAATTCCAAAATCGAAGCGACATAATTGAGACTTACGATTTACTTACCTGTTTTAAGATAAATTCTAGTGCCATCAACAGTAGCTGAACTTAACGTGAAAATTAACGAAATTATGAGCATCAAACAACATCTGAGAGCTTTCCTAACTGTCGCCTTCTCCATTTCAACGTTTATTATTCTATCACTCTCTAACAGGTAAGTCAAAACTTTAGGTATCCGATTTTTTTGCAGGTACAATACCAGACATTTCGCTCCGATCGTTGTGTGAGCGAAACTAAACTGTATTAGATCTCTCTTCTCCTTTTCCGTGTTTAATGTCCTGAAGTTTGCACCAAGTTCATTCATGAGGCCAATAATAAAGTAACTATTCACGAAGATGCGCCAAAGAATGTATAAGGCTTTAAACTTTCTCTTCCTTGGCTCATACCAATACTCTCCCAAGCCGATGTAGTAAATTATATTGCAAATTAGATTCATGCAAGATTTTTGTGGGTGATCGTTCTGAAGAATCTTGTTTTCCATTGTTACGAGTTATCTGTTCAAGTTTTAGCTCTGAAGTGCCCTCTCGAGCCTAAGCTTCAAATTCCGTAGTTTTAATTGTTTCCAGTTGAAACTAAATTGTTTAAAAAGTTACAAATTGTGCCTAATAGCCCCTTTTAACTTTACGAATTCTGATTAACTATTCTTTTTAAAATTTAAAAAGAAAGTTCGGTAGTTATATAGTGTATAATGGGTAGACAATTGGGTAGGTTAAGTTTCCGTTTTCGTGATCATGGTTTTAAATATTAAAGTCGTAAGTAATTAAAGTTTCCACCTAATAATTTAATATCCGTGTTCATATTAAAATAGTTATTGAACAAGTGTAAGAGATACCTAATCTATGTAGTAAAACACAAATGTGGTCATACTACACGTAGTAACGAGCGCCGTCATCCATAGGAGCAATACGGTGAAACGCACGCTAGATCATAGTACCTCAGGGTTGCCAACCGTCCTGTTTTTCCAGGATATGTCCTGCTTTTTGGGATGTCCTGGGCTGTCCTGGATAGTTTTTAAGCATCGTCCTGGTTTTTAAAGTCCAGACACATTCGCTGTCCGCACATTTTCTAAGGGTGCCGCCATCGGGCAAATAAGCATTAGCGGCACCTCTAGAAAGCCTAAATGAAGCAAATACGTAGTTACTGAATGTGTTAAAGACCTATATTTTGAAATTTGCACGCCACTAACACCCTCCAATCGTATTGTCACTGGGCTCGCACATGTATAGTCCTGGGTTTTAATCGAAATGTCCTGGTATTTCTTCCTCAAATCCTGGTTTTCAAAGTTTGAGATGGCAACCCTATAGTAGGTACCTACTTATTAACTCGTGGATCCCACGGTCAAACTGCGTATCTAGTTTTAAGTTTTATAATGAATAAATAAATAATAAAATATTAGAGATCATGTAAATTTTTAAATAATTTTCCTAATTTTCACAAAATACACCGAATAATTTTGGTTTCTCAACACTCAATATTTCATCCACTAAATCGACTGCTGAGCATAGGCTTACCCTAAAGACCTCCACTGCGACCAGTTGTAAGCAGCCTGCATGCAACAGATACTAGCAATGCTCGCAGGTCGTCCGTCCATCTTGCGGGTGGCCTTCCCTAGCTGCACTCCTGAGATTTGGTGTGTAAAAAGAAATAAATAAATTTTGACCCAACCACCACCGGTTTTTCGAGCTATGTGCCCCGAATATCCACTTCAGCATGTTAGACCATTGAGCTATGACGGTGACTTATTTTCGTCTACGGATCTCCTTATTTCTGATTCGATCACGCAGAGAAACCCCGAGCTCCTCTCCATTACTAGTTCAACATTATAATACTGAAAATTGTTAGGCACCTAATAGAAACATAAATAATTTTGTGTAGCCAACACTTGTGCTGACATAATTAGATGAATCCAGACATAAGTATGAAATTTAACTAACTACTTCTACTTTCCACAATGGACGCATTAAGTATACGAGTACAAGAGCTGATTATCATTTCAGTGTTAGATTAAATAAATATCTACTGTGTCATGAACAAGTATATTATCCTGCTGAATTATTTAACGTAACGTAGGTAAACTATAAACTTACGAGTATCTATAACATTTACTTCTGACTGAAGAATCTGGTTAAAAAGGTATTATGTGAAATTCTAATCAGGCCAAATTGTTTAATCACCTAAGCTTACTATTCGTACTTTATTTTAGCTCTACTTTATTTTTGACATTTTAACTCAAAGTAATCTTAACTATTGATTAAATAGACCATAGAAAAAAGTGCCCTAGACACACGCCAAATATTGTTAGCCATAGCAGGCCATAGCGTGCGTCAATATTTAAGTGTGACCCCTTTATGTATGCAACTTTATGAGGTAACCTCACACCTTATCATACTCTATGTAAGTACATGAAATGTCAGCGAATATGCTATGCACCTAAAGACTTTACACAAACCTCCAACAGCGCTCGGGCTACAGACTTTCTAAACGGACCGCGGGGTAAAACACCTTAATTAAGAAAACTATTCTAATCCTTGCAGAGATCAACTGAGAGTTGTTTTCGCTGTACCCTGGGGGTGTTTAGGTTGCTATAATGAACGTGAACTAAGTAGTGAGAGTCTCTCACTAATGAGAGTACAGATAAAACATACTTAGAAACTTGGAATTATAAGAATCATAAAACGTCATGGGCTTGAACCACTACCATTTAATATTTTCAGTTGTCAGTTTATAACTTAGAATAAAGATTCTTAGAAGACTTAGAAGACCTATCATTAATCTAAGGTTTATAAATAAGTTATCAAGAAGGTAGATAATACATACCTTCTTGCATTAAAATTAATTATATTGTGCAACCCCAAAATCATGGGTTCCATCCACTCCACCTAATGAAACTATTTTCATACCTCACTCACAAAGAATAAAATGGCTAGGTTACATTTCGTTTTAAATTACCAGCATATAAATAAAGCCTATAGGAAATGATTCGGATTTTTCACAATTTCAATGGATAACATTCGAAACCCGAACTAATGATATCTTATTCGAAATGAGAATTCGTTTTTCAACAATACGCCGTTCTGTTGGTCTATTTGTCATCGAATTTTCCGTCGACACCCCTACCATTTGCGTAGAAAGGTGACGAAGGTGTCATAGTTTTGTAACGTCACATCCGCATTTTTTATCTATATAATACTACTGATTCAAAAATCTTACAATAATATAAGTAGATACATACCATAATTTGCAATCAATTAGGTATGTTATTTAAATTTTGGTCGTAGGTATTATGGTATACACGAGTTCTTGCATTGTTACTCGTCGGGACAGATCTCGGGTGTTTAGATTCTATGTAGAGATGCTACCTAGCTATAATAATCTATGCATAATGAATACCTATTATACGATCTAATACCCAACAGAAACTACGGCTATAGTAGGCTAATGTTCCATCGTCGACCCCAATAATTGTGGTTGGGCCTCTGACAATTACCGTGCAATTAAATTAGGGATTCGCCGCAAATTTCAGCTAATAGAGCAAGATTATTTGGATTTCATCTGTCGAAAATTACTCGAAATTTAACTACCATTAATAGCTAAATACCCACCTACACATAACAATATTGCTTAATTAGGCAGTTTCACGGAATATTTAGGTATGATGTAAATATTTGTAGTGTACCTAACTAAAGTAAAGATTTTTTACAGCAATGGAAACTATGTGTCTTTCCACACAGAAGGTACTAGACAAAACTCGCCTATGGCTTCACTGGAGCATTGAATATCTTTTCATTTGAAATCGCTTATTATACCTACAGGTACTCAAATAATGAAAAACTCACATAGGAAATAAGAGAAATGACGGTAGATTGGTGTAGGTAGTTAGTGGTAGTGACCCTGATTCCCGCTGCGCCATAGGTCCTGGGTTCGAATCTCGATAGGTGGCAAGAAAACATTGATATGATGTTTGTTTCCGAATCATAAATATAGGTACTTATCTACCTATTTATATACAAATATAATATAAATATATTTGGTCGTCTATTTTTTACAGAAAAAGTTAACCTACAATCTAAAAATCTATATATCCAGGAACTAGAGCGAGAAATACCAATCAAATCGAGAACCACTAGTACCAGTATTTCGTATTCGGGTGAATAAATACATTTGGAATACGTATTCCATCTAACTAGTTTGGTTTACACGGGTTTTTCATCGCGGCTTAATGGATGCGACAATGAAGTTCTGCCCAATCAATTAACGTGCAGATATACCTACTGTTCCTTTTTGTGTGTGTTTGTTAATTACATTTACTGTGCCGATCCGAGGCTTTACTAGAATACATAGACTGCGTGTCCTTACTTGCATGTCGTAAGAGTCGACTAACTCTGGCGATGAGTAACTTGTCACTAATCTTTTAGGTACATCTGACCCCGTTCTAAACGTAGCAGCGGTTCTGCTTAATGCTACTTCATTTTGGAAACACAGACGTGTGTATTAATTAATTGAATTTTAAATTTCTCTATTAGTTTATAGAAAAACTTATAATCTAATGTACAATTTACTATACATTACCGGAATATTGTGTAGATACTTTTAGGCTGCTGCACCTTTAAAAGTTTTGTAATACCTACATACCAGCAGGTATTATGATTTACTCTTAACAACAATAATTATTATATTTTAAATAGGTATTTAAATATTAACTAGACAAAACTTACATGGGTTCACTAGTATTGAGTATTCCATTTATTACACTAAACACATTCAAATCATATAATGCAGCAATTGCAAAAGTTATGGGTATCATAATATTGCACTAATACATTTGTTTAATTCTACTATGCTACTACAACATATTAAATAAAACAAATTTTTAACAATTTAATGTTGCTAGGAAAGAGGGTAGATAACACACATTTGGACATCAAATATACTACACAGTGTAACCGCGGCGCCAGACATAGCT
Source organism: Carposina sasakii (assembly GCA_014607495.2). Lineage (NCBI taxonomy): Eukaryota > Metazoa > Arthropoda > Insecta > Lepidoptera > Carposinidae > Carposina > Carposina sasakii. Next base: position 4,646,297 of record CP053163.1, on the reverse strand, counting down.
TCAAAGATTTGCACACTTCTTGGAACACTTTGCAATGCTTTGAAAACACATTTGAATTGAACACACATTGGCGCAACCTGCCAGACATGTTTCGGAAAGACTTTTCTCCACAGTACGCCGGTAGACAACAAACAAGATGGACGACGATTTTATGTGCATGTAATTATTTTTTACGTGTGCAACAAAATTTTAAAATTAACTAATGTACATTTAAGACTTGCAAGAATAGCATTAATAATTCGGAGATTTAATAGTCAATGAATAGTTGCCCCACTGATTAGATACATACACTGTGGTTGCTAGCTATGCGTCGTCTGACTAACGTAGTGATGGGGTAAACAATATGTTCCGTACGTGTGTATTAATTACGTTATCAAATGCACAGAGACAGAGGAAACAAATATTTTTGTTACATAGTTATTATAAGTCCTACCTCATACAGGATGATTTTTGGTCGTCAACGTTCCCGAAAACTACGGAATCTCCTCATCATCACGATCATTTTTCTCCATGGAAGCATACCTGGGAAGTGTCTGGATTCCAAAATATTAGGGTCCAAAGTTGAGTAAATAGACTGCGTTTTTCTGCATAAATGCACATAGACGCGCGTAGCAGGATTATTTCACGAAAAATAATTAATATCTGTCTATAAAAAAACTAACATAAACACTAGACACTATAAATTTCGCACGATCAAGGAATTTAAAATTTTTTTCAAAAAAAAATTTTTTTTCCCAGCATTTTTTTTGGCATAAACTTACTTTATTTCATGTATAGAATACGTACCCTTCGTTAAAGGTGGCCACAAAAAAACACCCTTATATATTAGATAGCAAGGGAGGCAAATGGTAGCCGCAACGGTCCAAACAGATAGGTACTGCGTAGGTAGGTGGTAGCGAAGTTCACATGTCTGCGTTGTTTTCACAACTCTCCCTATTTATTTCTAATGTCATTACTGAACCCTATTAACCCCATTCAATTTCATATAGATTTATTTATCTGGGGACAAATAGTTTGGTCTCTTATAATAAACTTTACTACTGATCAAACAACAGGCCCTAAGTTAGTGTCATCGACGATTACTTGATGGCGCAGCAGTATATTCAGGATGCGGAGTCAAACAGCGCAGTTGCTATGTAGAACTATTTATTTATCACTTATACAGTTAAAGCTGCTTCAGGCGATATAACATTCGGGAAAAGAAGCAGCAAGAAACCCGACTCGCCGTAATAGATTATATCGTTGCAATGTTTTTATATAGAACAGAGATCGAGCAGAGTAACGTCTTACAACTTCAAGTGTCTCAACGGAGTGTTCAACATAATATGTAGTTCTACCTTCATATTTATATTAACAATCTAGTCAATCCAACAACTTTTATAAATGTAAACCGGAACTTATGAAAGTTAATAATATTATAATAATTAGTTAATGTCTTAATATCTATGCCTATTATTCATATGCGTGATGTGGTGCGGGTTTTAGTTTGTAACATTAGGTACCTCCTTATAATATAGGCTCTTCGTAGTAGGTTCGTAGCCTACGAATCTAGCTTCCGCATGATGACTAAGCTTTTTTATAACCAATTTTATTATAAGTACCTAATATCTTTTCTAAAAGCATCACAGATATCATTTACACGTACCAGCTCATACGAAACCACTTAAGTTACACGTAAGTACATTACATCGTACTACTGCCCCGTTTCCGTCGCTGTAGCTCGTATGAAACACGAACTAAACCGCATCGATATTTAGACAATTAATCTTTATTAGCTCAGAATTTATCAAAGTATTCATTCGCTTTACTTTAATTAAAGAAATTAATTAAAATAGAATTTACAATGTTCAGAGGTTTACTATGAAGTCTTATGATTATTTTCATTGTGGTCAAGGTACCAAATTAGTATTTTCACTCTACTTAGGACCTAAACGGATTCGATTTAACAGCTCGTGCTAAGGTCATTGTTCTTACAATGCAAACAATGTTATATTCTCGCTCATATATCGCGAATGCAATGACTTATAGAACATTTTATGTCATGTTTATTGCACTTTAAGATCTTCTGAAACTGCTTTCTGCGGTTGGTACCTATAATAAAATAAATAATAAAACTGACTTTTAAAAAAAATTAACCGACTTCAAAAAACACAAACGACAAAAACTTTAACTAAAAAGCGATAAATAACGTAACTAATTTACCTACTTAATACATATTAAATATCTAAAATTATTTAAATATTTACAACTTAATACCTAATACTTTAACAAAGTCATCTTTAACTATTTAAATATTTATAATTATCACTTATTTTTTGGAGTCTGTGCCAGCCTAGGTAACGTAGACTGTTGTGTTGATGGACGCGCGCGGCTGGCAAAGCCACACACACGGCAAAATACAATACGGTGTAGTAGGCAGGGCACGCGTTTATGCAATTTCCTATTCTTAGTTTTACTTAAAATTTTAGTGTCGGTCAGTTTTCTTAGTTACATTTATTTATACTCGTAGAACAAATGTTGTTGTTTATGATTTTAGCTATCTAGTCCTGCAAGGTTATTGATGTTTTAAAATTAACCCTGTATAGTTTCCATCGACCTATTGCAATACTGTCCCCTAACTCCTAAACGTTAAGGAGTTCTGTAGCTTGACCATCAGCACAGCAGCATCAGATGTTGATTCAAGTATACCTCACAAGCAACACGTTAGCCCTACATACTACTATATAGTTTCCATCGACCGATTGCAGTACTGTCTCCCTACACCTAACCGTTAAGGAGTTCTGTAGCATCATCATCAGCACAGCAGTATCAGATGTTGATTCAAGTATACCTCACTAGCAACAAGTTAGCCCTACATACTACTAAATAGTTTCCATCGACCAATTGCAGTACTGTCTCCCGACTCCTAACCGTTAAGGAGTTCTGTAGCTTCATCATCAGCACAGCAGCATCAGATGTTGATTCAAGTAACACGTCAGCCCTACATACTACTAAATAGTTTTCATCGACCAATTGCCGTACTGTCTCCCAACTCCTAACCGTTAAGGAGTTCTGTAGCTTCATCATTAGCACAGCAGTATCAGATGTTGATTCGAGTTACACGTTAGCCCTACATACTACTAAATAGTTTCCATCGACCAATTGCAGTACTGTGGAGTTCTGTAGCTTCATCATTAGCACAGCAGCATCAGATGTAGATTCAAGTAACACGTCAGCCCTACATACTACTAAATAGTTTTCATCGACCAATTGCCGTACTGTCTCCCAACTCCTAACCGTTAAGGAGTTCTATAGCTTCATCATCAGCACAGCAGCATCAGATGTTGATTCACGTAACACGTTAGCCCTACATACTACTAAATATTTTCCATCGACCAATTGCAGTACTATCTCCCGACTCCTAACCGTTAAGGAGTTCTGTACCTTCATCATCAGCACAGCAGCATCAGATGTTGATTCAAGTAACACGTCAGCCCTACATACTACTAAATAGTTTTCATCGACCAATTGCCGTACTGTCTCCCAACTCCTAACCGTTAAGGAGTTCTGTAGCTTCATCATTAGCACAGCAGTATCAGATGTTGATTCGAGTTACACGTTAGCCCTACATACTACTAAATAGTTTCCATCGACCAATTGCAGTACTGTGGAGTTCTGTAGCTTCATGATTAGTACAGCAGCATCAGATGTAGATTCAAGTAACACGTCAGCCCTACATACTACTAAATAGTTTTCATCGACCAATTGCCGTACTGTCTCCCAACTCCTAACCGTTAAGGAGTTCTGTAGCTTCATCATCAGCACAGCAGCATCAGATGTTGATTCAAGTAATACGTAAGCCCTACATACTACTAAATAGTTTTCATCGACCAATTGCAGTATTGTCTCCCAACTCCTAACCGTTAAGGAGTTCTGTAGCTTCATCGTCAGCACAGCAGCATCAGATGTTGATTCAAGTAACACGTTAGCCCTACATACTGCTAAATTGTTTCCATCGACCAATTGCAGTACTGTCTCCCAGAGTTCTGTAGCTTCATCATCAGCACAGCAGCATCAAATGTTGATTCAAGTATACCTCACTAGCAACAAGTTAGCCCTACATACTACTAAATAGTTTCCATCGACCAATTGCAGTACTGTCTCCCGACTCCTAACCGTTAAGGAGTTCTATAGCTTCATCATCAGCACACCAGTATCAGATGTTGATTCAAGTAACACGTTAGCCCTACATACTACTAAATAATTTTCATCGACCAATTGCAGTATTGTCTCCCAACTCCTAACCGTTAAGGAGTTCTGTAGCTTCATCGTCAGCACAGCAGCATCAGATGTTGATTCAAGTAACACGTTAGCCCTACATACTGCTAAATTGTTTCCATCGACCAATTGCAGTACTGTCTCCCAGAGTTCTGTAGCTTCATCATCAGCACAGCAGCATCAGATGTTGATTCAAGTATACCTCACTAGCTACAAGTTAGCCCTACATACTTCTAAATAGTTTCATCGGCCAATTGCAGTACTGTCTCCCAACTCCTAACCGTTAAGGAGTTCTGTAGCTTCATCATCAGCACAGCAGCATCAGACGTTGACACCCTGAAGCATATACCTGAGTAAGACAATATTACGTAACAAAAGCACCATACGAGCATACAATTTTCGGTGGTTGCTTTAGATTTCTCCTGGATCCCATCATCAGATCCTGACCTGGTGAAAATGGGACCACCTCTGAAGTGAACTCTATCTAACAAAAAAAATTGAAATCCGTCTATAATTGACGGAAATATCGGTGAACATACATTAAAAAAATATATATATATATATTATACCTATACATACAGACGAATTGAAAACCTCCTCCTTTTTTTGAAGTCGGTTAAAAATACCTACTTATCTACTTACTTTATTTCAGATGCTGCTTTTTTCTGTAAGGTTAATTCGATATGTGAAATTTAGGTCTAAGTACCTACAGTTTATTCTATAATTTACCGTAGAAACAAACGAAATCATAGAGTAAGGTTCGTTATAGGGGACACTTCCTTGCCTCTGAATCCTCGTAGAGATGTGAAACTCGACCCTAACACTAGACTTAGGTATCAATAACCATAGCCACAGATTACATTATAGATACTACCTATGAGTTAGGGCTAGCCGCGTGGTGCCGGCAGAGTAGAATTCGTACCAACTACCACTCCATGTCTGCCTGTGGGTATCGTACAAGGCGCTTAAAGGTTTCCGGGAGGTGGGCAGCAGCGCCTCCCGTGTTGACAACATGGTCCAAAATACAAACTGCGGTCACCAACTCGCCTGCCCAGTCTGGTGACTATGGGCAAAAACCCCCCATGGCAGTGCACAGCCTAGCGGTGTGCTCTGGGGGAGGCCTACGTCCAGCAGTGGACTGCAATAGGCTGGTGAAGGTGACGATGAGTTAGGTAAGTACCTACTATTTTAAAAGAATAGCCAGCCATCCCGAACAGGGGTTTTCCCTGTCCACCTCCTCCAAAATTACTTTGAAATTCATATTACCTACGTAATGCGTCTTGCCTGTACAAATCAGTACAAATTAATTAGCAGCAGATAGCATTTTAAAGATTATCTGAAGGCTTGTGATTTTATTGTTATGGTGTTAAACATGGGTGCGGCTGAGGGCCAATTTTGAACGAATATTCACAAGATATGACAGCGTTTTGAAATAAACCATTGTAGTACAAATTCAAATTAATCATTAACTTAGATTTTGGCGTAAATACTTTAGCTCTAGTGTCCATAGTTTGTCCGATACGCAGACGGCATATGCGGTCTGAGGGCTCGACATTTTAGGCTATAACTCGCTTAATAAATAAATAAATAAAATAAAAATAAAATAAAAATCATTTAATTCAGACCGAGATCCATATACATAGCATGTTAGTAAAATAGGAATAATGAATTATAGAAACAATAAAAATTTAAATAAATAAAATGAATTGAATAAAATAAAAAATAGTGTTAGTAATCATAATTATTATTATAAATTCTATAAATTATGTTAATGAAACGCCCTCCGCGACAGGTGTTTCGTGCCGAGTATTACGGACTACTAAATCACCCTCCGCACGAAACACCGCCACATTGGCGAGTCATATCTATTCGCAACAGTTTGAAGGATGCTATTGGGACTGGCCCGAGTTCTGCGGATCATAGATGCCGTTTTTTTGCGAATAATTGCATGAAACCCGTCGGTTTGATATTCAGCGAACATCCCCGATGCACTACAGTATCGAGGCAATCCCAACATCATCCTAAATATATTATTATATTGTACACGCAGGGTCTCTAGAGGCTTTTTGGCATGGCTGACCCACAGATTTCCCGTGTAGAAGCATTGGCAATAGGCTTTAAAGAGCGACAGTTTAGCTTCTTCGCTACAACGGAAGAATCTACGGATCAGCATATTACCTCTGACCGCCAGAGCCCTACGCTCCCTTTCGATATCTGCATTGTCTGTAAGGTCGTCGGCAACAATGTGACCAAGATATTTAAAAGTATGTACTCTTTTGATTTTATCACCATTAAGTGTTAAATCTGGCACGTTGTCCACATGTCTACCTGCGGCCTTAAAGACAATGTATTCACATTTTTTACTATTATAAACAAGGCCGTGTGAAGCAGCATACCCTGAACAGACAGTTAACATTTTTTTAATAGATTCCACAGTAGGGCCCAGCAGCACCATGTCATCAGCATAGCTGATGTTGTTAATACTAACCCCATCAACGCTGCATCCCACGCGCATGCTGCTGAGCTCCACTATGAGATCATCCATATAAAGGTTGAAAAGGGAGGGAGAACTGATCCCCCCTTGTCGCACTCCACAATTCAACCCGTAAGAGTCTGACTGAGCATTAAACCATTTAATAAAATTGGTTTGGTTTCTGTACCAATACTGAAATATCCCCAGTGCATGCGCCGGCACACCCCTGTCCCTCAACTTCCGCCAAAGCACCTCATAAGATACAAGGTCAAAAGCTTTGGAAAGGTCAAGAAAACAGGCGTACACCGGTGTTTTGCGATTAGTATAGTATTGGACAGTGTGCTTAAGACCCAAAATTGCGCTTTCAGTTGATAGTTAATTGATAAGTACAAATTCCTAAACTAACTGTACAATTGTTTCAAACCCTTTTAGTACACGGGCCCTCAATCCGCATGCACATAATTTTGTGATATTTTCTATCGCATTATTTTTGCTAATTAGGTAATAAGGGGGCCGATCCTCCTACCAGCTCCTACCAATCCTATTGGGGTCGAAAATCGGAGGACAAAAAAAATACGGTTGATTCGTATTTAGTTCTGTTGTTCATCAAAATGGAACAGCTGCGCATAACGGAGAAAACTCCCTGAACACGGTTTAAATTTCAAAAACAGAGTTAGGGAATCAGTGCTAATTGGCTCGTGTTTATTTAGTCTGTGCCCATCACAATTATGTTATTAGGAATTCATCGTAGTAGGTACCTACTGGGGGTGTAAGTGGGGGTATTCAATAGATACCTACTATACAGGATGTTTTTTCGCTGCCACCCTTAACGAAGGGTATTCTACAGGGTGTAATAAAAAGGGTATGTTAAGCGAAAAGCTATGTAAATAGACCACTATAGAGAACCTATCTATAAAATTTAAGACTCGAAATCACATTTTTATTTTTCAAGGTTGTATGAAAATTCCTGAGATATTTAAAAATTCTCTATACTATCCGGGAAAATAAACATGTGATTTCGGGTCTCAAATTTTATGGATAGGTTCTCTACAGTGGGCTGTTCATATAGCTTTTCGCTTAACATACCCTTTTTGTTACACCCTGTATACAGCAAATAAAGTAAGTTTATGCCCAAAAAAATGCTGGGAAACATTTAAATTAAAAAAATATATATATTTTAATTACTTGTTCGGGCGAAATTTATAGTGTCCAATATTTATGCTAGTTTTTTCATAGACAGATATTAATTATTTCTCGTGAAAAAATCTTGCTACGCGCGTCTAGGTATGTGCATTTATGCAGAAAAACGCAGTCTATTTACTCAACTTTGGACCCTAATATCTTGGGAACCAGACACGTCCCAGGTATGCTTCCATGGAGAAAAATGATCGTACAGAAGGAGATTCCGTAAGTTTTCGGGAACGTTGACGACCAAAAAATTCCCTGTATAGTTGGTAGGTAGTCTAGGAATATAAGCGCCAAACAGATACCTACCTACCCACCGTAGCTTCTGCATACATTTTCATTTAGCATCATCACAGCCGGCCATCATACCAACCATTGTAGTCACTTGGCCAGCCGCATTCAGGAAGTCATGTTATCCACCCACAAGGCCCATAAGTGTGCAGATTCCCAGCGGAATGTTAACTCGAATTAGCTGATTCATATTTGTAGGTGTATATCTGAGCTGAGCTTAGTCTAGCTTTGCTGGCTAGTTATCAAAATATCAAACCTGCAGTGACGCTGCATGCAACTACTGCAACGTGACTGCGCCATAGGTCCTGGGTTAGAAGCCCGGTAGGTAAACATTGCTATTCAATATTATCAATGTTTGTGTCCGAGTCATTGATGTTTCTATAATTATAGTTACACTTGCATATCCGGTTTCAGTACCCACGATACAAGACTACAGATGTGAGTGAGACTAGGTGAATAGGTTTTGAAGTGTGTAAATATTTATTAGGTAGCAGGTACCTAGTCTGCTCCTCCATCCTCTGTCGATGCGGGGCTTCTCTAGAATACATCAGCAGCATCGCCTTTAGTATATGTCGTAACAGTCGACAAGGAACTCGGAGGTGTTATCTCAAGTGAGGAGGTAGTAACATGTAGCTCTGGCTGTCTGGACAAATCTTCAAAATAGCTCACATTTAACTAGGTCAATACGGCACTTTATGTGACGGCTAAACTCACTTATTTCCTTAGATTTTAGTGTAAATAATCTAAGCTTATTTCAGAATTTGTGACGCTACAGAATCTTAGATAATCAACTTGACAGAAATCTCAGGTGATGAGCTAGCAACTTGTCACTGATCATTTAGGTACATGAGGCCGCTATGCTAAATGTGTTTAAAAATCTCCTTCATGATACGGAGTTCTGGCTACCTCATTTCGGAAACCAGTCGTCTGTCGTATAGATATTGTGTATGTATCTAGTCTGTTAGTGAACCAAATTATAGCTACTCGTACGCCACGACGAAAACACTCGAATGGCTGAAGCACCAATTTCCGCCGCAGACAATATTGCAATATCTTTATCAATAAGAACCACTCGTTCATGTGAGGGTAATTAATTCGAGCTCGCTTGGTTTACTTTACAGATGGCAATATTGGGAATACTAGCTTTACCCCGTAACTCTGCTCGCGTCAGCAACTACGAAAGAATTCAAAATGCTTACAACGGAGGAGAATAAGAAAGGGCCTAATAATCCTGTGCTGATACGGGACTTTACTAGAATAAGTTCATCAGCAGTAAGTAGGTACATCCTTCTGTGCATGTCGTAAGAGTCGACTCGAGAATCGCCTCTCAGGCAATAAGCTAGCTAGTTATCACTGATTATTGACATCTGTCTCCATATGCTAAATGTGGCTATTGTATCTTATTTACGATCCTGCAGTTCTGGCTACCCCCATTTCGGGATTGCAGCCGTGGGTACCTATGTATGCGGGTGACTGGAGACAGGGTACCTACCGGAAAATTGTCAGTCAATCATTGTTTCATACTGCGCTACATTACGTAAGCACCTCGGCGGTGCCGTCAGGTCTATAGAGGCCGCACATACGTACGCCCAACAGTTCCACCAACACCGCTATATAACGTTTTCCTAGGAAACTAAAGCTTTCGACCCCAATTCTTCTCGCTCGTGGTTACTGGAAGGCAATCGCACTAATGATTCTCAAGTTCTCAACGTATTTCTTTTGCTTTTAAAAGTGACAAAAATTTAAAGCGACATGAAATGTTCAAATCATAACGTATTTAGTCATGATTCCTGATGAATACCTACGTTCAACAATAGCGCGATTGCTCTCCGTCTGCCTAATCTAGGGGACAATTCTTGAAAATTTTTGAGCCGAAACGCAACCATTAACGAACCGTTAACGAAACCCGGTGCAAAGCAATATACTTACCGCTTGAGTAATAAGATAGGTAGGTATATTTTAGCACGTATCGGTTGCGAGTGTGACAGAATAGAAACAAATATCTGTCTCGTGCTAAAATGTATGTAATTACGTCACCATAAAGTAATTATTTTTTTTATAATTAATAGGCTTACGCTTGACCACAACGCGCCTGATGGTAAGCACCGTTGCAGTCTAAGATGGAGCGCGCTTGCCTAAAAAAACCGGTTCACTCTCGCCTTGAAGACCGCAAGATTATAGTTTACGGGGAACGGGGATTCAGGCAGGGAGTTCCACAGCTTGGCCGTTCGCACTATGAATGTAGAAGCAAAACGCTTAGTAACAGGTTTCGGCACTTCAACTGTTATTATTATTTGTTCTGAGCGTCTACAACGGTTCCGTTCAGCTTCGTTCCAACTTGAGACTTCAAGAATTGACCCCTAGTCTTGCACCTAACTACCAAATTTATTTATTAGTAGGCAGGTATAAGATTTATAACATACAAAATACATCAATTAATTGGTATGTATAAGTGCGCCTTCAATATTACCCCCTTCGAAATACGTTTCGGTTGATTAATTTCATTTCCAAACCAATGGGTACCTGTTACGGAAATTACCTAACTACAGGTCAATGCAAGATAAGTAGCTTCAGCCTACCGTGCTTACCTTACGTATAAGGACAGAAGGCACATAATAAGCTGTCGTAACTTAATTGGACTTGTACATCTCAACTATACCCTCAAAATTGGTCAGAGTTGGCACCATGTGGTTCTATCGGCCCTTGGTGCTCTGCCTACCCCGTAAGGGATAAAGGCGTGATTATATGTATGTATGTAACTTAATTATATGGCGCTAAGTATATTGTAAAGCAATTGTGTAATTTTAAAGCTAATAAGTAAATAAAATTTCGTTTACATGTAGCTGTGCTCGAAAAGCAGCGACAGATTCACCTCTTGCCACGTGCTAAAGAGGTTGACAGATGAATGTGTTAATTTGCACACTGTTTAAATGTACCTATGTTATTTTCATACAATGATACGTTATATTTAATACAATTTCATCACGTCTACGAACAAATCAAGTCCTCCATAATCCGCCCGAGCGATCAGGACAAAGTAAAACCCGATCTAATTGCCGTAAAAACTCAATGAATCGCCGGATTACAGAATCCCAATATAAACCTTCAACATTACACGTGGCTGTCCTTCATTAAATGTCCATCATCAGTCATAACATAACCTTTACCTGGGGAAATGCCTTTACGCATACCCACCGGCGAGAGGCGCGCGCAGTGGGTTATGTGGGGCTCGGCGCCGGGGAAAATAAGAAAACCCCGACGCAATACCCACTAAAACCCCAGGGTGTTCACCGTCGTCGCTATCCGCGGGGCCGTGGGACTGCCGTAGCATTCTACCTCAGGCCCCGCGAGATGACACGCCCGCCGCCAACCTCGCGTCGGGCTCTTCTGGGCGTCTATCATCTCAGCCGCCCATCTGCGTCGGCGACGTGCGGAACACTACACACGACGCTCGGCTCGGGGGCTCATTACGAGAGGGCGACGGTCGCCTCACCGTCGCCCCGAGCCCCCTAGGGTGGTAGGCGGTCATATTGGCGCCGCTGTATGTACTAAGTGTGTAAGTACTAAGACAACTGTAGGACCTACGTAGGTACCTAGTGATGTAAAATGTCGTCACCTCCATAGCCTCTACTCCAAACTTAAGAAATAGCATACATACATACATACATAAAATCACTCCTCTTTTCCGGAGAGGTACGGTTCTGACATACTTAGGGTAATCTAGAGTAGGCATACCTATGGATAATGTTATGAAATAAAAATAATATTATTGTTAAAACCTATTTTAATATTATAGATTAGATAGTATAATTTGTTAAAAACTAACTTAATAATATAGGTAACCTTAGCAATTAAATTCTAAGTACTCAATTAAAAACTTATAGGTTAAACTTACAATAAACAATTCAACTGGATAGGTAGATTGGTTAGCTACAGCCTACAATACCTACCTACAGTGGCCAATGACCAAATATAAAACTTTCTTACAACATCGTCTATTATTGTACGTGCGTAGGTAGGCGTATTACCTACCTTCAATACACGTAATTAAAATTAAGGATGGAAAGCGAATTAACATATAGTTTTGTAGGTACGTAAAGTTTAAATTTTAAGTTTTTTCAAATTTTGTTATACATATATTCTGTGTACACGCATATCTACCTTTTATATTTAATTATCACTTTCCCAGATGGTTTGCTGGAAGAAATCTCTTTCAGAGATAAGCACGCCTTTGTACATTTTCTTTCATAATTTCTGTCTGTATGTAATTGTATGTGTACAATAAAGAATAAGAATAAGTTTATACCTTTAATACCCACTTGCTAAAACCCTAAATATAAAACTTGTGAATCTTCATGTCCATACTATTAAAATACAATACCTACTCTTATAAACTACAAGAGCGCTCAATAATAACCAACTAGGATGTATATGTACCTAAAGTCTTATATAAACACTAAAATATAAAAATTTATTTAAATAATCATAAGGTATTGTCTTCTAGGTACCTACATTTATACTTAAGAGTTAACAATAACACACACGTTTAAGCCTAACAATACCCTTACTTGACAATCGGGTAAATAGGAGGAAATATTAGGTAGCTGTAAGTACCTAGGTGTTAGGTATAATGAAACCTTAGACATAACTATAGTTGAATTACATTTTCCTAGTACAATTATTAATAACCTATAAAAACCTATGTCTAAAACTTAAAAATAAATCAATCCTCATGCAACTCATGTACAAAGTATCTATCCTATAAAGATAATAATATAATCATAGTATGTACCTCATTACTAATCAACTTTAATTCACAGAAAGTAAGAAGTATTATATAGGTAAGTAAACTCATCGCAAAATAAAAGGTACCGCCCACTCGGCTAAGTGCTGTGCATACGATTTTTTTTATATTGTCCACAGATTATTAATAATCGGTTAAGGAAAAAATAAAACATTCAAGCTAATAGGATAAACAGTAGCCTAAATGTTATTTCAGACTATAATATAACCTTTCTCTGATCTAGATTTCAGCCTGATCCGTCAAGCTATTACTGCATGAAAGAGTAACAAAAATTCATCTATCCAAACTTTTTATAACGATAATCGATGTAAACTTTGGCCTAAAATTATATATTTTTAAATCAGAACTTTAATCCAATGCACTTTACAATACATAATATTCATGCAAACAAAATACTCATGCAAACTTGAATTGATTTATCGTGAGTATCGAGTATTAAGTCGTATGGTTACATCACTAGTTACGTCGCGAAGACAAATGTCAAAACGAGCCTTTCATTTTGCGATGAGTTTAGGTATGTACTAAACATTAATTAATATTAGTATAGTTTAATTTTTACGTAGGTTTAGTTATTATTGTAAATAATTATAGATAAATAAATGATCCTTCATATTATTTGACAAAAAAAAAAAAAAAAATTGTATAGTGACCTACATAACAAATAATAATCAAAATCACTTCATTCAATAAATACCTAGTTAATAAATCAAAGTAAGTATAGAATTATGTAGTGTAGGTACCAAATATTATCCTCAAACTTAAATTAAAAGAAAACCTGTTAAAACTACTTACTTAATCATTAAAAAGCAGCAATCAATTTTGGCCACGTGTGTGAATCCTTTGTAACTTCTGAAGAACATCGAATTCTTTATCTTATAATATAAATATATTTTCTTCACTGGTCTCAATTTAGTCTGTAAGGTCAGTCGAACCCAACAACAGCCATTTGACTTTAAAAAATGAGTTTATTTATGTATATCTGCTGTTTGTATAAATGTTCGACCAATGCGATGATTCATTTTCTATAAAGTGAGGCGACGATCAAATATGACAACCAATTTACAAATAAAATGCACAAAAATAATGAGACGGCATGTGAAGTATAGGTTCGAGTAAGTACTCGCAAGCAAAACTAATGAGATTTGACAGTTTGACGATAGCGTTACATACTTTAGAGAGGTTCGTGCTAGTCCCACAGACTTATAGAATCGTAGGCGCATTATATCCGTACCATTTTGACCGCATGTCCTGCGTAACGTACATATCTCGAAATGCGCGGACGCACAGCCAATTGAGCTACGTTAAATTAAATCTTAAGGCGGATACTGACTGACGGTTCACGGTGTAATGCAACATTCGCAACGAACACGTTACAATACGGCCGTGTACCAAAATACCACAAACCATACTCACATTTTATTTCATACTAGTGGACGCCCGCGACTCTGTCCGCGTGGACTACAGAAAAAACAAAATGTCGAAATTATCCGGGATAAAAACATTTTCCCGTGATAAAAAGTAGCCTATATGTTAAGTGGGACCTGTCACAATATATTCCTGAAAACCGCATCGAAATCGGTTCAGCCGTTCCGAGATTAGCGTGCACAAACGCACAGACAAACCGACAAACAGACAAAAATTCCAAAAATAATTGTTTTGGGTACTATTGCGTTGATAAAGGTATTTGTATAATATTTTTTCTTATATATCTTCCATGTACAGACAGCGATCCGTTACATTTTTATTATATGTATAGATTATATACTCACAACTCAAGACGTCTGGAACCTGTAATTACAAAAATAACATTAGTTAGTTGAATATAGAACATTCTTAATAACCTTGCAGGCTTCAATTAATCTATGAAGATCAACTTTTTTATAGAGTAACTTGTTACATTAAGTACAGACAAGTTGCGAAATAACCGTTCATCTTAGTACGGACATTTAACGGCCGATTGGTGTAGTAGGTAGTGACCCTGCCTGCGACGCCATAGGTCCTGGGTTCGAATCCCGGTAGGTACAAACATTGATATGAATATCGATGTTTATTTCCAAGTCATGGATGTTTCTATACTAATCTATGTATTTATATACCGTTGCTTAGTACCCACGACACAAGACCTTAGGGATCTTACTGTGGGACTACGGTAATAATATAATATAATTATTAATAAAGAAATGGAAAAAAATCCTCACCCGGGTGGGAATCGAACCCACGACCTCTGCATTCCGTGCCAGCGCTCTTACCACTGAGCCGCCGGGTCAATTACTCGGATGATGAATTTTACCATCTCTTTTTGAAATTACATTATTGGAAACGTTATTTTTTCATCCCGATAGCTATACAAAAGCCAAATCTCTGCAAACAAAGCTGAATCCCTCAGCATAATGTTTTAATGATGAAACGATCAACCATATCCTAACGGATTATATTATGGATAAGTATTTTTATCTTAGTCAAGATATTATAAAATTATTAATAAAAAAATGGAAAAAATTCCTCACCCGGGTGGGAATCGAACCCACGACCTCTGCATTCCGTGCCACGTTAATAGTGTTGTGAAATGTGCGAATATTTTATTATTATTATGTAAAGCGACGAGATACAAGATAAAAGGCATATTTTAGAGAGAATTGAGCATAAATATCGAAGGATGGATATAGAGGAAGAGGTAGACCTAAGTGTTGAATGGACTGTGTGAGACAGCATATGCTTGTGCTGGAGTAACGAGATGTCGCAGTGTTCTGAAGACCCCGAAAAATGGACATCTCTAGCTGTTCCCGTATATCGACGTAGTTCGACGAGAGAACCAATTCGCTAGAACAAACCACCTATCAATTTTATTGATAGTTTCTGAGCAAAAAATTATTAAAGTAGCCAGTTTTTGGTAGGTCGAAAAATGAACAAAAAATTTATTGTACTTTTATTAATGGAGTTTGACACAAAATTTATTTATACCATAATATTTCATCGAATTGCGCATATTTCAGTCTAAATGCAGGTGATTTAAAGAAATTTAAAAAAAAAATCAAATTTTAGGTAATATTTTTTTAAAAGAAATACAATACAATACAAATAATCACGCCTTTATTCCTTACGGGGTAGGCAGAGTACCAAGGGCCGATAGGACCACATGGTGCCACTTCTGACCAATTTTGAGGGTATAGTTGAGATGTACAAGTTCGGTTAGTAGTGACAGGTGGTCAGCCTATCGCCTACAAAACACCAAGACCCTCTTGTCCCTCTACTGGCTTGTACAGTATGCCTGGGAAGAGAAGCAGCTGTAGTATTATACCTTTTTTTTTTCACTCCCAGAGCAGCATAGAAGAAAAGTGCACTAAAATCATCACTATAATCATAAAAAGTGAAATAATCATACTTACTTGGATAGCCATTTGGGCGTACTGAGTATGTCTTACCTAATCGCCTTACCACCACATATTACTACACGAACGCCACTTTAATTACATAACCATCTGCGAGCATGTTATCATATTTCTCTGAAATTGCGAATCAAGGAATATTTTGTTAAAAAATACATTTACAAGCGGCAACCCACGACTTCGTCCGTGTAAAGTAGAATTTCGCATCAGCATCATAATACATCCTTGTTTACCGCAGCGGGTCTACTATAGTTTCTCTATAATCACTTTATCTATTTAAATAAAAGACAATAAATGCATATTGGCCGCGTGGTGCCGGCAGAGTAGAATTCGTATTCGTCTGCCCGTGGGTATCGTACGAGGCGATTAAGGGTTTCCGAGAGGTGGGCAGCAGCGCCTCCCGTGTTGACAACATAGTCTAAAATATAAACTGCGGTCACCAACCCGCCTGCCCAGCGTGGTGACTATGGGCAAATACCCCCATGGCAGTCTTGTGGCGTGCCCGGGGGAGGCCTACGTCCAGCAGTGGATTGCAATAGGCTGATGATGAAATGCATAAAAGCCGCTGCAGCTTTAGCATAGAGACAAACAGTGGGAAGCAGTGACGTGATTATGTGGGAAGCGACTGAAACTGAATAAAATAAAAACAGTGTATAAGTTACAAACATATTAGCCTACGCACCTGCAAGAGAACTTTTTATACCTGAAACGAAGTGTAAATAAAGTTTCACAAAAAGGATACGGAAACATTGCTGCGCTTGCATCGGATTAGCAAACCGCACGACCGCACAGCCCTGCGTCGTGAACTGAAGTGACAACACTTGTCCCACTTGAGACAATTGCTCGCAGAGAAATGTGAACGTTGTGTTTGGGGGTAGCTGGAAATATCATTATAATCATAAGTATTAGACAAATAGGATGCATTTTATTTAGGTATTGACTAATGATTAGTGTGACGAAATAGGCACTGATTTAACTGGGCAGTTCTAAATAGCAGTTTTGGTAAGTAGAAAATATTAAAATGTATGTTTGATAATAAGTTCGGCAGTTAAAACTGAGCAGTAAACAAAAATGAGTCGTAAAAAAATATAAAACGGGTCGTAAAATAAATACTTGGGCAGTAGAATAGTTAAATGAGCAGTTACGGGTAGTCAGTTAACAAGTCGGTAAGAAAATTATTTTAAGCAGTTCCTTATACAATGAGGTGTTAAAATGTATTCTTCAGTAAAATTTAGTACCTAATGATAATGTGGGCTTTATAACGATGAGCACAACACGATACAGATTAATTTTATTCCTTAGACTAGGTGAAGTACATATTTAGTTGAATAAATCCAGAAGCGTGAAGAATGTAGGCAATAAACAGCAAATGAATAAATAAAAATTTAGAAATTTGTATCAGCGAAAAAATTACAAAAGGCAAACCCGGGGATGTTAGGATGCATGCGACGACGTGGAATTAATAAATAACAGTTACAAACAAGGACATATTGACATCAATGTACTCACACGCCTGATAATAAACCAAATAGGTAATGAATTCAATGTAGACTTCGTCCCATCGACACGCGACCAAGTAATTTTATTGGTCGCTTACGCTCTAAGCTCCGTGTCATCTAACTGCTCGAATGTTTCCGCTCCCCGAACTGCCGAACAATTTATCTAACTGCCCATTCAATCATTTTACTGACCATTTATTTATTGGTCTGCTTACGTATATTTAGTACTGACATTTAAGACGAAATAATCAACCAATTGTATTTTTATTACTGCCTGTGTTTTACTGCTGTATTATTTTAATAACCTGCTATAAAATAAATAACTGCCCATATATTTTTACAACTGATCATAATAACTACTCAAATATTTATATAACAGCTCAAATAATTATTTCCCGACGAAATATACAGATGGGAAAGAACCACCAATAATAAAAATTGTAAAATACATCAGAATAACAATAACATATAGGCTATAAAGTTCACGGAGACCATAGAGGCTAGTATTGCTATAAATAATGAAATACAGCCAATCAGTAATCTATACATATAATTAAATGTGGTGTCGTGGGACACCAGGTAGGAACGAAATTCCTTCGGCTAATGTAGAATCGACACAATTTGCAAAAGAAAAATCGTGCTCAATTTTATTTAGGTTTAAAATGTATCTATAATGTGAGTATTCGCCACGTGCTTGTCCGTGAATTCATTAGTATATACTATGCATTGGCGGGGTGGAGTAGTAATAGAGAGAGAAGGGATGAGAGAACGAAAAGAAAGAGGGAGAAAGAGAAATGTATTATACACTACTCGCTTGTGTATACGACTGTCGCGCCAGCGCACGTCTCATTTAACGGTTTTATTCCACGCACTTTTTCTTACGGTTTTACTATCACATTTTTTTCAGTTCAGTCGCGCAGCAAAATCCCTATCTCCTCCAAGCCTGCCGTAAGGAACTTCGTTCCAATAAAAAAATATAGCCTAAAGGACGCCTACAAGTTCGTCCGCATAAAATTTTGATTTTTGAAACTCTTTCTTATGATGTCATTTTTTAAACTCTTTCTTATCGGACGCCTAGGTACGGTTTCAGAATTAGGTTATTTTGAGCGTATAGATCTATTGTTAGTTATGTTACATTTGATACTGTTAGGTATCCGACCAAGGCATTCTTCAACCAACTACGCCATCTATTTCCCCCCCCCCCCCCGCTGGGCCCGCTCAAGTTCAGTTCGAATGACGGCAACGCGGACGCAACAGTAAAAAAACCGCAAATAATTTAAATTTTCATGGATTTCTAAGAAACCACCAGTGATTTCATGTGTGTGCTATCAAATCAACGTGAAGATATAAGAACAGTGCCCCGGTGACAGAGGACTACAATAAACTCCATTGGATTACAAAGAAAATCTTCCGTAATTTCCCACTCTTCCTTTGGTCAGCATTTGTTTTTTATTGTTTGGGGAAATCTAATTTAATATTCAACGAACCTTTATGCAACAAAAACTACGACCAATACTTACCATTACAATAATACCAATAACATTGTGTACTTTTGAGAACGAAACAAATCTTTTTTTTTTTAACAATACTTACATTACTAAGCTCGACACAAGAAGATGAATTTCCAGGACCAAATCCTGGGCCTTGGCCTGGACCATACATTGGGCCAACAACTGGCCCTGCATTTGCCCAACCTGAGCCAGGCATTGGACCACCTCCCATAGGTGCACCTCCCATAGGTCCACCATAACCTGCATTCCACATGTTACCTTGTCCATTTCCATTTGGGAATGGAATCGGTCCTGAAGTGCCTGGCATTGGACCAACTGGACCCATCATTGGACCTGGACCGGGCATTCGGCCCCTTGGGCCAGGTATTGGGCCCCTTGGGCCAGGTATAGGGCCCCTTGGGCCTGGTATTGGGCCTCTTGGGCCAGACATTGGCCCACCCATCCCCATAGGCCCTGGACCAACATTAACTGCGACACGCATTCTTGGATCAACTGGTCTATTCACTAATGTAGCAATAGTTTTTCCAGTATTTTGCTTGTAACTTGAATTAACACTGTCTGATACAGTTTTATTCTGGTTTGCTATCTGCGACCAATACGGACTTTTTAACTGATTTTCATCATTAACATTTCTAGATGAGGAACCATTTTCGCTTGCAGGAGAATCCTTTGCTGAGTCTACAATCGATGGGCTTTCCTTCTTAATATTGATTTGTGCATTATTAAATTCTTTGTCATCGGGATGAATGAATATATTTTTATTGATCATGTTTTCCTGCCCCCTGGAAAATTTTGTAAAATGCCTGACAATGTCATTAAGGGGTCTGCCGTTTGCGCCAAGTCCTGGACCGAGATTCGTAAATCCGTTTGGAACTATGTTGTAAATGTCTGGTGGCACTATCGGCATTTTCACAGACAGCTCTTTACCATGTAGTTTTTGTTTGTCAAACATTGACACAGCCTAAAAAAAATTAAGATTTATAGAAGTTTGAAACTCAAGATGGCGGAATGTATTTGGACAAAATTTGACACATAAGACACATTGCAAAATATGTCGTTTTTGTCTAGACTTATTTATTTATCACACAAACAATATGAAACCCTGAAATCGAGAGAAATAAAAGGGTTACATGTATAAAACTGAACAAGAACAATTCGGTAGGTAACAGAAAGAAATGACAATTCACAAATAGAAAAATGATAATTAACAAAAAGGAAATAGAAAAAAAATTGTAACAAATAATAATTATGACAATCATACATATATTATAGGACATAGAAAATTACATACATACATAAAAACCACGCCTCTTTCCCAGAGGGGTAGGCAGAGATCATGGATCTCCATTTGCTATGATCCTGACACATCTCTTTACTTCATCTACTTTCATGATATTCTTCACGCACGTTCGTCAGTTTAAATAAAAAATAAGATATATAGAAAATTTGCACATGAAAAAAATATACAATCAACAAATAAGACATACAACAAAAAATACACTACCTAGTGCTTTTAAGTCAGTGACGTGTTTATAGGTAGAGGCGGGGTTTCATTATGAAATCTTTATAAAGTGGCACCAGTAAATCTATGTAAACGTAATAACTGCATTAGATTAGATTTTTAAACTTGAATCTTATGTAGTTACCATAAGACTCGACTTTGCTTGTATCAATTTATGACAATAGATGCCCAGCCATACAATTGAGCAGCTATTTGTCGTGTCATTTTTTGAGCGCTGTCTCTGAATCTAATTATAATTCATCTAAGTTTTAAGTAGTATAAAAGGATTTTAAACTTCATACCTGGACTGCTTCCAATGGGTGATTGAACATGACATTTGCGGTATAGTTATCCATCTTGACGCTGCAGAATCTAATGTTTCCAGCCAGCTCCATCATCTCTCTCAGCATTATCCGATCACATCTAAACTACAAATAAATGAAAGAAAATCATATCATAGTTATGAAATAGCTTAGGTAAAATGATTACTAGAAATTTGGCACAAGAAATAGAAACTCAAATGTATGGCTGTGTGTTGAGCCTTGTGGTAATTACATAAGATTTATGTTTAAAAATCTTATTATATTTACCAGGGGCGGATCGTGATACTTTTAGATGGGGGTTCACATTTTTTTTACTATGAGCGCATGCAAAGTTACAGTTTGGAAACGCCGCGCGTGTTCACTCCCTTACTGAATGAAATAGTGATGAGCTCCTCACTCGTGAGTCACCTCATTCGAGGACCTCACCGCGGCAAAATTCGAGTGAGGCCTCGTTTTCATTTTACAACACCTTACACCTCATCCTCGTCTTACATACTTATGATGGTGGAAATAGCGCTCCAATTTGCGTGCACCCGCAATCTCCTCACTCATTCTACACTCACCTCATTCACTCACTGAACGAACGAACAGAACGAAACATCGCGAGTCGACTCGTCGCCGTCTTCGAGGCTCTCTCACTCACTCAATAATATCTGTCACGATTGTAAGTCTTATTACCGTGACATAGATTATATTTTAGTTAAACGAGGTGAACACCTCAAATGTAAGGTGTTGAGGCGAGGAGAACTCGAGGTTTATTACCATTCACTCAATCAATATCCAGTCTTATTACCCTTACATAGAGTTGCTTTTGGTTAAATGAGGTGAACACCTCAAAATGAGGTGTACCTCGCGAGGAGAACTTGAGGTTCATTTCCATTCACTCAATCAATATCCTGTCTTATTACCCTTACATAGAGTTGCTTTTGGTTAAATGAGGTGAACACCTCAAATGAGGTATACCTCGCAAGTACCTCGCGAGGCGAATTGAGGTCCTCCCTCATCCTCGTTTTGATATGACGAGTAACCCATTGCTAGAATGAAATGATGACCTCACTCTTATTAAAATTCAGATGACCTAATGTAACACATTAAGGACAACCATATCGCGTTCTAACTCGGACTAAGCGACATCTAGTGGCCGCAAACGCACACTACGAATTAATATGAGCAGAGCTCCAGATTAGGCTAATTTTTCATACGAAATCTTCTGTTTCACGCGCCGGCCTATGTCGGTATGTCTCTTTCACACTCATTGATTACAGTACTAGGAATCGTACCAAATTTCGTTTCATTGGAGCGCGATCGCTAGCGCTCCACTCGATACATAAGATTACAACTTACTTGAGACGAACGCGTAGACACTATTGTATAAACATAGTAGAATTGAAAGATAAATATAGAGAAATATAGATTGCCTACGTAATCTTCGTGGGTGGGAGTGCACTGCACCAGCGCTCTTTGGGACGAGCCGCCTCTGATATTTACATAGCTTCACAAGTGCTTTTTAAAAACACTACATCGTGAGACCCTGCCTTTACCCATAATCGTCTCTGACAGGTAGTAAGCCAAAATCGTTGATATTCTGAATTAATCAATAAAATATGCAACTTGTATTTAAACAAAAAAGTTAAAAAATTATTAATAAAGAAATGGAAAAAATTCCTCACCCGGGTGGGAATCGAACCCACGACCTCTGCATTCCGCGTGTCAGCGCTCTAACCACTGAGCCACCGGGTCAATTACTCGGATGACGAATTTTACCATCTCTTTTCTAAATTACATATTGGCAACGTTATTTTTCATCCCGATAGCTATAAAAAAATATATATAAAAGTTAAAGTTAAAAATTGGAGAGTTTTTGATTAAAAATTAAACTTGTTCATACATACAGGGTGTAACCGAGGTTTTCGATAGTTTTCAAAATATTTATTTAGTTTGAAACAGTTAATATTATTAAATGGCATACTTACATTATTGACAGTAACCCAATTGCTGAGAGGTGGCTTTATTTGTAATGACTCCAGAAACTCTAACTTGAGCCCATACAAACCTGAGGGGTCTGTAGCCCAGACATCCTTTTTGGGTTCCCACTGAGCAACTTCTTTTCGTTCTCTGGAAACAGCAAAAATGAGTTTTAAGAACATTATGAAACAGTATTATTCGGCATACATATTTTACAACACATCAACCTAGCCTATATTAAGATTACCAAGACCTTGTGTCGAGAGTACTAAGCAAAAAAAAAAAATGGTGTACTACATATATAATTATGGAAATATTATACAGGGTGTTTTTTTGTGGCCACCTTTAACGAAGGGTACGTATTCTATACATGAAATAAAGTAAGTTTATGCCAAAAAAAATGCTGGGGAAAAAAAATTTTTTTTTTTTTTTTAAAAATTAAATTCCTTGATCGTGCGAAATTTATAGTGTCTAGTGTTTATGTTAGTTTTTTTATAGACAGATATTAATTATTTTTCGTGAAAAAATCCTGCTACGCGCGTCTATGTGCATTTATGCAGAAAAACGCAGTCTATTTACTCAACTTTGGACCCTAATATTTTGGAAACCAGACACTTCCCAGGTATGCTTCCATGGAGAAAAATGATCGTGATGATGAGGAGATTCCGTAGTTTTCGGAAACGTTGACGACCAAAAATCACCCTGTATATATTATAGAAACAGCCATGACACACAAATAAACATCATTATTCATCATATCAAAGTTTGCTTTAACCGGGATTAGAACCCAAGCAGGACCTATTAAGCTGCAGGCAAGGTCAGTATGCCAATAGTTTGTCAATGTTATAATCACTAAGCCACTTGTAGTGTTTAGATGAAAAAAATCAATCATTCATACAGCTTATAATTTTTCTATATTCCAGTACATTAATATTATAACAGGGCAGATGAAGAGTATTTGATGGGTGAGAGAGATAAAACAATACAAAAATTTATGAGCGGAGGAAAAAGGCTGAAACAAACCAACCTTTTGACTACAGGTGGTAATCCTGTATCAGAGTCATCTGTGTCACTGCTACCATGAATACTGGCCACTGAAAGAATATTTGCATAGTTACATAATGTGACACAAGTTAATATATAAATACAAATATACCTTATTATTCATCGAGTGGAGCGCTAGCGATCGCGCTCTAACGAAACGAAATTTGGTACGATTCCTAGTACTGTATTCAATGAGTGCGAAACAGTAGCGAAATAGTAGAATTAAAAGTTAGACCAACTTGTATGAGAACGCTGACCTATACAAAAACATTTAGCCTGCCAAAATATAACAATGTACGAGTATATGGTACACGCACATAGGAGTATATGCTACCGGATATAATTAACGAAATGCCTGCTGAACTAATAAGAGACTTTGTACAGTCGCCTAGAAATAACTTACATTTAATTAAAAAGTATTATGTAAACGGAACAATCTCGCCACTCCAGACAGACCAATAAGGACTACGTGAGTGGCAAATTGTATTTAAAAAAAAGTTATCATAGGGCCAGGTGGTGCAGTGCACCAGGGCCCCGGAGCTCAGGGGGCCCTCCAAGTTAGAGGGCCAGTAGCGTAGCTACCTAGGAGCTAGGCGGGGGAATGCCCCGGGGCTCTCAAACTCAGGGGGCCCTCGAATCCTTACTGAAATTCTCGGGTAGAGCTTGAATTTTCAAAAATTTATAGACTTTTTACGTGAGTTATATGGTAAATACGAGAAAAAATTTATATTATGCTAAAAATCTATTATGTGACTGAGCAGTCTTTTAGTTTTCAATAATAGGGTCATTTACAGTTTTTTTTTTTGTATTTATATCGAAAGATCATAAAATAAAAGAACATTTGCAAAAGAAAAACTGCTAGCATGAAAACTTTCCGGGATATTATTATAACGATTTCAAAATCACAATTTTAGACTTGCCAAAAAATGCTCCATACAAACGGCTACCACGACGTGACGTCACTCTTTAAGCAACTTCTATGTGCGTAAATGAACTTTTGTTCTACAGCTATAAATTAAATACATATTGCGTTTATAAATATGGTTACAAAACAAAAGTTGCTGTAAATGATGCAGGTGGACATGTAATGTTATAATTTTCAATCAATTTCACATTTGAAAAATGGAGTTGCCCACTTAACTTTGAAGGCTTATTACTACCTCATTTGGACACATAATCAAATTGTAATTTTACATATAGGTATGATTATGATCATTTATTCTGATAAGAATAAGATTATCACTTTCCCTAATGGTTTGCTGGAAGAAATCTCTCAGGGATAAGCACGCCTTTGTACATTTTCTTTCATAATTTCTGTCTGTATATAATTGTATGTGTACAATAAAGAATAAAAATAAAAATGTTATTAAGATTCAACCATAGGAAACTACCCCATTATGGAGCTCGTAAACTCCAAAAATTCTTGGTAATATCTACCCGATTGTAACCTATCTCATGTTTTAGCAATGGTCAGAAATTCTCGGTAGAGCTTGAATTTTCAAGAAGGTAATAGACAAATTACGTGGTAAATACGAGAAAAAATTTCGCACTCGCTACGTTCGCGCATCTATTATATATCTAAGCAGTCTTTCAATTATGGGGCTCGTAAACTTCAAAAATTCTTGGTAATGTCTAGTCACGTGCAATAAAGAGAAGATTATTTATTTATTTATAATTTATTTATAATAGCCTTTAATCAGAAACATATTAAAATTATGTATTGTTTTTCTTCTTTTAATTTCTTAAAGTACAGTAACTGCTTCTGTGTGCCTTTGGGCAAAGGCCTCCCCCATCCTTTTCCATTCGTCTCTATTGTGCACTAGTCTGGTCCATGTTTTGGTCTTTCCCGCCATCTCTTCTATTTCATCACCCACCTTTTATGTTGCCTACCTCTATTTCTTTTATGGCCTCTAGGATGCCATAATGTAACAATTTTGCTCCATTTATCTACTCCCCTTATAGTATGTCCTGCCCACTTCCATTTTAGTTGTTTTGTTTTGTATGTAACATCAGCTATCCCTGTTTTGTCTCTTAAGTTCTTATTACTTATTTTGTCGATTCTTCTTTTCTGTATGATACTTCTTTCCATGGCTCTCTGGGTTATACTCAATTTTTTACACTGTGCTTTGGTGAGCGCCCATGTTTGGCAGCCATGCGTAAAGATTGGTAGAATGCATGTGTTAAAGAGTTTTCTCTTGATATACATGCTTGTTTGGCTATTTTTCATAACTTCCCTTAGGGACCAATATCTCTTCCATGCATTTCCAATTCTCCTGTCTATTTCCTTTGTTGTTGAGTCATGGTTGGATATTAATTGACCTAAGTATACCTAGTCGGTTCTTAAATACTGTCACTGGCTATTTATTTTAAAAATAGAACACCTAGAAAAAAAAATGAAATGGTGTTCGATTTTTGAATATTTTTTGATTAATAATCTGCCAAATCACAATTACATTCATTCATTTTTACGATGGAGTGGACTTGCAAAGAGGATAGAGTAGCAGTAATTGCATTGCATCGTTGCGGCCATCCACCGAAGACGATATTCAACTTGCTTCAAAAGTTAAAACTCACGAAGAGGATCGTGTACCGTACCATCAAGAGGTACAATGAAACCTCTAGTGTCGATGACAAGAAAAGAAACGGCAGACCTCGTTCCGTTAGGACTCCAGGGGTCATCAAAGCAATCAAGGCGCGTATTGCAAGTAATCCCGTCCGCAAACAGAAACTGATGGCTTTGGAGATGGGATTAACCAGAAGTACCGTAAAAAAAGTACTCAATGAAGACCTGGGACTACGAGCATACCGAAAAAAGAGTGGGCATCTTCTGAACGCGCGTCTGATAGCTATGAGAGCCAAGAAATGCAAAGTTTTGCTAAAGCGGTACGCAAGAAACGGACACCGCGATATCCTGTTTACAGACGAGAAAATTTTTAATATCGAAGAGAAGTACAACAAACAAAATGACAGGGTGTACGCTACCAGCTCTGCGGCCGCTGGAAATGCCATTCCTAGAGTGCAGCACGGCCATCATCCATCATCAATCATGATTTGGTTGGGAGTGTCCTACTATGGCCCTACTGAAGTGCATTTTTGTGAAAAAGGTGTCAAAACCAGTGCAAAAGTGTACCAAGACACGGTTTTAGATCGCATAGTAAAAGATCTGCCCCAGACACTCTTTGGAGGACGGCCATTTGTGTTTCAACAGGACTCGGCACCAGCGCATAAGGCCAAAACAACTCAGGAGTGGTTCGAGCGCCAGAATATCGAGCTAATAAGGCATCAAGATTGGCCCTCATCTAGCCCTGACCTCAATCCACTGGATTACAAAATTTGGCAGGAATTGGAGGATAAGGTCTGTTCTAAACCTCACAAAAATTTGAGCAGCCTAAAGTCATCATTGATTAAAGCAGAGGCCGATATCGACATGAATATGGTCCGTGCTGCTATTGATGACTGGCCGCGAAGATTGAAGGCTTGTGTGAAAAATGGTGGCAATCATTTCGAATAAATTTTGTGTTTAATGTAAGCTAATTAAATTACCTTTTTTTTTAAAAAAAACTTTTTTTGAATATCATGACTAGTTTTCATTTTATAGCCAATTTTGTTTGTGACAGAATTTAAGCACTGACTAGGTATATATTCGGATACATAGTCAATGGTGTTGTCATCTACTTCTATCACTTTGGATTCCATACTAAGGTCATGGCTTTTGTTTTCTGGAGGTTCATTAAGAGCCCTACCTCTTTACTAGCTGTATTCAGTTCTACTAGCATTTGCTGTAGTTCTTCTGCCGTGTTTGCAAAGACTACTATATCGTCGGCGAATCTCAGATGTGTTAGTTTTACACCATCTATATCTAAATATATAAAGAGAAGATAGTCAACAAAAATTCCTCAAAATCTAATTAGTTGAGATAGCAGTGGGGCCCCATTTTTTATTTGCCCCAGGGCCCCTAGTTACCTAGCTACGCCACTGGTGCGAAAGAGACATACCGACATAGGCCGGCGGGTGGAACAGAAGATTTCGTATGAAAAATTAGCCTAGTCTGGAGCGCCGCTCACATTAATTCGTAGTGTGCGTATGCGGCCACTAGATGTCGCTTAGTTCGAATTAAAACGCGAAATGGTTGTCTTTAATGTGTTTCATTAGGTCATCTGAATTTTAAGATTGAGGATCATTTCATTCGTTAAAGGATCAAAGAAAATACTTCCTTACTCTCTTAAGGGCGTGAACACGCACGGCGTTTCCAAACTGTAATTTTGCATGCAGACATATTTAAAAAATGTGAACCCCCATCTAAAAATATCAGGAGCCGCCCCTGCTCATGACCACCTTACACAGATCGTATATCTATTGTCTGTTTCTTGAGCGAGAAAATCACCAATAGTTTGTCGTTTTCTCGCCGGCAGTGGGACATCTACCATGCTTTATTAACTTTTCGAATTTTGAATAATTTAAATGAATTATTCAAATTTGAAATTGGAGTGGATATTAAAAAAAAGGGACATTCAAATTGCAAACCCTAGTACCTACATTAAAGTGCCATACAGTTGAAGGTGGTAAGTTGCAGTAAATCTTTGTAGTTATGCAGTTTGTGCAGGCCATACATATAGATACCAGAGCAGAAGTTGAAGGGAGACTGTGCATGGTATTGCTTATATCACAGAAGCAAAATACTGTCACCACTGCACGTACTAAGAACTTCATAGCAGGTAAAACAATACAATTACCTATACATGTGGTCCCATTAACTTTAATTGTATAATCACTTTTGACATTCTTTGATTTCAAAGACTCCAATGCATTTAAACCTCTTTGCATATTTGTAAAACCCAACTTCACAACTCCTGTAAAGTTTTCCTCATCCCTCATAATTTCTATTGAGTCTGTTTCTCCACACTGCAATTTAGAAAAAAGAGCAGATTAGTGCTAAAAGCAACAAAGGGGATTTGACGAAATCCTGAAATAGGTGGGATAAAATTTGCTAGTTACATTATAATTGCCTTATTGCCTATACTCTCTTGGACCTACAGGTGTAGAACAGTTATAATTTGTGATAATTTAAAATATTGCAATACACCTTACCCCATCTGATATAAAATCATGTATCTGTTTGGTAGTCCAATCCTCTGGTAAACTTTCTAAATATATGCAATAGGCAATTGCCATTTTGTTACCGTCCATACCAATCATATCTCGTTTCCTTTTTATTGATTGTTTGGATAATTCATGTTCAGCTGATGCCGTTGCCTCTGTTTTCTGTTTGCCTGTATCAGCCATCGCACCATCGACTTGTAGTTTTACGGTTTTACATATTGCATTAATATCGTACGTAAATACTATGATTTTTGCTTTACCTTGTCAGATAAAGATTGGAAGGTTGGTTTGCAGAATATACGACCTATTTTTACTATATGTAATAGATTATATGGAATATGTTTTTTTTTTTTAGTTTATCCCGAAGGAAAGGCAAGGGGAACTAAGCCCATACAGCCATTGTCTTTAGTAAATGATTTCTGAATTTATGGGATGATAAATAATGATGATGGTGATGAATGGAAACGACGGGAAAATCCTCAAGAACAGGTGTAAAGTTAGTCAAAATGAAAAATAATTGCAGAAACAACTTACATGGGCCCATGAAGAGATCGTATTCCGGCTAAAGTTTTACTCAGCTTACCTGCATATGAAACCATGCACACGCACTAGATTCACATCACAAGTAATCAAAATATAGCTTATCTACCAGAAAACATCACTTTACGGACACATGCAAGCCATTTCCAAAAAATTTTTGATTTTCATAAGAAAATTACACCCGCTGCCTTCCAGCTTTTCCCGCCGAATCCCGAATATGGTACTTAAACACAATTGTTTGTTTGTTTAGTTTATCCCGAAGGAAAGGCAAGGGGAACTAAGCCCATACAGCCATTTTCTTTAGTAAATGATTTCTGAATTTATGATGGATGATAATGATGATGATGAATGGAAACGTCGGGAAAATCCTCAAGAACAAGTGTAAAGTTAGTCAAAATTAAAAATAATTGCAGAAACAACTTACATGGGCCCATGAAGAGATCGTATTCCGGCTAAAGTTTTACTCAGCTTACCTGCGTATAAAACCATGCACACGCACTAGATTCACATCACAAGTAGTCAAAATATAACTTATCTACCAGAAAACATCACTTTACAGACACATGCAAGCCATTTACAAATAATTTTTGATTTTCACAAGAAAATTACACCTGCACCTTTCCAGCTTTTCCCGCCGACACTTAAACACAAACTAAGTAGATTTTTTTTTTTATAGTTTATCCCGAAGGAAAGGCAAGGGGAACTAAGCCCATACAGCCATTGTCTTTAGTAAATGATTTCTGAATTTATGGGATGATAATGATGATGGTGATGAATGGAAACGTCGGGAAAATCCTCAAGAACAAGTGTAAAGTTAGTCAAAATGAAAAATAATTGCAGAAACAACTTACATGGGCCCATGAAGAGATCGTATTCCGGCTAAAGTTTTACTCAGCTTACCTGCGTATAAAACCATGCACACGCACTAGATTCACATCACAAGTAATCAAAATATAACTTATCACTTTACGGACACACGCAAGCCATTTACAAATAATTTTTGATTTTCACAGCTTTTCCCGCCGAATCCTCATAAATATGTACAATAACCTCGTAGAAAGATAACCTAAAAAGTTTTATTTTTTGTTCCCTAAGGAAAGCAGAGGGAAACTACGTTCATACAGCCATTGTTGAGTTTTTGGTAGTAGTAGTAGTAGGACGGCCGATTGGTGTAGTTGGTAGTGGCCCGACCTGCGGCGCCATAGGTCCTGGGTTCGAATCCCGGTAGGTGCAAACATTGATGTGATGAACATCGATGTTTGTTTCCGAGTCATGGATGTTTATATACTTATCTATGTATTTATATACCGTTACTTAGTACCCACGACACAAGACCTTAGGGATCTTAGTGTGGGACTAGGTCAATGTGTTGTAAAGTGTGTAAAAAAAAAAGTATTAAATATTCTCTCGACAATAATTTTAAACTCGAATGACGTCGTTCCTTTGCCTATCTTTTGGGATTAAAACTTTATTTATTTTTTGGCTGTCAGTCTTTGTGTCATGTCAGTCATTTTTTTACAAATAAAAAAATATTCACTGGCTGTTGAGGAAAGAAAATTATTTATTTAATATAAGTAATAAATACATAGTACATACCTATAAAGGCATTTTTGTAATACTTCTGTATCTCATCTCCTCTCCTTATTTTAATAGTAAGTAAAATGAATAAGAAATGTGAAATTTTATACATGAAAGAAAACCCAATTATTGTAAGTATCTCGTTTTACCCATGTTATGAATGCGATATGCTAAAGTTTCTGTCCATATAGTTATCTTATTTTTAGTCTGAAACCGAAGGAGACGAAGATGAAGAGGACATCTGGGATGATAGGAAGCTTAATGATGCTTATGATAAAGCAATACGAATTGCTAACGCTGAAGTTGCAAAACGCGTGGCCATGTCCACAAATACGGCATCTAGAGAAGGTAAATTTCAGTATAAACTTGAATATAAGAAAAACGAAGTTACCTACTGGTTAACTGCCTATCCACGTCTAGCTAGCCCCTATTGCTTTCACGTAATCAGTGGTTAGGTTAAGGTTAAGTCAGTCTACCTCCTAAACTACCATAATTTATTTTTATCATCAAGGAGTAACTGTACATAGATATTGTATAAATTATGTAGATAAGAAAGTAAGTTTATCATGCATAGTGATAGTATGGAGAAGGATATTCTGTAGTCCATGCCAACAGAGTTGCGGGCAACAACTAGTTTTATTATAAAAATGATTTGCGAATTAACCTAATATTACTAAAACAAGAAAAAGTTTGGAGTGGATTCATTGGTGATTTAGGTTCAAAGTTAGACTAGAGGTACTGGGATCAGGTTCCAGCAAGAAAAGCCACTACTATTATGTAATATATAGCCAAATAGAAAATACTTTAAAACTTAGTTAATACACATAATGATAAGTACTTCATTTCAGAATCCAAGAACTCAAAGGTAAAGGGTAAGCAATCTTCAAAGAATGCGGAGAAAAAGGAGTGTTTCCCAAAATGGAAGGTTGGCATGCCTTGCCGAGCCAAGTATGAGGCTGATGGGCTGGAGTATGAGGCATTTGTGATGAGGATAATCAGTGATACTGAGTGTGTTGTCAAATTTTTAGGTAATAATATTTTATTGACTCAGTACAGTGAGGCAAGCAATAGTTTTGATAGTGTTACAGAGTATGAAAAGTTTGTGCTTAACTTTAAGTACCCGGCATCCATTCTACTAGAGAGTAACGCCTTGCATTTTTTGAAAATTGTTTAGGGTTAGAATCGTTTTTTTTAAATAGTTTTATTATTGTTTTTAACTAGCATTTTCTATATTTAATGTGTACAAACAAAAACTTGTTTGCAAAATCGAAAAATAGTAGGTTAACCTTTATTGCCTCCATGGTTAACCTTTAAAAAAAAACCTAATTGCAGGATATGAAAACTCTGAAATAGTAGCTTTAAGTTCACTAAAACCCACTAAGGGAAGTGAGGAGCGCACACATCAGATTGCGATTGCATCAAGAGATCGAGAAGATGATGACCTGCTAGAAAGTCAGTCTCAGAATGACAATACATTGGAAGGCAGCCAGCATCCAACATTGAGTCCAGGTGACATAACATATTTAATTTTCTTTACCTGTGATGAGCACAGGTGGCAGCAGGGCTTTTCTGGAATGGATATTTGTCATAGGTACTTGGGTATTCCCTCTGATTATGAGCTAGCAACCTGTCACTGATGATTTACATTATTTTACATGTGTCTGTTCTGGATGGTCTTAAATGATGTTCTAGTGAATCTAGTGCCACACATGTGCTATTGAAAACCTAACCTAACCATATTTTTTATCATTCATCACCATTATTAATTTTGGACATCAGTTGTCATTTTTAGAACATCAGCTAAGCAATAACCTTCACTGCAACTGCATGAAATAAGATCCTTTTGAGGTTTGTCCAGAATGCTCTTATTGACATGTTACAAATTAAAATTTCAGATAAATCCTATCAGAATCCCAAGAAGTCTAAGAAAAAGAAGAAAGTGCAGAGACATATGAACGGTTTTGATCTACCAGATATCCCAATGCCCACCCTTAGCATGTTAAGAAATGTAAGTTTCTTAAAAACTATTTAGCTGTAGAGTTTACATAACTAGTTATTAGCCATTATACTAGCTTTTTATAAATGTGAAAGTAGGTTTGTTTGTTTGTTACCTCTTCACACTTTATGCAACCAATTTTCTTGAAATTTTATATTTTTTCGTTGCCACCCTTAACAAAGGTTACGTGCTCTATACTAGTGATGTAACGAATATTCGCATTCGCAAGAAACATAGTGAATGTTTTATAGATATTGTAAGTACCTATATGGAATGATAATACAATTGATAAGATTTATATATATATTTTTTTTTAAGTATTCACACACTTTACAACACATTGACCTAGTCCCACACTAAGATCCCTAAGATCTTGTGTCGTGGGTACTAAGCAACGGTATATAAATACATAGATAAATATAGAAACATCCATGACTCTGAAACAAACATAATTTTTCATCATATCAATGTACATATAATTTTTCATCATATACCGGGATTCGAACCCAGGACCTATGACGCCGCAGGCAGGGCCACTACCAACTACACCAATCGGTCGTCATTTTTTGTGTACGTTACCTGCCTATATTTATATTTAAAAAATATTATATTATGGATCAGCCTTAAATTGTGTAACTAATTGGGTAAAAAAAACATAATAAAGAAGGTAATTCCATACGATAAAAAAAAACAAATCATAAATTTTGAAAAAAGAACAAAGTTAAATAAATTAAACATTTAACTCATTTAATTGAGAGAAAAATGATCATGATGATGAGGAGATTTCGTAGTTTTTGGGAACGTTGACGACCAAAAATTATCCTGTATAAGGTTTATCCAAAATTAGTGCTTATCTTTTGACACGAAACTAGGTAGGTAAAAAGAAACAATTTTCACTATGGGACCAACTCCGATATATTGAAGAAAAAAAATCAGCTGTTCCATACAATCTCGAATAATTACTGCACTGAAATGTATCCGGAACATCTGATTATTTTTTTTTCAATATTTCAAATCTCGTGTCAAAAGATAATCACTAATTTTATGTCAGTTTCTTACTAATAAGTATGGGTTTACCTGTCTGACACTAGTTTAGTGTTAACTTTTTTAGGTTATCTGGAACTTATCAGCAAGTGATGAATAGTCCCAGAGATACTGGCACTAAGTATTGTATCTGTTCCTCAGATGGGTGGAATGGATATGCCAATACCTCCACCACCTCCAATCACACTCCACTCAAACTCAAACGACACTGAAGATCAAGCAGTTTCCTCAATGCTACTCAGCTGGTACATGAGTGGATATTATACTGGACTCTATCAAGGGCTTAAAAGGTATTAATTTGAGTATCACAGAGTTCTATGGCAATAGTTATGCAAATCCCTTCATTGTGAACGCGGGTTACGAAGAATTTGGTACATTGACCTTTGGGTCCACTCTTTGCACTCGCACATAAATATAGTGCCGTCACCTTAGATGAAATTTTACTAGATTCAGTGACAGCGCTCAAAATATGACACTACAAATAGAAGCTCAAATGTATGGCTGAGCGTCTATTACAAGCGAAGTCGAGCCTTATGGTAACTACGTAATATTCAAGTAAAATAATCTGATCTAATGCAGTTATTACGTTTTTATAGATTGACTTGTGCCATTTTTTTCTATTGAGGGATCGCCCGCCACCGGGCCCTATACCCTCCGCTGACCCTCGGATCTGCCGACTCATGATCACGAACACAAGACACTACAGTCGCAACGAGAAGCCAGATCCAAGCACCTAGCATGCAACCATAAATACATAGCTGCTAATCCGAAAACCAATTAAAATTTTAATCGACTTTTTATAAACATTTAATTATGAAACCCCGTGTCGACCTATAATCGCGTCACTGGCCGTCACACTTGTTAGTTACCTCGGTAGGAGCGTAGCCAGGATTGTAATAAATTGGGGTCGCAGACAAATCCGCGCCGTGTGGTATCGGCAGAGTAGAATGACACCACCCCATATCTGCCCGTGGTTATCGTAAGAGACGATCAAGTGGGCAGCAGCCCCTCCCATGTCAACAAGATGGCCCGAAAATGTCACTGCCCGGCGTGGTGTCTATGGTAAAAAACCCTCCTATAGCAGTAGCCTAGTACCATACCCATGTCCAGCAGTAGACTGCAGTAGGCTGATTGTGGACAAAGAAAATCCTTTAGTGAATGTCGTAAGAGTCGACCAAGAAATTCAAAGTTGTTCCCTTGAGCGATGAGCTAGAAACTTGTTACTGATCATTTTCATCTGGCTCCGCTATGATAAACATACAGTTCTGCCCCCATATTGCCTATTATCTTTGTGTGTGTTGGCAATTTTTCTTGCGACGAGGCTTTATGCCGCTTCCTTTTGTTGTTTCATTGAGTGATCATCACTATGAACTGTCACAGAGATTTTTATGAACACAGCCCCTGTCCCTATGTACTTACCCAAATTATATTTTATACGTCTTTTATAAGTGGACGCCCGCGACTTCGTCCGCGTGGACTACGGAAAAAGCAAAATGTCGAAATTATCCGGCATAGAAACATTTACTCCCGTAAATATATAAAGAAAATCCGTTACATTTTTATTATATGTATAGATAGATAATAATTTTATTATGATGAACTTTTTTTACAGATCAAGATCGAGCAGAGGAAACATGTGATATTACTTAACGTTATTATTAGTAAGTTTTCTTTACACTCAAACTATAAAAACACAATTTTTACTATTTTAAAAAATACTTTTATTTGCCACTTTCACAACTTACAAGAGAATTATAAATTAAATAAAATAGAAACACCGTAAATGATTTTAAAAATAAATTATGCCTCCTGATTGCGTGCTACTATGTACAATATATACATTTAGTTTTATTTTCACATTCAGGCTGTAAAGGAAAGAGTATTTGATCAAATGCACTGAAAATAGCTCACCATAGTAGAGAATGCCTCCACCACAAACCAAAGAGGCTAAAACAAAATTTGTTTTAACTTTACTATTTTTGATTTGTCCTGTGAGGTAACCATTAAGTCTAAGAGCAGGACTGTTTTCATTGTGAGAGCGAGATGTAGCTATGCACTGCTTATATTGTCTCGCTTCTACAAAGGGAACAAGCTTTAGTTTCTAATATATTGTAAGCAATTTATACCATATAATATAATACAGATGCTCATTGCATGCCTCTGTAACATGGTTATACTTTATTTAGGTCTCAAGCATTCTGGTTATCTGTAGTGGGGTAAACACACCTTTCTTTACACCCTGTATTGTACATCCTTTCCAGTTACAGTCCATCCTTTCAAGCATAATATTATGGATCTTATTGTGTCATCTGTGGTGAGAAATAAATGAATTTATTATTATTATTATAGTTTTGACTAATAATGAGCTTGATTACTGACTAAACAATTTGCTCGTATTGGTGGGTTTTTAAACATGAAATTATATTTTTCTTAATACATTTTCCATTATATTCTTCTGTTATTACACCAGTTATTTGCATAAAACCAAAACTTAAGAAATTACGAAAAAAAAACTTAAGGTGCTTTAAATATACTATTTAATATCGAACTGGAATCGAAATCCTAAGGCCTAGTTATTAGTTCTTTCTCTCTTCTTCTATTATACATAAGTATAGGTTGTCTCTCCTCTTTGTGAAAGAGAGATGATAAACATGTAAGTACTCTCCCTCTACATATAATAATTTCTAAAGCAAAGTGTCTCCTTAAGAAATAAAATGGCAAAACAAATAATTAATAAACAATATTTACAAATACCACAATATACAAATAAAAACGTAATAATAGTTGTACAATAAAAACACAATAATATATTAATTAATTCGAGATTAGTATAATCTCTGAGTAGTGTTTTAGAATTAATTATTTAAGGCCAAGTTCTAAGCGCAAGTTGAAAATAAGGCTGCCATAATGCATGTTAATGCATCAATTACACGAAACTGATTATTATATGAAACTGACTCTACGGCGCGTGAAATATTCCGATCTGTAACCCTTTTTGTCCACCTAGGGTGGCAGATCGAAAAAAAGTTTGATCTGTCCCACTATTAGTATTAAAGTAGGACAAATCAAACATTTTTGTCCGGACTGTCACCCTGCGGGGACAAAATAGGATGTCAGATCGAAATTATCACAGCACGTAAGCCATTCTCGTGAACACACTCTAGAATGGGCGTTTTTCAACTAGGCGACACGACCACGACATTTCGTCATCTAGTATGGGGGGCCCTGTCGTGGCCCAATGGAAAAACGAGCCATACTATCTTAATTCATATTTGCTTCCAAAAAAGCCGTGATCGTGTCGTGGCCGTTTCGTCTAGTGGAAAAACGCCCATCGGGTTGGGTGGGTTGTCTCGTTCAGACTAGCGTACTCAATTCATGTGAGTCGTGGCTTAAATCGACGGTCGCTGGAGGGACTCCCGGTGTGGCCGCACCTTCGCCAGGTGGCGTGCTGGTTGGTGGTCTGTGGAAGAAGCAGACATCAAATGAAAAATTAAATAAAAAACTATTCTATTCTATTACCATTTTGAAAGTAAACAGGTCACATTGGCGCTAGTGTCTGCGTCGCTCGCATGTCAATGAAACAATTATAGGCTTGTCGTAATGTATATGTCGAAGACATGTTGTATAAAACGCCGTATTGCAAAACGGCTAGGCGTTTTCAATAATATTAAAGAAATAATCCTTCTAGCACTTCGTGCTTAGAAACCAAATTATTGCCCTCTAAAACCATGTAATGTCATTCTACCTGATGCGTTATTGTAGGTACCATGATTTTCGTTTTTGAAAATAGGGGTATTCGGCTGCTCGAAGGACCATTTTGTCCCATATCCATATAGCCTTGCTTAGCGTAAAGCACAAACTATTGAAGAAAGTTGTAAGCTTGCAGTATATTGAAATGCTTACCTTATAATATAGGGTCCACTCTGTTGTAAATACGTGATAGGGTGTGTATAAGGTCCCCCAGTCACACTATGGAAACTGATATTCCCCATTCCGGTATTGTTTAAATGGCCGTTGCCTAGCAACACGCCGTTAGACGTGTTTGGATTTGTAGCACTTGTCGTGTTCAAATCCTGAGCGCGTATCGCCTTAACTAAGTTCGTCTTCTCTTTCTGCCAGACGAAAACGTTATGGACCTGGAAGAGAGAGAAAGAATATTATTATCGGGTAGTAGCATAAAATAAATTAAAAGTATTCTGTAGATGTAACAGCCATCATAGTTTGGTGCATATGGAGATATGGACTGATATAGATGGAATTTGGTACGGAAATAGCACTTTTGTGCGATTAATATGATTACAGTTTTTATGGCCGGTAAATTTTGTCGTTTATACCTAGTAGGTACGGAACTACGGACATTGATTTATATAGGGTACGGACCGTTCTCTGCGTCGAGCTGAAGCCGTCGGCTTTGTCCAAACCTTGCATAAAGACAGTGACAGATAATATAGTCGATTCTGATCGTCACACTTAAACCTAAACTTAATATTAGTCCTACCTGTCGCAACCATTTATATTAAGAATGGAGAGGGACAGACCTGACTAAGTTTACATTTAAGTGGAACGGTTAGGATTGGCCATAATATATTCTTACCACTGATAAAAGAGTCCTTATTACACTAACAATAAAACTCACCATAGCACAGCCGCAGAACACGATGCCAACGCCAATAAAGACCGACGTCACTATGGCCGGCGTCGAGTGGAACTGGATAAACGTGTATAGTATTATCCCTGGAAAATGGAAACAGTTACTTTAGCAGTAGCTACATTGTTACCTCGTAGTCGCGAAATGTAGAAAACGAACGAAGAAGATGGCAGTGTTCTGGTTGGTCACATATGTCGTAGAGCCGATGGACGGTGGAGTAAGCGGGTTCTCGAATGGAGACCGCGCCTCGGCATGCGTATCGTTGGACGCCCTCCGGCTAGATGGACCGATGACTTAAAGGGGGCGGCTGGTAGTGCTCTGGGGGAGGCATACGTCCAACAGTGGACTGCAATGTGGCTGATGATGATGACATTGTTACTCGATTACGTCATTGGCAAAGGGAAGGTGCTTTTATCAGTATGAATTGATATAGCTTTATTACTATAAAAGGGTCGTGTTTGTTGTCGTACATATTAGTAGACCTCTCTCCGATAGACTAACCTTCACATTGACCGACATAATAAACTGTAAGTATCAGGCACTTACAAAACCTGTGCTGATTCAAGACTTCACTAGAATACCTACATCATAACCCGTACGATGAATTTGGTGAGAGCGAGATATCTCACTTTTAAACGTCAAATTCACAGAGCTATTAATAACTAGATAAACTAAGTGTATGTACTTTGCATGGAAAAAATTGACTTGGGGATTAAAATAGACACTCGTTCTCGAGCCAGGACTGAGTGAATTAGGGCTGATAGAAGTGGTTTGCAATCCCTTTTTACACACCAAGTACAAACACTTGCCTTGTCTAGTTATTACTTAGCTCTGTGGATTTGTCGCGTAAATGTGAGACATCTCGCTCTCACCAAAGTCATGCTACGGGCGCAGCTACATCTCCTTTCGTGGTAGGAGTCGACTAAGGAAGTCAGGCATTCTCATACAATTTTTCTACTGACCTGTTAGAAACACTGGTATTGATATAAAGAAGCCTCCGACTGCACAAACTCTCGTTATCGCAGATTTTTGTAAATACTTATTGGATCTGAAAAGAAAAAAAGTTATGTAGTTCTTGGTCGTTCGACCCGGATGTGTTATTTAAAAATTCTGTTTTTTTTTTATATAATACCTATGTACTTAAACCAATTATTATAATATTAATACGAAAATTATAACTAAATATACTAACAAATAAGGTGCGTAAGCGACACGACAAAATAGTTATGACGCTGGACCAGGATGCATCTTAGTGTGTGCAGATAGCATAGTCATGTAAGTCATTTGTGTATTAGGTACTTATTTTATTTATTTAAGATATAAAATTTCAAAATACCTCTAAAAAACTAAGTCTTAGCTACTACGGAACCTTATGTGACATAAGTTATGTCAGCAAGTCCGACACGCACTCGACCACTTTTTCGTCAGGTTCTCATCTCAGGTCATCGCAACAAAAATAATCGATTATTTAATGTCCGAGTCATTAATCGATATATTGATACGAGAGGAATCGTATCGGAACTCGTTTGAGCGCCGCTCGGCAAGGTAACGGATTCTGCTCTACACCTGTTCATCAGGTATTTTGTAAGCGAGAATTTGTTAAGGCCAAGTTAGTCTAGCCAGGCTAATATTTAAAAAGGGATTATCAAAATCGATTAATAAACTACGAAAAAATAGATAAGTACCTACGATCAATCTTTTTTTTTCACTTTTCAGTCGGTTAAAAATACGTACACGTAATTTCATCGATCTATGGTGTCCATCGAATGGACGAAATAATTATGAATGGCGAAAAATCCAATGACGGACACTAGCCTTATAATTATTATCCCGGGAAAAAGTGTCTTATTCGGATTTATTGCGGACAGTTGAGGAGTTTAACTAAATTTTCATTCTTATCCCCATATTTCGCTGTCACTTGTATTTCCCCTATCCAATAAGGAACAGACGTCAAATCGGGCGTCGCCTTAACACTTCAGAACAATAACATCTTCGCTTCTGAACCTAAAAACTGTGATCCTGAACTTGGTCAATGCGGATGTTCGAATCTTCATTGGCACTCTTAGGAATGCTATCATTTCGTGTTTTGGGATTATGTAAAGCTTCGTGCATGTATGTAACAATATTACCAAGTAGACATTGGCCTGATGTGGGGCTTCACTACAATACAATCAGCTGCATCTCCTTCCGTGCATGTCATAAGAGTCGACTAAAGAGCTCGGGCATTCTCAGGCGATGAGCTAGCAACTTGTCACTGATCATTTACATCTGACCCTGCTATGCTAAACGTGGCAGTAGTATCTGCTTTATGATCTTGCAGTTCATACTAGGTAACCATTTCGAAAACACAGCCGTAGGTTTGTACTACCAAGTAGGTAAACATTAGGGTCGATTCCGGTAGTCACACTTAAACCTAATCTTAGTCAGGTCTATCTGTTCTTAAGATAAATGGCTTACAGAGAAAAGGACAGGTAGGACTAATTTTACCTTTAGGTTTAAGTGTGACTGCCGGAATCGACCATAATATCCTCCATGTGCCTACCTAGCTAGCTATATTATCCTCAATTCCGCCATTCAAATTGTCAACGGTTGCACCAGTTGTGTGGTTCAACCGTTCGTCACACTCGGTTAGCTCGAGGGTGTTTCTTCCCCTGTGTTATTTAACTAGCCCCTTAGTAACGGTAACCCAACAAATAAAACGTATGCATTTTTAAAGAAAATCATTGATTGGTATGTAAATCAAATCAATGTTTACGATTTTACAACGTAGGTACTGGAAGGTTGAATAATTCACTTATTACTACTCTTAGTGTGCGACCATCCGTAATAACTTCGTTGAATTTAGAAAATAATGCCAATAGGCTAGGTAGAGTTTGGACTTAAGTCCTAGGTGTGCAGTACCTAGTGGACTTTACCCAACTGTCTGTCTATACTACTCGGTGCATGTAAATAGCCAACGATTTAATAGCTGTGTAGATTAATAGATAAGGAAATTATCCCTTAATATCCTTTTACTACCGTCATAAATTCATTAACTTTCTTACGAACCCCAGCTAAAGAAATGCGAGGCTTCACTAGAATACA
Source organism: Carposina sasakii (assembly GCA_014607495.2). Classification (NCBI taxonomy): domain Eukaryota; kingdom Metazoa; phylum Arthropoda; class Insecta; order Lepidoptera; family Carposinidae; genus Carposina; species Carposina sasakii. Next base: position 4,604,068 of record CP053163.1, on the reverse strand, counting down.
TCAGAATCATCTTCACTAAGCATGTTGTGATAGTTGACTGAATGACTCTGAGGCATGAGCTAGTAACTGCAAATTGTCACAAAATTTTAACATCTGGCCTCGCTATACCAAACGTGGTATTCTCCTTCGTGGACCTGCAGTTTTGGTTATTCAATTTTTGGGAACACGGCCGTATGTTCCCTACCTATATATTATGTCTGTATGAAAATTATTTTGCTTCGTGCATCGATCATGCAAGCTTGAAAGTTGGATTGACGCAGCGTGATTTAAATTTGAAGAGCAATCGACACAACCTTTAGATTTATTTCAATATAAAATGATTGGCCGCGTGGTTATCTCTAAAAGGATTTTCTTTAGAATAGAATTTTATTATAACTATTTTATATTATAAACGCCATAATTAAACTGCATTTAGCAGGTAGGCACAGGGATAATTCACCTGTCTAGGTTTAATAAAAAAAATCCTGCACTGCAAGTTGTTTTCTCGTTAGAGGCACCTGCTTATCTTACATGGCTATCCGCCTATAGGAGTACATTAACACCTTAGTTATTGTATATGGTATACCTCTATGTACGAGTAGGTAAGTATTATAATAATATAATAACTACTAACTAATTTAAGTAATATTTTGAATAGGAAAATTATACTTATGAAAAAGGTTTTACGGAAGTTAAGTCTTACGAACGAAACTATATAATAATATTTACAAATTTATAACCTACACTACTATTGCTATTACAGTTATTTAACTATTATAGCCGCGTGGTTGCACTTTATTGGTACCTATCTGGATGATGTTTAATGTTTTTGAACATTCATTTACGTATAATGTAGCCTACCTAATTAAAATTACTTATCTGCTAGCATCTCTTTAATATAGTTTTAATGCTAAACTAATAGAATCGTAAAATAATGTTACCTAATCTGTCTCTACCTTTCTAAATTTAAGGCAAATGTAAAACATAGAGAAACAGGATTATAAACTAATCTGCAGATTTACGGTAATCATTGTTTCGGATAATTGCAGCAAAATGCCTATTATCTTGCATTAAGAATACAAACAATTCGTAGCTATTTAAATAGTCGAGGACAAGATTATGTTATCAGTCGCTATTCGCGCGTTGCCGCCATATTTGTAAGGCATTGTCAGCTGACTAGACCGGTTCTCAACACGAATTCCCAGCAGGTATGTACGTATACGCTAAGGTTTATACTAAGGCTATCGTAAGCATTCCTCTCTCAGCTCAGCCGTGAGATTTCCCTTCGTCTTATTTCTTTACACGACTCGAAAACGCGGGATTTTAAGCATCACGACGCGTGGCGGCGCCACAGAACACATTTACTCCTGGCGGCGCCATTTTGCAGTTTGCATTCGGAATTGGAAGTTTATTTTTCTTTTTGCGTAAGCAACGGTGTCGGTGTAATCACGGAGCCTTATCTTTGGCCTAATCTTGAAATCACAATAATAGTATTTGCTATTGGTAACTCGGTAACTGAGTAAATAATCAATAATTGATTAAGTAATAATAACAGATATTGTAACAGGTTCCTCAGTCACTGATTTCCATATTTTATATCTTACAATCAGTATTAACATTAACTCTGCCTCGAGATCCAAGAGATCAGAATAATAGATTACCCAAAAAGACTCCGCCGCTCTTTCATTTACCTATTTGTTATAGTTTTCAGGCTTCCAGTCTGGTATTCAAGGGAATTTAACGACCTATTAACGTGAACCTAATTAAGTAATAAGTACTAAGATCTTTTCAGTTGCCAACATGTTACATTTAAAATCACCTAGTAATCTCAGTATGCAAAACGTGTTTACAGTTTCAAAACTAGCAAGGAAGGTGCGCCTGGCCAATTGACATTTAGCCAACTTACGAAATTCCTCGTCAGAGATGAGTAAAACAAATAAATCTCGAGAGAGAAACGTAAATCATTCAGTCCTTGTACTTATGTTATGAAACCGCCACTTTACAAATACAATGAATCTTAAGTATAGGAATTTTTACCTGTTCCCATTCAAGGTTGCCCGTAAGGTGCACGTCTGCATGTTTTGAACGTGCCTCACTAAGGCTTTGCTCTTTTTTTAATGCGCAAGGTTATGGCGCTCGAACTATGCTAATTAGCTGCTTTTGTAATAGGAAATGACAAGTAATATTGGAGACTAATAGAATGTTTATTAGTCAGATATGGTATTTTGAGGTAAAACTTATCTCGCGTTCGATAACACAAGCCTGCGTCATTCCTTGTTTCATGGTTATAGTACAAACTGACGTCAACATGTGACAAGCCCGGAGGTTCGTATTTATGCACTTGTTATCTTGTTCCGTGCTGGGGCGTCCAGTCTCTTAGATTTTTTCAAAACCCTTAACTCTACAAATCAAACAATCAGAACAACAAATGAGTACACAAATATGGAGATGCTTCTTCCATGCGTCTAATTTGGGTTTGGAATACCAGAATACCGTTAAACTCCATTTAAGAGGGAAAACGTTTCCTGGAACACTACTAATGGACAAGCCCACCCAGGGGACGGAACGAACAGAATCCACATAGGACACTTATGTTAAGGAGTATTTCTTTCTACACGTAGACTTTGTTCTTCAACGTTTTCTATTCATTCAATGAAGAAGAAATACTTGCAAGCATCAAAACTGGTAGTGGTATTTATAAAATCTACTAGTGGACACCCGGGACTTCGTCGAAATTATCCGGGATTAAAATATTTTCCCGAGATAAAAAGTAGCCTATGTGTTAATCCAGGGTGTCAGCTGACTCCATACCAAATTGTATTAAAATCGCTCCAGCCGTTTTTACGTGAAAGAGTAACAAACATCCATCCATCCATCTATACTCACAAACTTTCGCGTTTATAATATTATAGTAGGATATTCGTTGCATCAGTCGCAAATCGCTGCACGATCTCCTTCGTGATCTGTTCTGCATACCCCATTTTAGGAACACAGCCGTGTGTATGTATGTATCTATGTCTGTGCCGCAAATACCCTTCCACGATAAAACCATCACAAAACCCTATTGAAGCTCTTAAGGCATAAAGGGTGATCTTTAATTCTATAGGATAAAGTATAATTTTGCCAGAGACATTGGTACATATTCTGTCACTAGAGTTTTTGCTTGATGCCCAATTTTTCCATGGACGTTCACGATAGGTAGTCTAGCCTTTAAATGCCTCATGCTTTGGATCTGTATGTCATGATAAGCTGTACAAGATAAGTCCTGGTGCTGCACGCATGTGGTAACTGTGTACCTTTTACGCAACTTGTTTTACGAGGACAAAGCTTCCTGTTTTAAGAAGTGATATCGCGACACGTTTATGAAACATTTCCCAAATTGAACTAAGCACAGGGTGTTTGTTACGAGAACAAACGGTATAAAAATCGTTTAACACAAAAATAATAAAACGATATTTGACAAAAAAATGATTCTGTCAAAGTTAGACACTAGCTAGGTAGATAGATAGACGATAGTTTAGCTTAAAGATTATTTGGATGGTTTTATAATAACACGCATACCTACTCGTAGAGGCGTCCACATTTTGGTAAGCAGCGGCTTAGGGCTGTCACGTTTACTCTCATTATTATCGCAGAGGCGAAGAGATTAAATAAGGAAAACTTGAAGCGAATCATAACACGAAGTCCAAAACCGAACGGGAAGGCGGAGAAATTTAGAGGCCCTCTACCCCATTTAAGGGACATAGGAACATAAGTCAAGTCGGTGACAATTACATGCTGACATCCAAATTATGCAGATGCACCTGCAACTGCATCCGCCTATGTAGAAGATGAATTTGTAGATCTCATCAATGCAATACATAGACATTAGAAATAGCCTACTGTGACATGTGCAGGATACCTTAAGCTTTGGTTTCCTAGGATATCGATATATAGCGACCGTGCAGGAACATTTCACATATCAACACTGTAAAGAGGGCGTAGTTTGTGTAAGTATAAGACGGCACCCGCTAGCGGAAACCAAAGCTTTATTGGATTCAATCAGTTACCTTCACTCCCAGTTAACATAGGTATATGTGTGAGTGAGGACCATGTATTTAGAAAGATAGATGTACACATATTACCTATCGCTTTCCGCCACATAATAGCATAACGACCTTAGCACTTGTGGGCATTCTCTCGCAGCCTTTTTATAAATCCCGCGTGTAGTAAGTACCACAAAGTTGTGTCGCTACTATCTATGTAGACCGGCACATTCTATATGAAAGTGTTTTAAGTTTCAGTTTATGCCACTGGAATAAACTTGTGCCACTACAATATTCCGATGAACCTTACTGCTTTATGATAGAGATGATTTTATATTGTCGCTTTAATGGTCACCGCATAGTTACTGTGGTAATCTAAACAGTATTCCAAATCGATTTGGATGAGTTTTAAAAATCTACCAACTTTTTCGAAAAGCGGTAGCTGTACTATAGACAATTGAGAATTTTTTACGTTGCAAATGGCACTTTCCTTGTGATTAATTTGAGTTTTATTCACGTAAACTTTAGAACTCCCGTTATTTTCATACAAGCATCCCTCAAAGTTTCAGCTATTTACGAGTAAGCTGTGCATCTTTCAGTCGATCATTCAGGGCAAAGAATTGGGCATTTTGTATGCATTGATTAGCGAAAATTTTAGTAGTTTAATTTTTTATTCCTATGAATTTTATTGACTAGTTCGATATGTAGATATCGAGCCATGCATTAGTATTATTATTATATTATATATATATTATTATTATTAGTGATTTCATGTATAGTCGTTGTTTTTGACATTGTCCAATTTCGGTTGGAAAACAGTATAGAATAAAGGTTTTGTGGTATCGGATTACTTCCTCAAGCCAAAGGAAACGATGGTCGGCATGTCTTGACTCTTGAGCTAGTTTTGGCTTCTTTACGGAATTCGGGCTAGAAATATCATGTTTCAATTGCTGTGGTGTAGACAATATATTCTGTAAACATCAAATTTTCTTATGTATTGTGTAATATTTATTATTCGAAATAGGTTTAGGTAGGTGATATAGGCTTTACCGCCCCGGTTTCTTGGGCACTGACCAACTGTTAATCGTCGATAGAACTTGTCTTTTACTATGGAAAGCGGCCGCCCATGACTTGTCCGCGTCAACTTTGGAGTTTCTCTTTTCCCATGGGAATTTTAGGAAATCCCTTCTTATCGGATCTTGTACAAGGAATAGATCCTCCAAGTTTTAGGTCTCTAAGATCAGAGAAGATTCTCAAGCATTTTTAATCATATTACATTATGTTATCTTAAATAATTACAAGCACTCCATAATACTGTCGATTAATCCCGATACATCTGAGGGTAACAGTACCGATGTCTGCATGTACTCTTGGACAATAGACCGTGGGTGCCGTTGGCCCACACATTAAATGACCCCAGACTCTTTGACCCACGCACGTACTAATTATGGGAATAACGTGGAAATGTCGACGAACATAATACAGAGATTAGTGACATCCTACTAATATTATAAACGCGAAAGTTTGTAAGTATGGACTCTTTCACGTAAAAACGGCTGTTTAAATAAAATTTGGTATGGAGTTAGCTGACACCCTGGATTAACACATAAACTACTTTTTATCCCGGAAGAATACTTTTATTCCGGATAATTTCGGCATAAGTCGCGGGCATTCTCTACTACATTATAGTAATAATTTAGTAGACAAATCTTATGCTTTACTCAGTTACTCAAAAAGCTTATAGGTACTCACAATACTTTACTTTTCGGATAAGTTCAGTTACATAAATATTACCTACACGCTTACCTATGTTATACGGCTTGTACAAGTTGATTTTTGGTCGTCAACGTTCCCGAATACTACGGAATCTCCTCATCATCACGATCATTTTTCTCCATGGAAGCATACCTGGGATGTATCTGATTTCCAAGATATTAGAATTCCAAGATAAATGCACGTAGACGCGAGTAGTAAGATTTTTTCGCGAGTAATAATTAATATCTGTCTCAAAAAAAATTACATCGTTTCCCAGCATTTTTTTGGCATAAACTTACTTTATTTGATGTATAGAGTACGTACCCTTCGTTAAGGGTGACAACAAAAAAACACCTGTATAATTCATAAATATTATACGCATTTTAATAATTAAAGTCGTCACTTAGCTATAAAGAAAGAAGAAATTTAATCCAGTGATTTTTTCACACTGATGAACAGACACACATAGATGAGTATTCATAAATGTGAGCTTAATACTTTCCATGGTCTCTACCAGCCAACCTGACATGACATTTGTTTACCATGCTCTCAAAGTTTAATTCAAGAATTATAACTTGCTTTCAATAGAATTAACAGAGCGGAACTTAATAACAGTGGCAAATTGTTATACCCAGCTCGTCACGGTTTCCCGTATCAGATGACAGTCCCTTTAGGTCAAGCTAGCATGACGAAGTGTCATCTTTATTTAGCACGTGCCTATTGTTATTAGTTATTACTAGTGGACGCGCGCGACTCCGTCCGCGTGGACTTTAGAAAAAATAAAATGTCGATATTATCCGGGATTAAAAGTAGCCTATATGTTAAGTGTTACCTGGGGAGTGTTGTGACAACATATTCCTGAAAACTGCATCGAAATCGGTTCAGTCGTTTCTGAGGTTAGCGTGCACAAACATCGATCCGTTACAATTTTATTATATGTATAGAAGATTACAATTACTAAACATACCTACTTACTAGGTACTAACGTAGTGCTCTATGATATAAAATCAGAAATCTATATGTACCTATACTTAATTATTTTTATTAAGTGCCTCTCTCATTTCGTTCTATAAAATATGAGCTTCTAGATAAATGTGAAACAGTAGTAGTAAGGAATAGCGGGAGCTGGACCACTGACGTCATGGTCTCCTACGTCATAAACTTGAAATTTGCTAACTTTGCAAAAAGGTCATCACATATGGCTCATTCACATATGAGATGTCATTAACTAATGAGGTATGTGTGGGTAACGCCCCTCATTAACTAAGACACGCCTCCATTAGCTAATGACGTCTCATTAACTAAAAGACACGCCCCCCATTAACTAATTATCAATATAAATGGACCAATAGCAGAGCATGGAGTACTAATGACAAATCTCATTAAAGAATGCAACGCCCCATACATTAGGCATCTAAGATGGCCGACTATATCACATGGTCAGCGCGTGATACCTCTGACGTTTACTTACTAATGACCATACGACAGCATACCTTTGTGACATCATCAATTATTGCTTCTCTATATTTTGTTAATGCAAGTGACTCTTTATATCCCTTTGTAGCATTACTATATCAGAAAAACGCTGTACGAATCACGATGGAATTTTGTTAGGATAGAGAACATAATATTGGAGTACGGAATAGCATACTTATATGTATATTGCTTCTTGTAGCGCAGGTTGATGAAGTCGATGGCTGTATAGGAATCTTCATGGGTTTTTATAAAGCTACGTAGAATATGCAATGAAGGAATGACACAAGTATATTTTCTGTAGCCCAGACAAATAAAGTCGATAGCAACAGTTAACAATTAAGCTTTGGTTTCCTAGGATATCGATATATAGCGACCGTGCAGGAACATTTCACATATCAACACTGTAAAGAGGGCGTAGTTTGTGTAAGTATAAGACGGCACCCGCTAGCGGAAACCAAAGCTTTATTGGATTCAATCAGTTACCTTCACTCCCAGTTAACATAGGTATATGTGTGAGTGAGGACCATGTATTTAGAAAGATAGATGTACACATATTACCTATCGCTTTCCGCCACATAATAGCATAACGACCTTAGCACTTGTGGGCATTCTCTCGCAGCCTTTTTATAAATCCCGCGTGTAGTAAGTACCACAAAGTTGTGTCGCTACTATCTATGTAGACCGGCACATTCTATATGAAAGTGTTTTAAGTTTCAGTTTATGCCACTGGAATAAACTTGTGCCACTACAATATTCCGATGGACCTTACTGCTTTATGATAGAGATGATTTTATATTGTCGCTTTAATGGTCACCGCATAGTTACTGTGGTAATCTAAACAGTATTCCAAATCGATTTGGATGAGTTTTAAAAATCTACCAACTTTTTCGAAAAGCGGTAGCTGTACTATAGACAATTGAGAATTTTTTACGTTGCAAATGGCACTTTCCTTGTGATTAATTTGAGTTTTATTCACGTAAACTTTAGAACTCCCGTTATTTTCATACAAGCATCCCTCAAAGTTTCAGCTATTTACGAGTAAGCTGTGCATCTTTCAGTCGATCATTCAGGGCAAAGAATTGGGCATTTTGTATGCATTGATTAGCGAAAATTTTAGTAGTTTAATTTTTTATTCCTATGAATTTTATTGACTAGTTCGATATGTAGATATCGAGCCATGCATTAGTATTATTATTATATTATATATATATTATTATTATTAGTGATTTCATGTATAGTCGTTGTTTTTGACATTGTCCAATTTCGGTTGGAAAACAGTATAGAATAAAGGTTTTGTGGTATCGGATTACTTCCTCAAGCCAAAGGAAACGATGGTCGGCATGTCTTGACTCTTGAGCTAGTTTTGGCTTCTTTACGGAATTCGGGCTAGAAATATCATGTTTCAATTGCTGTGGTGTAGACAATATATTCTGTAAACATCAAATTTTCTTATGTATTGTGTAATATTTATTATTCGAAATAGGTTTAGGTAGGTGATATAGGCTTTACCGCCCCGGTTTCTTGGGCACTGACCAACTGTTAATCGTCGATAGAACTTGTCTTTTTACTATGGAAAGCGGCCGCCCATGACTTGTCCGCGTCAACTTTGGAGTTTCTCTTTTTCCCATGGGAATTTTAGGAAATCCCTTCTTATCGGATCTTGTACAAGGAATAGATCCTCCAAGTTTTAGGTCTCTAAGATCAGAGAAGATTCTCAAGCATTTTTAATCATATTACATTATGTTATCTTAAATAATTACAAGCACTCCATAATACTGTCGATTAATCCCGATACATCTGAGGGTAACAGTACCGATGTCTGCATGTACTCTTGGACAATAGACCGTGGGTGCCGTTGGCCCACACATTAAATGACCCACAGACTCTTTGACCCACGCACGTACTAATTATGGGAATAACGTGGAAATGTCGACGAACATAATACAGAGATTAGTGACATCCTACTAATATTATAAACGCGAAAGTTTGTAAGTATGGACTCTTTCACGTAAAAACGGCTGTTTAAATAAAATTTGGTATGGAGTTAGCTGACACCCTGGATTAACACATAAACTACTTTTTATCCCGGAAGAATACTTTTATTCCGGATAATTTCGGCATAAGTCGCGGGCATTCTCTACTACATTATAGTAATAATTTAGTAGACAAATCTTATGCTTTACTCAGTTACTCAAAAAGCTTATAGGTACTCACAATACTTTACTTTTCGGATAAGTTCAGTTACATAAATATTACCTACACGCTTACCTATGTTATACGGCTTGTACAAGTTGATTTTTGGTCGTCAACGTTCCCGAATACTACGGAATCTCCTCATCATCACGATCATTTTTCTCCATGGAAGCATACCTGGGATGTATCTGATTTCCAAGATATTAGAATTCCAAGATAAATGCACGTAGACGCGAGTAGTAAGATTTTTTCGCGAGTAATAATTAATATCTGTCTCAAAAAAAATTACATCGTTTCCCAGCATTTTTTTGGCATAAACTTACTTTATTTGATGTATAGAGTACGTACCCTTCGTTAAGGGTGACAACAAAAAAACACCTGTATAATTCATAAATATTATACGCATTTTAATAATTAAAGTCGTCACTTAGCTATAAAGAAAGAAGAAATTTAATCCAGTGATTTTTTCACACTGATGAACAGACACACATAGATGAGTATTCATAAATGTGAGCTTAATACTTTCCATGGTCTCTACCAGCCAACCTGACATGACATTTGTTTACCATGCTCTCAAAGTTTAATTCAAGAATTATAACTTGCTTTCAATAGAATTAACAGAGCGGAACTTAATAACAGTGGCAAATTGTTATACCCAGCTCGTCACGGTTTCCCGTATCAGATGACAGTCCCTTTAGGTCAAGCTAGCATGACGAAGTGTCATCTTTATTTAGCACGTGCCTATTGTTATTAGTTATTACTAGTGGACGCGCGCGACTCCGTCCGCGTGGACTTTAGAAAAAATAAAATGTCGATATTATCCGGGATTAAAAGTAGCCTATATGTTAAGTGTTACCTGGGGAGTGTTGTGACAACATATTCCTGAAAACTGCATCGAAATCGGTTCAGTCGTTTCTGAGGTTAGCGTGCACAAACATCGATCCGTTACAATTTTATTATATGTATAGAAGATTACAATTACTAAACATACCTACTTACTAGGTACTAACGTAGTGCTCTATGATATAAAATCAGAAATCTATATGTACCTATACTTAATTATTTTTATTAAGTGCCTCTCTCATTTCGTTCTATAAAATATGAGCTTCTAGATAAATGTGAAACAGTAGTAGTAAGGAATAGCGGGAGCTGGACCACTGACGTCATGGTCTCCTACGTCATAAACTTGAAATTTGCTAACTTTGCAAAAAGGTCATCACATATGGCTCATTCACATATGAGATGTCATTAACTAATGAGGTATGTGTGGGTAACGCCCCTCATTAACTAAGACACGCCTCCATTAGCTAATGACGTCTCATTAACTAAAAGACACGCCCCCCATTAACTAATTATCAATATAAATGGACCAATAGCAGAGCATGGAGTACTAATGACAAATCTCATTAAAGAATGCAACGCCCCATACATTAGGCATCTAAGATGGCCGACTATATCACATGGTCAGCGCGTGATACCTCTGACGTTTACTTACTAATGACCATACGACAGCATACCTTTGTGACATCATCAATTATTGCTTCTCTATATTTTGTTAATGCAAGTGACTCTTTATATCCCTTTGTAGCATTACTATATCAGAAAAACGCTGTACGAATCACGATGGAATTTTGTTAGGATAGAGAACATAATATTGGAGTACGGAATAGCATACTTATATGTATATTGCTTCTTGTAGCGCAGGTTGATGAAGTCGATGGCTGTATAGGAATCTTCATGGGTTTTTATAAAGCTACGTAGAATATGCAATGAAGGAATGACACAAGTATATTTTCTGTAGCCCAGACAAATAAAGTCGATAGCAACAGCTAGTTTATAATATTGACCAATGTACTCACAGCATTCCTATCTACCCATTTACGAAAACCATCTTGTTTTTAATTGTATTTTTATTACTTTTGTCAGTAGGACAACATTCTTGAACCAATATTTCTACTTAGGTCATTAAGATACCTACCATTATTTATTTTGTAATAAGCAAAATTGGTATAAAATGCATACATTTGACAGTTTCTATAGTTATAAGTGTTTGGTCTTCTCAAGACATAATAAGTACTACGTGCTCTTCGGTCCTCGCTGTTTTTACCCCACGAAAATGGATGTAAGTATTTATTTTATTCCTAACTTTGTACTTTTTTATGAGATACATACAACTATGTATGTGCTCCGATTAAATGTAACTAAATCTTTATTTCTGTCTATTCATAACAGTTAAAATATATTTATTTTTTATTGTTATAGCTTGCCTGTTGTATGAAGAAAGATGTAGATATAACCGAAGAAAATACCTACAAACAGTATTATTTCAATTACTCTGACGACGAAAACGAACTTACTCCACCATACTCAATGAAAAGACCGTGCAACCAGTCTCTCGACGAATTTTTGAAGAACCAAAAAAGAAGAAGTCTAAACTAAATTCGTCCACCGTAGGGCGAGCAACCAAAGACGGAGGTATGTCTTATATATCGTCAAATAAGGACGATAAGACAGCAGCAACGCATTTTATTAAAATAGAAGTATATGAACTGAAAAAATTGGAGGACATCGATCCCAGCGAACACTGGAAACATGCTGATGTACGCATAAAGTATTATGCAAGCGGAAATGATGAACACCATCGACGAACTCGGGGTCTCATTTATAATATAACGAAGGAGCTATCGAAGAGTCCGGATTCAAAAAAATTTACATTTCCACATCCAAAATGAATCAGTCTACATGAACACATCATCAAGTATAAGTCAAGAATAAGTGTGTTGTTAATGATTTGTTATACTCATACATATTGTTTCTCTTATTACTTTTATCATAATGTGTAGTAGGTATTTAGGGTATTGATAATAAAAATCATTTTTACAAAATAAAACATATTTTTATTTATTATAATAGGTACCTTAACCTAGTTACATATTACAAAAAGTCATAAAAACGATGTAAACATTTGATATAACAAAAAGTCATTATTGATAGTGTCATTAGTAAACATTCCAACAAAATTTCTTAAGCTCATACCTCTATACTTAAAATATAAATACATTATACAATATTCACCACACAGTGATGAAAAGATATTTTGAATAATTTTATTATTATATATCCACATATTAGCATTTCTTTTTAAAAATGATAAATGATATCCAGTCGGCTTGCGACCAAAAGAATCAAAGTATTCACCAATACCACTCTTATTAACATAAATTGCTACCCAATGAGATCCAATTTTTGTATCCGGATCTAAATTAGTAATTAGGTAAATTGGCGCAGCAATGTGCATTGGAATGCGATTAGCAGCAAACACGTTTTGTTCTAGAGAATGATTTTTTTTTTCAAACATTTTTTTATTTCTAAAGTATTCATGATTTCGCCGTAGACATGTGTATTTTCTTACATTTACAGGTATTATAAGAATAGTAAAACATACATTCAGTTTTATAAAGTAATTTAGCTACTGTAATCTACATTAACATTTCTATTTTTATCTATTTCTATTACATTATCAAATTCAGCATACACAATACAGTTAATTGTTTGTGTCAATGGAGTTTCGAATCTCACTTCTAACCTTACACAACCATGTCTAATAAGATTCCAATGTGCTGTTGAATTAGCTGATAAGTCTGGTGTCAAGTCAAAAGCTAGTAAACAATAACCTTTGGGATATCGATCTCTAGATATACCGTTTCCGTTATTTAAGAAATGAATACCAGTTCCTGAGAAAAGAGTATGATATGCAGAAGTATATAGATTGTTACTGAAAACAGGTTGTAAAGCTTTAGAAGGGATTTGCATTCCATCGATATACAAGCTGAACGTGTTTATTCCATAGTTTTCAAAATCGTAAGGGTTTTTGGAAAAACTACCATTAAAAGCAGTATTATCAACAAATCCTATTATACATCTTTTTGGTACTTGACCAAGAAATACATTATCTAAAGTATTACCCTGTACACCTGAAGGTATAGTCAAAACTTTTACTTCAGCTCGTGTTATTGGGTACTTAGCAGTGGTTGATGATAAAACTTTTTGATGTGCAAGAAGTACTGATGGATTAATTCGGGCTTTACGGATCATAAGAGTAGCATCAATAATAGTGACTTTTAGCTTAACATCACTAGGTTGACACAGAAGATTAAAGGCATCTCTGGAGCGAACTAATTTTACACCCATCTCTACACCATTAATTAAAAAATTTTCTTGATTAAATATATCACCATGTAAGTGACCCATCATTTCTACCTCTTTACTATCTTTTATAAACTTTTGTCTTTCGATAAAACCTTTGTTTCCATCATCAGTAGCATTCATTTTCCCAGCAGTATCTTCATACCATAAACCACAAGTTAGATGAGATTGTTTTGCTGGTGGAGAGTAATTTAATAAAGTCTCTATATATGATCGGTATCCATAGGTATTGTTAGGGGGAGATATAAGTTTTTGATTTAAATATACATCAAGTTGACTAAAAAGTGAATGCAGCCAATTATTCACCGGAGCTACATTAGTATTTGGTGCTAGAGGTGTTAGATCCTGGTTTACCACCTTTACTTTGACATGGATTAAAGTATGAGATAGATCAATATAGTCATCACCAGTTCCAGGTATTTGAAACTCAATGGGACCATCATCATTTAAAGACGAAATCGGTTTGTAATGAATCCACTGACCACTTTCAATACTAGTTTGAGTAGCTGGTAGTGCAAATAGATCTAATTCAGACTTAACGCATTCACATGAATTATTATGTAAAAATGACATTTTATAAATCACCAAATATATCTTTATGATTTATATTTTTCTTTTTAGCTTTTTGCACTGTTCTCTGCTTTACAATTGGTGAGTAACTGAGGTTACCAACACGATGTTTTTTATTTTTATATCCCGAACCCATCATTGCTCGCTCAATCTTTTCATCAGCTTTTCTTTTCAAGGTAGTCGTTGCATCTCTAAATCTGCTTTGAACCGAATCGTTCATGGGTTTTGCACTAACCATATCTGATAAAATCCCTACTCCAGCATTTAGCGCCTCTTTTCCGACAGCCTTTGCGCCACTTGTTAGTAAAGGTAAAACTGATCGAAATAAACCACCTAAAAAACTTCCAATTCCATGTCCTTGCTGGTAAGGTGCTCCTTTATAAATGATACCCATACCAGATCCCGCTTGATGTGTATAGTAGTTTTCATATGGACAAATATTATAATCGTATTTAGGATACATTTTTATATTTATCTACGTTTAAAATGTAGTTTAACACAGGTTGTTCCGAATTGGAATGGAATGTTTTCACCAGTGCTTGTTCTTATATCGATTTCTATTGTGTCAAACTCTCTCCGCATAACTGGCACATAGTGTGGTGGAGAAAAAACATGCATCTTATTCGATCCATAAATATATTTGGCAGGATCTAGTGATATATTTCTCAGTAATGGACACATGACATCACCTACTATTTGTGGTTCTATTATGTCACAGTAGACATATAACTGTGATGTTAATCCCAAATACAAGTTAGCAGGGAATTTTCCTGTTCTTTTTGAAGCAATGTTAGTATATGGATC
Source organism: Carposina sasakii (assembly GCA_014607495.2). Classification (NCBI taxonomy): domain Eukaryota; kingdom Metazoa; phylum Arthropoda; class Insecta; order Lepidoptera; family Carposinidae; genus Carposina; species Carposina sasakii. Next base: position 4,589,060 of record CP053163.1, on the reverse strand, counting down.
AAATCCAAGTTGAAGACTTAATATGGGTGAGAATTCTAATGAAACTAATTGGTTATTATCTTGAGTTAGAGTAACATATTTGGATAGTTTATCATATCGCAATTTGAACGTTTCTTTTGCATTTAATACAGTCAATACATCATTAATATTTTCATAACTGGAGGCGGGTATGTGACTTTTGTAAGTTACCAGAGACGGTGATAACTCATTTGGAACTGTCATTCTTTTTTTAATATACATTATATTTTGATTTTCTTGAACAGTAAACATAGTACAAGGATATTGAAATTCTACTAGTCCAACTGACCATTCTCCTTCTAATTTAATGGGTTTAGGCAGTTTAGTTGAAAAATTTGCAGTTTTATTATGCGGAAAGTATTTCATTGAACTGTTGCTAGGTAAAGTTAAATAAAAACTATCATTAGTCATGTTTGTTTTTTAAGCTAGAAGCTAAAATCCAACTATTAAACTTATTTGGATAACCTTTCCACTTCACATACAATTCAGTTCTGCGACCAGAGTAACGAGTACGTAGTATTTTATCAATTTTAAATTCCGTAGTGGGGTCATAATTAACTATTTGTAATTCTTTTTCATAGAAAGTTCCAGTTATATTTTCATGCTGTAAATCTTTTAATGTGTAAACTACCCAAGGAGATCTGTATACAACTGAAGTTATGATAAATATTTCATCACTCCAATTGGTTTCATAACCTTTTTGAAAAACGTGTTTATGTTTAGTTATTCTTACATAATCACCAACCTTAAATTTAGGTTCATTCGTAATGTTGGATGACTCACTTTGCTTTTTTCCATATAAATTTTGCCAAACTGTCATAATATTATTAGAATTAACATCACATGGTCTCATTTTGATACTTCTATGAAAACTATGATTATACGAATGAAGCAAATCCTGCAAAATATCAATATATTGATAGGTATTGTTATGAGTAAAGTAGCGCCACATTTTCATTTTGAGCGTCCTTTGAAATCTCTCTACTATACTTGCTTTAATGTCAGGGTTATTGGTTGTGTAGTAATTAATGTTATAGCTCTTTAAGAAACTGTTTACATCTTTAGATATAAATTCAGTACCCTTATCTGATTGTAAATGTCTAGGAGTTGCTTTGGCTTCAAGAAAAATATCAGTAAAACATTTTTTTATAGTAGTGGAATTTTTTTGAGGGATAGCTCGAGCAAATGCATATTTACTAAAAACATCAATTACACATAAAATATATTTATTACCATCATTATATTCGCTATATGTTCTTAAATCACTTAGATCAGCTTGCCAGAGTTCATTAAGATTAGACAATATGTATTTGTTTCTAGGAAAACGACGTTGGACAGGTTTATGTAAAGTGTACGTTTCTTGAGACTCCAACCATTTTTTTGTTTCCTTTCTAGTGAGTTTAGTTTTCATAGCTTCTGCTAGTTTATTTAAACTACTATAACCAGCAGGATTGGATACATCGTAGTAAATGTTATGAATTTCTAATAAGGGGTCCATTTCTTCCAATCGATTTTCCTTTTTACTTTTTGTTTACCGATCGTATCACTATCGCTTGAATGCGAATTGGTATTTTTTGGTGTAAAGTTTAACTCTTCATTCATTGGAGTTACAGTTTTGAAGCTATTTTCATAATCTGGAGTTTTAGACATTACATTTATAAATGTCGCTCTTCTTGGATTACCTATGTAACTCAGGGGTACTCCTAACTCTTTTAATGCTTTAGCGAACTCGGTCCAACCACGGGGTGAACTATGTTTAAGTGGTCTCATGACATCGTTAAACAAGTCGACAATATTACTTTTATGAACTTCTTTATTATTAATAAAAACTGTACCTTGATGATCCCAGCGTAGTTTTTCTTTGTTTTTCAAAAGTATGTCTAATAAAAGTTCACCCTTCTGTCTATATGATTTTGGTATAAATTGAAGCAATTGTGATTTAACATAATATTCACCTACACCCGTACTGTCTTCCTTGGTTAAAGTCTGTTTGACATCTGAGGTTGGTTCTAACTTTACATGTTCTTTTCTTTCGTTTTCGGGTTCATCGTAGGACACTATAGGTATCTCTAATGGTTTTCGATCCTTTCCGATAAAATACAAATATCTTTGTAGAGATTGTAAATAAAGTGACCACTTTTCTCTATCTTCCAATTTTGTATTTAAAACTTTTTGCATCTCTTCGTCAAGGTGTGATAAATTATTATTAGCATTACTATTATTGTTACCATTTTTTAGTTTCTCTATTACTTCTGGTTCTATTAATATCATTTTCTTTGCATTTTCCATTATTTAAAATTACTTCACAAACGAACCTAGTAGAGCACTTAAAACTGAACCGAGAATAATAGGCAAAAATGCTCCACCTTTTTGAATAATAATATGTTTTCTGTATTTGTTTTTTCCCTTTGATATTAGTTTCCTTAGAATATTTTTATATTTACCAAGTTTCTGCTTTTTATTTTCTGGTAATGGAATCTTTCCTAATAAAACGTTATAAATACACTCACAGATGCAATTTATCTCCTTATCGTTGCAAGCTATTAATAATGCATTCCTAAATTTTGGTTTAAGTATGTGCAATGCTCTTAAAAATTCTACATGTGTCTTTACTTTGCCTTTCATTGTCCTATAATAACCGTTTTTGATTGTATGATGTTGTATTTATACCTTTTTTAGGGATGTAACATATCGTATACTCATCTGGAAAAATAAGAGTTTTAAAACGATGTACATCATCTGTATTTTGTTTTAAATCAATCATTAAATACCCATGAGATTTATTTGTAGCATCCCTATATGCCTCTTCAACGAACTTTGGATTTTCAGGTACAAGTTGACGAGCAAGATAACGTATTTGTGTTTTATCGCGTGGATTTTTGAAGTAAACAATGTAGCTGGAGTTCAATGATATGTCACGTTGCCCCTTTCCTTGATGAAATATGTTTTGGGTAATGTAAAATACACTAAGATTACGGTGATGGCTTCCTTTTGTAAATATATCTACTATGCGCCCATCGGACTCTCTCATGAGATCGTCAATAATAATAAGTTGTGGATATTTCCCATCAAACATATTCAAGTTAGGTATTCCTTGATGGTAAGTTACATTATTCAAATTATATAGTGGTTGCATTTCATCATAACACCATATAACGTCACTAAATTCTTGATTGCAAATTTTTTTCATATTCTTAATAAAGTTACAAACAAAGTTGGACTTTCCACAACCACTGGGACCACCAACTATAGTTGTAAATGGGTGCTCAAAATGAATCATACTTTTAGTTTACAAAGAACGTCTTTACTGTGTAACCATTTATAATGATATGTTCAATAGTTAGCAACGCATATAATTATATTTAACTTATTATAAATTAGATTACATTAATATAGTTACTTATTACTATTCATACAAACATATAGATACAATTTAAATATAAAACATCATTCTCATTACAACAGATTATTATCATTACTAACAACATACACTTACTTAACTTAAATTACAAAACTTTTTTTTTCTAACAAGAAGTATGAGTATTCAAATGAGTATTAACTTATCACTAATTATCCCTTAATTTATAATGACCCCAAGCCAGAGTATCTGTAGAATTCGGTATAATATACCTTTTACTGTCGTTGTATGATAAACATATTTTATTTATTTTTTGCGTAAATATAATATGTTTTACACTCTTAAATCTGTACATTTCTGCAAGTTGAACGTCTTTATTAAATAAACAGGATTTATACTTATCCATGTTTAAGTTTTTTTGAACACTTTTGTTGACACCTTTAGCTTTAGTGATGGTTCTATCTTCTACTCTCATTGCATACATTTTTGATCGTAATCCAACAAACTCAGTAAAGATTTTTCCATTATTTTCATCTTTAAAAAATCCTAATTTCTTCTTATTTATTTGTGGGAACTCAAAAGCATTGTTATGAGGATAGTCTGATGTGTCAAAATAGCCAGTCAGATCTGGTTTTATTTGTTTATAAAAATCTTCACAATAAATTTGATACACTAAGTTATCTGTATCTGTGTATAATAGTTTAAGATCAGAAAATTTTCGTTTCATATAATTGTAATGAAAATCATACATCAAAGTTTTTGATATGTCTAATATGCTAAATCCTAAATATATTGGTTTATTAAAATACAACTTTGTTTTGCGTAGCTGCACAGCAACTAAATTTTCTGAGAAAATTGCAAGACTATGAAATTCTGGACGAGCAATTAGACTTTGAGCACCCTGAATTTTACCATGATTTTCCCAATGCATTAACAATTTTACATTAACACGCTTCTCTATATTTTCCATAGTCTTACCAAATATTGAGTTGTTCATCAATTTGTAAAAATCTTTCTCAAAATCTGATGTAGCAACTGTACGAAGTTGAGTATTTAACTCAATATATGTTTTCAACCATGGAGCCTGCTTAAATTTTAGTACTCGATGAACTTTTGTCACCTGCATACCTAGTTGTTTACATTGTAAAAGATTTCTATAGTGAATAATATAATTTTTCTTCTCATTTAAATTGAGTATTAATCTGAAATCTTTTGTGCCTCCAATACAGATATTCTCTGGACATAGTGGAAAGTCAGAATGAGAATCGTGTAAAGAGTCAGGGTACTCTAAGTCTACTTCTAAAATATACCCGATATCAGAATCAATTGGCACGTCATAATTTGTATTAAGCTCACTCCATTCAAAATTAGATAATGGTAAATATTGCGACATTGCCCACCCATATAAATTGTTAGCATCAAGGTAAGTTAAATATGAATTTGGTTCCTCTCTAGAATACTCACTCATGTATGGATTATTTGCTTTAGCGTAGCGATTACTACATTGCGATATACCACCCCTAATACCTGATTTTATGAATGCAACTTTATCGAAATCTGTAAGTAATTCTATATTAATCTTAGTATACTTTAACATTCCATCCCAACTTAATCCTGGCGCTGTATAATAATGAGCTGGATCTAAATCATAGGTTTTTATACAAACGTTTCTAAAATTTTCAAATATATCGCTTAACAGCATTACATCTACTTTTAAATATAGGTCGGAGTAATCACTCATAGTTTTACACTGGAAATGAGACCACACTTTTTGTGCATAACTATAATCATTCTCAGAAATACTATCTCCAGTAAGAGTACTGTAAAAGTTATCAATAGTTGGTAATGATGTTAATTTTAATGAATCAAACGATGTCATGTACTCATAGGGATAAACACCTTTTCTCTTTAAAAGGTTAAAATCGTTTTCACATGGATATTGTTTTCTAAGTTCATGAAATTGTGAGTTATCTAAATTCTTAACTAAAGAATCTAAACTACTAGACAAAAATTTAAAAGAATCAATAAATCTTACACTAATATTTTTACCATTCACTTTCAGAACTTTTGAGAAAGATATATACTTCTCTTTATTTTGCGGGATTATTTGAACTTCACCATCAACAAAATTTAGAGCATGTACTATAAAATGTGCATCATAATTACTTAAATTGTGTAGAATTACAGGTATAAACGAATTTTTTCTATATTTATTACTACATTGCTCATGAGATACACCAACGAAAAAGCCTGTCAACCAATCATGATCAACATATTTTTCTGAAACTATAGTCCTTTCACAAATATAACAAATGGATGATTTTTCAACATTTATTTTATCTCGTTCCGTAAGTGGAATCGGACATTTTTGGTAACTAGTTTTGCTACAAATGATCCTGATGTCTTCATACAATTTGTTCATAAAAACGAGAGCACAATTTTCACCTGTATAGGTAACATATTTTGATAATCTGTCGTCGTATGAACATTTAATATAATAACCAAAACTGTATACGCTATGTACTTGAACGTTATCAGTCGATGATTTCTCTGGATCATTAGAACATGATTTTATTGGTTTTAAAAATGACTCAAAATCTGCATAAACCACGAATGGAACTCTCAGTTTACGATCAAAATTTTCAAAATTTAATTTATCATTTGGTACATTCTCACCCCACCAATTTTTTCTGTTTATATTAGTATTGGGAAGATCTGTACGAACATGAGTACAGTCATTCATTTTATGATTAGAAAGTCGTTCCTCGGAGCTAAAATGAATGAGACAACCATCACATATATAAATAGCACTATTATGTGATGTAATTTGTTTGGATACTAAACGAGATAAATTTTTTATGTAACAATAGTGACCATTATTATCATTCGATATGTATAACAAATTTACATGATTTGGTTTGTATGATTTAGTAAAATATAATGGACCAATTACTGTATGAGCTTTTGTAGTTGCATTGTATTCTAACCCGAAGACATTAATACTAATATTATTTAAAGACTCAACTTTGTGTACATCTTTTAACTTTACCGGAAATGCAATACCATTAAAGTTAAGTTTATGTTGAAATTTTGCGTATGAACTAACTCGATCAGTATGTACAGTTACAGGATACAATGCTGATAGTAAAGCCCATTTTAAACAGTATACATCTGAATTTTTTACATTAATTATAGCTTTTTTCGCACTTATATCACGAGGTAAAACTATGAAAGATGATCCTCGAAGAGGTTTGAATTTATTAATATTCATATCTAAGCTAATAACATTCTTAATACTCCAACCACTATCTTTTGCTTCAAATTCAGTGATTCTATTTGAAATTGTTTTTTGCAAAGTTTTTGCAGTCAAGAAATATATCAAAATCATCGGATCCACTCAAAATAAAGTTAGTGGTTTGAAAATCAAAAACGTTTGTTAAATTTTTTGTCTCCTGAACAAAATGAGCATGTAAAATAAAGTTAACTTTGAATGTCGTTAAATTAGCAACGCTTTCGTTAATTAGGTGAATTAATGTATTTCTGACTAATTCAAAAAAAATCTCAAACGTCATGAGACTATCGCAATTAGCTGGAGGAGTTATTTTAAATGTATAAACTCTCTTACCAAAGGCAGTTTCAATTAATTTTACATTAGGAAAATCTATATGCAAATGGAAGGCGTTATTTTTATGTACATTACTCCTTAAATGGTTGGTTAAATACCTTTTCTTAACAGAAATATTACATATCGTACATTCTGTCATTTCATTATCCTTAATGTTGACACTGGAGGGTTCTGAAGTAGAGGGACCACTAAGCCGTCGTCTTTTTGTTGTAGCACCCTGGAGGCTGTCGTCAGCGGTGTGTTTTAAACCTCTGCCGATCTGAACCCGAACCCCATCACTGTTAAAAAAAGAAAATGTTTTACACCTGTATAAACTGGTAGTATATTAGTAGTTAGACATTGAATTATAAAAAATACTTACGTTTTCTCAAAATCTTCAACGAGTTCATATAAGAATTTGTCAAAGTATGGGTCAAATACCTCAACAAACTCTCCGATCCTGTTGTACTGACTAACTTAATTTGACGACTTCGTATACTATATATTAGAACCAATTTCGTTAACGACTATGACTAACTCTTCATTAGTATTAATACATCATTAGCAACACACTTATTCTTGACTTATACTTGATGATGTGTTCATGTAGACTGATTCATTTTGGATGTGGAAATGTAAATTTTTTTGAATCCGGACTCTTCGATAGCTCCTTCGTTATATTATAAATGAGACCCCGAGTTCGTCGATGGTGTTCATCATTTCCGCTTGCATAATACTTTATGCGTACATCAGCATGTTTCCAGTGTTCGCTGGGATCGATGTCCTCCAATTTTTTCAGTTCATATACTTCTATTTTAATAAAATGCGTTGCTGCTGTCTTATCGTCCTTATTTGACGATATATAAGACATACCTCCGTCTTTGGTTGCTCGCCCTACGGTGGACGAATTTAGTTTAGACTTCTTCTTTTTTGGTTCTTCAAAAAATTCGTCGAGAGACTGGTTGCACGGTCTTTTCATTGAGTATGGTGGAGTAAGTTCGTTTTCGTCGTCAGAGTAATTGAAATAATACTGTTTGTAGGTATTTTCTTCGGTTATATCTACATCTTTCTTCATACAACAGGCAAGCTATAACAATAAAAAATAAATATATTTTAACTGTTATGAATAGACAGAAATAAAGATTTAGTTACATTTAATCGGAGCACATACATAGTTGTATGTATCTCATAAAAAAGTACAAAGTTAGGAATAAAATAAATACTTACATCCATTTTCGTGGGGTAAAAACAGCGAGGACCGAAGAGCACGTAGTACTTATTATGTCTTGAGAAGACCAAACACTTATAACTATAGAAACTGTCAAATGTATGCATTTTATACCAATTTTGCTTATTACAAAATAAATAATGGTAGGTATCTTAATGACCTAAGTAGAAATATTGGTTCAAGAATGTTGTCCTACTGACAAAAGTAATAAAAATACAATTAAAAACAAGATGGTTTTCGTAAATGGGTAGATAGGAATGCTGTGAGTACATTGGTCAATATTATAAACTAGCTGTTGCTATCGACTTTATTTGTCTGGGCTACAGAAAATATACTTGTGTCATTCCTTCATTGCATATTCTACGTAGCTTTATAAAAACCCATGAAGATTCCTATACAGCCATCGACTTCATCAACCTGCGCTACAAGAAGCAATATACATATAAGTATGCTATTCCGTACTCCAATATTATGTTCTCTATCCTAACAAAATTCCATCGTGATTCGTACAGCGTTTTTCTGATATAGTAATGCTACAAAGGGATATAAAGAGTCACTTGCATTAACAAAATATAGAGAAGCAATAATTGATGATGTCACAAAGGTATGCTGTCGTATGGTCATTAGTAAGTAAACGTCAGAGGTATCACGCGCTGACCATGTGATATAGTCAGCCATCTTAGATGCCTAATGTATGGGGCGTTGCATTCTTTAATGAGATTTGTCATTAGTACTCCATGCTCTGCTATTGGTCCATTTATATTGATAATTAGTTAATGGGGGGCGTGTCTTTTAGTTAATGAGACGTCATTAGCTAATGGAGGCGTGTCTTAGTTAATGAGGGGCGTTACCCACACATACCTCATTAGTTAATGACATCTCATATGTGAATGAGCCATATGTGATGACCTTTTTGCAAAGTTAGCAAATTTCAAGTTTATGACGTAGGAGACCATGACGTCAGTGGTCCAGCTCCCGCTATTCCTTACTACTAACAGTTTTTTGTTTTCATTACGATCTATTAATAAACTAGTGAGAGTGCATTTAATCATACTACTATTTGATCCATATTTAAAACGAACAAGGGCGCTATTCTCGCGTTCCTCGACATATCTCTAAACTCGACGGTATGTTTAAAACATAATGACGATTATAATCAGCTGGGATTTGATTTTGCTCTCGCTATTTGTGGTAGTATTGCCAGCAAACGACATCATCTGATCCACTAGGGAGAATGTGGAGGAGGAGAGGCAGCTGATACCTTAGGCAGAACGCCCTTTGATGTCAGCTGATTTCCACAATTTTGTTTTTCCTGTATGATATTACCTATAAGTCTTATAAGTGGGATGGCGACGAACTGTGGAAGCTCTCGGTCTCATATACAGGATAAAGCAACCTCATTAAATTTAAAATATGTCGAGGCTTCGAGAATAGAGGACTCTATATCTGTAAGTTTAAAATAGACCTCAAATATCAGTGTGATTAAGTGCACTTTGACTAGTTCATTTACTTATTACCTACGTACATCGCAATAGTAAAGCGATGGCAAAAATTATATAGTTATCGCTGATTGTAAACTTCCTATTATGTAACAGCAATCGAAGATGCATGCTGCTACATACTGCTTTTGCAAGATACGTAATAAACCTACTGATTCATCGGCATCTCTATTTTATAAATACCGTCAGTTCATCGACACCGCTATTGTTAATGAGGTTCGATATTGTAATTGTTTTACAACTTCAGATTGTTTTAGAGTTTTAGTGGGTGTTATCTGTGGTGGTAACTACTTCAGTATGTTGTGAAGTGCGGAAGGCACTCGACACATACTTAGATACATATTGCTTATTTGTTTCGCAGGATTTTAGATGCAGAAGATTAATAAGTATAAAAATAGATGTACACTCCGAATGACACGAACCTTTAGATACCTACGTTACCTGTCGTCGCTAGATTTATGTTTCTGCCCGAAAGTGTCGGTAGGCTCAAGGAATTGTTTCATAGTACCTACCTAAGTAGATTTTTTTACAGAACTAACTGAACGTCCGACTGGTCGTAGTGTTTCCATATAAAAAATGTAGTGTGTGACACGATGCTTATTCGACTATTTTTTTCCACTGGTTGAGTGTAATTAAAGTTTGAACCAATGATGAATGGTATGAGGATGTACGTAGGTACCTACATCACCTTAATCTGATAGAGTTAACAGAAAATCCTTCAACAGGATATATTTTGTAATCCACAAGTATAAATAACTAGTAAAATACACAAGTGAAGGAATCTAAGGTGAGGTTTATCAATTGAAACAAGCGAGCAGGACATTCCGAGATAGAAATGTCGATAACCAATCACGATCTTGCATTCTCACTCCACATTCTTGTCCTGTTCTTTTTACGCCATTTCATAGATATTTGTTCTATTTGATATGTAGGTATTGTATTTGCTTTCCTTTTCGGTCTGGCGGCGTGAGTTTCTGTTATTGTGAAGAAATAAGCTATTTCCTGATGCCGGCAAAGCCTCCACATTCTTAAATACTATTTCATCTTCAAGCTTTTTGATTTCTGAATTTGACCTGTCTTTGACCTAGGTCATATTATCTAGTCTTTTGAAGCTCTAAGTCCCTGTAGTTTTATTAATTCAGCCTTTGAACAAAAATTCCACATAGTTACCTTTTGAATGATTATTTTTTATAAGTATTTTGTCCGTTATAGTGGCGCCCATAAAAATTATAAATACAACTTCGACTAATTCGAAGGTTGAACGTTGTGTTTTACCATAAAATGATTCTAATATGGTTAAACCTTTGACAATTTTCTTAAGAACCCCAGATGGTGGACCGGAAATAATTGGTAGCTATAGTCACTCTGTCATTCACGCCCGCGCGGTACGGCCTTGTGCAAGGCTTCAATTTTTATTATAGTTTTATTTCTCTAACTTAGTTGTATACAGGTATTTTCTCGCCCATGGTACTTTCGTGACTATTTGCTTATAATAACATTGTAGTTTTGGCCACTATTTTATCTATTGATGCATGATAATTAACAAGATTCTCCATTACGAGTATCATCAAATCCATTCACAGTCTACGATCACACAGACAAATCCCTAAAGAACAACTAGTATTTTAAAAGGCATAAGTTATTGGATATAGTTATGCCGCATAACTATGTCTAATTTGAATTTGCTTAGCTAAAACTCACGCGTGAAATGATTTGTATGTAACTTTTTTTATACGGTGATTACCATTCAACATGGTTACAAAACTTTTAAACGAAATGCGATTTCAGTAAGAGTAGGAAAAACCTATATAAGATGGGGAAAAAACCTTTATGGGGGTTTCAACTGCAAAACGCACCAAATAAATAAAAGTTAAAATGTTAAAACCAAAAAGTTAAAATTCGAAAAGAGCCCACAATCATCTTTTCTTAACTCTTGAAAACATTTCAGGTAACCTTATAATAATAGATCCCTTTGTTGAACCAAATTACTTAAATTATTTTTACTGTATAAGCACTAACAAAATATCGGAAGCCAAAAATCTTAATAAACGTGTCTTTATATAAAATCTCACTTTGAGCGCACATTTTCTTTACATAAATAAACTCGACGAAGGTTTTTATGAAGTCGTCTCGTTTATTAAATAAAAATAATCCCTGTTGGAGGTCTAAAATGGTGCCCATTGCTTGAAATAAGTACTTAATTTAAGGGAGAGAACATGTTTGCAGCTGTGAAGGAACTTACTTTCGATTAGTAGTCGATCTTTTATTAATTTCTGATCCATGATCCAAGAGATAAGGTCTGACATTCCAGGACTTGACACAAGACTGATGCTTCACTATGCAGCTGACTAGCCAGAGAGAGCTGGGGAATATTTAGCTATACCTAAACTGTTTGTAGGATTTTGTTGTGACAATGGCATTTAGGTTTAGCTTAATTCTGGGTGATTTTCGAAAATCCAAACTGGATGAGAAATAATCTTTACAATATACCATGGATGCTGTTACGGCTTTAACATACAAATTGGACGAGGCATTGGAAACATGCACACATGCCATCCAGTCACTGAGAGGTGATTTTATAATGGAACCGGTCCGCTTTGGCTGACCTCGAGTGGCAGTTCATTCAGACAGATAGGCAAGTTAGCAACATTCTATAGCTGGGTATGTATAAACATTTTATTTCTAGATACCTAGGCGATTGCTAAGAATCTAGCAAGTGCTGAAATAGATTATGAGAGATGGACATCATTTTTTAACGGTCAACGGGTAGTTGGTACTAATATTGTGGAAAGAGTTTATTGTGTTGATCTAAATACCTACATATAGCTATAGGTAGAGTAGGTACATATCTACCTATATAGGTACATACCTACTTTGTACTAAATCTATTGTTTGTTACGCACAACTTATATATACAAAAATATCAACAATTTGTTTTATTATTTCACTCGGTGTGAAATCAAATGAACCTGCTACCTAAAGGGGATGTGATTTTTATGAAGTGACAAAAGAAGTGTATATTTTGAATGTTTCCCATGGGAAGGAAGTCGTGTTCCAATTCATTTGGGTTTCTTTTTCGTTTTTTTTCCACGACTTTATGCTCATTTGTACAACGTTGTAGGTTTATTTTTAAAGCTTCTTGCTTGTAGTTAGCTTTCATTATGTTTATACATATTTAAACTTCTAAACGGTTATGCAAACTAGGTAAATAAACATAACTTTCAATTTGTTTTTAACCACGGAAGTTAAACATTATTATGAAAAAGCACACAAAAATATGAATTTTGTGTTATTTTAGGGAGCATTCATTACCCACATTCCAAAATTGTATATTTACGTTTTTCCCATGCGGACATGTTTTGCTTTCTAATGTCCTAAGCATCAGCATTTCGTAAAGCTACCGTTTACTTACATGCTTTATTCCAAATGCTACAAAGACTAGTTTTCTCCAAAATACTTTAAAGTTATGTTAAAGTGATATTGTATTTGATGCACTTACATTTTTACTGACTTCATTATACATAATCCCCGACTCTACCTTTACGATCACAATATTGTGAAGACGTGATGTTAAAGATGAGTTTCTTAAAATTAATACTTATGATAGTGACTAAAATATAATTTAATGGGCATTAACTAGGTAGGTATATCCATACTTAAAAACATTAGGCAAAATTTTGTAGGATTTAAATAGATACACCTATAGGTATATAAAATTATAAACAACACATAGTTAATTGAGCGTATTACAAGGAGGTAGGTACATTAAAAGTGATGAATGTTAAAATACGAATGTAGCGCCTACTTAATTTATTTATTTTAGTTATACCTACCATATATGTTACTAATTAACGTAATTCAAATTCGATAAATATCAAGACAATTTTAAACTTTATTTGTTTCTAATCTACCTACTTGCTTTAAAAACATTAGATGAACCGGTCTACGAATCAATTATCCATTGGCCAACTAAATCAATTGCCATTCAAGTGATCTCAAAACTATGCGGTCACATGACATAAATAAGCAAACACGGAAGTCAGGCAACCCGGTGTTAAACTCCCGAAGAGTCGTAATGCTTTCTATAGACGTCCTAGATTTGTGCTCAACACTTGCAAACAAACTAACAGATATATAGTCAATGATAGAGTTGGCTGTGCGAACTACGATATAAAAGCTCTCACAGACGTAACGGTCTGTGAACTTCATGCGAACAGAATTAATATGATAATATATAAGATAAGATATAAAAATGATAACTATGTTTGGCGCGTGCTCTATGGATACGGAACATTTATTTCTGTATCATTCACGGATAACCGCCATAAGCGACCGTTAACACCTGCTCACTAATACTTTGGATACACAAACGGTCAATTTTTCGGCTTACGATAAAGATAACATCAAATTTGAATCTAAAAAAGCTAAACTTGAATATAATAAAGATTTAAACAGTATGCATAGACGAACCCATCAAGATAACGTAACTTTAATAAACAGTTATGAGTTACAAACTACCATTAATTATGAACGAATAATTTGGAATGAATAAAGTCGAGAGGCGAGCTGGAAATTTCACATTTTCTTACAGTTATAACGTTGTGTAAGAGATAACCTGAATTGAGATAAGACTGTTCGGTCTTGGAGCTTTTGTCGTGAAGGTACAACGTTGCTGGTTTAAACATGTTCGTCAAGTGTTTCACCTATCTATCGGTAGCTATATAAATCCTAAGAATTTTATTGACAGGAAAATGAGTACCTACCACCTACCTAAGTACTTTAATTAGGAATATTTCAGAAATTTTATTTGGTCGTAATACACGACATACAAAGGTTTTATAAGTTTCGAATTCGCATAATTTGTAAGGAAAATCCAACTTACCGGCCATTGGGCGCCAACGGTGAATGCACCAATTTCACCGCGAAGAGGAACTGAATTGCACAAACCAAAAGACAGCAGAGGTTCAACGATAGTGTCAACGCACACAGAGCTAACGTCACTTCATACACCACTGCAAACTCCTCGGTGGCACTTGTTGCTGGCGCTGATATTTTCAAAAGAAATAATAGCGCTAATAGAGCCAAAAGCAAACTGACTAGGCATAATAATGCTAAGGAAGTCAAGGCTTCTTCTGTTGCGGCACGATGCGATCTGCTACGAGATGCAGGAGCTTTCGGCTGAGGTGCTCCAGTAGCGTTCCCATTCGCTAGTTTTGGACCCGGAGCGACTGCAATAGGCGATATCACAGAAACTGGAGGCGGCACTGGTGGTGGAAGTTGTGCTCCCGGACTGACGCTCGCCGATGTCCCTCCGACAGAGTGTTTTGAGGAATCCAACGTGGAGACGTTCAGGGACAGGTGATGGTGCGGCCGCCGCGGCATGTTCTGATATCGGTGGTCGGCATCGTTCGCCGCCGGCGGCCGCTGTGCATGCTTCAACATGGCGCAGCTCTCACGCCGTACCTCGCCATCCCGGCGACTGGTTCTCCGGCATTCAGGCCGGTTTCGGAGCGGATTTCGGCGCTGCACACCCGCTGCGTGCGACGGACGCGAGTCGACTGAGCTTGTGGAATTCTCGAGGCCCCCTTGCCGCTACCTGCGCGTAATTATGTCAATCAAACTGGTAAGTCTGCACCCTGGTGCATGCTGCATACAATAGCACAGCCCCTGTGTTTAGCTCTGCTACCCTAACAATGTAATGATGCTATTCTTAACACAATGGCTTCTAGTATTTAAACATACTAATGTTTTGGAGACTCATTTGTTTATTTAGAAAGTTTGTCTACAGTAGACGCCTTGTTTTATAAATTAAGACTTAGATCATCAGGTACTATCTAATTAAGTATTTGAAGAAGAATGGTGATTCGCTGAATTACCAAAATTAAGGAACCAAGTTATCTTCACTTTGCTATTATCAATAAGTTTTTATTTTTTTACAGTGATTAAAAAAAATACATATAGGTAACTTATCATTTGAACAGGTTGAAATGCTTAGATTAGCGTATTGATAACGGTAACTGTGGCTCCTCAGAGTCCAAAATGAAAGACATAAACGCGTTTTCGCCATTCAAATTAAACGAAATTATAATAAATTTCAAAACAAATTTAAAAAATCATGTTAGTATACCTTTTAAATTTCTTTGCGATTTAAGCCCAAAATTTTATGTGATATTGGTTGGTCGCGCACCTATAAGTAGGTAGATAAGCGTAGGTAGTTAATTTTGTTTTAATGATTGTTATTACCAAAATAATGACATGACTTTTTCCGAAGCTCATACTTACCTAAGGAACTACAGTAAAGAAATTGGATAATATTATAATACTTACTTAAGCCACGAAGACTTTACTTAATTACTAATACTTAATATGGTCGACAAAATGTAGAGATACCATGTTTTTAGATCAGTTTGATATTTTAATCCAGCTCCAAACCGCCACACGTTTCGGCACGTGTGTCCCTCACCTGGCCTTTAGCAGGTGGTTCAAATGATATTTTCAATATAAAATTAAACACAAAAACTCTTGACATCTGCCTACAGGATGCAGTGTCGTCTGCTAGACCTATGTGTTTAATATACATATAACAGATGGCAATGCAAAGCTAAGCATGCTAACTATTCTTAATAAGTAGGTAAGCTTTAGCATCTCTACTTAATTTGTGGGCTTTATAGGTCAAATGAATGAAGAACTAGAAACCTTTGTATGATGTAGGTAGGTGTTGTTGCATTCATGCAAAAAAAAAAAAATGTTGGATAGGTCAGAGGTAAAATTTAAGGCGGTGTGATCAGACAAAAGAGGCATTTTAGAATCGATTTTTTAAATACTTGTCCGATTACCACAGCTCTAATTTTTTTATATGTTATTATTTAAATCTTTATCAAGTTTGTGGCCAAAGTGGAAACTCAATTACTTAAAAAAATTCTCGATAGAATTTCGATTTGAAAATTACCTTTTTTACGTTCTTATAAGCGAAATATCTTGAAAACTATTGTGAATATCAACACGAAACTTGCATAGTTGTATAGCGCTTTATCAGATCTAGTTTATGGCCAAAGTACATTTTTTGTAAATTTTGTAGATAATTAACAATTAATAAAAAACACATCTACAACTACGCTGTGTTCTAATCCTTGCACTGGCCAGTCTCGCTCGGAACATTCAGTACCGCCGTGACCACTGTCAACGCCGGTTCTGTGCTTGTTTTTTCGCGCGCAAATACATAATATAAAATACTATATTTATTTAGTAAGTAGACTTGGGAAATCGTAGTGTAACAAAAGTTAAAAAAAGAGAGACCTTACGTAAAAAAGACTTACGTAGAAAACGTTAAGTACCTACCTACATAGATACTTTATAGTATGTTTTAGATTGTACTAGCGCCCGCCCACGGCTTTGCCCGCGTGAGAGTGCATTACTCCCGTGCGAAGCCGAGGTGGGTCCCTAGTTACATTATAAACCTTCCTTGTGAATCACTCTATCTATTAAAAAAACCGCATCAAAAAAATTCGTTCCCTAGTTTGAAAGATCTAAGCATACATAGGGACAGACATCAGAAAGCGACTTTGATATGTAGTGATTTCGTATTTAAAAATTATATTCATAAGTAGGTAATTATGTTACGTGTCTATTTTACCATTTCTATGACCTAGTATAATTTTATATATCTACTTAGTTTTTTTTTAGATCCACAAAATCCCGGGAAAAAATCCGGGATTTTTCCGAACATTTTGTGCAAAAGTTTACGTGTGTTAGTATAGTCCTCTTTATGACATTAAACTGCAAATAACTTAGTATCAATAGCAAATATAACAAGTAGAAGTATATACAGGGTGTAACAAAAAGGGTATGGTAAGCGAAATACTATAAAAACAACCCACTGTAAATAACATATCCCGAAATTTTTAGACTAGTAATCGCATGTTTATTTTTCAAGATTGTATGTTCATAATATTCCTGAGGGGGTTAGGTGTTCTCCATACTATCTGGACAAATAAATATGTGATTTTTAGTCTCAAATTTTGGTGATAGGTTCTTTATAGTGGGTTATATTCATAGCTTTTCGGTTAACATACCCCTTTTGTTACACCCTGTATACAGGGTGTAACAGAAAGGGTATGTTAAGCGAAAAGCTGTATAAATAGCCCACTATAGAGAACCTATTTCCAAAATTTGAGACTCGAAATCACATTTTTATTTTTCAAGATTGTATGAAAATTCCTGAGATATTTAAAAATTCTCCATACTATCGGGAAAAATAAACATGTGATTTCGGATCTCAAATTTTGTGGATAGGTTCTCTATAGTGGGCTATTTACATAGCTTCTCGCTTAACATACCCTTTTTGTTACACCCTGTATACACCACGTTGGGGGATAATGGGCGTGACTATTATGTATATGACGTAGATGGGTCGAGTGGCGTGCCGTTAGGTGTGTCCGACATCTTCCAAAATCCGAAATAAAGAATGCGGCGTGTAGTAAACAAGCTTAATTAGGAATCACAAACACTTTCACTGTATCTACGCACAAGATTACTAGGATTCTAGCGGATAACGTAGAAACGTGGTAAGTACAAGACAGAGGCTGATTAGCACCCGTGCTTCGCTCCAGACGCAACAAAAAGAACAGAATACCCTCCGGCTCAATTCAAACGACCCGGTGGTCGTTGTAAATCTACAGTGGCGCCCTCTCAGTACTCTGTCTTGTCTTTACCCAAGTGACAGCTGTCCTCAAGTCAGTGATAGCTGTCGACTTGACGTTTCTAACTTCAACGATTGAAAATAGATGGCGTTGGAGATCCGACTGTAGGATATGACATCTTGATCTCCGACATATATATGTATATGATTTCAAATTGTTTCGAACATAAATCCCTAAGTTGCCCGCGAATCCCTAGCTGTCCCGCGACTTCGTCCGCGTGAAATAGTGACTTTCGGCAGCATTTTAAATTAAGATTTTTACGATTTTTAAAAGAGCTGTTTGTTGCATATTGTCCTGCTTGATAATCATTATGAAGTTGTACTCACATATTTGTAGTGAGACAAAACTTTTAAAAATGACGTAATTTCCATACAAACTTTCATCCCCTATTTCAACCCCTTACATCCCTTTTTTGCATATGGCGCGCAGTGCTTGGCAAGTTTCTTACTTAATTCTCTGTATTGTTCTGTTCTATATTGTATGTGACCAAGAGCATAACACAAATACTACATTTATACGTAGATTCTTCTTATTCTTGGGCCCATTTTTGTACAATAAGGCAAACAAAGTGCTAAATATATATCCATGTACTACAGTGGAAGCCAAAATAAAAATAACAAATTGGCTAAAGACATTATCTTTTGAGGACACGGAGGAACTTATTACGGTTGTTGAATAGATAACTTCAAAGCCTGAACAGTAACACGCACCTACTCACACACCCGCACATACTTACACACCACCCAACATATGCACACACCACACGCAGGCACACACACAAACATGCACACACACACACACACACACACACACACACACACACACACACACACACACACACACACACACACACACACACAAACACTTAATAATATTTTAGATTTAAATATTTTTACATTGTTCCTCATCACTGTACATACCTATAGATGTATAATTTTATAAATTTTATTTTGCTCATAAAGGAGGTCTATTTTAAATCTTAGACTAAAATAATTAATTATTGTATATTCCCTACTCAAATATGTACTATATGAAACTTCTTGAATAAAAAAATATTATTATTATATTTTTATTTTCTGAGCCCTAAGTTTTTTTCCGATGTCATCACACAAAATTTTTCACCCCCTATTTTTAGCCCCTTTAGGGTATTCTTCTACAAACTTTGAATGTCGTATTTATTTATATCTAATGAAAAGCCTAAAAAATAAGTTTTAAGCTTCTAGCTTAAAAAATGACGTAATTTTCCCTACAAACTTAGATCCACTATTACATCTATAATGTGTATTATCCAGCAACTGCAACCTATAACCGATCATAGTTATTTGTTTAGGAGATATTTTTAATTGCACATCAAATAAATAATCACATACATACATACATATAATCACGCCTTTATCCCTTACGGGGTAGGCAGAGTACCAAGGGCCGATAGAACCACATGGTGCCACTTCTGACCAATTTTGAGGGTATAGTTGAGATATACAAGTTCGGTTAGCAGTGACAGATGGTCAGCCCATCGCCTACAAAACATCAAGACCCTCTTGTTCCTCTACTGACTTGTACAGTATGCCCTTTATATACTTTATTACAGCAATTAAATTATTTTAGTACAAATAAACTCAATGTTTTACAAAACAACTACAGCAGATAATTCGAAAATACATAATATCAGCCCAACATAAACTGTTTTCCTCGAATGCAAGACAAATTAATACCTTTTGGTACAAAAATACTACAATCTCATCATAAATACTGACTGCACATCAAATTAACCTTAGCGCATAACTAGTATAAGACGAATGACGTTTTGTTGGTGTAACAGTTCCCTTTTCATACAATGATAAAAAAAAAAATAAGTTAGGTTAGGTTAGAGTATGACATACAACGCACGAGCCGAGCGAGCGGAACGAGCGTGCCGCGGCAGCTGCCGGCGAAGTTTCAGAACCGAATTGTTGAAACGATATTTTAGTGTTGATCTCACTCATTATGTTATGTTTTGTTTATTTAATTCGGCCTTAGAAAATGGCTTAAAAACAAAAATTTTACCAATAGACGATTAAAAAAAAAACCAGTTACGCTCAAAAAGTTAAAAAACCTGATCAACCCTATTAGAGAGTCACAAGTGATCCAAAAAACAGCTATGTATCACACAATAACCAATAAGCCCAACTAGTCAATATCGCCCGATACAATTGGCGCGGAAAACAATCATTAGGTACGGATAATCAAAATAAAAATGCATTTCCTGCGAGTTATAATATTGTCGTGTAACTCAACCCTATAGTACTTGTTCAGCATTCCAGTATTTGCCTGGCTGTCACCTACACCCTGTAAATTTTTTAATTATATTTACAATTTACGCAGTAAGCAACCCATTTACAAAATTGATTAGACAGGAAAGAAATTAAAATCCCGGCAATTAATCCCGAAATCAACCAGAATACGGATGGCGACAGAATAAGGACGTCCGCGGCAGATTGCGCTGGTTGCGGGGGGCGCCCCGCAGTTACGTCTACCTCAACCCCCTCAAATACCTAAAATTCGTCTATTGGAGCGCCTTAAAAGGCGGATAGTTCCGCTAGTTCATTAGGTAGATATCCTAACCTACCAACCTACTTATTGTAGGTATGTATGAATGGAAAAGGGTACAGACAAAAAGATACTTTCATATTAGTGGGATAATATAGACAATCCTCTTATAGTATAGTACTTATGCCTATGCATAAAGTTTTCCCACAGCTCGAAGTAAACATAAAACTAACATTAACTAAGCCGTAGGAGGGACAATGTCCACGAAGACAGCAAAAACTTGCATCTAATGTAGGGTGACACACGTGTGCAGGTTATGCAGATTCTTGGAATTAAGAAATATTTAATTTTGCTGCGTTTGTTTCAATAATAGGTAGATTGATTTTAAAGTACCTACCTAGGACAATCGTTAGTGAAAATAAATTTCGTTTTCAATAACAAATTGTCGATGTCTATAAGATTTTTTTATTGTAAATTCTTTAATAAAGTTACCTACTTTGGTGTCTCTCACTAAGTACCAAATAGTTTTCTAAAGAACATACTTTTTGCAAGAAGGTAAGATTAACTAGGAATTCTCTGTTGTTTCCTAAGTTTAGAGAGACGTAGACACCCTACTCTATCTAAACCCGTTGCGTGTCAGAGGACATCATAGAATGTGGCAAATCTAGTCCGGAATAGGCGGTCTATATCTTAAACGATAGGATAACTCGTCTATCCTTTTATAATCCGTAACTTTGGTATTTCTAGGTACCTACCTATTCTTTATCTAACTATCTACTACGAGTATGTTGAGTAAAATGAAGCTTGTGCACTGCTGGATCCGTGAAAATTCGGGCACTAAAGTCAATACATCTTACGCTAGGTATAATGCTCTATGTCCTACGTCAAACGCCATGCTAGAGTATGGTTCTAGATGAGACGGAGTGTTTGTTCTAGAAGATACTAAAGGGACTCTGTTCTAGGAGATAATAAAACTTGATGAAATGGGTTAACTGACCATTGGAAAATCGACAAAAAATTTAGTTATGCTTTTTCCGAACATTACAGAAAATACCGCTAAAATTGAGATTAAAAACTACTCTACGTTGATATTATTATCTCTTAATAGTTGCACTTATTTACTTACTTACATAATATTATGTAAGAAACTAAGTAAAGTACCTATTAGTAAGATAACATACTCATTGTGATAACAGTAGGTCTGGGTCATTTTAAAGTAAACTCAGTTGGGAAAACATCACTTGTTTTTTTACTTTTATTTTTGTGTTAACGTTTATTACACCGTTAAAATTGTGGCTTCGTAAGTTATTTAAGTTCTAATTTATTTTATATTAGGCAGTAGCATGTTACTAATTATTAGAGTGGTAGAGTGAAAGTAAGTCTGCTATTTTTGACTTAAGGGAAAACTGTCACTTATGTGTGTTCTGGGTACTAACCAAGTTACCGAGAAACTCTACTTTGCCCTTATTATTTACATAGGTAAATAAAATGAAGTTACATGTCGTGTTTATCGCCTGAGCCTACCGCCGTTTTCACCGCTGCTATAAATGAAAACTTACCTTTCCAGTCAAGTGATGGACGTGATCGTGGTAGGCTGCGGGGCGTCAGGCCTGGCCGCCATCAGGAAACTCCACGACGCTGGCCTGAAAGTCATGGGGCTGGAGGCAGCTGACCGGATTGGGGGTCGAATTTGCACCATCCAGCATGGAGGTCGCAGCCTGGATATTGGTGCTGCTTGGTAAACACATTCTTGCTCAAATACTCATAACATACTTATCTGTCGATGTGTACCTGTATAGGCAGTAAGGTTCGATTAACCTCGGTAGGTAACACTTTGGACAAAATGTCCCATATCACGTAATGCTGCAACGTTGCCCCGTGTCCAAACACATTTTACGATAGGCGGGATATGTTGTCTCGAGACGTGAGCAAGCGCATAGTATGTACCTACCTACGAAGAAATATCCCACAATCCTGGCCCCGAGACTCTTTTACATTGCTGATGAGCGTCACGTCACATTTTTTTATGTCTTTTAGGCAAGTACCAATAGTTTTGTATTAATCAGTGTATTTACTTACTTATCTTACTTATTTTGCAGGTGTCACGGAGAAAAAGACAATGCAGTTTTCGAAATTGTAAATCCCTTAGGGCTCTTAGCATGGCCCAAGCCTGACCACAAATGGTACATTCTGTCCAACGGGGAATTACTGCCCAATGCGAAGAGTGAGGAGATTATAGGTGCCCTCAATGATGAAGTAGCTAAGGCCGATAAGAACAAGGGATCTCTTATTCAAGTCATTAAAAAAGCGTAAGTTTCGACATGTCAAAAAATAGTGCGCATCTCAAAATTTCACTCATATCTGCCCAGCCGTATTGTCGACGAAAATGCCGGATAGACAGTAGGAAGTGGCCTATAATAAAGCGCCGAACATTAGTATTTACATACATAATAGTCACGCCCATTTCCCCCAGTATTTATTTTGCTAAGTGATCATTACTTATGTACATCTTTAGTTTCTATCCAGAAAATATTATCTACCTAGATATCTCCTTCTAAATATTTACCTATAAGTAACTACCTACCTCCCATATTTTAATACCGTAACCTCATAAACTCCAGATTGAACTCAAACAAAACTCTAAAAGCAGATCCACTAGCTGCATCATTTGTAGAATGGTTCGAAAGAAATAATCACATCGGAGGACAGAGTGACCCTAAAACGGGCAAGTCCTTGCGAGGCTTAGAGGAATGCCTTGGCTGCGAGGGTGAATTCATGCTGAATTGGAAAGGAAAGGGTTTCAAGACCTTTTTGGATGTTTTACTGGTAAGAACATTGATATCTAATCTATTTATTTACCCTGACGAAAGCTATGTGAGCATTAAAGGGCGACTGCTTTTTTGGTGAGATGGCAAGGCAGATGAAATATTACCTAAAGGTAGTTACATGTTGCTATGGAAGATGTTTCATGGAAATATATGTATAGGAGGTTCTAGGCAGGCTGCCTAACTGTTGTCATCTGCACTGTTGTCATCTACACTGTTGTCATCTGCAGTTGGTTGCACTTTGAAGATGGTTTAGGGTCATTGTAAAGGGCCGAAAAGTTCTTAGATTCCACGTACCGGCAAGCGCAGCGTGGGAAGGTCACCCGCTAGATGGGCGGAGGACCTAGTCTGAGTCGCGGGTATCTGCTGAATGCAGGCCGCTTCCAACCGGTCACAGTGGAGGTTTATTGAGGGAGGCCGATCTCCATGAGTGGACTTCCTTACAGCTGTGATGATGATGGATGTTCTTTCTACTCTGAACTCTGCTATTACACCAAAAAAGAATGTTGTTAATGTAACTTTTTTGTTTTCTAGAACAAATATCCAGACCAATCCAAAGAGATACTAGTTCAGATTCTACTCAACAAGGAGGTACAGAATATCAGATGGAGACCCAGTCAGTCGGCGGGGGATGGTAACCCCCTTGTACAGATTAAGTGCAAGGATGGCAGCTTGTATGCATCTAAGAGCGTTATTGTGACTTTGTCGGTGGACGTCTTGAAGGAAACGTAAGTTCTTCCACTAATTAAGGTATACTTGCTCTCTTGGAGTATCTCCTCCTACCTTGACTGGTCATAATAGTAAATATTAATCACGGCCACCTTTCTTACGGTGTCAGCCCGCGTTTACGATCAAGCATTCTCGTAAGCTATCCAATCCGATGAGACGTGTGGGAATCAAGATGATACTCTGAATACTTCACATAAACTTATATCCTTAGAGGTATCCAACCTTGTACGTCAGTATACTGTAAATATAACTCCCTGTTATCAAGTCCGATGCACAACCATAGAATACACAAACAAACCTTTTCAGTCAGTTTTAGTTGTTTTAGGATACAACGATATACCTATGTTTCCTTCCAGACAGAAACAAATCTTCAGTCCAGCATTACCCGCTGAGAAGGTAAACTCGATCAACAACATCCACCTCTGCCTTTTGGACAAGATCTACATCGAATTCGCAAAGCCCTGGTGGCCAGAAACCCCGGGCAACTTTTCCATTCTCTGGCGAGAGGAAGATAAAGCTATATTCTCGGCTGACGAGAAATGGGTAACCGAGATTTACGGCTTCAACACCGTGGAATACCATCCCAATTTGTTGCTGGCGTGGATATATGGGGATGGGGCGAAAATGATGGAGAAAGTCAGTCAGGAAAAGGTCGTGGCTGGTGTCAACAAATTGTTGGATGTTATTTTTAGGAAGAAGTTTGATGTTTCGCCAGTGAAGACCGTTGTAAGGTAAGAGTCAATTTAAAAGAGATCAAAATTTCTACGGTTCTGACACACCTCTTTCGCTTCCTTAATTCTTATAATATTATTCATGTACGCCCGTCAGTTTAAAGTACTTGGACAGTTCTCTAGGATTTTTAAAATTTCTAGGATAAAAGTATATTTCTATTTGACACCTGAAATCATACTAAAATCCTTTTCCTTGTCGATGCCGATAATGGGCACCGCCGGGCCTTAATATATTCCGTTGCTGAGTGACTAGCAGACAAGCTACAACGCACAGCTACATACTGGAAGAACGAAGTTCTGATTTGGAATTACTAGTGTGTTCCTAATTTCCAGGAGAGCACAAAGAAAGGAATTTCCGATTTAAGTCAACTTTACGTTACTTACTTCACTTTTCTTACAGAACTCAATGGGGATCCAATCCACTGATACGAGGCACCTATTCATACCGAAGCGTGGCCACAGAAGAAAATGGAGCCAGCTCATATGCTCTCAGCACTCCCTTGGAACACGACAACGGTTTCCCAGTAGTATGTTTCGCTGGAGAAGCGACGTCACATAACCGGTTTGGGGCAGTTCATGGAGCGGTTGAAGCCGGTTTTAGGGAGGCAAATAGGCTTATAACCTCTTTAAATACCGGTTCATAAGACTTGGTGGTTAACCGCTTTTAAAAATTATGATTATTTATATGCTTTTTGATACAGTTTCTATTGATTGTAATAAAATGTAATCGTTTATTGTATTAGTTTATTTATCGTGTCGATGGTAACTATTGAATATAATAGGTTAGGTATTAGTCATAATACACAACCTGTTATATTCCAAAATGTTGAACAGTTAAAACTAACATTAATAATAAATAATAAATGCCAGAAAACAGCTATGAAATAGCTAGGACAAAGTACACAAATAAAAATGTCAAAAATATTAAAAAGACGTTATTTTACGGAACAAGAGACATTTCGAATAGTTAATTAATTAATTATGTTCTAGCAGGCAGCTACCGCCCCGTGGCAGCAATGTTGTCTCTATTGCGACTTTGTAAGTCTCTCTAGCTCTGCTCAGTCTATGACAAAATGACTGAAATATGGAGAGAATTTCTTTGGCATTCTCACCTCAGATATTTCCTTGAACATTTAATTTTAAGCATCTACAACCTGAATTTTATTTGCTTATTTATAAAACATTCTCAAAAACTGTATGTTTCAATAACCAGAGTCCTATTCATTTTTTAAATATAACTAAGTCAATTACGAAGCAGTTTGGTATTAAAGTAATTGTTTGGCCTTAAATAAAACAAAAGGGCCTACTTTAGGGAATTAATTATATCACATTGTCTTACAAACTATAAGCTGACTTGCACCAACTGCATAATCTATCTTCTTTTATACATATAATAAAAGTGAAATGGATCGCTGTCTGTACATGGAAGTACAGACAGCGATAATATGAGAAAAAATATTATAAGAGACCTTTATCTACGAAAACAATAGTACCCAAAACAATGATTTTTGGATTTTTTGTCTGTTTGTCTGTGCGTTTGTGCACGCTAATCTCAGAAACGGCTGAACCGATTTCGATTCAGTTTTCAGGAATATATTGTGGCAGGTCCCACATAACATATAGGCTACTTTTTATCCCGGGAAAATGTTTTTATCCTGGATAATTTCGAAATTTTGTTTTTTATGTAGTCCACGCGGACGGAGTCGCGGGCGTCCACTAGTCTATAATATTATTTATAATCAAAAACGGCTTAACCGATTTCGGTGCAGTTTTCGGGAATATATTGCGATGGGCATCACAATTAACTTAAAACTTAATTATTTTTTTTTTTTGCAGGCCATAGGCCGAAAACGACTGCAGTCCTAGTCTTCGAATAAATTTTAAACGATACCTATCCTATATGACTCATCATCTTTCTGCCCTTATACCATTATTTAAGGTGTCGGCGCAATATGGTTTCTATCGAAACTCACATTGTCATGGATTTGGCATTTGTTTTACGGCCGGCTGCCTGCCTGACACCAACCCTCCTCGGGTATAGCTAAGTGACAATTTTTAGAAAATTCGTACATAAAATTATTCAGTGGTACAGGCCCGTGACTGGGATCGAACCCACGCCTTCCGACTGAAAGGCGCACGTATTAACCACTAGGCTGTCACCGTTATTTTTGTACTTTTTGATGCTGAAGCGCCAACATAAATACATCTGTGCCAACTGCAACATTTAATTTTAAGCATCACCACTCTTGAGATACAGTTTTGATGCACCGCGGAATCATTGGGCCCCATATTTACCCTTTGGGTAGAGAACCTTTAAAACAACATGTGTGCTGATTCAAGGATTATATAGTTTACGCATTTAGTGCAAGTGGGCCTTAACGATACAAAATATTCATACTAAAACTACACATGTTGGTCTCATCAAGAGATCATTTGGAAAATGTCAATAAACACCACACTTAAATTGTAACAGCAACGGAATATGGACGAAAAATTACGTAATAATTAGGATTGTTAATTGATATTGTAGAATATACTACCACAAAACAATATTTTTACGACGAGATTCTAGGTCGATATAGATACGACGCAATGTAAACCAAATACTACTGTTTAGTAGTATACGTATAACCAGCAATGTATTATAAAATTCTGATCGGTATCTCGTCCCCTGATTACGTAAAAGTAATAGCAAAGCCGCAGCCGCGTGATCGCGATAATTGAGTGTGTGCGTGCTTGTGCTTGTGCGAGGTGCGGGGCGCGGGAGGACCGAGCGCTCGTTGCGCGCACGCACACACTCTAGATTATCGCGATCGCGCGGCTTCGGCTTTGTGGTAACGCGATTATTAATCACGAGATAAGCAAACGAGCGAAAATAAAGGAAAACGAAAATCTCCAGATTCGACAATTTTACTTTGTCTTAGCCCTCTGTCTAGCGTAAATGAGATAACTCTCCTCTATACCTACCTTACATACTCGTAACACTATATATTATATAGCACATCCGAAATAACTTCAGAACTAATCACATTTCCTTCTTCGTCAACATCACACATGGTTATTTCAACCTTCTGATCGCGGCACACATCCTCTTTTAACTTTTCCTCATTTTCTTCCGATTTCAAAGTTACCTCAAACCTAACCGGCGAATGTTCCGTAGCTGGCGCCACTTTCTTCACATTAAACTCGTGCGAGTTAGTTAAAGTTCTCTTTGGCCCACTATATCCATCGAGGATTTTCTTTGACACTTCAATCACTTCGTATCTCGACGTTATGAGACGGTATATGCCGTCTTTGCAGCGCTGGTATCTGCAAGTTTTAAACGTTGTTACATTATACAGGGTGTAACAAAAGGGGTATATTAAGCGAAATAAAGTTATAGCTCATTATGGAGAACCTAACTACAAGAGACTAAGAGGGTCAAATATTATGTCAGTTGGAAATATTATGATGTGCGAGTGGTAAAAAGGGGAAGCTTCCGGCCCTACCAGCCCCTAATTATTGTATACCACCACATATTACAAAACAATGTCGCTTCCCGCTGTCTTGTATGTATACTTAGATCTATCAAACTACACAACGGATTTTGATGCGGTTTTTTTTAATAGATAGTGATTCAAGAGTAAGCTTTATTGTGGACAGTATCAGTCCTGAACCCGTGCGAAACCGGGGCGAGTCGCTAGTATACCTACATATATATTCCAACTATTGTATAAAACTTTGACATCGCGTTCTAGGATTTACATTGGACTTTGGTTTTGTATGCGTTCTATAAATCACACTACAAAAACCCAAACTTCTGCCTCTATAAATGGCTATGTCACAAACACACAAACTCACCGAAACCTGGTGTGCCCAAACGGCCATTGAGCGCCGTGGACTTTCACCAAATGCGTGGTAAGATTGGTTCCCATTTTGAATATCTTCGCCGATTTCTCCGGACAGATGTGGCAGCAGTATTTCCGCACCTCCTTGACCTTTTTCCTCATGTCGTTTTCGTCATCGGAATTGTTGGCGTCGCTACTGTCTTCCTCGCGTTTTCTTTTCTTAGCGTGCATGTTCAGGTGCTTACGCAGGTCTCGGCTTGTCATGACTCTGTAAATTGGGATATTTTATTGTGCCGACATGTCAAAAGCTCCTTTACGGCCGCTACATAACAGCAACGCTAGGTAAACAAATCTTTAGCTGTCGGGTCGTGAACAGGTATCCTCATAGACTGGTAGAAAGGTATAAATGTTGATAAATATACCTACATATATAGAAAACTAGAGCGGACCTTTATGTCCACATAAACACCTGTGATTGGAAACTCTTATTTTATATTTTACATCAATATTAACCCTTATTAACGGTTTTACCGTGTGGATACCAAAAGAAGCGTTTAAGAATGTGAGTAACAACCAAGCAACAACTGAAATGCTGAATAAGTACCATTGAGTTAAGAGTCAGTGTTTTTACCATTTCTTGATATTTCTAGGCTTCAGAATCATGGTCTGAACCCTACATGTTAATATTTGCCTGCAAAACACCATATAAAACCAACTTACCTATGTCCGCAATGCGTGCATTTAAACGGCCTGGCCTCTTCAGGCGGCAAATGCCTCGCCCGCACGTGAATGGTCAACTTAGCTGGAGTGGTAGCTGACATGTCACATAGAGTGCACGCGTGGTATGACACGTGTTGACGTTCGTGCTCTCTAAGTAGATACTCTGTGGCGCAGTACACACCGCACATTTGGCAGGCTAGCGTCTCACAGGGTACCACGTTCTGGGAAAATTTGTATGGTTACTATATGGTTGATGACGATATTACAATTAGAAATAATGCTGCCAGATAGCCCAGTGGTTAAGACTTGCGCCTTCCAAGCGAGGGGCGTAATTAAATCCTGTACCACTGAATTTATTTCAAACGGATATTCTAAAATTGACACTTAGCTAAACCCGAGAAGGGTTGGCGTAAGGCAGACAGCCGGCCGTAAAACGAACGCCAAATCTTTGGTAGTATAAGTTTTGAAAAAAAAAACCATATTGCGCCTACCACATTTATAATGGGATAAGGGCAGGAACTGACAAATCATGAGTCTTATATGAACAAATTTGGAAGGCATTTTGCTTACTTATTTGTACTGAACGTAGCAAGATCGAGGAAGGAAAAAAAACCAGCTTTCCTAACTAATATTATTAATGCGAAGGTAACTTTGTCTGTCGCGCTTTCACGCCAAAACTACTGACCGATTTAAATGAAATTTGGTACACATGTAGCCTAAAGTCTGAGAAAGGACATAGGTCACATACAGCTAGTTAACTAACCTGCCGTCTCAAATGATCGCAAAGTTTCCTATTATTAGCGAAGTGCTGCCCACAATGGTAGCAAGCGATGATACGCTCGCACGTATGGGTCCGTACATGACTGCTGAGGCGTTCATTATCTTTCAGTTTCTTGCCGCAGCCGGCCCACGTGCAAATGTGGTCGTCGGCGGATAGTAAGTGAGACTTCACGTGGTCTAGAAACTTCTGGAAAGTTTAATAAAGAACTTCAGTTTGTTATCTTCTTGTTATTGTTATTTTGCAGCAATGAATCACATATGATACACCAAAAGTTTTAATAATACGATGGTTTGCTGGAAGAAATCTCTCTTAGAGATAAGCACGCCTTTGTACATTTTCTTTGTCATAAACTTTATTTGTGAAAACTTTACTGTGTACAATAAAGCATAATAATAATAAGCCCGCAGGGCAGCTTGTGGCGAGCTGTTGGGAGGTAGCGTTCCCACGGACCTGAAGTGCTCTCGGGGGAAGACCCTGTTCCTCATCTCCGGCGCCGGAGTGAGGTCTGACGATGAACAGTTCCCCCACCTCTGCTTTGCCTTCGCCGGCCGGGCAGAGTGGAGTCGCGAGAGCTATGACAGCTCGAGGGTGGACGTGCCCGTCAGTAAGCGGCGAGTTGGCTTCGATTTAAAGTCCAGGGGCACCCCTCCACCCTAGCCAATCACCTTTGTCGCTCCGTGCGTGCGGCCGTTTTCGGGGGCCCATGAAAGAGTCGGCGAGTCACCGCCTGCCACCAAACAATTATGAGACTTGGTTGTAATGGCAGGCGTCCGTTAGTCTCCTTCAATAGCCCGATTATCCAACTCCACTAAAAATTCAGACATAGCTCTGCCATCCAATAGTCTTGCACATGGCGGGGACCATCGCCGGGTGTATCATATTGTGCGGTCGGCGATGGTATCCGCCATGTGTATCCCACACCATAATAAAGTTTTCTAAAAGGGCCTCTACATCTTGGCTACGGCCCGATGCACGCCTCTCAAAGGACCGGGACCCTGTAGTGCCGAGAATTTAAACAGATACAAATAATAATAATAAATATTCCCACACTTCACAAAGCATTAAGCTAGTCCCACCCTAAGATACCTATGGACAATAGGCTATGTATTTAATTGTATCAGTTCAAATCTCCATTGAGAGGTTGTCCACCACCGGGCCCTACACCCTCCGCTGACCCTCGGAACTGCAGACTCATGGTCACGAACACAAGACACTACTGTCGCAATGAGAAGCCAGATCCAAGCACCTAGCATGCAACCATAAATACATAGCTGCTAATCCGAAAACCAATTAAAATTTTTAATCGACATATGTTTCGCAAACACCCGTGGCATCATCAGGATTAGTTTTCCATGTTAGTTATAACTACCGAACCAACTTACTAACAACTAAAACCAATGTATTGCAAATCATTTTTAATATACCCTCAATCAAAATATAAAATAAAAAATGTTAATACCTACATATTAGTTTTAAAATATAAAATTATTATAGATAAATAAATATTAAATCTTCATATTATTAGATACATTTATTAGATATTATTAGTTAGTAACAGTTATTATTAGATAGGCTATGGTTTTCTGTCATGGGTACTAAGCAATAGTATGATATGAACATCAATATTAATCATATCACTAACTGCATCTACTGGGATTGTAACCCAGGACTCTACCCACTACACCAATCGGCCGTCAACGTAATAAATAAAATAAATAAAATCATTATTCAGATTCCAAAACACACCTGCATAGAGTTAAACGTCTGCTCACAGTCTGTCCACCGACAGCAGTGATCTGCCTTCAGTAATGGTAAACTGTTCCTCTTCTTAGAGTCACGGTAACATCTCTCAAGATTCAATGTAGCTCGCCCATTGAACCCAGTAGCCATCAACCGGGCATGATATGCATGGTAGTTGACATGTCTCACAATTTCTTTGAAATCACACGTTTTGTGCCCGCATATGTCCCATAAGCATACATATTCAGCTGAAAAAGTTTTATGTTTCATACTTTACTGTACTCTATTCCTTATATTATATTATCAATTTGAAAGTTACTCTGTTTGTTGCACTTTCACACCATAACTACTGAACTGATTTAAAAGAAATATGGTATAAAGCTAATAGAGCCTGAAAAAGGTAACGTTTATCAAGAAAAAATAGTTTTGTCATATTGTTTTTTTTGTGGTCCATGCCAAAATTGTTAAAACTTTAACTAGTGTATAGTAAAATCTGGTAAAAATACTAACTAATTGGCATTTAAAAAGTATATGAGGAGATACATTGCTGGAATTGCAGTGCAACCTTCAATAAAATAAGCTCAGTTTGAGCAAATAAATTAATGAAGTCAACTTATTATGAAACTTATTCATACCTTCACCATCCTCTTTTTGTATAACATGCAAGTCCTGTATGTGTTGTGTGACATGCAACTGGAACTCTTCATAGTCCGCAAAGAACACTCTACAGTTTTGCCAATCACACTCAAAGCGCAGACAGTGTGTTCGTAGTTTTCTTAATGGCTGCAAAATAAAATTACATGATAAATAATGTACACAGTTTAAATAATGTACACAGTTCTAATAATACATCATACAATATACCAGGGGTTCCCAAACTTTTTTCTTATAGACCCCTTTCAAAAGTTAACTGGTTCTGGTGGACCCCCTACAGGCCTACACCGCATGCAAATTAATTGTGAACCCCCATTTTTTCATGCCAACGTAGACCCCATCGAGTCTCCTGTGGACCCTGGGGGTCCACCTGGACCACTGGGAACCACAGCAATATACACACTATAAACCCAAAATAGCCGCATGGTGCCGGCAGAGTAGAGTTTGTACCACCCCATGCCTGCCCGTGTGTATAACACGAGGACGTTAAGGGTTTCCGGAAAGCGGGCAGCAGCGCCTCCCGTGCTGTCAACATAGTCCAAAAATCACACTGAGGTCACCAAGCCACCTGCCCAGCGTGGTGAGTATTGGCAAAAGCCCCCTGTGGCAGTAGCCCTGTGGCATGCCCTGGGGAAGGCCTACGTCCAGCAGTGGACTGCAATAGGCTGAAGATAAAGATGAAGATAATCCCAAAATGGGGTAGCCAGTACTGCAAGATCATGAAGGGAATGTAAATGTTGCAAGAGTCTACTAAGTGCATTCTGTCAGGCAATGAGTTAGCATCTTATCACTCTGATAATAATATTTACATATTTGTTTAATTTACCCATTTATATAAGATCAAATTATAATAATTAGAGATGCGCCGAATACTGGTTTCACCGAATACCGAATAGTATTCGGTTTAATAATTTCAAAAACAAACTTGACAAACACATTAAAGAACATAGAAAAACCTAAGAAGAGAACATTCAGATACACAGTGGCGTAGCGTGCCATCTCGGCGCCTGGGGCGGGGGACCCACTTTGCCGCCCCCATTCTATAGGCGCTTAATTAAAATTAAATTTCACAGGCAATGAGGTACCTTTTATTGAAAGTAAAATAGGATGACCGGTTTTACAAGCGGATTTTACGGGCCTTATGAGCAGCGAAGTCAGAAATAACTTTGTCATAATTAATATTAGCAGCCAATTCTTGTTCAATCGACAATATAGCCAAGTTTGATAGTCTAGCGGAGCTCTTTGTAGATCTGAGGTAATTTTTTATTAGCTTCAACTTCGAAAAACTTCTCTCACAACTTGCAATACTAATCGCCAAAGTCAAATATATACGAATCAAGATGACTTATATTTGGAACCGAAATTCCGAGATTCAGTTTATGAATGAACTGGAGAAGCTCCAGTGGTCCTTTACCACTTATATCTTCCTCTGATTCAGAACAGGCAACAAATTGCTGAAGACGCTTCCGCTCTATCTGAAACTCGTCCTTGTTGATGTCTTCTAATACATGGGAAAGATCACACTCGAACTTGCTGTCCAAAAGTTTCGCTGGCATCAAAAATCCGAACTTGTCCGATATTTCTTGAATTAGCTGGAATCGAGTCGTCAATTGCTTGCGAGTTTGCAATTTATTGCGAGGGACCCAGCCCATACATGTTATGTCTAAAATAAATGGAGTAATTCTAGGCCACGCACGATTCTAGATGGAGGAATCATATACCTACTTACACTGGAATCACTTCCGCTGCTGCAGGATGTCACCGAAGATGTTAACGTGGCTTTCGAACCAGAACACGAACTGAAATATTTCAGTAATGCACCTTGAGACTTCTTCGCATCTGCTTCTTTCTTAGCCTTTTTTTGCGGAATTCCGCACCGCTTTCTTTGACTCTTTTCATTTTCAAAAACTAGTTCAGAGATTGGGTAAAGATCTAAATGTTCAGTTTTAGAAGATTCAACAGTGTTTAAAAGATCGAAACACAATCAAAATGACTCCGTATCCGAAACTCTCGCGAATCAAACATACGAGTAATGCGTGATTGCGTAACGGTACTTCACGATGCACTAAAACAAACAAAGTTCAGTACAAATGCATAGTACAAAATTCAATGAGTGCGAAAGAGAGGCATCGACACGGGCCGACGCGTAAAACAAAAGATTTTGTATGAGAAATTAACATAATAAGGAGTGCCGCTCAACTCGGCTCGCGCGCGCCGGCGCGGCGGCGCGGCATGATGCGATGTTGCCGTTCGTAGGTAAACAAACAAACGTTATAAAGAGCTCTGTCAGTGATTTCGCAGTTTTTCTTTTATATGAATATTAAAAAATAGTTTGTGCGCAAAAATTTAGATAAAAATGGAACATTATAGTGTGTCTGACACATGTAATGAATGAATCATCAGATCTTAAACCACTTCACCGGCGACATAGTGCCGCCCCCGCAGGGCAGCTTGTGGCGAGCTGTTGGGAGGTAGCGTTCCCACGGACCTGAAGTACTCCCGGGGGAAGACCCTGTTCCTCATCTCCGGCGCCGGAGTGAGATCTGACGAGGAACAGTTCCCCCACCTCTGCCTTGCCTTCGCCGGCCGGGCAGAGTGGAGTCGCGAGAGCTATGACAGCTCGAGGGTGGACGTGCCCGTCAGTAAGTGGCGAGTTGGCTTCGGTTTAAAGTCCAAAGGCATCCCTCCACCCTAGCCGCTCACCAAATGTTGCCCCCTTTGTCGCTCCATGCGTGCAGCCGTTTCAGGGGGCCCATGAAATGAGTCGGCGAGTCACCGCCTGCCACCAAACAATTA
The DNA here is from genome assembly GCA_014607495.2 of Carposina sasakii. Lineage (NCBI taxonomy): Eukaryota > Metazoa > Arthropoda > Insecta > Lepidoptera > Carposinidae > Carposina > Carposina sasakii. Next base: position 4,553,322 of record CP053163.1, on the reverse strand, counting down.
TGAGACTTAGTTGTAATGGCAGGCGTCCGTTAGTCTCCTTCAATAGCCCAGTTACCCAACCCCACCCAACATTCAGCCCCATAGCCCATGACCTTTGTTTCCATCGCATGACATAGATCTGCACTCCAATAGTCTTGCACATGGCGGGGACCATCGCCGGGTGTATCATATTGTGCGGTCGGCGATGGTATCCGCCATGTGTATCCCACACAATATTAAAGTTCTCTAAAAAGGGCCTCTACATCTTGGCCACGGCCCGATGCACGCCTCTCAAAGGACCGGGACTCTGTAGTCCCGAGAATTTAAACAGAGATACAATAATAATAATAATAATCTTTACCGAACCGAATATTTGGCCGAATTATTCGGTTTACCATTTGATTGTTTTTCCGCGCAAACAAGTTCTAATGTGCCGTTGCTGGCTAAATGGTGAGCGTGTTGTACCTCACCGCCCACTACCCGCGCACACCGCGCTGTCTGTTAAGGATGGAAATTCTTTAAAAAAAATATCGATTTTTAAATCGATTCGAATCGTGACCTGATGAATCGATCCACAAAAAAATCGAGGTCTTAAAGATCGATTTCCTAAAAATTTCCATATAAATAAACCATATTACGCCGACCGACCCCATAAGTAATAGTATAAGGGCAGGATGATGATGATTTTTCATCATAAGCACTTTCACTACTTCACAAAATGGGGCAATTTTCTATCGACTGGCCACCTTGCATTTTGGATGTACCATAATTTATGTCCCTTTTACCGGCCACGCTCGCTATCGTTCTATACCATACTTGTTTTATGGATTCAGTAGTACATATCGATTTGAAAAATCGATTTTTTTGGCTCGAAAAATCGATTTTGCGATTAATCGATCTCTGATCGCCATCCCTACTGTGTCACTTTGCTTCAAACATTGTACGGTTATGTTGTATATAAAAACAAAAACGGTTTTCAAAGCAAAAACGTTGCTAGTAAATAGGATGGAATGGGATTTTGTTGACTTACAATCTTTACTAATACATATATTATGTTATCTTTCAAATTTAATACATAAATAATATGTATATTAAATGCGAAAGTTGCTCTGTAGGTCTGTCTGGTTTTCACACCAAAACTACTGAACAGATTGAAATTAAATTTGGTACTACCTGTGTACTCTAGAACCTGAGAAAGTATAACTAGGGCTAGCTTCGCACGGATGTAATACCTTTCACGTGGACGAAGTTGTGGGTGGCCGTTAGTAGAACATAAATGTCACATAAGAAGTTTTGTCCTTAACATTATACCGTACGTGTAGGTAAAAATATGAAAATACTCAAACCGAATATATTTGGCACCAAAACCGATTGATTTGGCCGAATACAAATAGTGAAAAAGTTGCCGAATACGCGGAATACTGAATACGGTTCGAATATTCAGTGCATCTCTAATAATAATCTATACAGATAGTTCATAAAAAGATCTGTGAAATATTGTTTTAAACTAACATATTTCATTATTAGGCAGAACTTTCCTTTTGATATGCATTCAATGAGAAAAGTAGTGGGCTCTTACCCATTTACATGGCACCACTGCACTGATGCATTAACCTTCCTAGTCACATTGTGAAGGGGAACCAGAAAACCAATTATTAATATTCAAGTCTATTTCACACGAAAACCATTTGTGATTAAAATGGTTTCCAATTGAAAGAGATGTGAATTTCATCTTAAGTATTTTGATGTGAATTTATAAACTGAATTTCATCTAAAGTATTTTGATGAAAATTTATTTATTTATATATTTATACACTTCAATATAAAACCATATTTATAGCATTCTTGCAAAACCATTTTCATGGTTTATCTGCAAGTTTAATTATTATTAGTTATAATAAATAATTCTTATAGTATAATAAATCTAGCAGTAATACATCAGAATAACACAAGATCTGACTTTAAATCAATCACATGGCTGAAGTTAAGGGCATCAGCTAGTAACAAAATATATTTACCACAGCCACAGGTTCCAGTTGAGGTTCATCCACACCGAGAGGTACTGATTGGTCATCATCAGCTGCTGCTAGTAAAAACTTTTTGCGCTGGGCGTTGTTCTGTATTATAAATTGTATGTCATTTTTGTTTTGCATCGCCAGTTTCTTGGAGTCTTCATTGTTCTGCTTTTGTAACCACTCCATACAACGAAGCAATTTGAACTTGGAAATGTCATCTTCGTCTTTTCCATCCATGTTAACCTAATCACGCAGCTAAAATCCCAGACCTAATCCCAGATAGCCTTACGCACAGGTATATCATGTAAATCACAGAGCAACAAACTACTGGGCCAGTGCTTATTCGAATACCTAGCTATGCAAATCTGTTCGTCCATACCGTACAATCAGCCAACACATCGTTTTCGATTGATAAATAAAATAGTAGGTAGAAAGATGGTACGATGGTAGGTCAGTTAGATAATATTACTATCAAAGAATATACTACTCTCTAACGAGAGATTAATATGGAGGGATTTTTTTTTTGTTTAGTTTATCCCGAAGGAAAGGCAAGGGGAACTAAGCCCATACAGCCATTGTCTTTAGTAAATGATTTCTGAATTTATGGGATGATAATGATGATGGTGATAACGTCGGGAAAATCCTCAAGAACAAGTGTTAAGTTAGTCAAAATAAAAAATTATTGCAGAAACAACTTACATGGGCCCATGAAGAGATCGTATTCCGGTTAAAGTTTTATTCAGCTTACCTGCGTATAAAACCATGCACACGCACTAGATTCACATCACAAGTAATCAAAATATAACTTATCTACCAGAAAACATAACTTTACGGACTCATGCAAGCCATTTACAAATAATTTTTGATTTTCACAAGAAAATTATACCTGCACCCTTCCAGCTTTTCCCGCCGAATCCCTACTATGGAGGGAGATCGTAGAAAGAGTATGATTTTTTATTTATTTAGTTTATCCCGAAGGAAAGGCAAGGGGAACTTAGCCCATACAGCCTAATCATTGCCTAGTAAAATGAATTCTGAATTTATGATGGATGATAATGATGATGAATTGAAACGTCCTCAAGAACGAATTTAAAATTAGTAAAAATCAAAAATAATTGTAGAAACAACTTACATGAGCCCATGAAGAGATCGTATTCCGACTAAAGTTTTACTCAGCTTACCTGCAAATAAAACCATGCACACGCACTAGATTCGCATAACAAGTAAACAAAATATTACTTATCTACCAGAAAACATCACTTTACGGACACATGCAAACCAATAAATTTTGATTTTCACAAGAATATTACACCCGCTCCCTTCCAGCTTTTCCCGCCGAATCGGAGATGGATGCCCCTAGCCAGTGTTGCCAGATCAAAGAATTTTTTTTATTAAAGTTTGCTGACCTTGAATACTGCGAAAATCTTGGTATTAGTATCATCTATGCGGCATATAAAAAGACGTCAACGCCGAGCCAGGGCGGCGGTCAATTGAGTCGTCCTGTGTGGCCTCCGGTCGGGTATAGGAACTATCTTGTACTTGGGCGGTGGCGGCATAGTGCGATTTAATTATCAAATTAACCCTACCAGGTCATCGTGGGCCTTGAGGATTAAATACCCTCAGAAATAACGGAGGTGAGTACATGGGAAATACTTGCCAACCTCTTATCCCAGGACAACCATGTCTGCAGAACAAAATAAGAAACTACCCCAGGAGGGTACCGGCCATGCCGGAGAATCCCTCCCTGAGCCAAGCTCAGGCTGCCCCACGTATTCTGGGGGGGGCAATGTGCTGCACTTTATGGATCTAACAAACGAAAACACAAGCAAAAAGAAACTGGTACAGCAAGCTTTTCATCCAAGTCTTTTTAGGACCAGACCCAGGAGCCAATCACTAACTTCTACTGCAGATATTGGCAATACAACCCACACACATACTCAAGATATCCAAAACTCTGGAACATTGAGTGCCGCAGTAGATACCGATCCTCCCAGCTGGCAAAGGGCACCTATATCAAGGAACCCCAAAAGAAAAAAAGTATGTACCCCGTCTCCTGAAAGGATACCCACTAAAAACCAATTTAGTGGACTTGCAGTAGATGAAACAGAAGACATCACTGTCCAAAATACTGTGGCAACTAATAGGATCTCGAAACCGCCACCAATCATCCTTTATGGTATCGAAGATGTCAACAAGCTCACCGAACTTCTTGAAAGCGTTGTTGATAAATCAAATTTCACATACAAAATTATTAACAAAAATCAACTTAGAATAAATTGTACATCGGTAGAGTCTTATAAAAGCACAATAGATATTGTTAGAAAGAAAGGATTAATTGGTCATACATTTAATAGAAAAGACACACGCAATTGTAGAATTGTAATAAAAAACCTACATCATACCACACCAATTAGTGAAATCAAGGAAGCTATAGAGAGTACAGGCAATTCAGTGATTGGGGAAATAATAAATGCTAAGTATGGACCAGAAAGGAAACCAACATCGACATTTTTTGTTAACATTCAACAGGGCCCTAACAACAAAGCCGTGAAAAATATTAAATATATTTATCACCAATCAATTAGTATAGAAGACCCACGGAAGCGAAAATTTGTTGTACAATGCCAGAGATGCCAACAGTACGGGCACTCCAAAAACTACTGTATGAGGCCTTATCGCTGCGTGAAATGTGCAGAATCGCACAAAACCTCGAATTGTCCTAAAACTGACCGAAATACACCGGCAACATGCGCTCTTTGTCTTGGTGCTCACCCAGCTAATTATAAGGGCTGTGATGTATACAAAGAAATTTTTGACAGAAAATTCAATAAAGCACCACGCCTTAACGCAAGAGATAATAATGCGAAAACACCTATTCACTCTAATAGTCAACCTCCACCACAGCGCACTACAGAAACAACCAGACCAAACGCGGCCTTCAATAAAAAGGAAACGAATGCCAATAAACCAATAATAAACTCGAGCAAAGAAGAGTCGGAAATACCATCAACAATACAGCAAATGTTCTTGAAGCAAGCAGAAAAGTTAGACATAATCCTTCAACAAATGAGTACCCTTATTAGCCTCATAACAAAACTAGTATCTAGGGAGCCATAATGACTTCCCTCAAGATCGTAGCCTGGAACCTAGATGGCCTGTCTCCAAAAAAGGATCAGGTTGAAATCTTATTGAAATCACACAACATAGACATATTGCTTTTGTCTGAAACTCATTTAACTGAAAATAGTAGTATTAGAATTCAAAACTACAACGTCTATGCTACCAATCACCCAGATGGCACAGCTCACGCTGGAGCGGGTATTATCATTAGAACAAGTAGTAAGCATTCTGAGCTAACTAAGTTTCGGACAGCCCACTTGCAAGCTACAACTATTTCGGTTGAAGATCGAAATGGAATACTATTCGATATCTCTGCAATATATAGCCCTCCAAAGCACAAAATAAAGGAAGATCAATATAATGCGTTTTTTAATACACTCGGCCCACGCTTTATAGTGGGGGGAGATTGGAACGCAAAGCATGTTCACTGGGCATCTAGACTAACTAACACCAGAGGGAGAGAATTGAAGAAGAGTATAGACAGTAACAACCTCTATACAATCTCAACTTCAGAGCCAACTAACTGGCCTACCGATCCAAAGAGATTTCCTGATGTTATAGACTTCTTTGTCATCAAAGGCCTATCTAGTTTATTCCATCACATTCAAACCTGCTTGGACGTTGACACCAATCATGTCCCAGTGATACTCACAATCGGCACTACAGTTCTAAACAATGAAAGGAATCCTAAACTCTATAACAAGTCCACAGATTGGAAAAGCTTCCGCGAGTTAGTCTCAGAGAGTCTCAAACTAAGAATAGCTCTCAAAACCGAAGTTGACATTGACGATGCAACCAAAAACATTACTACTATAATTCAGAAATGCTGCTGGGAGTGCATTGAGGAAGCTGTCAATCGTCCACCACGTAATAAAGTATACTCCGAAATTATAAGGAAGAAAATACTGGAAAAAAGGAAACTCCGACGTGTTTGGCACACTAGTAGGCACCCGACTGACAAAAACGAACTTAATAGGGCTTCCAGACAGCTAAAGTCCCTCATATCGGAGGCTAATAATGTAGCATTGGAAACATACTTGGACGGCCTATCACCTACGAGAAAAACGAATTACTCATTATGGAAAGCATGTAAAAACCAAAATCGGCCGCAGCAACACAAACCTGCAATCCGCAAACGCGACGGAAATTGGGCCCGAACTACAAAAGATAAAGCCAACACATTTGCGTACTATCTCTCCCAGGTCTTTAAACCACATGACTCTGGACCTAACGGAGATGAATCAAGCATAGACTCCATTCTCAACCAGGATCTCCAGCTCGACCTACCACTGAAAACAGTAACACCTGGAGAGGTTTTTGGGGTAATCAAATCAATGGACAACAACAAAGCACCTGGGTTTGATCTTATAGATAAAAAAGTTTTGGAGGAGTTGCCACGCAAGGGTATAGTGTATCTCACCACCTTATTTAACGCTATTCTGCGAGTGGGATACTTCCCAGACCTGTGGAAGGTCTCACAAATTATTATGGTACATAAATCTGGCAAGCCTAGCGACGAAATCACTTCATATAGACCCATAAGTTTGCTGCCGATAATGTCCAAGTTATTTGAAAAAATTCTTCTCCGTAGACTCTCTTATGATTTAAAAGAAAAGTCAATAATTCCTGACCACCAGTTCGGTTTTCGTAAGGAACATGCCACTATAGAACAAGTGCATCGAGTTTGCAGGTCGATCAGAAAGGCTTTTGAAAAAAAAGAATATTGTTCAGCTGCTTTCCTAGATATACAGCAGGCTTTTGATAGAGTTTGGCATAAGGGACTATTATATAAAATAAAGTCATTCTTACCACACGCATATTTTGGAGTACTTAAATCATATTTAACCAACAGAATATTTCAAGTCAGGGAAGTTGATTGCACATCAGGCTTCTACGAAATAATGGCAGGAGTACCACAGGGGTCTGTTCTTGGGCCCATCTTATATACTCTGTACACGTCGGATCTTCCACAGATTCAAGACATTACAGTAGCTACATTCGCAGATGATACAGCTTTACTCGCAACTAGCACATGCCCAACTCAAGCTTCCGAAATCCTGCAGCGTGGACTACATGCAATGGAGAAATGGATGGCCGAATGGAGAATCACAGCTAGCGTAACAAAATCAGTGCACATAACCTTTACTCTTCGCAAAGAGGACTGTGCTCCAGTTACACTAAAAGGCGCCCAACTTCCCCACGAAACCTCAGTCAAATACCTGGATTGCACTTGGACCGCCGGCTCACCTGGAGGAAACACGTCCAAGCAAAAAGAGACGAGATTAATATAAGGTATAGGGGACTCTACTGGCTGCTGGGTAGAAACTCTAAGCTTAAAATTGACAACAAGATCCTGATATACAAGGTTATCCTAGAACCTATCTGGACCTATGGCATTGAATTATGGGGTGCAGCCTGCAACTCCAATGTTATGATTATACAACGGGCGCAAAACTACATCATGAGACAGATATCTAATGCCCCGTGGTTTATGAAAACAGCAGAGTTGCATGAGCTTCTTAACGTTCCCATGGTCAAGGAAGTAATCAGCCGCCGTAGTGCTAACTATGGCTCAAGATTGCAGAGGCACCCAAATCAGCTCGCGGAGAGGCTTACAGTGCCTGAAAGCATTCGTCGACTTAAGAAGAGACGAGATATCTTTGACAGCTAGAGTCGCCCATGAATAAAAAAGGGAGTGACCACGAAATGGAGGGGACAGACTCCGCTGGGAGTAGTCACCTATTCACAACATGATATGCTCATCACATCTGCTTATAGTCATACTTGACTGATCGCATGATTAAAATAATAAAAAAAAAAAAAAAAGTTTGCTGACCTGGATACTCAAAGAATATACTTACTCTCTAATGCCAGATCGTACATTGCGAAATTATCTCATATTTATTGCAAAATTATCGTGTTTTTATCGCATGACAGAATATATGGACAAGGTATGCAATCCTACCCCACCCCCGCACACGAATTAAAGTTAATAATATAAATAAAAGAGACAAAATATAATATATGAAACGGACAAGGTATGCAATCTTACCCCTCCCGCCGCTCACGAGTTGGAATTTAATAATAATAATAAGCCCGCAGGGCAGCTTGTGGCGAGCTGTTGGGAGGTAGCGTTCCCACGGACCTGAAGTACTCCCGGGGGAAGACACTGTTCCTCATTTCCGGCGCCGGAGTGAGGTCTGACGAGGAACAGTTCCCCCACCTCTGCCTTGCCTTCGCCGGCCGGGCAAAGTGGAGTCGCGAGAGCTATGACAGCTCGAGGGTGAATGTGCCCGTCCGTAAGTGGCGAGTTGGCTTCGGTTTAAAGCCCAGGGGTACCCCTCCACCCTAGCCGCTCACCAAATGTTGATACAATAATAATAATATTCACACACTACACAACACATTAACCTAGTCCCACATTAAGATCAATAAGTTCTTGTGTCGTGGGTATTAAGCAATGGTATATAAATACATAGATAAGTATAAAAACATCCATGACTCGGAAACAAACATCGATATTCATCATATCAATGTTTGCACCTACAGGGATTCGAACCCAGGACCTATGGCGTCGCAAGCATTTGTGAATTGGATGTTTACAAAATTATCGTAGATTTGACAAAAATATCGTAGATTTTGGACGAATTATCGTGCGACACCTAACACTCAAAATTATCGTGCATCTGGCAACGCTGCCCCTAGCCCAAAAACAGCGTGCATACCAGGGATTTGGTATCTCGTATACATTTCTATGGTGCATACCTACAACTAACACTAACGTATGAGGGGTTTACAAATGGCGCATTTATCTAGTTCCCGATAGTCGAATTGTGTTTATCGATAGTTTCTCCCACTTCCTTTTATCTATACTAATATTATAAATAATATATAATATATATATATATATATATATATATATATATATATATATATATATATATATATATATATATATATTATATATATATATAATAATATTATAAAGCTGAAGAGTTTGTTTGTTTGTTTGTTTGTTTGTTTGTTTGTTTGTTTGATTGAACGCGCTAATCTCCGGAACTACTGGGTCGAATTAAAAAATTCTTTTTGTGTTGGATAGTCCATTTATCGAGGAAGGCTTTAGGCTATATATCATCACAGTGCGACCAATAGGGACGAAGAATAAGAGGAAAATGTGAAAAAAAAACGGGAAAATTATTCAACTTTGGAGACTTCCGTTGCGTGCGCTGCGTAAACGGTTCAAGTTATCCAAAAAATATGCATGAAAGAATAAAATGACGTAGAAATGATATGAAAGAAAAAATTGAAGGTCTAGACTGCCTGATGCAGAACCCTTAGCAGCCCAGCTAAATTTTGAGAGATATGAAAATACCGTCTTAGGAAAAGTTATTCAACATTTTAAAAGAATTCAATTCCCTGTTAAGTTATCTTTTGCTGTAACAATTAATAAATCACAGGGGCAAACGTTTAAACACGTTGGAATTGACTTACGTCAAGACTGCTTTTCACACGGCCAATTATATGTCGCGTTGTCAAGATCGGGTTGCGGAGAAAATCAGTATGTTCTTCTGCCACAAGAAAATAAAACAAAAAATATAATTTACGCAGAAGTACTTTAAAATATTTTATTCTGTTTGTTGACGCGGACGAAGTCGCGGGCAACAGCTTATATTATTATAAGGCTGAAGAGTTTGTTTGTTTGAATGCGCTAATTTCAGGAACTACTGGTCCGATTTCAAAAATTCTTTCAGAGTTGGATAGCCCAATTATCGAGAAAGGCTATAGGCTATATAGCAACCCACCCCGCCCCCTGATTACGTAAAATTCTATTGCTTTTACGTAATCAGGGGCCGGCTTCACACGGATGCAATGCCCTTTCACGCGGACGAAGTCGCGGGCGGCCGCTAGTTAAACATATACACCGTTTTTTAAGATAGATATTTACTTCAGTTTCGAAGAAGCATTGTTTGTAAACATTAGCTAACTAACTCGTACTTGTTAGATATGATATGAGTGACGTTTGACGTTTTTCCATATTGATGTATTCGACGTAGGTATCCTCTCAGATGAATTATATACATGTTTCCTACTATAAAAATCAATTTTGTGTTTGCGAAATCAGCTTCTTTGGGTTTTTTATAGTGCAAACTTGTTGTCAATAGGTACTATTGAATTGAGTAGTTAACACAGTATAATACACAAAACTGTGCCTAATAAAAAACCTAATTTCATATTTTCCCATTCTTTCTATTTCTAAATAAAATAAAGGTATAGGTGTATGCCTACCTACTGAATACGTTCTATTTTAATAAGCCAATCGTGGGACAGAATAACGTGTAATACGATTAGCAAACTCGTTAGGAACTATTAATGATAGTAATACTTATACAAAAATGTACCTAATATAAAAACCTAATTTTGTTTTTTCGGATTCATTCTACTTCTAAATAAGTAATTCCATTAAGTACTTTCTAAATCCTACACAAAAACTTTAAAAAAATACAATTATGAACTATCTGCTCCCATATCCGATTCACGTCACGTTCTTTTTACGTTTAACTGTTTTTCTGAAATTGTCAATCTGGCGTGTTTGCTTATTTACAAGTAACCACAACAATAGGTCGATTGATTGTAGCTCTAGCCTCTGATAATTGGAGTTTACAATAAAACATGTACCAACAGATTTTTTAAAAATAATTAACATTGTTCCTTCAGGAACATTGGTAGATTTTTAAGATTTAAATAAAATCCACAAGTCTATAACATGACTTTAATTTTGAATGAATATAGGTTAACAAACGTGTGGTCCGAATGGCGGACAAAGGTAGAAGAGGCTAACAACACAATGTGTAACTATCTTATAATAAGAATACATTTAGCGCCTGATGAAAACTATAAGCAAATTTGCTAAGAACTAAAATATTAAGTTACAGGCGTCGTTAATTGATTTAAAACAATATAATAAATAATTAAAATTAGTAGAAGCCGCAACATCTTCCCCCCTCGCTGAAAGGTCCTCCTTTCAGGGCTGAAGCTCGGCTGGGTGCAGAGGGCATAGGCGTCGCAACGATCGGCGGATGCACCCACGCGTGGTATTGACATCGGCTACTCTCGATATGCCATCTGGACCTGGGTATAAGCGCAGCACGCGTCCTAATCTCCAACTAAGGGGCGGCACGCAGTCCTCTTGTATTAGAACCAGGTCTCCAATCTTTAAGTCGCAATAGGTAGCAGATGCTTTCCATTTCTTTCTTTGTTGCAGCTCTGCGATGTATAGTTTTTGCCAGGTATTCCAAAATGTTTGTCGCAGTTTTTCAACTCGAGCGTAGCGTGTCAGTGTATTTTCATTGCAATTCTCCATTGGCGATGTAGGCAGCGCAGTGAGCGGACGGCCAATGATAAAGTGCCCTGGAGAGAGAAAAAAGGAAATCGTCAGGGGAACTGGATAGAGGAAACAAGGGACGACTATTTAAAACTGCCTCCACTTGGGAAAATAGAGTACTTATTTCTTCAAAAGTTAAGTGAGAATTGCCCATGACACGCTTCAGGTGATACTTAGCAGACTTCACACCGGCTTCCCAAATGCCGCCAAAGTGAGGAGCGTAAGCCGGTATAAACTTAAAATTAATATTTTCCTGAGCTGCATACTCACATAGAACTTCATTATTGCATACTAGAAAATTCGATAACTCTTTAGCAGCCGCAACGAAGTTACGACCGTTATCACTAAATATCTCCGCTGGCTTGCCTCTGCGAGCTACAAACCTACGTAAAGTCATAATGAAAGCATCCTTAGATAAATCTGAAACCGCTTCTAGGTGTAGGCATTTATACCGTAGGCATACAAATAAGCAAAGGTAGCACTTAGTTAATTTAGCACCGCGACCCTTTCTAGTCAATATTTGGAAGGGGCCAGCGAAATCTATACCAACAGAAATAAAAGGAAATCCTGGAGTTATGCGCTGACTGGGAAGGTCACCCATCTTAGGAGCGATAGGCTGAGAAGCAAAACGTCGGCAACGAACGCAGTTGTGTACAGTGCGCCGCGCTAGGCGCCTTCCGTTTATAGGCCAAATATACTCACGTACAATGGCTAATAGGAGTTGTGGACCAGCATGTAAATTGCGATTATGTTCGTATGTAAATAAAAGTTTGGTAAAATGATGGGCTGAGTCTAATAAGATGGGGTGTTTTTTCTCATAAGAGTAATTTGAGGCAGTAATTCGACCACCTACTCTTATCAGATTATCTTTTAAAAATGGCGAAAGAGATAAAATGTTAGATTTAGGTTTTAACTGTTTGTTATTTACTAAAGACTCGAATTCAACAGGAAACGACTGCTTTTGTGCTATCGAACACAAGTAAGAAAAAGATAAATTTAGTTCAGATAAAGTAAGACATCCTGTACGTTTATCCTTTGGATTTTTTAAATTAAAAATAAATCTTTGTGCGTAGGCAAACGATCTATGTAATTTACTGTAGCTAGAATATTTCTCAAAGTTAATTATAGGTTCAATGAGTATACGAGTAGGTACATTTGAAACAAAGGAATTCAATTGACTTTGACAATTACATTCATATAATTTATTGTTTTTATTTAATTTAGTGTATGTACATATGTTTTTGTTTTTAGTTTCATTTTGTAAGTTTTCATTTTTAGAGTTTAAGTTTATATTTTTATATTTAGTGCATAAGTTTTTATTTTCAGATTTAATAGGTAAGTTTTTAGTTTCAGGTAGATCCTCATCATGTGTTTTTAGCTTTGGCCAATTATTGTCGTCCTGCAATAGAAAACTAGGGCCCGACCACCAAAGGTCAAGGTCTCTCAGCTGACTAGCATGCATACCTCGGGAAATTAGATCAGCTGGGTTGCAGGCCGTCGGCACATAGTGCCATGACGATAATTTCGTTAAGTCATTGATTTCTACAACGCGGTTAGCTACAAAAGTTTTTAACCTTGTAGGGTTTGCATTTAACCACGCAAGGACAATACTAGAATCACACCAATGATAAAGACCCGTTAACTGATAACGAATCGAGCCCCGTATCGTGTCGCATAGTCTTGCGGCGAGCAAAGCAGCGCAAAGTTCTAGACGCGGGATCGTAACCGGTTTTAGACTAGCTACTTTAGACTTTGCGCAAAGCAATTTTACTATTACTCGGTTGTTCTTATCTATGGAGCGAACATAAACACATGCCCCGTATGCTCGCTGTGATGCGTCACTAAAGGAATGCAATTCAATTGATACTGGGTCATTACAAATTACGTGTCGTGGAATTTCCATATTAGAAATGAATTCTAAATTTTGTGAAAATTCTAACCATGAACTAAGTATGTCCTGGTGAACAGGTTCGTCCCATTCCAACTTACGCGACCATAAGTCTTGTAATAACATTTTAGGTATGATTATGCAGGGACTTAAAAGTCCTAAAGGGTCAAAAATTCTAAACGAATTGGACATGATAAATCGCTTTGTTATGGGTTTATCATTTTCTGGAAATTTTATTGGAAAATGAAAGTTATCATTAGATGGATTCCAACCTAGACCAAGAGTATTGGTAGACTCGCTGATTGTGAGGTTTTGTTGAGTGTCAGCATCTGTAGCATCGAATATAGTAGGTAAATTGCTCTTAAATTTTCTTAAATTAAAACACGCTGAACTCAAGGCTGCCGATACGGAGTTCTTAATGTGACGTAACTGTCTTTCACAATCAGCGCCTGTTATCAGGTCATCTACATAAAAGTCTCTTTGTATGATAGTTTTAATGGTGTCATCCTGACACTCCTCCCCCACCTGCCACAGGCAGCGCGTGCTTAAATAACTCGCACTTGCGGTGCCGTAAGTGAGAGTATTTAATTGCAACGTTCTTATCGGCTGTGACTCATCATGTCTCCATAAGATTAGCTGTAAATTACGGTCAAGTTCATTGACTTCCACTTGGCGGTACATTTTTTCAATGTCACCGCACAAGATGTACTTATATTGTCGCACTCTAATCAAAATGGAAAACAGAGAATCTTGTACATTAGGGCCGACCATAAGTATATCATTTAAGGAGTAGCCAGACGTAGTTGGGTTTGAACCATCAAACACCACACGTATTTTAGTGGACTCACTATCTTGCTTGAATACTGCGTGATGGCATAAAAAATAGGATGGGTCGGGCTTGTATATAGGAGACTCCGAGAGATGACCTAACTCAGAATACTCATTTATAAATTGTACGTAGTTATTTTTTAAGTTATTGTTTTTAATTAATCGTTTTTCGGTATTTAAAAAACGTCTTTTTGCCACATAATAGGACTCCCCGAGACAGTCGGGAAAATCTTTGAGAGGTAATCTGACACAAAATCGCCCTGTACTTAGACGTACAGTGTGTGTCAAAAAATGCGACTCACAAAACTTATCTTCGTCACTTAAGATAGTTTTATTGGGCAGTTCTTCTATTTGCCAGAACTTAGGTAGAAATTCATCTACTTTAGACTCCGGAGAGTTGGAAATAAATGTATGATTGCATTGTATTGAATTAAAAGTACTGTAACGTGACCTTTGAACTTTGGGCTCAGGACACGAAATAGGACCGGCGATCAACCATCCGAAGTGGGAATTTTGTAATTTGGGGTTATTTAAACCTAGAGAACGTCTTTCGCCTCTTAAAATATCCCAAAATAAATCGGCACCAATTAATACGTCAATAGGTGCTGGTTGGTCAAAATTAGGGTCTGCCAACTGTATGTCGTTGGGCAATTGTAGTCCTGAGACATCTATAGGAGCTCTTGGTAGCTCACCAGTTAACTCTTCCAGCACTAAACAGGACAAAGTAACGTGGTATGAATTATTTAGTGAACTTAATTGGGCAACACAAGTCTCCTCTACGCGATGGGACGAACTGTTACCTATGCCATAAATTTTGATGACATCTATTTTATTTGTTTGCAATGACAGCTGTTGCCTCAATGATCGGCTAACAAAAGACGATTGGCTGCCACTATCTAATAGTGCTCGCACTGTTATTGTTTGGTTTGTATTAGGGTTAGTCACCTTAATTATTGCAGTAGATAGTAAGACAGATTTTATTTGTTGTGAAAAAGTAACTATTTCAGACGGTTCGGTTTGCAACTCAATATTTTGATTTGAATTTGGGTGCGAACATGTTGTATTTTCTTGCAAAGGGTGTAATAACGAGTTGTGTCTTTTGTTACACTTACGGCATGGCCCCATTATACAGTTTTTTAAAGAATGCCCCGGCCGTAAACAGTTGGTACAAAGCTTGTTATTTTCAACATCGGCCATACGATCTTGATATGATTTCGATTTAAATATTGGACAGTCATATATTCGATGAGTGCCCTTGCAAATAATACAATTTTTATAATATGACCTTTCAGTGCTAGCTAGAGAAACTCGTCTTGAATTTTTATAAATATTATCATTTGAAAATGGTCGTGAGGACTGATTATCCCTAGACCCAGAAGCAGGTTGATTTAAAACTTTATTGCGATTTAGGGCTTGTAAAACATCTGCGCGACTCATCAAAAATTCGTTAAATTGACTTAATGTAGGGTAACTATGAATATCACCTCTGAGCTCTTCCCATTTGGTTAAAGTTTGGGGATCAAGTTTCTTCGTTAGTAAAAATATTAAAAGAGCATCCCAAGAATCAGTTGGCAACCCTAATGTATCTAAAGCACGCAAGTTTTTGGTAACATGGTCTACCAAAAATCGAAGTGATTTTTCGGACTCGCGGGTCATAACTTGAATATTACATAACGCATTTAAGTGCTGATCAATTAGAAAACGGGTGTTATTGTAACGATCGTTGAGAAGATCCCATGCATGAGCATAGTTAGAAGAAGAAATCTCTAAATTAGAAACAATTCTTAATGCTTCCCCTTCCAAATAGGAATTTAAATAATAGAACTTTTGAATAGAAGATAGCTTTTCACTGTCATGTATCAAATTTCTAAATGTGTCTCTAAACTCAAGCCAGCGGAAATAGGAACCGTCGAATTTAGAAATCTGTATCTGTGGTAGTTTAATACCCAAATGTTGATCCTGTTGAGAGTGAGAGCACTGGTTCTCGAATTGAATAGGTTGACGAACAGAATTATCATATTTATCAACAATGGTTTTAGCTTGGGCCAATATGGAAATAAAATCTTGCTCAATACTTTCTCTCTGAACAAGCTCAATCTCAATATGTTCATAATTTAAAAGTTCTATCTCAGTCTGCAGATCATCGTACTTTGACTCTAAAGATTCGAATTTATTGAGCTTTAATTTAATTTCTGCAATATCTATGTTGGTAAGAGTTTTATTTTTTACAGTAGATAAATAAGATTTAAATTTTGTGATTTGCCCTTTAATCGTGCCTCGCTTTATAATTGCTGCTTGTAAAGGGGACAACGCCTTCGCAGACTCATTGTCGGCACTCGAGGACTGATGCCCAGTTGATGTATCAGTCTTATTAGGCATTATGACTAACGGTAATAAAAGAAGGTAGGTAAATAACTAAAGGAAATTAATCAAAGCTCAACAAAGCAGACTAAATCGAATGATTATATAAAATTGGCTCACGCTCCTCGCTTATTCCTCCGTCGATGCTCAGGAAACCGGTATGGCTGGTCAGCTGATGTGTGCTATAGGCGTGAGACCCGTGGCCGCAACAATGTACCGGAGTAGAGATGGGCAACTTCTCGAGAACTTTCCATTTTGTGGAAACTTTCCGATATCCTCCCGGTAAGTTTCCGTATCTTCTCATTTTGGTGAGAAGATAAAATGTTCCTATTAAATTTTTTTGTTCATTGGAGTATTTGCATATTATTGGTCTAAGATGCAAGAAATTTGCGTTTTTTACTAAGCTCAGTGTACTTGTATCCGTATTTACGATTATTAAACTGGATTATTGGTTAAGTTTTATGTAAGTGAAACACACTCATAACGAAATCGCAGAAACTACGTTATATTTGAAGATGCAGTTTGGCAGGGATGTAGTTTAGAGATAGGGGAGAGATTTCATTGGAATGAAGTTTTTAAAAGGTGTATGTGTGTCTATGGTTTTCAGTACTTGAAATATCTGGCTAGGTAATTTTATATGAAGGTATTATTAATTTGTTTTAAACAAATTAATCCAGTCTTATGAAAACAGTAATTAAAACCTCTGAACTATATAAATGTGCAAAGATAAATAAAACGAGGTATCATATTAAATTACAAACATTTATTTAAAATTTCAATAAAGAAACAAATCAAATATTAACAAAATTACATTAAACTAACAAAATTCAATCAGAATCACTATCTAAATTATCGCAATCGAAAAACTCCATGTGCGGCTGTGTACCACTTGGACCAGCCACCACTGACAATGAAGCATCTAGCGACGGAATCTCGGTAAGGACTGAGATTTCATCATTTGATGACTCGTTGTCTGAAGAATTTACGGAATATTCTTCATCTTCTTCCACTTCTTCTTCAACCGGACATGTGATACTACGGTTTAATAAATTCCAGTTATATGCAACGTATGCAATTTTGGCGGCTCTTTCAGCTGTAAGGCGGTTTCTTAATTTATTATGTATCCTCCCATGTGTACTGAAAGAGCGCTCAACAGCAGCTGATGTACAGGGCGCAGTAAGAATACGCAAAGCGATTTTACTCAGTGAAGTGGAGCTGCAAATGCCTTTCCACCAGATCGTTGGGCTCATAGATGTCACACTTTTCCATACAAATGCTTTTCCCCACAATCTTCCATCTTTCGCTCTAAAGCTTGCAAGATTTTCTGCAATGTCTATGTTGAGCTGATTTGCGATTGTGTGAATATATTCCATAGCTACCACCTCTTCTTCAGAATCCAGTTCAGATCCTTGCGTAGCTGGGTCCAACATGTAGGCAGCTAGATGTATTGGTTTTATACACATTGCCATTCGATGGAATGTTGCCATGAGAATGTCATTCTTTTCATCTTCATTCAGCATACTCACCTGCAGCAAAGCGAACTCCAGTTCAGACTTCATATTTCGCAATGTCAGAAAAACAACAACAGTGTGCATATTTAGCTTGTCTGATTCAAGTTTAAAAATAACCTGCGTTACCGGTTTTATAATATCAATAATTTGTTTTGTTTTATCCCAAAAATCTTCGTTTAGCAAGTTATGTTTTGTGTTTGTTGGTAACATTGAAGCCTTTTCATGGACTGCTAAAGTTTGTAGGGCAAGTTTAGTTTTTATTAGGCTTTGCAAGCTAATGCAATATGAACCCCAGCGTGTTTTGCATGGCAGTTTCAGGGTCTCTCCAGCCTGTTTTTGCTTTACCGCCGATGCCAGAATCGAAGTTAAAACTTGGCTTTTTTTATCGACTTAACGCATTCAATGGCTATGTCCAGAGCTATTTTCAATTTTTCTGTGCGCAAAATGTCATGACATAATAAGTTAAGTGTGTGTGCAGCACAATTCAAATAGGTGCGGTTGAGAATCTTTTACAAGCTTGAATGCTTTTTGTATATTTTTGGCATTATCACCCACCAATGCAAAAAATTTATCTCTTCCGTATTCGTTCATAACTTTCAGTATTTCCTGAGCTAGATATTCACTGGTGTGGCGATTGTCGGCAGTATCCAAGCTTTTCACAAATACTGGCTCTGGTTTTGAAATTAGGAAGTTTATTATACCCTCATTGCGAACATCGCTCCAACCATCACATTGCAGATGTAGGTAGCTCTGCATGCTGAGATCTTCAATTGTCTCTTTCCGCATGTCACCATGAATCTTGTCTAAGTATGTTGTTGACAATGTTTTTCGGGAGGGCAGAGTATACAATGGTTGAAGTTTTTCAAAGAATTCAATCCAAAGTGGATGTTCCACCATTACGAAGGGTGACCCAGTGACAAATATAGCTTTGGATAAAGCCATATCTAAGTCATGCTTGTCTCCTTTTGCCAACGGATTCACTCGTGGATTTGCTGATGGCATTATAAGTGTAGCACTCTCTGCATTTGGTGAAACGTTTTCCTTTTGTCCTTCATCAACTCTGAAACTTCTTGGTATTGACGGTTTTTTGACAATATCAGCATTCTTTTTGGGTTTCGACAGTGTTTCTAATATCTCAGCTTTGAAGTTAGCAGGACATTTCAAACATTTCTGCAAATGTTTTTCCATTCTGACTACATTCGCAGTAGTGTATTTAATGTCACAGTGAGAGCACATAATGGTTTTGTCATCTCTCACTCTAAAATGTTTCCAAATAACTTCTTTTTTCGGCTTCCCCATGTTTAAGTCTGAAAACAAGATGACTTACTATAAAAACAGCATTTTTTTAAGGTCTATATCAGAGATTGAATCTTTAAACGTCCAAATGTCTTAGAAATATTAAGAATATACCTCTACATAATAATGTTGAAGTATCTTTATGAGTATAATACGAAGTGATCAAATCAATGAACAAGAATTTTATTAGATTAGATAATAAGATTGAAGAACGGTTTTTTATTCTGTAAATAATCTGAATTCGTCCTAAGTATTAAAATTTACAAAATAAAGCATTTGGAAAATTAAATATCGGTAACATTCAAAAAACAGTGTAATATATGGCTCCTATCGGTACAAAAGTCTTCCAGTAACTGGAGTATTGCTGCGAACGTCAACGTTGGCGAATAAAAAAAATAAAAAACCAGCCAAGTGCGAGGCGGACTCGCGCACGGAGGGTTTCGTACGATTATCTATACAACATTAGACACTGGGATCGAGAAAAAAAAGGCAAAAGGATCGCGTTTGTTGCATGGGAGCCCCCCTTAAATATTTGTTTTATTTTATTTTATTATTTTTGAAATAACTATACAACTGAATACTCTGTGAATGTTTCGGGAGTCTTCCTGTTGCCGTTGTTAATATCGAGCAAGGAACGGCTAAGGAATCACGTTTGTTGTATGGGGCCCGCCCTTAAATATTAATTTTATTCGGTTTTTAGTATTTGTTGTTATCGCAGCAACAGAATTACATCATCTGTGAAGGTTTCAACTTTCTAGCTGTCACGGTTTATGAGATGCGGCCTAGTGACAGACAGGCAGACAGACGGACAGTGCAATCTTAGTAATAGGGTCCCTTATCCTTTGGGTACGAGACCCTAAAAAAACTGCTCACATGGGGTACCGGTTGGTCTCTTCCGTTTATTTTATTCTGTTTATTTTATTTTGTTTATGCTTTTTTTCTTATTCCAAATTTTTGATACTTATTTAATGCCTAACTTTATGCCTAACAGTTTTTTATTTATAAAGA
This sequence comes from Carposina sasakii, assembly GCA_014607495.2. Lineage (NCBI taxonomy): Eukaryota > Metazoa > Arthropoda > Insecta > Lepidoptera > Carposinidae > Carposina > Carposina sasakii. The sequence continues at coordinate 4,532,934 of CP053163.1, read as the reverse complement.
CTAAGTGTAAGAAATCCCGGCGGATACTGAAAAACAGCATTAATGCTGAGGCTCCGACCATTTCAAAACTATACTAAATTATATTACTCTTAACATAAGCAGCAAATTTGTTACTTTTGAATAAAGTTCTTTTTATTTATTTATTTATTATTAAGGGAAATTCGAGGTGAAACCAGGGTCTGATTGTTTCGTCAACTTTTTTGCAACCATGAATGTAACTAATATTCTTATGTTTAAAAATTTGCCCAAAAAATAAATTTACAAGATCATACAATACATAGAAAATAAAAAATTACGAGCAATTAGAATATGGTTAGAATAAATACCTATATATTTTGTACAATAAAATCTATTCTCTATTAGAATGAGTACAGATTATTTACAAAAATAATGAAAATAAAACATTTATTGATTGCAAAATAAAGAAGAATCAAAGGTACCAACAGGATTCTATGTTATATTCTAAATGTCTGCAAAATGTTAAAATAATAAAATAAAAAGTACTTACGAATCAAGAAGTATTCACCAGTGTCCGGTTTTGATAGTCCAAATCACAGATAACAGTCACAGTAACAATTTAACAAGCCAAGTCGTCGTATAAATGAGAATCAGAGTCCAATAAACAAGCGTGATCGAAACAGTATCCTTCAAGACATACGGCACAGCAGTAGACTATCAGAAGACTAATAACAGACTGAAGTAAAAGACATGTTTGAGCACATAGTGTCATAAAACAGCTGCTTCGTACTAATGAGGGTCGAATAGTTTCCCAGAAAACTTGAATACGAGACTGTAACAAAATTCTACGAAGAACAATAGAAACCCACGTACAAAAGATCGCATGCGGTAAACTTCTAAAGATAAAAACTTTATTGATCGCACGTGCGCCAGGTAGGCAATGTTTGTGTGTAGCCTAAAATGCATTCTACTTCAATTTTAAACGCATCTTTGATGAATAAAGTAATATTTTTTAATAATATTTTATCTTCTCACCAAAATGAGAAGATACGGAAACTTACCGGTAATTTCTCAATCTTCTCAGAAGTTTCCACTTCGAGAAGATTGGGAATATTCTCGGCGCCCATCTCTATACCGGAGTAATTAGGTTGCGAAATGCAACGCGAAGCAGGATAAGCCTGGAACTGTTGATTAGGAGCGTTATTATAATGATTACGCACTTTTGAAGCTTATTAGTTACCTAAGCAAAAAAAAAAATATGTGAAGGTGGCTTTAGGTAGCTAACGAAAAATGGAAAATTATGTTTAAATGTGAGCAAATCCTTGATTTATTCCAAGTAATTTAGCTAAGAATTATGTAAATGAGCTTATTTATTAACAAATATTAAGTATTTCGGAAATATAGGCTAAAATCAGCAAAAATTTTTATGGGCAAAAATAGTGGGTAGAGGCACCAAAAGAAATTTTGGCAAAATAGGCCTAAAATCCCATAAAATAGTCCAAGGTTATGGATTTTAACATGGATAAGGTGTTGATTAAAGTGCAGGATCGAGGATATTGGAGAAATAGGGAGAATAAAGGAAGGCACTTAGCTCATGTGACGTCATGAAGTGTAGCGGCGCTGCGAGGTGAAGTCTTACTGGAACCTGGTGTAGGCTGCTTCTACTGCTCGGTCCGGTGGCGATCACGAAGTAGGCAGGCGATGGCTGCTGAGCCTTAGCTATCCTCTTCTCCTGGGTCTAACACATGAGTCTACGGAAGTGCTGCGTCATCAGGTCAAACAAATTCGTCGCAGTGGTGGTAATATGCTGGAAGCGCTTCTTGTTCCTCAGGACTTTCCGCCGAGATGAAATAATGTCCGTTTCTTCACTATGGCGCGGGTCCGTTGCGTAAGTATCGTCGGTGCTTGATCCGTGGAATGCGTGTCAGATCCCGTAAATCACTAGATCTGGAATCTAGTGTCCTGTCACGGTCGCCAATTTATGTTCCTTCAGGAACATTGGTAGATTTTTAAGATTTAAATAAAATCCACAAGTCTATAACATGACTTTAATTTTGAATGAATATAGGTTAACAAACGTGTGGTCCGAATGGCGGACAAAGGTAGAAGAGGCTAACAACACAATGTGTAACTATCTTATAATAAGAATACATTTAGCGCCTGATGAAAACTATAAGCAAATTTGCTAAGAACTAAAATATTAAGTTACAGGCGTCGTTAATTGATTTAAAACAATATAATAAATAATTAAAATTAGTAGAAGCCGCAACAAACATAATTGACTAAGACACACCTATGATGCAACAATAAAAAACTTATTTAATTGTAAGCAACAATAAAATACTTACATTAACTAATTTTGCTGGAACTGCATCTACAACGAGGTTTTTGTATTTATTTATTTTTATTATTTGTGTATCGTCAAAATGGATAGAGCAGATTCTAGAATGTTTTTTTTTGTGAAAAATTTATTTGGCCTGTGGTATTTATCCACTCGTTTCTTACTATCAGATCTAAAGGAAACCTGAAAAAGAATAATTTTGTTTATTGTCTTATTAAATTATTACTGTTAGCATGCTCATGTTTTATTTTTATATCAGTAATAGAAAAACGTACAAATCTCGATCTGATTTTCTTATTCCATGCAAAAATACAGTTTTAAATAAATCATAATACAAAATTCTTATTCACGATTAAAACTGAAAAACATAAATATTACCCTAAAAATTGGGTAAAACTCCACCTATGGGATTATCTTATCATATGAGGTTATGTTACCTTGATTGTAACAATTTGTATAAAATTTGGTTACTGCGAATTAAAAATCAATAATATACTAAATAATATCACATAGGAAATTTATTTGGGACGAGCATGTAACTTAGTATATTAGATATAGTATGTGAAAATGATTATTTACCTGTGGAAGCTAATTTCGGGATTTTTATAATCACTACGGCTTTTGCAGCCATGTACACTACACCCAACCATGCTTTATAGTTTTATTATATGATTTTATAGGATTTAACACATAAAAATATCCTTTAACTTTAAAATAATAAATAATAAAGTCAACCGATCACAACAATCACACACACTGACAGGTAAAGTACTTAATGGTCAACTAGCTTTGACGTTTTGGATCCTTTGACAGGTTGGATCCACTCAAAAAACAGGGATTTGGTATCTCCTCTTTTCTATGTCAAAAAATGGTTACGCGAATGAAACAAAAGATCCATAGTTCTATGACGTCTGTATTAGCCTAAGTTGTATATCGCTTATTCGTTCTATCTGTAGAGAGTAGTATATTCTTTGATCTGTAGTGACGTCTTTTACGGGCTTTGACTATGTTTACGGGGCATCTGTGAGTATAATATAATCTAAGGTTCAGACCGACTTTTTTCCTTTTTATTTACAAAATTAAAATAATTTATTTAAACAAAATATGTGACATCAACTAAATACAATTTAACTCACGATATTTTTTATTTCCACAACTATTCTTTCTACGTAGGTTATTTATTAGGTAATGGATCAGTCACCGAAAACCGATACTAAATATTCACTGGATACGTAATCTAACACGTAATGGATCGCTTAATAGTAATGGAACGGCCATACTGCATATATACGAGTATTAGGAACAGGTTTTTATAAATATTAGTATTAGGTGAACAGGTACGATTTTTACCTAATCCGACCATCTCTACTCAAGCGCGCAAAGTGTGGCCAACTACACGAACTTTATCGCGATAAAACCCTTTGATGTGCTGCAATTTACCGACATTGGTGCGAAGTACATTTTGTGTCGCGATGATGATTCGCGACAGGACGAACTCTTTGGCCAGACGTGACGCGACAACGCGAATCTGCGCGTTGTCGCGACAATGTGCCGGAGCATTAGGTTTTTTACGTTTTTATAACCCGAACGCACCGAAACGGACGTCAGGCTTTTTCCGTTCTGAAAAATAAGAACAGTCAGTGTGCGCCTTGCTGAACATTTTGAACAGGACGTTTGCGGCCTGCCTAAAACGGGTAAAAAACCAAGTACCTACATAATATAAAAATCGCTCCAAAGTTGACAGGCAAGTAATATAAAATTTTACGACAGTGAGATGGCTGTATGAAGTCAATATTACTTCCACAATTATCACTCACTTCTTTAAAAAAAGTCAGCAATCAAAATCAGAGAAAAAAAATATAAAAACGTGCGTGCGCGACGGCGAATTCACGCCAATTCACGACGAATTCGGAGCGCGTGAAGGAAGATAAGCGTTCTCTCGTGTTGTTTTGTTTTCACATTAGTATATTATACTTTGCTTGCTTGGTTGCATATGTAATATAAAGAAATACCACCTCGTCTTTATCAGTAAATTATCTCGTCATAAATAGTTCTGCTACGGTCGTTTGTCTTGTCTTGTCATTAGTCGCTGGACTGCTGAGGGGTCAATCCGGTCCATTCTGCTGATGAAATCAACGATTTCGTTTGAAAAAGTCGTCAATATATTAGACCAAGTCGCGTTACCATTATCAACAAGGATGCCGAACATTAAAGTATTCAGCGGAAGCTCGCATCCGGATTTGGCTCAGAAAATCGTCGATCGACTTGGCATTGACCTAGGAAAAGTTGTAACCAAGAAATTTAGCAACATGGAAACGTGCGTTGAAATTGGTGAATCGGTCCGAGGAGAAGATGTGTATATTGTGCAAAGCGGTAGTGGTGAAATAAACGACAATCTTATGGAATTGCTTATTATGATCAATGCTTGCAAGATCGCGTCAGCTTCTCGTGTCACTGCTGTTATTCCTTGTTTTCCATACGCAAGGCAAGACAAGAAGGATAAGAGCAGAGCACCAATCACTGCCAAGCTGGTAGCAAATATTCTGTCGGTCTCTGGTGCTGATCATATCATCACAATGGATCTGCATGCATCTCAAATTCAAGGATTTTTCGACATTCCTGTGGATAACCTCTTTGCTGAACCTGCTGTTCTAAAATGGATTAAAGAGAATATTCCTGACTGGAAGACTAGTATTGTGGTGTCTCCAGATGCAGGTGGTGCTAAGAGGGTCACCTCTATTGCTGATAGATTGAATGTAGAGTTTGCTCTCATCCACAAGGAGAGAAAAAAGGCAAATGAAGTTGCCTCAATGGTATTAGTTGGTGATGTCAAGGGCCGCACAGCTATTTTAGTGGATGACATGGCGGACACATGTGGAACTATTTGCCATGCAGCAGAAAAGTTAATTGAAGCTGGAGCCATCAAGGTATATGCAATTTTGACTCATGGTATTTTCTCTGGTCCTGCCATATCTCGGATCAACAATGCTTGTTTAGAAGCTGTAGTTGTCACAAACACTATTCCTCAGGAGAAACACATGCAGGAGTGTCCTAAGATTCAATGTATAGATGTCTCCATGATGCTGGCTGAAGCTGTCAGACGTACTCACAATGGAGAATCAGTGTCATATTTGTTTTCTAATGTTCCATATTAAATAGTTATAACTTAAATTTTAAGAAAGGTATCCAAGGTCTCATGCTAAGTATTTGCTTGCAATAAAATGTTATTTCTCGAATATGTTAAGAACTATTATTATACAATTATAAATGTATAGCATTTAAAACACACTTTGTTTATTGTTATAACCTGACTTCTTTAATGAAATACATACAGCTTTCTGGATCTATTGCCGTAAGGTTCTTAAATAAGTAGAGAAATACCTGCTCATGTTCAATGTTAAAAACTACTTTTAATGTAGTAGTAATCAGTTTTGTTTTAATCTTATTAGGACAATTTAATAATTAAAGAAGTTCCATACAAATTGTATACTTAGCCTAGAGGTCATGATGATTAACAATTTAACATTGTACATATAGACCAATATTAAGAATGTAACCAACAATGAAAATTAAATTTCAGTTTTGTGAAAATACATAAACACAAAATTACTTGTTTAACACATTTATTTTTAGGTAAATAAGAACATTTTAAATCAGGTCAATAAATTAAAGGACTTGGAAACCTACTAGCTTAGTTATGAATATAATGTTGCCTATCTATGTAGTAAATTAGTTAGCAACTAAATTTATTTTTACTACTAAAAAACTATGTATGGATTAAGTACTTTGTCAAATCAATTTGTACAGATGACTTTCATTATAATGTTTCATTCCAAAAAAACTTGCCTTTATAGGTTTTGGAAGTGGGGTCTGCATTTATTGATATATATATGCTTATGTTAGGGTGCCCTTAGGTGTTATTGTTGAAGAGTTTGGAAACTCTGTTTTGAAATATATTGTGATGTAAAACATTGTTAAGTAAAGACTGGGACATGAAATAGCTTTGGGTTGAGACGAAGAGGAAGGGCTAACATGTTTATCTGTATAAAAAATTGATGGTCACAGTGCAACATTGACTATCTTTAGTTTCCTATGCAGTTTTGTTTTACTGCCTCAATCCAAAACTGTCTCATATTTTCAGCTTTACTTAGAGCATTCATTCATCTGTTTCTAGTGATATAAAGAGGTCTTGAGATTTTTGTTAATCAGACTTAAGGGTTTTAGATTAACTTTTACTTTTAGTATACTACTTGTGTTGGTAAAATAGATTATTTTTAAAGCATACTTTCTTGTAATCAATATTCCAGTGAAATATTATTGGGTTCTATACAACACATATAATGTGATACGATTTTAAATTGGAATAGTATCTTGTGCTTGATTATACCTATAATCAGTAAAAATAATATAATGTTGGTTTAACATACTGGAATTAACCAGTGTTATTGTTTAGTTACAAAATTATCTAAATTCATAAAAGTTATTGTGTAAGCATATTTGGTCCACAAACACTTGTAATAAAAGATTTGATAAATCTTTATTTAATCATTTTATTATCTTCATATCATATTACTATCCATTAATATTAAATTACGGTCGATTCTGGCTGTCACACTTAAACATAAATTTAATCTTAGTCAGGTGATAGACCTCTCCGTTCTTAACATAAATGGTTGAGAGAGAAAAGAGGTTTGTGACGTTAACAATTGACCATATTGATTGTCCTAAATAAGTTCAGAAGAGACTTGTCTTGTCACTTACTAGATCAGTGGCATTCTGTGCACGTGAACTGCACTGAAATAATTTAAATGATAATATGGTCTACTGTATATGTATATGTCGCAGTAAGATAGATAAAGCCGTAATATAGTTATATCCCTAGGGATTTACGAAAGGGTTATACGAAAGCGATTCATTACTTTCTTTCTTTCTCACTCACTTTTCGGCGGATCCGAATTTGGCAATATAGGTTAGAAGAATCGCCGCCGATTTCTTTGGTGTTAGGTTACATGTTTAAGTTTAAGACGATAACTATATTTCTAGTGAGATAGTAATAAATAACTATGTTACGGTATATAGTTATATCCCTAGGGATATAACTATATTTACGGCTTTATCTATCTTACTGCGACATATACATATTTATGAAAATCTATTCATATAAAAAAATTGTAACGAATCGATGTTTGTGCACGCTAATCTCAGAAACGGCTGGACCGATTTCGATGCAGTTTTCAGGAATATATTGTGACAAGTCCCACTTAACATATAGGCTACTTTTTATCCCGGATAATTTCGACATTTTGTTTTTTCTGCAGTCCACGGGGACGGAGTCGCGGGCGTCCACTAGTATTTAATATAGAATGTGATCAAATTTTTTTCGAGAAACACCTTGTGTACGAACAAAACACATTCTTATTTCAATTCCCCTAAGTACCTACCTACCTACTAAATTGGATTGAAGTGAACTATGTCCAAGTCGCTGTTATTACCTACATCACTTTACAATATCGATATCAATATGACCCCAAGGCTAGTACCAATGATGTAAATTATTTTCTTAGATTCCTATCAACGGGGGCGCTAGTTGCTTTTGATCTATGTAACTCTGCCTACCAAAAATATTAGTTCCGAAACCAGACATGGGAGTATTTTATAAATTATGGATAGACTACTACGACGGATGCCCGACGGACGTGCGATTAATTTGAATAAAATAGTGTCCACGTCCGTCACACACGTCGAACTTTATTAGGCCTGTGATCCATTGCATGCTATGTATAAGGGATAGTGCAGATTGGACAGCTAATATACAGGCATCACATAGGAGTTAGGACACAGCTCCTCTGTGCGTTAAGTGGTCAATGCACAGAACACTATTACTCTGTCAATGCCATTAGGTCTTGATTAGGCCTCGGTCTTGAAATCAGCAGGGGGCGCAGCGTCGCCGGTTTCGCGTTCCCATACATAAACAAAATGTCAGCGACGTAATATTAATTACTACCTGATTATTTCACTATAAAGTACCTACCTACCTGATTAATAATTGCTTAGAACAGCACTTTTACTTAGTATCATAATCAGCTTCAAAACCGGGATTGGGGGCGGATAGCTATTCCGAAGCTATCGATATTAATATTTTATCTAGTGTGGTTGCACCTAGATTTTATTATTTTGAGATGTTTACAATTTATGAAAGGAAGATTTTATCTTGTTATTATGACGCAAGTTAAAGGGGGTCGGTTCTGCTAGCTAGGGTCAAATAAGCTATCGCTAACGTAGTCAAGTTTGTTGTTAGTGTCTACTTGTACACTAATCAATGCTTGCTTGCAAGGTCTAGTTCAGGTCTCTCTTTTGTGGAAGCCCTCGCCGCGTACTTCCCACCCATAGATTACCTCCTAGAAGAATCTACATATGTTTCGCCAACAACCGTGGCATCCTCAGGATTATAGAAATTAGTAAACCACTAATTATTATGAAACTCTAAAACCCATTACTTACACGGTTTTATTCTAAAAATCCGACTAATTCACTCGCAGTAAGGCATCGTTAATCATTAATTGACGATGAACTACAACTGCGAGTAATGGAACAAAATGACCTAGATAGGTACGAGTATCTATCACCTATGATTAGGTAGGAAGTACGCGGCGAGGGCTTCCACAAAAGGTTCAGTAAAACTGGAAGCGGCTCCCGGCTTACGCTCTACTCTATTTCTTCTAATCTACACAGCTCACGAATGAGACGTATCTATCACACCATGACACAAGTACCTAGTTTGAACTGTAGGTAGGTAGTTCTCATAATGGTGCATCCTGACATACAGTGACAGCAGTTTGCTTACTTCAACCACATACTGTGAAAATAGCAATTGAAGTGGCAAGCCGTCAGTTTTGGTAAAGCCATAATTCCGTTATATTCTCAATCCAGATGCACATCTCTAGAATAGTCTCTTTTGTTCATAAAAATTGTCTTATTAGCCCCCTAGGGTGACAGGAACCAAGGGGTCACCATGGAAAGTTGCAACGAGCTGCATGGGCTAGATTTTAGTAGTTGCCAGTCTATTGACTATTTCATTCTTTCTTTCTAGAAATTTGAACTTATCCTATTATTCATTATAGTAAAAACAATTAATAAAACAAGATGTATTAGTTAAGGTTTATTCACTTAGTATGAGTAGTAGCATGATGGGCTTGCGCAGCAGCCTTCCTCATCTGAGACAGGACGTTGCTGAGCTCTTCACGCTTCCTCTTAGCGCGGATGTGGGTGCCCAGGCGACGCTTCAAGAATTTAAGGGCACGCTTATCCTTTGATACCTGAAAGTTACAAAGTGAATAATGAGTAGGAACACATACACACAGAGATATAGAAGTGGAGGCAGATCTTTTCAGCTGTCCCTCCAGCTTATCATCATTCATACACACCTGGATATAGGTACTGAGTCAAATTCCACATTAACTTCAGTCACATACCTCCTTCAAAATATTGCCGTTTACTAATATAGCTCCATCATTACTTCACGGAATTTTAAATATTGCTCTCCCATCTAAATAGATTCATATCACCAAATGAACAGATAGTACTTATGTGATTGATTACAATCAGACATTACAGTACAATTTGTATCCAACACTAAAATGATATCACATGATTGATGATTTAGGATCATAAAATACTAAAATGTAACATACCTTCAACAATTCCATAGCTCTCTTTTCATACTGAGCATGACCAACAACCTCACGTACGAGATCTCGCACGAATTTGGAGTGCTTAGTTTGTAGCTGAAAATGAAATTGACAAGAAATAGTACAGTTCTAATTTAGAATTAGTATTCCTAAGCTTCCAGTAGACCAAACTAATGTTCAGTCGAATGCAAACTGGACATTTATATACGGTAGAAATAATAGCTACCTTTGCGGATTTAGTTGATCTACTCAGGAGCAGGCAAGAGCAGAGCATTAATTAAGTAGTTAATGTAAATAAGAAAAGGCAAGTTCGAAAACAAAGTTCAAAACATAACCTTATACAGTGAAGATTTAAAGCTAGGTACTTACACCCTTTAGCCTGGCTGGTCGGACTCTGATAGCTTTGTCTGTAATACCTTTTCTTCCAGCAGAAATTTTAGTAGTTTTATGGCCTTTTCGCAGACCAACTGCAATCTCAAACCGGGGAGCCATGCTGAAATAACAAAGAAATTTGTTGATGGCGAAATCACTTGACATAAAACTACACTATCAAATGCCTTTACAGTATACAATTAAATTATAAATTTTTATACATTGATTATATCGATATTTTAAGATATTTTACAGGAATAATTATTTACGTACATTCCGAATTGACAGAACCGATAAAAAGATTTTTTTTTGTTTGGTTTATCCCGAAGGACAGGGAACTATGCCCATACAGCCATTGTCTTTAGTAAATGATTTCTGAATTTATGATGGATGATAATAATGGTGATGAATGGAAACGCCGGGAAAATCCTCAAGAACAAGTGTAAAGTTAGTCAAAATGAAAAATTTTTGCAGATACAACTTACATGGGCCCATGAAGAGATCGTATTCCGGCTAAAGTTTGACTCAACTTACCTGCGTATAAAACCATGCACACGCACTAGATTCACATCACAAGTAATCAAAATATAACTTATCTACCAGAAAACATCACTTTACGGATTCATACATGCCATTTACAAATAATTTTTGATTTTCACAAGAAAATTACACCTGCACCCTTCCAGCTTTTCCCGCCGAATCCCGATAAAAAGAAAACGGAAACGTCAGTTTACGTCATTTTTTTGTTTTGTTTAGTTTATCCCGAAGGAAAGGCAAGGGGAACTAAGCCCATACAGCCATTGTATTTAGTAAATGATTTCTGAATTTATGATAGATGATAATGATGATGATGAATGGAAACGTCGGGAAAATCCTCAAGAACAAGTGTAAAGTTAGTCAAAGTGAAAAATAATTGCAGAAACAACTTACATGGGCCCATGAAGAGATCGTATTCCGGCTAAAGTTTTACTCAGCTTACCTGCGTATAAAACCATGCACACGCACTAGATTCACATCACAAGTAATCAAAATATAACTTATCTACCAGAAAACATCACTTTACGGATTCATACATGCCATTTACAAATAATTTTTGATTTTCACAAGAAAATTACACCTGCACCCTTCCAGCTTTTCCCGCCGAATCCCGATAAAAAGAAAACGGAAACGTCAGTTTACGTCATTTTTTTGTTTTGTTTAGTTTATCCCGAAGGAAAGGCAAGGGGAACTAAGCCCATACAGCCATTGTATTTAGTAAATGATTTCTGAATTTATGATAGATGATAATGATGATGATGAATGAAACGTCGGGAAAATCCTCAAGAACAAGTGTAAAGTTAGTCAAAGTGAAAAATAATTGCAGAAACAACTTACATGGGCCCATGAAGAGATCGTATTCCGGCTAAAGTTTTACTCAGCTTACCTGCGTATAAAACCATGCACACGCACTAGATTCACATCACAAGTAATCAAAATATAACTTATCTACCAGAAAACATCACTTTACGGACACATGCAAGCCATTTACAAATAATTTTTGATTTTCACAAGAAAGTTACACCTACACCCTTCCAGTTTTTCCCGCCGAATCCTCAGTTTACGTCAGTCAGCACAATTATTAAATAAAAGCTAGTGCCAACATAGAAAAAATCATAAATTTCCAATTACTTACACGAGAAGAGTACCTATTGCTGGCGCTCTTGAAAGCAAGTGCGAGTAATTGACGTTATACCACTTTCAAACAAACTACAATTTGTTAGATATTGGAAACTTATACATTAGTTTTTGAGCATTTTCTCATTCATCATTACCATTCATCACATTGAAGATATTTGCATGGACATGGTTTCCTTTGGGATAATCTAAAAAAATGATACTGTCAATGTCAATAACACATGTTTGCACATGTTATTGTTTGGATCTGTGAGGATTCGGCGGGAAAAGCTGGAAGGGTGCAGGTGTAATTTTCTTGTGAAAATCAAAAATTATTTGTAAATGGCTTGCATGTGTCCGTTAAGTGATGTTTTCTGGTAGATAAGTTATATTTTGATTACTTGTGCTGTGAATCTAGTGCGTGTGCATGGTTTTATACGCAGGTAAGCCGAGTGAAATTTTAGCCGGATTACGATCTCTTCATGGGCGCATGTAAGTTGTTTCTGCAATAATTTTTCATTTTGACTAACTTTACACTTGTTCTTGAGGATTTTCCCGACGTTTCCATTCATCATCATCATTACCATCCATCATAAATTCAGAATACATTTTACTTAACAATGATTAGGCTGTATGGGCTTAGTTCCCCATGCCTTTCCTTCGGGATAAACTAAAAAAAAAAATTGGATCTGTGAGCTTGTTCTGCTCATAGTTTTAGATTTATTTTGAATAAAATTATGTGTAAAATAAGGTTTACTTTATGCTAATATAAATAGTTTTGCATATTGTATTCATCAGATATAAATTTAAAAAAATATATCGCATTCAAAACAAATCATAACCTCTACCAAATCACCTCACATTCACTCACACATAAGTTTTAAAGTTTCCCCCACTTGAGACGCAATAATGGAAGTTGGTGCCGTAAAATTAGCATTTAATAATGAAGTAAGTAAATACTTGTTTGATTTCTATGAGAATGGAGCATAAAAACAATTTTTATTTATTATTCCCATTTTCACTTTGTGTAACTGTCTAGCTAATTACACCTTCAAAATAATGTAGAAAATCCAGATTTTTTATTTTTATATTTCATCACTATCCTTATTTACGTAATTTGCAGTTAATTCAAATGAAAAATAAATTCAATCAAGCTCGGATACAAATAATACACAAGCTGACAAGAAAAGCAAAAGTGTTTGCAGAGAAAAAAAGTGAAAAACTAAAACGGAAAGCAGAGTTGGCTGTCCGTGAAGTGCTGATATTGAAGGTATATTTCTACAGTGTTTTTTCATTAAATGCAATAAGTTTAATCTAAATGTTGGATTTTACATAAATCTCAAATGAAATTCATAGAACCCATTACCTGAATGACTAAGAAATAAATTTTTACTATAAACCTACTTACCTACTTATTTGATTTAGATCACTGGTTATATAAGTGAAACATACATTCCTTCAGATAATTTCCATTTAGTTTGATGTGCCAGATGTTAGTATCCAAGTTTTGCAAGGTTAAGAGCATTGGATTACTTACTAAATTCTCTTCAACTTATTTCAGAAATTGAAAGTGAAGGAGGTAGCAAGATTTATAATCACTCATAAAGGGAATGTCAAAGACTTTTTAAATCATCCAGAAGTAAATAAGGACAAAGTATGTGCTCGCTTGCTTCTTCACAAATCACTTGAAGACAAGTACAATTTCCTGAGATCAAGATATTCTGCTGTACCCATAGATGATTTATTAATGTCACGCGAGGAAAGGAAGAAACGCAAGAAAGAAGAAAAAGAGAAACAAAAAAATAAGAGAAAGGCAAAGGAAAATAAGGAGATTGTTAATGTTGAAGGTGATTGGGATGTTGAAGATGTTGATTTATCAAAAAATAAGGTTGCTGGTGAGAAAAATGGGAAAGATTTAGGAAATTCTAATATTGAAAATCACTCTAGTGAAGATGATGTTGAAACTGACAATGAAAGTCAACAGTCTGATGATGAAAGTGCCCATTCTGATAATGATAGTACCCATTCTGATAAGGAGGATAACCTAATCGATCATGATAATGCTCTTAATAATGCTCCTTCTGACAGTGAAAATTATGACAGTAAAAGTGATTCCGAGGTAGAGAAAAGTTTAGATTTAGATGGAGCTCCTACAGAAAATACAACACTTAAAGTAAATTCAAGAGAAAAAAGTAAAAACAAGAGCACTATTAGCAAAAATAAAAGAATAATAGTGTCCAATGATAGTAACACAGAAATTTTAGCTAAGAAAAGTAAGGATAAACCTGTAGGAAAGATGAATAATTTAATGCAAATACCAAACAAAAAGGTGGCACCAAAACCCAAAGATCTAAATAAGAACAAGAATTTCAAGGAGAAGATAATGTTGAGGAAATTTAATAAACTAACTGATGAAGCTCCAATTAAAGAGAATAAGATTGTAGACCCATTCTTCATAACCTCAACAGGTGAAAACTATATGTCTGTAGCTGAGCCTAGACAACCTGATGAGGTTAAAGAGGTTCATAAACAAGGTAACAGACAACATCGAAGAGCTATCATGTTCGGCCATATTCCAAAATCTAAACCTAGGCAAAATAATTATGATCATAATAATTCTAGTTTTAATAAGTACAATGAAAATAGAAATGGATATTATAGCAATAAATTTAGTAATAATTCTGATAGAGGTGGAAGACACTTTAAAAGTAATGACATGGAATCTAAACCTGATAAAATTCACCCATCATGGGAGGCTAAAAAGAAAAAGTCTGGTATATTACCATTTGAAGGTAAAAAAAATGTTTTTGGAGATGATCCTGACCATATAAAGAATAATGATAGTTTTAATAATAAACATGCAACCAAAAGGTCTTTTGATGGCAATGCTAAACCTGAGAAGTTACATCCATCTTGGGAAGCTAAGAAAAAACAATCTGGTATTTTACCTTTTCAAGGTAAAAAGATTACTTTTGATGAATGATTTATGTTATCAATGTATAAAATAAACTTATTGTTAGTTATAATTTAACATTTGTTTTATTAACTTAAATAAATTACCACAAAGGGCAGATTTTACAAAAGTAAGTGTTGTGGAATCTCACAGTAGGAAAGTCAGAAAAATCACCACTTATCCAGAAATAATCACACACCTACCAATTAAATTTAGGTAAATTTAGGTCTTTCTACACAGCTGCGGTTGCAGCCGCCAATGAATGCACATACGTGCCTATACGTATGTGCATTCTACTAGTGGACACCCGCGACTTTGTTCGCGTGCACTGCATAAAAAATAAAATGTCGAGTTTTTCCGGGATAAAAAGTTGCCTACGTCCTTTTTTTAGGCTCTAAACTAGACTAAATTTAATTTCAATCGGTTCAGTAGTATTGGCGTGAAAACGAGACAGGCAGACAAATAGAGTTACTTTCACATTTATTATTATACTAGTGGACGTCCGCGACTCCGTCCGCGTGGACTACAGAAAAAACAAAATGTTAAAATTATCCGAGATAAAAACATTTTCCCAGGATAAAAAGTAGCCTATATGTTAAGTGGGACCTGTCACAATACAGGGTGTTTTTTCGTTGCCACCCTTATCGAAGGGTACGTACTCTATACATCAAATAAAATAAGTTTATGCCAAAAAATGCTGGAAAATGTAATTTTTTTTGTACTTGATCGGGCGAATTTATAGTGTCCAGTGTGTATGCTAGTTTTTTCATAGACAGATATTAATTTTTTCGCGTGAAAAAATTCTTAGTATACTTATTGTACACATAAATTTTTATCATAGATAGTAAGTTGTAAAAGAAATAGTACAAAGGCGAGCTTATCTCTAAAAGAGATTTCTTCTAGCAAACCATTAAGTACAAAGAAAAATCTTACTACTCAAGTCAATGTGCAACGTGCAGAAAAACGCAGTCTATTACTCAACTTTGGACCCTATATTGGAAACCAGACACTTCCAGGTATGCTTCAATGGAGAAAATGATCGTGATGCTGAGGAGATTCCGTAGTTTTCGGGAACGTTGCGACCAAAATCACCCTGTAGGGGAAGATTGGGTAATGCACTTAAGCAAGAATTAGATACAAAAGCTAAATTACATTTATAGCAGCCTCATAACAAATTTACTTAATTAGCTATAATTTAAATCACTAATCATCACATTAATAATCATCCGTGGGAAATATGTACAAAAAAAAAACTGATTTGACTCCCAGCACTAGTTACGGGTAATTGGGGTCACCTTGTGGCAATGAGGATCATACAAAAACCTAATACAATCGCGTCACGTCTGATACAGAGGTATCGTTTGATTCCTAATCTTTACTCTTTCGGTCACCTTACTTTCATCTTCTTTCGGATGCAGAAAAACGCAGTCTATTACACAACTTTGAACCCTAAATTTTGAAACTTCACAGGTATGCTTCCATAGAGAAAAATGATCATGATGATGAGGAATTTCGAACGTGAGAAAAATCACGTATATTTTTCCTTATCTTTTCTGGGTGGCGGTCACTAGCGGGCAATGGGATCACCCGATTCTCATTACCCATAAGAAGAAAAAATCACAAAATATACATTAGAAAAACTCGGATTTAAGTAGGAAATCATTACACCAAATGTACAAGTAAACGTAAAAAGTACATACAAGTAAATCATAACTAGTTCTGTTTAGCGTCCGTGAAAATTTACATCGGCGAGCCGCAAAAACAAACACACCTTATTCTCTAGGCACGCTGCAGCGACGGCGAGGGGAACAGAGCGTGCAGGGAGGACCTTAACGCGTTTCTATTAGTGTACTTTTGAGATGTGTGGGTGACCACTATTAACTCATTACCCGATCTTCCCCTATATTCCTGAATACTGCATCGAAATAAGTTCAGCCGTTTCTGAGATTAGCGTGCACAAACGCACAGACAAACAGACAAAATTCCAAAAATCATTGTTTTGGGTACTATTGCGTTGATAAAGGTCTCCTATAATATTTTTTCTCATTTAACTTTCATGTACAGACAGCGATCCGTTACATTTTTATTATATGTATAGATAAGTATAATTATTAGTATGGAAGGATCATACATAGTACCAAAGAATATACTTACTGCACAGTACCCACCTACCTACACAAGCACATAATCACATGGCTGTTTTCCCAAAGTGGGGTAGCCAATAGGTAATTTGATACTACAGGACCACGGAGATCCCCTTCATTCTCACTAGCTACAGTCAAGCATAGCGGCCCCCTGATTAAGTAAAAGCAATAGCAAAGCCGAAGCAAAGCAATAGCGAAAATTGTAGAATATTCGCCTTGAAATGTCAGAGTTCCTTTGAAATTCATTTTACGTAATTTGACTATCGCTTTGCTTTTGCTAGTTAGGTAATAAGGGGGCGGGTTCAGATGTAAATGATCCGTGACAAGTTGCTAGCTCATCGACCGCGAGAACGACCTCAAGTTCCTTAGTCGACATGCAGAGGCGACATTAATGTTACCAGCCAGCGCCACTATTGCATTGTTATCGCAGGTCACAATGTAGCGCTTTGCTAATGAAGCATTCCTTAGTGTGATGCAATTTATAGCCGGACGGCGGGATCGAGTGCACCAATGTAAATACATACATAGGTAGGCATGGAATATGGAAATCCCGCCACTGCCACGTAAATAGGTAGTTCGAAGCTGTAAACTAATGTAAGCTCTTTCAAATAAATAGTTTAAACATATGGTTTAAACTTAAATAATATGTGTAACCTACCTACTCACAAACTATGCAACACATTAACCTAGTCTCACAAAAGATCACAAAGATCTATATAGGGTGTTTGTGACAGCCAGGCAAATATTGATACCATGACTTCAGACCATGATTCTGAGTCGGAACTCACTGAAAATTTTCGCAGGAAAAATCCAAAATTTTCCGTCATTTTTTTCATATTTTTAGGAAAAAATAGTTTAGTTCGTTTAATTAGGCCTTAGATAATTACTTTTAAATAAATTTTTTACCAAAATATTATTTAAAAAAAAGTTGCCCTCAAAAAAGTTCAAGTAACTGATCAACTCTAATCGAGAGTCACAAATGATCCAAAAACAGCAATGTGTCACACAATAACCAATAAGCACATTTAATTTATCACTTGAACGCCCGATGCAATTGGCGCGGAGAGCAAAGATTACTAATAATCAAATAAAAAATACATTTTCTGCGAGTAATAACACTGTCTTATAACTCAACACGTGGGTATCGTACAAGGCGTTTAAGGGTTTCCGGGAGGTGGGCAGCAGCGCCTCCCGTGTTGACAACATAGTCCAAAATACAAACTGCGGTCACCAACCCGCCTGCCCAGCGTGGTGACTATGGGCAAATACCCCCCATGGCAGTCTTGTGGCGTGCCCCGGGGGAGGCCTACGTCAAGCAGTGGACTGTAATAGGCTGATGATGATTATGATGATAACTCAACACAATGGTACTTGTTCAGCATTTCAGTATTTGCCGGGCTGTCACCCACACCCTGTATAATAAAATCTCTACCTCAATTAAATAGATAAATAGAAACATCCAAGACTCGGAAACAAACATCGATATTCATCATAGATATCAATGTTTGCACCTACTGGGATTCAAACCCAGGGCCTATACCTAACGTCGAAGGCAGGTTCTGTCAACTACGCTAATCAGTCGTCGCCAGGAGACGTAATTTTGATTTCAAAGATAGTACCTATACTTAGGTATAGCTTACCCTAGTAGTCTTCAAATGAGCGCTATAATGTTATTCTGGCTATAAAACATTAGGTAATTCGTTGTTTCCCTTGTACCAGTTGTACCCACTGTGGCCAGTGCCAGCTGAATTATGACCAAGCTAAATTATGAGGACCACTTCGACATGGAACGGCGGGAAGTTCTCGTGTTATCGCTTATTGCTTTTGATATGTTGCCGCTTCCGGTGGCTAATATAAACGAGTGTTAGACGCCATATTTTATTGTTATGGTATTTTTTGTCGCGCAGGGGTTTTAGGAATGCAAGCGTTAGGTAAGCAGTAAGTTGGGGTGAAGTGACAGCATCGTTTTTCAGTCTGTAAAAAATCTTGTAAATAATTAGGAGACGGAGATATTATTGGATAGGTATTTTAGCGTAAGCAATGGTTTCATTTTGCTCTGTTTGTGCTTGTCAAATTTTGTAGTTTGTGCTTTGCATAAGTTTTTAATGCAAGGTTCGGATTATGCATTTTATTACAGATTATTATGTGTTCTTTATGAATGGTAGGTCTCCTGATTACCTGATTTGCAATAGCACTGATTGTTCTACCTACCACACGAAGTATGCAGTAGGTATAAGTGTTTAGTTAATCCAGATTACAAGGCTATTCCTCTATTAAGGACATTCCTTCTAGCAATATCACTACGATTTATTCCGTAATCTCTTAATGCCCCAAAATTCATTTAGCTCATTAGCCATTGGCAAATTCATCGAGTCATATACCTATATTCAAGTCGAGCTTTGATAGAGCTTACCTAGGACAGAATATTTAATTGAGTAAGTTGTCTTACAAGCGCTTTCCTAGCAATACACACAGAATTCACAGGTAATTCCGTCCAAAGAGCGCTGTGGCGACCCGCTATTAATTGTGTACAGCGTTGATTCCCGCCGGGAATGCTTAATTACATACCTGCACTGCACTTAACAGATGACTTGCAGCGATTTATGGCGGTATATTGTGGTATTGGGCTGCCCGAGCGATGGCGGGAGCTAAGTTTGGCAATATATCACGGGATTGTGTTTAATCAAATCGTATGTGACGGTTATTAAGGTATGTTGCGAAACCAAATGCTAAACTGT
The DNA here is from genome assembly GCA_014607495.2 of Carposina sasakii. Classification (NCBI taxonomy): domain Eukaryota; kingdom Metazoa; phylum Arthropoda; class Insecta; order Lepidoptera; family Carposinidae; genus Carposina; species Carposina sasakii. Next base: position 4,513,087 of record CP053163.1, on the reverse strand, counting down.
CTAGTTTGTAGTTAGGCACCTATTTATGTTGGATTCATATTACGGTCTGGTGTATTATTTACCCAATGTAAGGTGTTTAAAAATTAAGATCACCAGCACTTGATATTTAAATGCTGCCCACCTGGAGGACTGTAATATACAGACTCTGTGTAATATAACTGCATACTAACTACCTATATACGATAAAATTATGATAAAGAAATGGAAATTGACCCGGTAGCTCAGTGGTTAGAGCGGCTGGCATGGTATGCAGTGGTCGTGGGTTCGATTCCCACTCGGGTGAAGAATTTTTTCCATTTCTTTATTAATAATTTTATAATATCTTGACTAAGATAAATTTATTAATAATTTTATAAGATAAAATTTAAAATTATTAATAAAAACACTTCTCCACCTATATACGAGTAAATGTACTTTGAAATTGACTATACCTGAACGCACTTCTCTTTGTACGAACTTCTCAGCCACAAAGTACCGGCGCTGCCGATACTGAGAGTACTGTTGCTCAATTTTATTTACCCAAATTGTCAAATTAGTCCGATTTTATAAATATTACATATACAGGATGTAACAAAAAGGGTATGTAAAGCGAAAAACTATGTAAACAGCCCACTATAGAGAACCTATTTCCAGAATTTGAGACTCGAAATCACATGTTTATTTTTCAAGATTGTATGAACATTCCTGAGTTGTTTAGGAATTCTCCATACTATGTGGAAAAATAAACATGTGATTTCGAGTCTGACATTTTGTGGATAGGTTCGTTTTAGTGGGCTTTTCGCTTAATATTTCCCTTTTGTTACACCCTGTAGACACGGCGTGATCATGAAGGAGATGCCACAGCCACGGTTAGCATAGCGGGGACAGGTGTTAAAAATCAGTAAGGAGTTGATAGCTTATCGCCTGAGAGAAAGCCTGAGTTCCTTAGTCAGTCGACTTTTACGATATGCACGGAAGGAGATGCAGCTGATGTATTCTACTGAAGCCCCGCATCTGCACAGAACTAAAAATATTGTACGGGGCGAGATCCTACCGATCACACTGCCCTATGCCCCATCTAAATTGTGACAGAATACTGGTGTTGAAATAGCGAACCTATTTAACGCAACAAATTACGTGTGGCATTACAAAAACTTTGCATATCCACGAACCTTTATCCAGTTCCGTCACGTACGTCCCAATGGGATCACGTTCTAAAATATAATTAGAAACTCAAGCGTCCTATCTGTTCTGAGCGAGTGTTTTTACAAGCTAATGTACGTAGTTACATCCGCTTTTATCCATTATACCTGAATAAAAATACAAACGTGATGCATTTTAATCAAATGCTCTTTTATTTCTGTGGTCGTGACTCTAAAACTTGGCTTACGACTTGCACGGACGGAGATGCAGCTGATGTGTTCTAGTGAAGCCCTTGAAATATTTTGATTATAGGTAGGTGCCCTTTGCAAATCAAATGTTCATGTAGGGTCAACTAATCCATGATTACCACTTGAATCCTCTAATTTCAGCCATTAATGAGGGTTATCAATCATCACGTTAGCCAGAAACTTTACACAGCTGGTGAAAGGCCCTCACTCCAACTCTTCCAGAGTTCTTCACGCCGCACCATCCTGACCATATCCTGTCAGTATCTACAGATACTCGTACTATGTTTAAATCTTATTTATTGTTAAGTACGTCATTAGGTTTATAAATAAAACTTAAATCGATTAACGTTTAAAAAATAGGTATATTTGTCTACAACATACGTATATTACGGCTAAGTACTTACAGTTACATAGTATCTTACTGCTTAAATAAATAAATTTAAATTTAAATACATATATAAAATCACGCATTTTTCCCGGGGGGGTAGGTTAGGTAGAGATGCAAGGACCTTCTGCCATTTGCTACGGTCCTGCCTGACACACCTCTATCGCTTCATCGACCACCATAATATTCTTGAAGCACTCTTGATCCAGGTATTTTCTCTGATTTGGTCAGAAAAATGCTCCCCTTCCAACTCTTTCAACCACTCTTCAAATTCATAATATATCAAATTCATATCATAATACGATGCACATCCGCTAAAAAACTGTTACAAGGCTAAAAATCGTGAATTGGAAAAATGATATTTAAAGTTACTTTGAAAATGTTTCAGTAGTATGTACAGTATTGCATTGATATTTCCGCATCAGTTTTTTTTAGCGAATGTACGATATAGGTCGGCAAATAACTATGTAATTACCTATTAGGTAGTAAGTACTATAAATATGTACAGTAGTCTGTAACTAATAGATACAAACTATAAATAATTTTTAAGTTTTAAAATACATAATCTATGTACCTACTTTTAATTCATTATCTAAAGCAAATAAATATTTATTGTCTTTTGAATATATTTATTTCACTAGCCTTATGATACTTTTGATTTTTGCCTTGCACTTGTAACACCCCGTATACGTAGATATTTATTTTCATGGAGAAAATCTCTACATGAACTCTAGCGTTCCCTCTAAGTTTTGATAACATATTCTATTTATAATATGATCATCTATTTACAACCTATAGTTATATTATCAACATTAAAGGAACAGACGTATGACTGAAGTGATATAATACATTTATTAAACTTTGTATGCAAGGTATACTTGTAGTACAGTAGGAGGTTAGGTCAGGTAAAGAAGCTGCACTTTTGGTATACTACGTAGGTAGACTAATTCGACATTGCAGGTGTAAAGTGTAGGTAGTGGAATAACCAATGGATATCTTGTCACTTACTTACATGGACGTGGATAGAACATCATTATTTTCTTTCGAGAATGTCCCTTATGCGTACATATATATGTACTTTATTGTATTGTAATCTTACTAATATTATAAATTATCCCGGATAGTTCCGATATTTTGTTTTTTCTGCAGTCCACGCGGACGAAGTCGCGGGCGTCCACTAAGAGTTTATATGTACCTATATACAAAAGCGAACTTAATACCCGCAGGGACATTCTCCACGAGTTAACTTGGTTACTTAAGAATGAATCAAATATTGGGTAGATATAAATAATACCAAATCACTTTGGTAACAATGCTAGGATCATCATGATCATCACGTAGGAGGCCTCCTCCAGAGCACGCTACAAGGCTCGATCTCCCGTTTTTGGCATTCAGTTACTACCAGCCGCCCTCTTTAAGTCATCGGCATCGGTCCATTTGGATGCTAGGATACCAAAGGTGTATCTTCTATTTTTTGTACTTGCGTTATTATGAACGCTTAGTTGTCTAAACTACAATTTACTATCATAAACTTAGTCTAATTATATAGGTACTATCAAAGTCTGGTTTTGTTTTCTTCCTTGTTACTAGTTCGTACTGGCTTGTCTTGGTCCTGAGCTTCCTTTGAGGGAGTCAGGCAGTTTCTGGTTGCTGGTCTCTGGCAGTGTGAGGACCAGGAAAGCGGAGAGAGTTGCCATACTCCCGAAAAGTATGGTTGGAAGGTACTCGTAGAAACGAGTCTGCAAATGAAAATTGGATGTAAGATGATCAAGGATTATTCATATTTATAGACCACGGTTTCCTAATTTCCTATATAAGGGTAGCAAATTATGACCTGGTGACTTAACTTACCAAAACTTGAGGTGAGATTATCACAAATAAGGTGAGATTATTTCATGGGCTCCTCCACAAACAGGGTGTAACAGAAGGGGTATGTATCTATTCATAAAATTTCTCAAAGAAATCACATTCGTCCGCGTGGTGTTTTCCAAATAGTATGGGGAATTCCTAAAGAACTCAGGGATGATCATACAATCTTGAAAAATTAAATCACATGTTTAGACACCAGTCTCAAATTGGTTCCTTATAGTGGGATACTATCATTGTCTTTCTCTTAACATTCTCCTTTTGTTACTACAATAACTTCAAGCAGAATATATACTAAGTTTTGGATGTTGAATTCTACTTTGTTTTACTGAAATAACAAAAAAAAAAGGAAAAGAAATAGCAATACTTACAAGTAAAGGAGTTTGCGGTGCGAATGTCGATCCTATTCTGCCAATAGTGGAGCAGGTCGCCAGCAAGGTGGTTCTGTAGTTGGTTGGGAAAACTTCTGCGGCGAACACGTAGAGCGAATTATATGCTAGAGTGATGAAGAATTTGCCAGCCAAGTAGAACACCGTAGACCAAATGCCGACTGAAAAGAACAAACGTACAATTAATGTTATGAAAAGTAATGCAAGTGCATTGGACGAGAACTAGGACGATACGCTAAATTTTAAGACCTAATCGCGTTGTTTGAAAACGGAAAAACATTGATTTGTCTAGTATTTTATCACCAATTCAGTGAAGATTTATTGAGTGATAGATATTGTTTTAAAATACAATTCTGATGGCACTATCCACATATAACATAATTAACAAAAAGCAATTAGTTTTTTGATACTATAATTGTTATAATATGTAATGATTTTTATTAAGTTTATGTACTATAAATGCTATAACTTTAATCAATTCATAATTTATTTTACTTATGTAGTATCTATTTGTACCTATTTTGTTTTTCGATTTTTTAAATTATTCAATGCCGCGACCTCTTACTATCTAATAGTTTGTTTTCCTCATTCGATAGACCGTCCGTTTGCATAACTGTGAAGTATTTGAGTAACAGCTTAGTTTCTCCAAGGTAAATAAATACTTTTTATTTGGGCGAAGAACGCATTTAAGTTATTGGGACTGACTCCTATGTCACGATAACTCCCCTGTGTCACGATAACGTTAGTAAAAATTACAAAATAACCCATTAAATTTTATAGTGCAGTTCTAGGTCCATCATTCTTTATCGTAAAAAGTAGCAACGTCATAAATACCAAAAATCTTTTATATTTTTACTGAAATCGCAAAACTACAAAATTATTTTATACACATTTACCGGAGTTCTTATCATTATAACCACTATGTGTACCTAAAGAAACTTTGTCAGCTATCAACAGCTATAAGTATTTAAAAACCTCACACTACAGTAGCGCCAACTAATGAGCGTAAAAAGTGTTGCCCTCAGCCAAACTTTTTGGGGATAAGAGGCGTCATATGTATGTGTGAATGTGTGATCAACATTGTTACTTGTTATAAAATTATTAATAAAAAGTGTGGGAATCGAACCCACGACCTCTGCATTCCGTGTCATTGTTACTTGGTCTAAGTGAGTATATTATACGTAGGTACTAATTAACCTACCTGGTACAAATCCATACACGATCAATATAAAGCCGGTACACAAAAACGCCAATCCAATAACTCTTTTCCGTCCAAATCTGTCCAACAAAATCAGCTTACACACATTCGCCGGCGCTTCTATCACTATAACCACTATGTAATTCAAGTAACTGTTTCCAGATAATTCTATAGCATTTATAGATAGCCCATAGTATACTAATGTAGAAGATATCCACAGAAAGGAACATATAAATAGTCTCTTCCATATCATCGACGATAGAAGCAGCTGTTTAAACGACGATTGATTTGCTTCCTTAGATTCAAATTTCCTCGAATCTCTTTGCTGTATCGCCTGCTTTTCCACCTGATCGTAATACTCTTTTGGTATAGAGACATTGTTTATTTTCTCTGATTTCTGGAGGACGTCTAACCCTTCCTTGTAACGGCCTTTGCTGAAGTACCATCTGAAGCTATCGGAGAGTGCCCATTGGTAGAGGAAGACGAAGACGGCAGGAGTGTAGATGATGAAGAGTAATTGCCTCCAGTTCTGAAGGTACCAAGCCAGTAAGGTGACGGTGACTCCTCCGAGGATGAACATGGTATTGAAGAGCAGGCTGGCGAAGACTCTGCCCTTCGGACCGACTAGCTCCAGTGCTGGAAAGAAGAAAAATGTGACTGTAAAAGTGTTTCTTAACATAGCCCTAAAATCAGGAAATATCTTTTTAAAATGAAAGTCTGTGCTTGAAAAGTTTTGGATACACCAAAACAAAAGAAACTGACGATGAAGTCATCCACATTATTATCTTTCATTACTCATCATAATTCATTTCATTTCATAATTCATACATACATTTATTGCATATATATAGTGTTCTGTGGCATTAGTTTATCAAACTCCTTTCTTAAAAAAGGTTAGGTTAATGAAGTTGTGATAAAATCTAATACTTGAATGTGTGTAACTACTCTTATTTTTTTATATAGAAAAATCTAAGAAAGTGAATTCTGAAGCAGCTGCTTTTACATGAATTTTGCTCATTGTACATTGGTTAATACCCATATTTACAGTACCTGCGGTTTTCATTCATATTCAATTTATTTTATTCGCACATTTCGGATTCGTTCCGTCAATGTGGCTGTGCGTACATTTCTGTGAGCGTTACAAAGGCTACCTTGTTCAGATAGATTATATATTCATGTGCACTTAGCTAGATAATTGTTATTATATTTATGTATATTTACATTAAATTCTTCATGGACAAAGTAGTGGGCGGTCGCTATAGAAAAGTGTTGTTTTTAGACTCCTTTAGGCAACCTTTAAAATTTTTCTCTCCGTAAGAACCATCCTCGTACTTCAAGGAATATTTTCATGAAGAATTAGCGAAATCGGTTCAGCTGTACCTGAGATTAGCGCTTAGCAACACATTCAGCGATTCATTTTTATCTCAGTCTCATTTATGCGTACCTGATCGTAGATTTAACTAAATTAGTCAATTTAAGTACACACGCTTATTATCAATATAGTTAGGTACCTAAACAGATTCTGATAGATGTAATTTAAAATTAATCTAAAGAGCAGTACCTTCATACTGTAGTTCATTTAATAGTTTTGAGCTTAGCCAGAGTACTAGATCATGATGTCTTATCCTGCTTATCTACTACGTAAGTAAATAATAAATTAAAAAATCCAAAAACCCGACTGCTTAAAAAAAACCAAATAATGTACATAATAAAAAAAACTGAAAAGAATAAAAACAAGCACTTAGATGTTCGGTGGTCTAGAATTCTATAATATTATTATGGAATTAATACTATTGAAGAACATAATATGCCAGGATCCATTGAAATATTAGCTTGGCTGTCGGATAATGGATCCCGACTGTTCAGTTGTTATGTTACGATCATTAGAAAATATTATTAAAAACCTGAGTTTACCTTAACTAATTGTTAATAGTTTAACCTATCATCGAACCGGGTATTACTGAATTTGCTTAGTGAAACTAACCGGAAATTACGTCGCCACAAATCTCTGCCCGGCAGTATGTTGGGAAACAAATAGTGGACGAGTGCAAACAGGCTGGATGTAACTACATGGATCTGTAGGTACGAGTATATGCGGATAAATCAAATATTAGGGTACACTAGAGCTTGATTACCCGAACAAATATACTGACTGGCTTGTGTTTGGATTTTGCAGATGTTTCATGCATTAGGGTGTAACAGATATGTTAAGCCAAACGTTATGTAAATAGCATGGAACCTACACAAATGACACTGAAATTACATGTTTATTTCCTGATTAGTATGAAGATTCCTAAACAAGCCAGAAATGTTCATACATTGAAAAATAAACATGTATTTCGAGTCTGAATTTTTGGAATAGGTTCTCTATAGTGGGTTATTTACATGCTTTTCGAACTATTTCTGTTATGTATAATATTCTGGAGGGAGTTCAAATTCCATCTAGCCATACTTGTGTTATAGATGCGAAAGTAAGTTTGTTACAACTTCCACCAATCGTTTTGAAATAGTTGAGAGTACGGAGAAGGACTATAGAAAAAAATAGGATAGGAACGGAATAAATGGGTTAGGAACCCGGTATGTCGGTCCAGTCCCAGTGGTGAAGGATCTATTTAGGTAGCATTCTTCAGTTAGTAATTTAGTGGTAAAAAAATGGTAAGGCTGATTTTTAACTAAGTTTGGTATATATTCTCCTTTGGTCTATGCTGCTCTGGGAGTGAAAAACAAAACGTATAATACTACAGCTGCTTCTCTTCCCGGGCATACTGTACAAGTCAGTAGAGGGACAATAGAGTCTTGGTGTTTTGTAGGCGATGGGCTAGCCACCTGTCACTACTAACCGAACTTGTACATCTCAACTATACCCTCAAAATTGGTCAGAAGTGGCACCATGTAGTTTTATCGGCCTTTGGTGCTCTGCCTACCCGTAAGGGTAAGGGATAAAGATATGTGATTATATATGTATATGTGTTTTAAATATTTTATTTGGTCAATGTGATGTTGTATAGCAACGAAATGTCGTATGAAAAGTTGGGCAATTACGTTAGCCAATCTTAACGGAGATATCTACGCAGAAGATATCATAGGTACATAGTGCAAAAAGATGTGCACAACCACAGGTGCACTCTATACTTTCATAATCTGATGATTCTACATGACCGGAGAGAAATCAGGCGCGGGACCAACGGCTTTATATGCTTTCTGAGTCACAGGGACCAACAAAATGATTAACAATATTAAAACTATATTACAGGCAAAGTAACTAGGCACATAGAAATAGGTTACAAAACGTAAACTCTTAGCTCCTAGACTGAACTTTCTAATCAAATGTTTTTATGCAAAACAGTTGTGAATACAGTAATTAACTATGCCGTGTCTAATCCGGTGTTACAACAAACTCTATGGCTAATCTAATTAATGAACGTGCACATACGTGACTACTGAATAACTTGATTTATATCGATAGTCACGTGCTAGGCGGTAAATTCAACAAATAGTGGTAAATTGGAATAAACCGCCATGTTTTGTAATTTTATTCCAAAGATAGCAATGGGAAAAAGTAGGAAAGAATGTAGGACTCGTGTTATAATGTAAAGTGGATATGTAATGAGGTGTAATTTTACATATATACATATAATCACGCCTTTATCCCTTACGGGGTAGGCAGAGCACAAAGGGCCGATAGAACTACATGGTGCTACTTCTGACCAATTTTACAAGGGCCGTTATTTCACATACATGGCTGCATTCCCGAAATGATATAATCCCGATATACATACAGGGCGTGGGTGACAGCCAGGCAAATACTGAAATTCTGAACAACTACCATTGTGTCGAGTTTTACGACAGTGTTTTTACTCGCAGGAAATGTATTTTTGATTTTATTATCAGTAATATTTTTGATATTTTGAAGGTTCTCATTTTGCTACGGAATCCTAGAAAGGATAGATAATATAACCAGGTTTATTTATTCTAAGAAAGACAAAGCTGCACTAAAACTAAAAACAACGCCAGGAATAAAAATAAACTTAACACTAAACTGTACAGCAAAAAAGTATAATTGAAAGACATTTCACCCGACTGGCTTCCTACCTATTCTTGTCTGTAAGTATATTTTCTTTAATTTGTTCTACAAATTGACCTTCATGAAATAGATAGTTTTTGTCACAGTTAATTAAGCAAGTAACAGATACTTTGCCAAATAAATAAATCTGCAGTATAGCACCAAGCACTCTAACCATGGACAAAAAAATTTTAAGATGGCTTTTGATTTTAATGTACCTATACATTCACATTTGTGCAAGTAAATTATCTAAATTTTAATCTAATCACATAATTATTTATGGCATATTCAGGAAAATAGCTTTATGTATTTTAATGAGCACAAAAAATGAGAAATTCACTATCGATATCCCAGAAGTCATGCTCTTTGTGTTAGACAATACATAATTGTTTTTCAAGACGATTAATAAAATGTATGCCCAAAGTTGCGTTTCGATAAAAAACACTTTTAGTTCATAGGGTTGATTTTACTGATGTAAATGGAGAACTAAGTTCTGTGCTGATGCGGGCCTTTACTAGAATATATCGGCTGCATCTGCCATGTCGCAAAAGTCGACTAATGAACTCCGGAACGCTCTCTCAGGTGAGGGAATTTATCACAAATCTTTCACTAAACGTGGAGGTCTTCTTCATGATCTTGCATAGAAATTTGGGAACACAGCCGTATGTATACTATGTATGTATACATTACATATACAGCATTCGGGAAATGCTGTGGATGTTTTCAGGGACACATGTCACCTTTAGAGACAGGTCTTTAGGATTAAAACCCTGCACCCTAACCTTGATTCAACGCTTCATTACTTTGACTAATTGCAGTTTTTGTCGACCGGTGGCTTTTTCGGTGATTTTCAGCTATTTTCCTTACATTCTGTCCATGGCTGGGTAAGCATGCATCATTTGCTATTTATAGTACCTATTTAACTAAGTTTATTTCTATCATTTACCATTTCCCGGGACATAGAGGAATAAGATGGCATAGAGTGCTAATGTCATACTAACTGTTTTTTGATGCACCATTAGACTTTTCGGTCTTTCCTAGTCACTTTTCTAGGATATCTACTAAAAATAAAAGTTAAATGCGTTTATTTGTGAATCATAAGTGTTAGGTCCACCTTAAAGGTCTTAAATGATAATTTGTATTTGCTATTGCTTTGAGATTAAGTGGACTCCCATGATAAGTAGTCACTTTCATCAAGATCTGTTAAGCATTTCGTTTTTCAAAAAAATAATAAATATTGCTTTACCTAAATAACCTAATCACAATAATTACTGTGGATTTGCAAAAAAAAAAAACTGATATCATCGGTCCAAACACAACGGAACTTAATCAATTTTTCATGGACATACAACATAATAGCATAGTTCGGGTGGCATAGGAAGCTGGCATATCCGCTGTCATGCCCTGTCACGAGTTTTAGTCCACGCTTGGTAAATCTGGTGGCACTAGGTCCTTGCGCATTTTGTGACCTAGATTACTTTGTTAGTACATAAATTAACCGATTCTCAAGTATACACAGCCATGCTATTAGTCATTGTTTTTCACCCAAACGTAGGTTACCTACCTATTTGAGCTCAATGGAGTCGAACCGACACAATTTTATTTCTACACATTGCACATTCTAATCTTTGCAAAACTGATCAAGGAATCTCATCATCAAAGGGTTGCTGTTTATCAGCATTTTGAATATGGTTGAAACAGCGTCTATTCTTAATTCAGTAATGTAACTAAGGGCCGATTTTTCCAATGATCTGATAACTTATCTGAAGGATATATATATAGTTGATGCTCTGGGGTAAGCACGAACCTTTTTACGCGGCGTAACGCTAGCGACTCGCTAGCAAAATATATGTGATTTGACAGTTTGACGTTACGGACTATCGAGACGTTCGTGCTTACCCCTCTGATCTTAATCAAGTTTTAAAGAAAAAACAGCATAAGTTATCCTTCTTCACTATGTAATATAGTGTGAAAACGGTCTAGTATAAAATGTATAGTCAGCGATAAATTTTGACATGTCCAGATGTAATATACCTCCATAGTGAAAAGGCGACTTGAATCTCATATTAGGATTAATTTACTTACCAAGTACAAAGCAAGCAGTGTAAACACCGCCTCCAAAAGCAGGCTCCAGGAACTCAAACACGAGGAACATGTTGTAATCCACCGACATCGCCCGAATGACGCCGAAGACTCCATTGGAAACCGACGCGAAGACCAGAGAGAGACGCCTGCCGAATCTGTCCGATAAGAACCCAGTGAGTGGGATAGAGATGAAGAAGCCGGCGTTGTGGAGGGTGCCGACGAGGGAGCGCTTCCAGTCTTGACAGCCGAGATCGAACTGAAAAAGATTTACAATTCGTTAAAGTCGTTCGGGGTAGTTTCGGTGAAAATTCTAGTAAACGGATATCTCAGGTGACATTTGACGGTCACTTTTGCGTAACACTCCCGACCTATGGCGCACCGTCATCGCGTCAGTGGCGATGATTCCACACACCATTTTGATTTTCAAGTGATGGCGTGCAGTATCGAATGACATTTCTACGTCCAGCAACATTAAGAATGTCCCACCAATTTCTAAAACGTTTGTTGTAATGTAATCCTCTAAAACTTTACGTCTGCATAAGTGATACCTACTGCCTACCTACCTATCAATAAATAGCTATATGGTGTGGTGGCTTAGTGGTTATAGCGGCTGGCACGGTTTGCAGTGGTCGTGGGTTCGATTCCCACTCGGGTGAAGAATTTTTTCCATTTTCTTTATTAATAATTTTATAATAAATAGCTATATGTAGAGCAACAACACGAGCCTATATGGACTATGTAAGGACCTGGGCCAGTACCTTGGCCCATGTGTACCAGGGGCAGTTGGCGGTATATTGATAGCTTGTAGCGGCTATAAGATCTGAGACGACACCAATAGCCACACGAAATTTACATACTGAAGTATCAGTTTCGCAGCCTTGACCTAACGTCCAACACGTGACTACGTAAAGAGCTGGGCCAGCATCTTGGCCCAACGTGTACAGTGGCAGTTGGTAGTTGGCTTGTAGTTTATGACATACCTAATGGGCCTACCAAACGTCTGTTGTCGCTTTTCCATGCTCACTCCAAAGGATCTTGGCACGCTCTGTGATCAGTACCTACGTCAATGCAGAAATATCGATAGTAGCAGCAATAAAAGCTGAGACGACACCAATATCCACACGCACTTTACATTCCAACATATCAGTTTCGTCAGCCCTGACCTAACGTTCAACACGTGACTACATGGATTGTGTGATGAAAGTCAGCCTCCATGTGATTCATTAAAACCACAATGGCGGTCACTGAGAAAAATCAATTGAACTTCGGTCCAAGTTGTATACAGGTACATTACCGTGTGAACTGGTGTTCAAGTTTTTCGATATGCTTTTAATTAGCTATTTATTGTAATTGGCTAGGAATGCAGCAGATGCAGCTGGAGTATTCTAGTGTAGCCAAGACACCATTATAAGTCACATATTAAAATAACCTCATTTATTTAAATAAGAAAACTCGACTGCTTAAAAATTTTCACCAAGTGTCACCCTCACCACTAAAATAAATCGAATACGACTTTCAAGCTCAAATACGACTAGCCGTTTGGACACTAGAGCATGCCAAATAAATATACCTATAGTATGGTATATATATACATATAGGTACTTGAAAAACATAACCCTCCTTCTGAAGCAGCCAGGTAAAAATACTCGTAGTAGTTAAAATAGTAGTGAAATATGATGTAGTACCTACCTACAGTTAAAAGTAGTATATTCATCATGAACCAAATAAATATAAATGAACGTTTCCGCATAACTTAATTATGCATTATTTAATATTATTGAATTTCCGTATGACCTTAAACTTTAATTTATTTT